>CM065811.1:56903000-57565500 GCA_033398695.1 Orobanche coerulescens
TTCGGACTGGGCTAAGAATACAGCAATAGTGCACATATTGAGTCTTCTAAGCTCGAATTGAGATTTCCATTCAGGGAATAGTGATATCTCAGTATCTAGTTCTTCTTGTGCACAAAGTACATTTCCTTGTATACTCTGGACTCTCCTTCGGGTAGAAACACCAGCATCTATGTTTCCAATGATCAGCTCTTGCGGGTGATCTCTCAACCATCTTCGGTTGGGTTCTAATTCAGGGTCCCAAACTGTATCGAGAGTTGTTATAGTTACAGCTTCAGCTTGTACAACATCGGCTTCATCTACGTCGATCCTTACAGCTGCAGGGTTGATTTCTAGGTCCACAACAGGTTCTATGGGAGTTGGTGGATCTAAGATGGAGAGTTGTTGGATGTTCTGAGTAACATCTTCTACTCCTGTAGGGTCATGGTGAGGTTCGTCGAACACTACATGAACTGATTCCTCGATCGTCAGCTTCCTTTTATTGAAGATCCTGTAAGCTTTGCTGATGGAGGAGTATCCTACAAATATTCCTTCATCTGACTTCTCATCAAAGGTTCTAAGTTGATCCTTCCCATTATTCAACACATAGCACCTGCATCCAAAAATGTGAAAGTACGAAACTAACGGGGTTTTGTTGTTCCATACCTTGTATGTTGTTTTGTTGTGGTGCTTGTTCACGATACAATGGTTTTGAGTGCAGCATGCTGTATTGGGTGCTTCACCCCAGAAACGCTGTGGCAACTTGCTTGCGGAAATCATTGTCCTTGTTGCTTCTTTCAGCGTCCTGTTCTTTCGCTCGGCAATACCATTTTGTTGAGGTGTACGGGAAGCTGAGTATTCGTGTTGTATCCCATTCTCCGAACAGTACTGCTCTATAAAGCGGTTAGTAAATTCTGTACCTCTTTCGGAACGAATGGACACGATACTCAAACTCTTTTCATTTTGAAGCTTTCTCAGGAGCTCGGGCAGTTTTGATGTTGTTTCCTTCTTCTTGCTTAGCAAAATCGTCCAAGTATACTTGGAGTAATCATCAACAACAACAAGATAGTATTTCTTACCTCCCAAACTTACCGGGTCTACAGGACCGTATAGATTCATGTGTAGCATCTCCAACACTCTGTGGGTTGAAAGGTAGGATTTGCTCTTCAGGGTGGACTTGATTTGCTTGCCTTTTTGACATGGTCCGCAGACGCTGTCCTTTTTGAATGACACGTTTGGCAGTCCTCTAACCAGTCCCTGTCTTGAGAGCTTGTTGATAGTCTTGAAGTTGACGTGAGACATCCTCTTGTGCCATAACCAGCTTAGATCTGCAGTGCATTTGGCAACAAAGCATGGAATTGAGGAGCTCATAGGCTTCCATTCAGCAATATACATGTTACCTGATCTGCTTCATGTAAGCACAACTTCTTTGGTCTGGATGTTCTTGACTCTACAGCGATCTATATAGAATTTCACCGATAACGGTTTATAACAGAACTGGCTAATACTAAGTAGATTGAACAGTAAGCCTTCAACATATGCAACATCGGTGACCTTGAATTTTCCTACAAGAAGGTTTCCTTTCCCTCTTGTTCTTCCTTTAGATTTATCACCGAAGCGCACTTTTGGACCGCGACCTTCTACGAAATCTGATAGCTTGCTTCTATCTCCTGTCAAGTGCCGGGAGCATCCACTGTCGAAGTACCAGATGTTCTCCTCTAGGATGTCCTCTATGCAAAGAGATTAAGTAGATTTAGGTCCCCTTTGATTGTTGGGTCCATGAATGTTAGTGCCTTTAGGTATCCATATTTTCCTGACAGCAATTGGTTTACTGTAGATAACATTTGGTACAGACTTGTGGTATCTACGTGGGGCATGTACGTAGTTACTGTATCCATGATAATCATTATGCATGTAAAAGTCAGGGTTATTATTATTAATCCAGTACGTATGCCGTTTCGGAGGTGGAGCCATTTTCTTTGGCCTTTGAACTTGCCTTCTGGGTCTCCAGTTGGATTCCCAACGCTGTTGTTGATACTGTACAGATACTTGCTGTCTCGATGGATAATGCGGCTCCTGTATCCAATACCTAGGCGTGTTGTACTGAAAGTACTGTCGTGCGGGCCTTTGGTATTTAGATATAGCCTTCTTTCTAAACGGCTGTTGGCGCTGTTGATATGCCCGGGGAGCATGCTGTTGCATGTGCCTTACAGGTTGGAATGGCTTAAGATTCCGCTGTCTTGAATAGGATTGCGGGGGCAGAATGGCAGCCTTCGCTTTTTGCGGTGCAGCAGGTTCCTTCACAGGACTAGGGGTATCTTCCGATACATGAATGTGTTCCACACTCTTGACGAACACAGTACTAGTTTTCCCTTTGTTGGAAAATGAGCTGTATCCTAAGTCACTTTTATCATGAGCATGTTGCCTAGTGCTTAGAATTTCTTCCATTCTTTTCGATGATTTCTCGAAAGATTTCAGAATGGTCTCAAGTTCGCTTTCTCGTTTCTCAAGAGTATTAACTTTGGCTTGAAGTAGAACCAAATCATTTGTCTTGATCTCATTGTGAGTTTTAATCTCACTTAGTTCATGAGCAAGTTGATGATTGCTCTCCATGAGTTTTTCATAGTCGACTTTGCTTGTTTCACAATCAATAGACATATTTTCATAATTTATTTTCAGCAAGTCATTTTTATCTTTCAGCTCTAGGTTAGACAGTTGGAGCTGTATATTCTCATTTTTCAGTGTCTCATAGGCCTTTTGAATGTTCTTAAACTCATTCATTATGTTTTCAAAAGTATGAGATGCATTTACTGGAATAGCTGAGGTTGAGCTTACCTCATCGTCGTTATCTTCATCTTCCGGAATGTCCTTGGCCATAAAGCACATATATGCTTTATCATCGAATTCGCCATCAGATGAATCACTGTCCGTGACCACCTGTAGACATTCTTCGGACTTGGATGGGGCGGGGGAGGCTTCTGATTCTCCAATCAGGGCCTTGAGCTTGTTTTTCCATGCGCGTCTTCGTTCATCCCTCTCTTGTTGCTTGGCTTCCGGCAACCTTTGAACTTTGGGATGAGGACATTTGTTTGCATAATGCCCTGGTTTCTTGCAATTATAGCACAAGTTAGAATCACCGGATGAAGTTTCGGTACTTACCTTGTGGACAGGTTTGGGCCTGTAAGGAGTTTTTCCCGAACTTCTTGAACTTATGCATGAGAAGTGCCATTTCATCTTGAGACAGGATGTCATCCTCACTTTAAGCATTCTTGTGACTAGGCTTCGACGAGTTGGGCATGTTGTGTCGACGGTTCGATACAGCGGCTAGTGCTGTAACCTTTGAAGGAGATTCTTCAGCTTTCTCTCTTCTGTCAATATCATACTCAAAAGCTTTGAGGTCAGAGAAGAGATGAAAAGTAGATATTTCATTAAGATTGCAAGACACACGCATAGCTGTGGTCTTAATGTCCCATCGGGCAGGAAGAGATCTGAAAATTTTTAAATTATTCTCCTTTTGGGTATAAATTTTGCTCAAAGCTTCAAGTTCACCAACAATACCAGTGAATCTGAGGTCAAGTTCCTCAAGTGTCTCAGTTGGTTTCATTTCAAAAGATTCAAATTGCTGAGTCAGTTTTGAAATTTTATTTTCTTTTGAGAGCTCAGTTCCCTCAAAAATCATTTTGAGTTTTTCCCAGATTTCCTTGGCTGTTTTACAGCTCTTTACCTTCGAGAATGTGCCTTTGTCGAGGGTGACAAACAACGCATTCTTAGCCACATTGCCGAGATTGGCGCGCTTTCTTTCATCTATGGTCCATTGCTCGCGCTCCTTCTCGAGCATCTCAGCATGGGCTTGGCCTTCAATCCTTGCGGCCGTGTTTACCTTCATGATCTTAATGGGGCCATCCTGTATAACAAAAATCATTTCTTCGTGCATTGCTGCAAGATGAGCCTCCATACTGATTCTCCAATCATCAAATTCATTAATAGAGAACATAGGCACTTTGTTGATCATAGATGTATCCATGTGAGAATAAAGGAATAAAAAAGACTTTTAAAAATTGAGTGATTTGGATCTGATTCGGTTAAAAATACGACTGATTCTTTTTAGAATCAACTGCTCCGATACCACTTGTTGGCCACTAAGTATACTGTATACAGCTTGGAAAGTGTTTTAAACAACAAGCTGTACTGATTTTAAATCTGAGTGCGTAGCGGAAGTCTTAAATAGTAAGTTGCTGTGGATACAGCAACTCGATGTACAGTGTATACTTAAATAATCACAGTTTAATAAAACAAGGTAGAAGGTAAATAACACAGTATTTAAAGTGGTTCGAGGTAAACCCCTCTACGTCCACTGGTCCTCCACACAGGAGTAAAAAGTTTATTATAATTACTGCGTACAAAACTACGTAATTATAACAACACTTAATCAATATATAGTTCAAACAGATTGATATAAAGATCTTAGCTTCAACCGTTCACACAAATTGGTTTGAGCTAACACTTGACTGGCTTCTTCACACAGAGTTCTGAAGCTTCGTCTTCTTCGATGCAATTCCTTCACACACAGTTTCGGAGTAGCAAAGATTCTCAGTCCACACAGGGCTGATATAGTTTGTTCAAAGATAGAACAAGGTTGAACAACAGCTTTGACTTTCTGAGCTTCTAGCTGATGATGTGTTGTTCAAGTTGTTGAGAATTGTATATCTCTTTTGTCTGAATAGCGGAAAGCTTGAGGAGATATGTTTTGCTCTAATGTATATGATAATAACTTCGTAAGCTTTTGATAACGTTGGTATTGGTAAAAATGGTGACTGATCTTCAACGCCTTGAGGAGATATATATAGTCTTCTGAAAATATATCCGTTGGAGAACTATCCGTTGAGCAAGATTCCGTTCCAACGGGATGATGTGTTTGAATAAAACACGATCCGGATTTTGCGCTAGTTTGAAGATCTTTTGACTTACAGTATTTAAATACTTTATCCTTTAGTATTTAAATACTTCTTTATCAACGGGACTTTAGTTTTAGCGAATACTGAAGATTCCTTCTTTGTCCTGTTGAGAGCTGTATGGAAGGATTACATATTATCAATTCGAGACAGCTTCCATACTTGGTCTTTATGAGACTTCTTTGCTGTATGATAGGTTCCACTGTATGCTGGATCTACGAGAGGTCTTCTATAGGTTGTCACTATTTGATCATCTTATCGATACAGTTTCCTTACTGTATGCTGGATTGGCATATTGTCAGAACATCTTATCACCATTATTCGTATAGGGTTTGTTAATCCTAACTGTTTCGATACTGTGTATTATTATCCCAATAATTTCAGATAAGGGTTGTTATCCCAACACGGTTGCCCCTTGAAATTGGTGGAACAAATCATCGATCCTCGGGAGCAGATACATGTTTTTAATAGTCACCTTGTTCAACTCACGATAGTCGATACACAGACGAAGTGACCCGTCCTTCTTCTTCACAAACAGGACCGGTGCGCCCCAAGGCGAAGCACTTGGTCGAATATACCCCATGTCTAGCAACTCTCCCAACTGTTTCTTCAATTCAAGCATCTCAGCAGGTGCTATACGATATGGCGTTCTAGAAATTGGTGCCGCGCCCGTCTCCAAATCAACAGTAAACTCGACCTCTCGATCCGGCGGCAAACCCGGCAACTCATCTGGAAAGACGTCAGGATAATCACACACTACTGGAATAGACGAGAGCTCGACTCCCCCTTCTCCCGATCTCAAAGCGTAACACCAATATCCCGTACAATCTCCTCGAAGAAGTCTCACCGCTTTCAAAGCACTGATCAAGAATCTCTGACTACTCCGCTTACGCCCCACAAAAGAATGCTCGGTACCATCAGAGGCTAACATCGAAATAGTTCTCGTTCTATAATTCATGATTGCCCCATGATGTTCCAGCCAATCCTCACCAAGAATCAAATCTTCATCTCTAATATCTACCGCAATCAGATTAGAAGGCCAAACCCTCCCCGCGATACTCACCGGAAAATCTCTAACCTCACGATCCCCCACGATGTTATCCCCACTAGGCAGTTTAACAACAAATGGTTCACACGCAACTAGGCAATCAACATGCAGACGATGCACACAATCCAGAGATATGAAAGAATGCGTAGCACCAGAATCGAATAACACGGAAACAGGATGGTCGAGGATGTGAACGGTACCTGTAGCCACTGTCTCGTCTGGGTCTCCTGCTCGTCTCATCTCATACACTCGGGGCGGAACAGACCCTGCACTAGAAGCTCCCCCTCTAGAAGGCTGCCCACGTCCTCGACCTCTACCAAAACTCTGATGTGGCTGAGGAACCGCTGCTCGATTTACACTGCCCGCCGCACTGGGCTGATATTCGAGTAATCGGTGCCCGTGGCAAGATCTCGTACAAAACTTGGCACGATACCCCATCCGACCGCAGGAATGACACTGAATCGGAGGCCTGTCACACTCACTCATAATGTGTCCAGGGCGACCACAATTAAAGCAATTAGGACCACGCACTGAACCAGTAGGAGCAGACTTAAAACCATTGCCTCGTCCAAGTGACGGGGACTGACTCCCGAAGACTTGCGAACCAGACTGAGTCTTCTGATACCCTACAGACTTGCCTCCCGAAACTGGCCAGAGGTCTTCTGCTTCTTTCTCTCAGCTGCCGTCTCTGTCGCAGAAAACGACATCTCATAAGCCATCGCCGTATTCTGATACTCCTTCAAAGTCGTGCACCCCACACCAGACATGTAGTCACGCAACCTCAGTTTCATCCGCATATCGAAGTGGCAGATCTTATCAAGTTCATCTCGGATTTGGTTTCTCACATAATGAAGTTGTTGTTTGTAGTCCTTGATTGCCTGCAAAATCGGGACATCTTGGGGCTTAGCCTCAAAGAAGGCTCGGATCCTCCCTTCTTTAACTGGCCATGGACAAAACTCGTCTTCCATCAGCTCCCGGAACTCTGCCCATGTGGCTGCCCGGTCACGCGGTTTCTCCGCTTGCCACCACATTGCTGCCTCTTTGGCGAGGAAGTACTGAGCGATGGGTACCTTCCTCTCCTCATAGCAGTTAGCAGCCTCAAATACCTTCTCCATCTCAAATAGACAACTCTCCCAACCGGAAGGGTCGTAAGTACCATCAAACTGCGGAGGACGCATACGAATCACGTCCTGAAGTAACTTATTATTACCGGATCCAGTAGGCGGAACCGGGTTAGCATTAGCCTGGCCGACCAAAACGGCCTGAGTCAGTAGCGTCATCTGGTTCGCTACTTGCTGTAAAATATTCCCCACTCCAAAATTCTCATGCGCGTTGCCGGAGCTAGCAGACTGATCCTGCTGACCTCCGGAACTCGGTGGAATACTGTTCGACAAGGAAGGCGTCACCGAATCAGTTCCCGAGTTATCGGACATGGCCCCCCCACCGGCTGCGCCACGTCCCCTACCGCGTCCGCGAACGCGTCCGCGTCCTCTACCAGCAGGAATTCTGAAGAAGTAGCGGGTGAGTACATTTCAAACGCGAAACGCAACAAGATATCAGGAAAGGAAACAAAACAGGATAACGTAACGAGTCAAGTTAGGAAAACTTACGAGCACCGCCGTATTAAGATGATGTCATGGCAACGATACTGTTCAAAAATGACACTCGACTAGACCCAAATAACCGACAGCCTAGGTATCCATAAACCTAAGCTCCGATACCATATTCTGTAACACCCCCAAGACGATCAGGGCATATTACAGCGTCGTGGACACCACACTGTGGAATCCACCAGGATAACGTACCAACAATACATTCGACAACGACATACATCAACAACCAACCGACAATTTCACAAACCAAAGACTGAAATCCAACAATACAATCTGACATCAAACCCATTTCCCAAAACGGGTACGAAACGTTAATAAATTCAACAGGGAAGTACTCGAGTACTTAAATCCATGACATAGTAAATTAATGACAAAACAGAAAATCAACAGACGACCACCGAACAGTATCATGCTTGCCCATCGTCCTCATACGGCTCGTATGCTCGCTTGTCTCCAAGACCTGTACCTGAAATACAAAAAGTAGTTCCTCCATTTAAGGGGTTAGCGACAACTGCTAGTGCAAGTATAATCCATTTGAACTACCATTCTAATAAGATGAATATATGCGCCAAAAATCATTTTAGAAATCATTTATATTCCGGAATATTTTACGGTGCACAAGCACAAAACACATTTCTACAACAAAACAATTCAAAGTTAACCTTGGTACGAGACTCACGGCCAACGTACCCCGCAGAGCCCCGTCAGACATCCCTGGGTGGTTAACCATAGTTCGCGATACGAAACTCACGGCAACGTATCCCTAGAGGCCCCGTCGTACCATCCCTAGGTGAACATACACATATACATCCACACAACCACGAATAGCCATAATTCAAATACTAGAACGCGTAAACAAATGTAAAGTACTTGCCTTTGAGACATCTTTGAAGAATGGGAAATGAAATACGACTACGAACGGTCCGGATGGAAAACGACGGTTCCTAAATGAAGGATCAACATAACTCAGTCCCAACGGACAACAATAATTGAATGGAATACATCCATAACCCCGATTACAAACCACGACCATGATCGATCAATCGATACGGGCGAGGGTTTACGCAAAACCTCCCCGAATCGATAATTCACGAATTTAACTAGGTGAAATGGAGTGAGATTCATCCGATAACAACAATCGCTGAGGAAATATACAACATATATGGACAATTCGAAATTAATCAAGAAAAACCCGAAAAACCCCCAAATTGGACAAGTTTAGGGTTCCTGAAGAAATACCTCGGATTCGGACGATGAAGGATGATTACGATGCTGATGATATGCTAGCTCGACTCTACAGTGGTGGAATACGAATAATTCTCGGATGGAAGTTGAAGGGAATCGCCCTCTGCGTCGCCCGAAGAAGAAAACAAGAGAAAGAATGAAAAAGAGTGTTGTTCTGACCTGCCCGCTGTTCTTAAAACAGCGGGCCGTTACGGCCGTAACAAGTGGTGTATTACGGCCGTAACAATGGCCATCTTACGGCCGTAACAGATGGGGTGTTACAGCCGTAACACCCTACCGACAAAGAGTTCGTCGCCGCTGTCCAAACGACTCCGGACGACTCTGAAACTCGGACCTGCTATCGAACCAAAAATACAACTACGAAGAATATTCGATGACGAGTCTAACCGTTACAAGAAAACATCAATCCGACTACCCGGGAATCCAAAATATGACAACGAATATGAAATTCCCTAAACTTATAAGAAATTACAAAAATGGCCCAAGTGCCCGGAGATCACGATACGACGTCGGATTTACAAACCGAAAGTCTCAACACGACCAACTCAACCATACGAACTTGCACAAACCAAGAAACAATGAAAACGAACGAGTTTTAGGAGAATCGGACGTTCATACGGCAAAACATGTCATAAAATGAAATTACGTGAAAACATCACCAAAACTCGTCCAAATGGAAAAACTCCAACAATAAAGTAGATTCAAAATGTCGAAACGGTTACAAGCAAGTCGATAAAAATAGACATACACCAAAAATGAAAACTGCTAAAAATGGAAAGGTACGGATATTACAGTACCCTGTTAAAAGAAAAACAAAGGGTACATTGACAGTGGATGCTCAAGACACATGTGTGGCACCAAAGAGTTGTTCGATGAATTTGAATATCAAGAACACGGATTCGTAACCTTTGGTGACAACAAAAAAGGGAAGATTACAGGCACCGGTAAGGTTAGTAAGGAACCTTCTCCCACTATCAATAAAGTCTTATTTGTTGAAGGATTACATCATAATATGTTAAGTGTATCTCAACTATGTGATGAAGGGTTTAAAATTCTTTTTGAAGAAACTCACTGTACCGCTTTCAAAAATAATAAAGCTGCTTTTATTGGTTTAAGAAGCGGAAATATTTATATTGTCGATCTCAGTGACGAAAATTATTTCAATGAAAAATGTCTTATGACTTTGGATGAAAATTCATTTTTATGGCATCGAAAATTAGGTCATACATATTTACCCATTATTTCAAAACTTTCTAGACATGATCTTGTTCACGGTTTGCCTAAACTGAAATTTGATCGAAAACATATGTGCGAATCTTGATTTAAAGGCAAACACACAAGAGAATCATTTAAAATGAAATTTGAAATCTCTACTTGCGTATTCTCGAACTTGTTCATATGGATTTGATTGGACCATCAAGGTATGCTAGTTTAAATGGCAAATTATATACTTTAGTTATTGTTGATGATTTCTCCCGTTTCACTTGGGTAAAATTTCTCTCACAAGGATGATGCTTTTATGGAATTTTTTAAATGGTGTCGGTTAGTCCAAAATGAGAAAAATCTTTCTATTATTTCTATTCGAACCGATCATGGAGAAGAATTTGATTGTTCTCCATTTGAATTGTTCTCCATTTGAAATACTTTGTGACAAATATGGTATTAACCATAACTTTTCGGCTCCTAGAACTCCTCAGCAAAATGGAGTTGTTGAAATAAAAAATCAAACACTAGAGGAAATGTCTAGAACCATGCTAAATGAATATTCTCTTCCTCAATATTTTTGGGCCGAAGCAATAAACACGGTGTGCTACATAATAAATCGTGTTCACCTCCGAAGAGCCCAACTTAAAACTCCATATGAAATTTGGAAAGGTAAAAAGCCTAATATTTCATATTTTCATCCTTTCGGCTGTAAAGTTTTTGTATTAAATAATGGAAAGGATAATTTGGGAAATTTTGAATCAAAATCTGACACCGGCATCTTCTTGGGATATTCCTTAAATAGCAAAGCATTTCGTGTGTACAACCTCAGAACAAATAATGTTGAAGAATCGATTCACGTAAAATTTGATGAGTCAATCTTACCACCGAGAAAGGTAGATCTTATTGATGATGCAGGTACACTCCCAGAAGTTCAACTGTCAAAAGAGCCAGAGAAACAGCATGAAAACTCTCTTGACAAATTACCAAAATATTGGAGTCATGTTTGAGTGTAATATCTGGTATTTTTCTTTCCCTTGTATTTTTCATTTTTGGTATATTTCTCGGTCATAGTGACCCTCGTGTATCTTTCAGTATGTCCTTCCTGTCAACTGTTGAACTGTATTCTCGTTATTGTTCATTGTTTCAACTTTCCTCATATGAGTTCGATTTTGTTAGATCACCATTAATTTTTGGTAACTCCAAAAATTCTAAATCTTTGCAATATTATAGAACATCGAGTTAGCTTTCCAATGGTTTAAACGATGAGTCAATCGGAGTCCGGACGAGAGAGTTATGGTCGTTTCAGTTTTTGGCCGATCACTGCCGACCGGACCCGACCGTGTCGTCCGACACGGCCCGTGCCTTACTCGTCCGGGAATGCCAAAGTTTCTGCCGACCGAACTCGGCTGTGTCATCCGACACGGCCCGTGCCGTACTCTTCCGGATAAGCGATCGCCAGACGCCCGACCGTGTCCCGTGACACGGCCGAAGCCATGCCGAGTCATTGCTTGACGGTCACCGTCGGGAGGCCCTCCGCGCCGCGGCCGTGTCAGCGAGGACACGGTCGAGTCCTGTCGGCCAGGCAGTGACACGACCGTGCCGATCGGCACGGCCGTGTCCGGCAGATACCAACCCCTATAAAAGGCCCCGCAGACGCTTTTCTTGCCATTTTTCACCTTCTTCTTCTCCTCTTCCGCACCGGGCGTGTTCTAAGCTTGAAGCCATGTTGTTTAACAATATATCCATGGAGTTCTTGAGGTTATATCATCAATAATCCGTCCGATATCATCCCTTGATCCAAATAATCAAGGTTAGATCTTTAGAACCCTACTTTTGGTAAAATTGGGGTTTTCGTGTTTTTGTCCGATTCGTTCCGCTTTTGTTGATTAATTCATGATGAATATGATTAATCTTGTTGGTATTCTTAGTTTCCTACGGATTCATGGTATATTTCTTGATTTTTACGGAATCGAGAGGGTTTGGTTGTGGTCCGCCTCGTTGTTGTTTATATACGAATATACATGAATCGTAGGCGGGTTTTCGAGTGTATTCCAATTCCGTATTCATTTAGAAATGGTTGTGATTGTATTCTTCGAATCGTTAGGTTCGGTTTCATTGGTTCCTAGCGTTCGCTGACTTTCCTTTCCGTTCGTTGCGCGTCAAATATTCAAGGCAAGTATTTTTGGAAACCTTTATGCTTAACGTGAAATGGTAATTTATATTTTGTGTGAAATCTCACCTCGGGAGGGTCAGAAGGTATCACGGAGAGAATACAATGGTATAGCCACGGATTCACGAGTTTGTTTCGCTAGCCACTCGGGAGGGTCCTTAGGGATCACGGAGCGGATCAATGGTATAGCCCTGTTCCCAAGGCGATGCGTGTGCGTGATTTGTTTTATAATATGGCCGGCTCGGGAGGGTCCTTAGGGATCACGGAGCGGGATCAATGGTATAGCCCTGTTCCCATGTCAAATTGTTTGACTTTTTATTTCCGGAAAAGACTTTTCTTGTTTTTGTTTTTGAAATGATATTTGTTCATGTACTATGATATGTGTAAGCGATTGGTTTGCCTTGATTACTTGTACTAGCGTAATTGCTAACCCTCCGGGGACCCGCTTTGGGGAAATTCTTGTTATGGATTTCAGGTTATGATCATCCGACGAGCGAGCACTGGGACAAAGACGAGGATCTTGGCGCTGTGGTCGTTGACATGTGCACTCGGGTTTACTTATTTCTTTTGTCCATTTCGATTTGGTTGTTTTCTATATTTATAAATCGATAGATCGTACTCGCGAGTACTTAGGCTTTTCAATTCAAACCCTGTGTTGTATCATTTTAAATTGCTACGATGTCGATGGTTGCTCATTTTGTCGGTTGCTTCGGGTGTATTTTTCACATGATGTATTATTTGATTGTGTATCCCCGCTAACCGAGATGGTTAGTCGAGGGGTACCCGCTTGTTGTAGCCTGGTGGGTCCCATGTAGGGGTCCACGGCGCTGTAACATACTCCGAATATCTTGGGGTGTTACAGAAAATGGTATCAGAGCTCTAGGTTTATGGATACCTAGGCTTGTTGGTTATTTGGGTCTAGTCGTATTTGTTTTGCACATTGTCACACCGCCAAAGATCCCAAGATTTCCAAAGTGCTCGTAAGTTTTCTCATTCGGCTCTTTTGTTTCTTGCATTGTATTTCCACTTTTGAATCGTAGTTGCTTTTCCTCCCTTACTCATCATCGATATACTTCGGTTATCTCTCAACTTCAGTATGAATGCCGGAGGAAACCGTGGTCGTGGTCGTGGCCGTGGACGCGGCCGAGGACGTGGGGCAGCCGGTGGGGCAGCCACGTCGCACTCTTCAGGAGCCGGCAGCACGGCGACCGCCACGCCATGCTTCTTCTCGGGAGCGCGCCGATCTTGGTATTGCGGCCGTTATGCAACAAATGGTTAACCAAATGGCGGCTATAGCTCAGCGGTCCGTAACCCCAACCAGCCCATGCTAATCGGGCGAGCGGATCGCCGGCTTCAGGATGTCATCAAGATGCATCCTCCCGGTTCGGGAGCTTCGGACCCGATCGGCTGGGAAGGGTGGATCAAGGAGATATCCAAAGTATTCACTGCTACCAACTGCCCCGAGGACCGTAAGGTCCCTATTGCTCAATACTTTCTCACGGGATATGCTACAGATTGGTGGGAGGCCGTTGGTCCCAAAGATCATGTTGCTTCGTGGGCCGAGTTTCAGGAGTTGATGGAGACCGAGTATTGTCCATGGCCGGTCGATGTGCTCGAGTGCATGCTTTCTTTGATGCTCAACCACGGGATATCCCCGTATCCCAAGCTATTTCCGATTTTAACAAGGAGTTGGGTTATGTGAAGACCCAAGTTTTCGAAGAGAGCGACAAGATTTTCCATTTTTCTAGGAGAATGAAACTGTCCATTCGGGACTATATGTCTGGGCTCGTCTGTACTACCTTGAAGGATTATCAGAGTCGAGCTCTTGCTTATGATATGTCGGTGACCGCTAGCGATTTGGCTCGCGAGCAAGAAGCGTAAGTCGGTCGGAAACTTTTCTCGGTCCCAAGAGTGGAGGCCAGAAATCTCGAGCCGCGAATATTTCTACGGGCGGTTCGGCCTGCTTTCTAGAGCTTGGGTGCCGCGTAACCCCCACTCGTGAGCTCACATGCTTTAATGCGGCTTTTCGGGTCATAAGAACCGGGATTGTCCTCGTCCACCTTTGACTTGTCATACTTGTGGTCCGGGCCACAAGGCTTCTTTTGTGATCGGCTCAGATAGCCGCGGTGCCGTTCTTCTCACCCAAAGACCTATGGAGCCGAGTGTGAACCAGGGCTCAATTGCTCCGCCGCCTCCACCGAGTGCCGGCCGAGGTAGAGGTCGGGGTCAGCCCGCTAGGGGTGGAGCTTCCAGTGTCGGCTCCGCCCAGCCACGTAAATACGATATGAGGAGGGCCGATGACCCAAAGCTATCGTGGCGGCAGTACCGTTCATATCCATTCTCATTCTGTTGGTGTGCTTTTTGATTCGGGTGCTACGCATTCATTCATTTCTCTAGAGTGTGTACGCCGTTTGAGTCTCGACTGCTTGTCACCTTGCGAGCCTTTCATCGTTAAACTTCCTAGCGGTGATAGAATTGTCGGTGATCGGGAAGTCCGGGACTGTTCTGTGATTATTTGTGAGAGGGCTTGGCTCTCTAATCTTATTGTTGTGAGTATCGAGGGCGAGGATTTAATTCTCGGGAATGATTGGCTCGAACGGCATGGTGCAATCATGAACTACCGCACGAGGATCATTACCATGTTAGCCGAGGACAAGATCGAACACTCTTTTCGCGGGCGAAAGAGAAACCAAGTTTGTTATTAACGCCTTGAAGGCGATGAAACTCCCGCGAAAAGGGTGTACTCGTTATTGGTGCTACGCCTTGAAGGCGGAGAATGGTGGAGTCGAGCTTTCATCGATTCCAGGTCGTTAGTGAGTTTCTGATGTATTTCTGACGAGTTGCCGGATTGCCACCGGATCGTGAGGTTGAGTTTGCTATAGAGTTAGAGCCGGGTGCGGCTTCGATTTCAAGGCGCCGTATCGCATGGCACCTTGAGAGATGTCGAGTTGAAGAAACAGCTTGAGTGAACTTCTTGAGTCGGGGTATGTTCGACCGAGCGCCGCCTTGGGGCGCACCGGTCTTGTTTGTACGTAAGAAGGATGGTTCACTACGCTTGTGTATCGACTATCGTGAATCGAACAAGTTGACCATCAAGAATGTATCCTTTGCCGAGAATTGACGACTTGTTCGATCGGTTGGAGGAGCGGTATTCTCAAAGATTGATTTGAGATCGGGTACTATCACTCGGGTGAGGGAGTCCGACGTGCCGAAAACAGCTTTTCGGACGAGATACGGACATTATGAGTTTGTAGTTATGCCTTTCGGGTTAACTAACGCGCCGGCGGTGTTCATGCAGTTGATGAACAAAGTCTTTATCGAGTATTTGGATAAGTGTGTCGTCGTCTTCATTGACGATATTCTTATTTATTCGAGGAACGAGGAAGAGCATGCCCATCATTTGCGGGTAGTGTTGGACATTTTGGGGACCGAGCAACTCTACGCGAAGTTCTCGAAATGTGAGTTCTGGCTGAAGGAAGTGATGTTTTTGGGTCACGTGATTTCAGCCGAGGGAGTTCGAGTGGATCCGCAGAAAATTGGGGCAGTGTTGGATTGGGCATCGCCCACAAATGTGAAGGAGGTCCGTAGTTTCTTGGGTATGGCTGGCTACTATCGTAGGTTCGTCGAGGGTTTCTCAAAACTAGCTCGACCACTTACACAGTTGCTCCAGAAATCCGAGAAGTTCGTCTGGACCGATGAGAGGCAATCGAGTTTTGAGGAACTGAAGAAGCGTTTGACTTCGCCTGGCTCGGCGTTGCCATGTGGCAACGAGGGATTCGCCGTGTATAGCGATGCTTCGGTCGTGGTCTTGGGTGCGTATTGATGCAAAGACGGCAAGACCATTGCCTATGCGTCGAGACAGCTTGAGGCCGTATGAGCTTAACTACCCTACTCACGATTTGGAGTTAGCGGCGGTTGTCTTTGCACTCAAGATTTGGCGTCACTATCTTTTCGGCTCTACATGTCGATTTTACCGATCATAAAAGTCTGAAATACATATTTACTCAGCGGGAGTTGAATATGAGGCAGAGGAGGTGGTTAGAGTTGATTAAGGATTATGACCTCGAAATCCTTTATCATCCGGGTAAGGCGAATGTCGTGGCCGACGCCTTGAGTCGGAAACCGATTGCGTTGCGAACGCTTGAGGTCCTTACGCCTCAGTCTGAGCTTCGGCGGGCTTTGATCGGGTTAGATGTTGAGGTTTTGCTGCCTGGATCTGTCGGGCAATTTTGTGCCTTAGAAATTTCGTCGTCTTTGATCGATGAAATTAAGCTGAAGCAATTAGAGGATCCGATGATTACTCAAATCCGAGAGAACATTCTTAAAGGAAAGTCTCCTGGGTTTGTGATTCACGAGGATGGTGTTTTGAGATTCCAGAGTCGGCTTTGTGTGCCGAACGATCCAGGGTTGCGACAGGGTATTTTGTGTGAGGCCCATTTCACACCCTATTCTGTTCATCCTGGCTCGAGTAAGATGTACAAGGACCTGAGGAGGAACTTCTGGTGGAATGATATGAAGGAGGAGGTCGCACAGTTTGTGGCGAGATGTTTGACTTGTCAGTAGGTCAAAATCGAGCATCAGCGACCGGTCAAGTTATTGCATCACTTCGCTCCTAATGGAAATGGGAAGATATATCGATGGATTTCATTACGAGTTTGCCGAGATCGAGATCGGGCATGAATATGGTTTGGGTGATTGTTGATCGTCCCACCAAGTCGGCACATTTTCTCGGGCATCAAGGGCACTTGGGTCCTGAGAAGTTGGCCCGTATATTTATCGCAGACAGATTGTGAGGCTTCACGGTACTTCAAGTCTATCGCTTCGGATCGTGATGGCCGCTTTCAGATCGCACTTTGGCAAAGCGGTGCATAAGGCGTTGGGTACCCATTTGCATTTGAGTACCTCTTTCCATCCTCGATCATGGACAATCTAACGCACTATCCGGACATTCGAGGACATGTTGCGTGCTTGTGCCCTCGATCGAGTAGCGATCGGGAGGAGCATTTGCCATTGATCGAATTCACGTACAACAATAGTTGGCACGCGCGATTCGGATGGCACCGTATGAGGCACTTTATGGGGCGATGTCGATCTGCGATTTGTTGTAATGTGGCGTCCGATTTAGTCGGGACCGAGCCGATGTCGCTTTTAGAGACGAGACGGAAGATAGAATTAATTCGAGAACGGATGTTGCGCCCGAGTCGATGAAGTCATATGCCGATGTCCGTCATCGACCTTTAGAATTCGAGGTGGGAGACCACGTTAGTCAAGGTGTCGCCAACGAGAGGAGTTTTCCGCTGGGAAGAAGGGAAGTTGAGTCCGAGATTTATTGACCCTTCGAGATTCTCGAGCGAGTCGGTGGGTTAGCATACCGCTTGGCGTTACCCCGCCTTGAGTCATGTTCATAGCGTTTTCATGTTTCCCACCGAGGAAATATGTTCGGATCCTAGTCACGTCATCGATTATGGCGAGATTGATATTGTCAAGATATTACTTTTGAGGAGCGTCCTTTGAAGATTTTGGAGCATCGTGAGAAACGATCGAGGCATAAGACCATCCCTTTGGTCAAAGTGCGGTGGTCGAGACACGGTGTCGAGGAGGCAACTTGGGAAACCGAGGATAACATGCGTGCTAGGTACCCTGAGTTGTTTGTTTCTTAAGTTTAGGGAAGAAACTTATTTTTAGAGGGGTAGAATGTAATATCCGGTATTTATCTTTCCCTTGTATTTTTCATTTTTGGTATATTTCTCGGTCATAGTGACCCTCGTGTATCTTTCAAGATGTCCTTCCTCACAACCGTTGAACTGTCTTCTCGTTATAGTTCTATGTTACAACTTTCCTCATATGAGTTCGATTTTGTTAGATCACCATTAATTTTTGGTAACTCCAAAAATTCTAAATCTTTGCAATATTATAGAACATCGAGTTAGCTTTCCAATGGTTCAAACGGTGAGTCAATCGGAGTCCGGACGAGAGAGTTATGGTCGTTTGGCTGCCGATCATCGCCGACGGACCGACCGTGTCGTCCGACACGGCCCGTGCCTTACTCGTCCGGAAATGCCAAAGTTTCTGCCGACCGAACTCAGCCGTGTCATCCGACACGGCCCGTGCTGTACTCTTCCGGATAAGCCAGAAGCGACTGCCCAGACGCCCGACCTTGTCCTGTGACACGGCCGAGTCATGCCGAGTCATTGCCGGATGGGTCATCGGGAGGCCCTCGCGCCGCGACCGCCGTGTCAAGCAGACACGGCCGAGTCCCCTCGCCGGCCAGTGGCGACACGACCGCGTGCCGATCGGCACGGCCGTGTCCGGCATACCAACCCCTATAAAAGGCCCCGCAGACGCTTTTCTTGCCATTTTTCACCTTCTTCTTCTCCTCTTCCGCACCGGGCGTGTTCTAAGCTTGAAGCCATGTTGTTTAACAACATATCCATGGAGTTCTTGAGGTTATATCATCAATAATCCGTCCGATATCATCCCTTGATCCAAATAATCAAGGTTAGATCTTTAGAACCCTACTTTTGGTAAAATTGGGGTTTTCGTGTTTTTGTCCGATTCGTTCCGCTTTTGTTGATTAATTCATGATGAATATGATTAATCTTGTTGGTATTCTTAGTTTCTACGGATTCATGGTATATTTCGTGAATTTTACGAATCGAGAGGGTTTGGTTGTGGTCCGCCTCGTTGTTGTTTATATACGAATATACATGAATCGTAGGCGGGTTTTCGAGTGTATTCCAATTCCGTATTCATTTAGAAATGGTTGTGATTGTATTCTTCGAATCGTTAGGTTCGGTTTCATTGGTTCCTAGCGTTAATCGCTGACTTTCCTTTCCGTTCGTTAGTCGTCAAATATTCAAGGCAAGTATTTTTGGAAACCTTTATGCTTAACGTAAAATAGTAATGTATATTGTGTGTGATTGCTCACCTCGGGAGGGTCCGACGGGATCACGGAGGGAATCCAATGGTATAGCCCTGGATTCACGAGTTTGTTTCGCTAGCCAGCTCGGGAGGGTCCTTAGGGATCACGGAGCGGGATCAATGGTATAGCCCTGTTCCCAAGGCGATGCGTGTGCGTGATTTGTTTTATAATATGGCCAGCTCGGGAGGGTCCTTAGGGATCACGGAGCGGGATCAATGGTATAGCCCTGTTCCCACGGCAAATTGTTTGACTGTTTATTTCCGGAAAAGACATGTCTTGTTTTGGTTTTCGAAATGATATTGGTGCATGTACTATGAAATGTGTAAGCGATTGGTTTGCCTTGATTACTTGTACTAGCATAATTGCTAACCCCTTCGGGGGACCCGTTTTGGGGTAATTCTTGTTTTGGATTTCAGGTTTTGATCATCCGGACGAGCGAGCACTGGGACAGTTAGAGGATGCTGGCCTGGGTCGTTGACTTGTGCACTAGGGTTTTCTTATTTGTTTTGTCAATTTAGATTTGGTTGTTTTATATATTTATAAATCGATAGATCAGATCATCGCGAGTACTTAGGCTTTTCAATTCAAACCCTGTGTTGTATCATTTTAAATTGCTACGTTGTCGATGGTTGCTCATTTTGTCGGTTGCTTCGGGTGTATTTTTCACATGATGTATTATTTGATTGTGTATCCCCGCTAACCGAGATGGTTAGTCGAGGGGTACCCGCTTGTTGTAGCCTGGTGGGTCCCATGTAGGGGTCCACGGCGCTGTAACATACTCCGAATATCTTGGGGTGTTACATTGAGATCATCCTAAGGACTTGGTAATTGGGAATATTGAAGATGGGGTTCAAACTCGAAGAAGAACGCATGAATTTCAGAATAACTTTGCATTCGTGTCCGAAATCAAACCCAAGAACATTAATGAAGCATCTGATGACGAAGGCTGGTAATGGCAATGCAGGAAGAGCCTGTACAATTCGAGCGAAATAAAGTTTGGGAATTAGTTCCATCTCCTACAGATAAATATATCATTGGAACGAAATGGGTACATAAAATAAAGCATGATGAAGATGGATATCCAGTCAGAAATAAATCACGGCTAGTTGCCCAAGGATGTAGTCAAGAGGAAGGTATTGACAATGAGGAAAGCTTTTCTCTCGTTGCTCGACTTGAAGCCATCCGACTTCTTTGTGCTTTTGCATCTCACAAAAAGATTAAATTATTCCAAATGGATGTCAAAAGTGTGTTTCTCAATGGATTCATTCAAGAAGAAGTATACGTGAAGCAACCTCTGGGATTTGAAGACTATGAGTTCCCGGAACATGTGTATAAACTCAACAAAGATCTATATGGTTTGAGACAAGCTCCACAAGCATGGTATGATCGTTTGAGTAACTTTCTTATTTCACATAATTATAGAAGAGGTAAAGTTGATAATACTCTTTTTATAAAATTTATTAACGATGATATGCTGATTTGCCAAATTTATGTGGATGACATCGTTTTTGGTGCTACTAATATATCTATTTGTCAAGAATTTTCTGATCTTATGAAGGGTGAATTTGAGATGAGTATGATGGGCGAACTCACATACTTTCTTGGTCTTCAAATTAAACAAGGAGATGATGGAATTTTTATTCATCAAACAAAATACACTACAGACCTGCTTAAGAAATTTATAATGGAGAATTGCAAATCTATATCTACTCCAATGTCATCCTCACTAAAGCATGACAAATATGAACATGTAAAATCCGTGGATCAAAAATTCTTTCGAGGTATGATTGGTTCACTACTTTATTTAACGGCTTTTAGGCCGGATATAATTTTTGCTACTTGCGTATGGTGCTAGATATCAATCTAATCCAAAGGAATTACATTTAATTGCAATGAATTTTTCGTTATCTTAGTGGAACCATTGGCTTAGGATTGTGGTATCCTTCGTGCCTTGATTTTAACCTTGTTGCGTATAGCGACGCTGATTTCGGTGGATGCAATATAGATAAAAAGAGTACAAGTGTGATGGCCACTAAGTATACTGGATACAGCTTGGGAAGTAGTTTAAACAACAAGCTGTACTGATTTTAAATCTGAGTGCGTAGCGGAAGTCTTGAATACAGTAAGTTGATGTGGATACAGCAACTCGATATGCAAAGTATATTTAAATAATCACAGTAATTAAAACAAGTAAGGCAGAATGTAAATAACACAATATTTAAAGTGGTTCGAGGTAAACCCATCTACGTCCACTGGTCCTCCACACAGGAGTAAAAAGTTTATTATAATTACTACGTACACAACTACGTAATTATAACAACACACAATCAATATATCATTCACATAGATTGATATGAAGATCTTAGCTTCAACCGTTCACACAGATTGGTTTGAGCTAATTCTTTGACTTGCTTCTTCACACACAGTTATGAAGCTTCGTCTTCTTCGATGCAATTCCTTCACACACAGTTCTGGAGTAGCAACGATTACTCAGTCCACACAGGGCTGATCTGGGTTTGTTCAAAGTATAGAACAGGGTATGAACAACAGCTTTGACTTTCTATGCTTCTAGATGATGAAGTGTTGTTCAAGATGTTGAGCACTGTATATCTCTTAGAGCTGAGTTGCAGTAAGCTTCTGGAGATATGTTTTGCTCTGATAATAACTTTTATAGCTTGATAATTTCGTAACTTGGGTAACTGATCTTCAACGCCTTGATGAGATATATATAGTCTTCTGGAAAATATATCCGTTGAGATAAATCCCTTGAGCAAGATTCCGTTCCAACGGGATGAAAAGCACGATCCGGATTTTACGGGATTTTGAAGATCTGTTGACTGACAGTATTTAAATATTTTATCCTTGAGTATTTAAATACTTCTTCATCAATTGGACTTGACTTCTGAAGATTCCTTCTTTGTCCTGTTGAGAGCTCTATGGAAGATCACTGTATGGTGATTTCAGCCAGCTTCCATACTTGGTCTTTATAAGACTTTTTTGCTGTACTGAGAGGTTCCACTATATGCTGGATTCGAGACAGGTCTTCGATACAGGTTGACATTTCAACTTTATCGATACAGTTTCCTTACTGTATTGAGGATCGTCATATATGTCAAAACCTTTTATCAACACAATTCGATACAGGGATTGATTATCCCGGCTGTTTCGATACAGGGTATTTCTTATCCCAACAATTTCCCCCTTATTGACAATTTGCCAAGACTTTAACACTTTCAAGTCTTCTTGATGATGCCAAAACCTTCTTCATGAAGCGAATTACTTTCTTTGATGATTTCTGGCAGATTTCTTGGTCTTCTGTCAAATGGTCTGTCTGTCAGCAACTTAATCTAATTTATGAACTGCTTGCAGGCGAGTTCGATACAGCTAAGAATTTTTACAACTTAAGCTTATGATTGACGCGTAGGCACCATCTTACAATGTATTCTAAATGCATACAACTGAAATTATGAACTGTTCGTAGACAAGTTCGTATAGCTTAATTTTCAAACAAGTTTCTATACTTGTGATTGTTATCTCAACAATTTAAGTTATGTAATCATACATTAACACAGTAGATTACGAGTTGTAATCTTTCAAGACAAGCAAACATTTTTATTGATATTCAAAAATAGAGTACATGGTTTGCTGTTTCGAAGGAAAAATTACAAACAACAAAAAATTACAAGGATTTCAGCTCCTATAGTCCGCATGTCTCCATGGCTTTTTCCCTGGATCATTCTCGGTTCCACGCCACCAGTGCTGTAGGGAATCGTTGCCTCGATCTAGGTATATAGCTCTACCTTCATAGGATCTGGCAAAGGTAAGAATCCAGTCTTCTGGACGGGTGATCCGATCTCCTCTTTTATGCTTGGATTTCATATCTAGCTGGAGAGGGAGCTTTCCTTCTTCTAACATCTTCGTGAATTTGTCTGCAGCATCCTTTAAAGTCTTATAACTTTTGAAGATGGCGGATTTCCTGAAGAGTTTAACAAAGTATCTCATCAGTTCATTCTTCCTCCATTGCTTCACCTCATCGGCAGTTGGATGGCGGTTGGTTGGCAGACGGATCTCAGAAGGTCTTTGAATTAAGGTTTGACACGGGACATTTGGATCATTAAATTCAGGTCGGGAGCCTGAAATCTTAAAACTTTGAGAGGGAGGGGCTAGCTTGTTCAATTCAGCGGTAATGCTGTCTTGAGCAGCATTAAATTCCCTTTTGTGCTGTAACCTTATTCTCCTTGCAGCTTCTCTTGCTTCTTCCCCATTTTTGGCATCATCAAGACGTCCTAGGATCTCCAGTGCGGCATCCTGTTTCGTCTCAATGTTTGTCATTCTTTCGACAAGGGTGGAGAGCACCTGCGACATATCCTTGATACTTTTGTCGTGGGCTCAAAGATGAGAAGTGGTTTCGATCATTGCTGATGCAGTCTTGGCCTCTGAAATGCGAGTTTTGGATGCCTCTTCTCTCAGGAGTTGCTCTTGTTTCTCTTGCATGATCTTCAGTGCTTGCTTGAATACTTCTGGCAATACAGCGAAGGCTTCTACTAGTCGAGAGACTTCATGCTATAATTTAGTCATCTCTTCGACAGCAGAGGTGTGCATCCAATTAAGAGCTTTTTCCACCGAGTACAGGGCATTAACTGCATCCTGGATGAAGACAATTTGAATACCAAGAGCGCGCAGTCACTCTTTCCTAGCAGTAGTGCTCGGAGAATCTGGCTTAGCAAAGTCTTCGGCACCATTCAACCTTATCAGATTTACGAAAGGGCGTGAATTGAGCATCCTCAGGTACAATACCGTCCTCGGATTCCACGGTTGATGGGGCGGGAGCAGCATTTTCGGGTTCGGCGGCATTCAGTGCTGTGCCCTCCTGTTGCGAAGGTGTGTCTGTAGACATGGATACAGGAGGGACTGATTCCTCCTGTTGTCTCTCAGCAACAACTTCTTCTTCTGCGGTAGCAGGCTCGGGTGCCCATTCCAAAACAATTTCTTCTTCCTCGAATTGAGGGACTGATTCCTCCTCGTCAGGAATGTTCTCTTGCTGTGGCGAAGGGGGCTCACTTCGACTTGATGGCCCTTCGTCATTCTTGGGTTGAGAGGCATCTCTGTCTTGAGCCGCCTCACGACTCATTCTCAGACCCGCTTGTAAAGTATCGTCATCGTCGTCTGAGTCATCGTCATCTTTTGGATTTTGGGGAGAGTCCTCGGACTTATCTTTTCCTTTTCTCCTGGCGTCAGATTTTTGCAATAAGTGGCTTTCAATCAGTTCTTTGCAGTAGAGATTGTCCCATTGGATCACGGCCTCAACTTCCGTCGAGTCCGTCACTCCATTACAAATCTCTCTTCATGTATCCATTCGCTCCAGTTGTATAAAGTGTCATACGGAGCTAGCCTGTAGCTTTTCCATTTAAGGAATCTTTCATAAGCATGGTCAATCTGCATAGAGAGAAGGGTTTTGTTGATAATGGTGTCCGGGGAGGAACTGCGTACAACGTCTGTAGCGAGGGGTTCCTCTACAGGTGTGGGATCCTGTAGGGAAGTGGGATTCCTTACAGGGGATGGTGCCCTGAAGGAAGATTGATCCTGTACGGGTGTGGAATCCCGCATAGGAGAAGTAGCTTTTGGCTTCGCAGGGGCAGCCGACTCGCCAGAGTCTTCTAAGTTGGCAGATGTCCGATCATCCGTCTTAGCCACCAAAGGCTCAGGATCTACTGTCGATATAGTAGCGGGCACCTCTTCCACAGGGGTTGGGCCCTGGGGTAGTTCTTCAGTGGGTTGCGCCACGGTAGAAACTTCCTCGGAGGTTTTGGAGGATTTAGCTTTAGAAATCTTCCTTAGCTTCCTTTTCGGCTTCTCACCAGCAGTAGGTGTCTTGCTGTGAGATCTTTTCCTCTTCCTTGAAGACTCCACATCCTGGGACTTCAAAGAAACATCCCTTGGATCTTCAGACACGGGCATACTTGGGATTTTAGGATGATTGCAGACCAGGGTGCTCTGGTTGTAGGCTGTGGGCTTGACGCCTCATAAGTATATCCGGGAGCTGTTTTTCTTCGCATATGCGGATTGCGAAAGTCCGCATTTCGTCAAAATATGGTTTAAAATTAAACCAAATGACTTCTTTTGAGTGGCAGGCTTGGATACTTCCTCCTGCAAGAGTTTCAAAATTATCTGGCACCAGTTGACCTTTTCACAGGTCAAAATCGCAACCATCATCCTAAATCTCAGATTTGTGCACATTTCGAATGCACCAGTTCGATTCTCGATGATCCTGCAGCAAAAATCATGCAAATATACGTATGGCAAACAAAAGTTCTTCTTGTGACAAGTGGTGTGAACCATGTCAACAACAGTTGAGCCGGTGAACAGCCCATAGTACTTCGTTATCAGCTCTTGAGACCCAAACGTATCAAGTTCTTCCATGGTCAGGCCGTCAGCAGGCAGCCTGTAAATGTTCTGAAGAAGATCTCGATCGATACAGATCTCCACTCCTTGAATGGTAGCAGTGTTATCAGCGACGTGGTCTCCCTGGGCCAGCGACAAAAAGCGAACGCACTACTACAAATAATGGCAAAAGAACCCCTAATAAGAAACTTCTTTTTGTAAATAAGGGGTCTCTTATTATAAGAAACCTATTTTCATATATAAGAGGTCTCTTAGGCATATACATAAGAAACCCCTTTTAAAGAAAAAAAGTTCCTTATTTATTTATATAAATCTATTAAGATTTAAGGAACCACTTATTATAAAGAGGGGTTTCTTATTTTTTTTTTTAAATAAAATTAAATTACATAAAATTAATTAACCACCACGCACTAAAATTACATAAAATTAAATTACATAAAATCAAATACCTCATTCTATCCTCCATCATTTCATCCCCTTCGACTCGCCCGACCATCTCTCCTCTATCAGATCCGTCTCCTCAAGATCGCCGCGCCATCTCTCCTCAAAGATAATAGCCTTATTATACCCCGTCCAAGCTTATTCTCCACTTTCTTCACTCCCCCTCTTTCCTTATTTCTCTCGTCGACTACAACTCAAAATTCCTCAGAAATGGTGATTTTATCTATCTTCTTCTATCTTCATCTCCTCCTTCTCCGTCGATTTCAAATAATTATATGGTTTTAAGCTTTGATTTGAATGTATTCTTTTTTTTAGGTTTTTATTTTAATGGGTATTTTAGGGTTTCAAAAGCAATAATTTTTAATTAATTTTAGGGTTTTAAGATTTGATTTTGATGGATTTTAGGGTTATTGAGCTTCGATTCCAGGTTCTCTCTCCTCACTTCATAGTTAATTCATTTATTTTTTGATTATTCATTTTTTAATTGTCTAATTTTATTTTATTTTTCGAATTTTTCAGGTGTATCAAATCAAGGGAACAATGGCATGAGTTTATGTCGGTAATATGGTTCCAAATGTCACAGAATGCGAGCTCGAGGATGAATTCTGATTTTACGGCATTCTTCACAGATTTATTTTTGTTCATTCTTTATTTTCTCGATAATTTCTCTCTGTTACTTTTGACTGGAAAAGTTTAAGTATTAGGGATTTTGTTTTTGTTCATTTGATTCTGAAATTTTAATTTTTTTAATACTGGGCTATATTTATTACAACAAATTAGACAATTTTAGCTTTGGATATGATTACTTTGTACTAGTGTATAATGTTCTTGGTGCATGTTGAGAAGATCAAAAAGAGTTGAAACCAGGAAGCGCATTTTCAAAATAGACGAGCAATATGCAAAGGAGTACGAAAACCAGGTTTGTTAGAGGAAGTCATTGATTCTTTTCTTTTTTGTTGTTACATTTTGATTTTTTATGCTCTGTTAATATGGTTTATTTCTATGAATTAGTCATAGTTTTAGATTTTGTCACAAGTAATGTGATTGGTTAATGGATGATAGCTAACAATTTGGTTGATCATTTGTCCTCCGCATTTAAACACTTGAGTTTGTGTATATTACTTTGTATGAATTGTTTCTATGAAGGGGTTGTTATAAATGAGTGCTTCCTTTAGTTTGAGTTTGCTTTTCAATAGATATGCTCATGTTTGGTAGGTTCTAGGCTGTTGGTCTTTGTGAGGTTTTGTTGCTGTTGTTTAGTCATGTTGTTGTCCAACAGTTGTTGTTGTTGTTGTTTTGTCGGTGTGTGTGTCGATGGTTGTTGGTTTTGTTGCATTGTTGTTCTTGATGCATGAGCTGTTACATGTTCTTATGTTGCTGCAGTTGCTTGTAGGTTTATGTGGAATAGAGTGCACAAGGTTTTTTATGAACTTCAAGGATTACAACGGCAATAAGCTGTCTGTTGCTGCTGCCATCTTTTAAAATGAGGTTGTATTTTTCTACTGTCTCTTTGTGAATATTACCTGCTAATAGACCTGCCTCACATGCTGATTTTAGTTGGGTAGTTTTGTGTTCAGTTTGGGTCAGTGCGTGCCGAAGAGCTCTTGCTAATATCTCAAATATCTTAGAATTAGCATATGCTATTGTTAGGAACAGCTTGGGTTATGTTGGTTGAGTTTGCATTTATTTCCCATTACAGTTCCCATCCCTTTTCAAAGCTGAAGCTATAATGGTTATAGGATATGAATATTTTCAAATATCTTATTTTGATTCAGGTTGGACAGGGGATGAAAGAAAGATGGTTATATTGATGAAGTCGGTATTGGATTATTTTTTTTGGCGAAGTATGTGAATTTATATATTTGTTTAATACTTTGTATGTAGCATTAGATTAGAATACACTTCTTTCTTATTTTTTGTTTGACTTGTAAACAAGGAACAGAATGCCTGAGTCAAAGGATACAAGACTTCGTTATGTAGAACCAGCGGATGGCAGACGGAACCTTACAGAAACTAGAGATGGTAGACATTTATTGCCTATGACCAGGAATTCTAGCCAGCATATACCTGAGTTCCGGTTTGAGCAATCCCCTGATCCTTGGAAACAGCACATTTTAGAATCCAGAGGAAATGGACGGGCCATTCCTGAAGCAAAAGATGTTAGGCATCCCCAGTGACCTCCCCACTGCCTCTGCCTGGGAGTCTCACACAAAAGAGTTCATATGTGGTGGCTGATCAAGTTACTGTTGACAGCTTTTTGCGTTCATTGGGTCTTGAAAAATATGCTATTATTTTTAAGGCCGAAGAAGTGGATATGTATTCTTTGAAGCGCATGGCGGAGAGAGATCTGAAAGAGTTGGGAACACCTATGGGACCAAGGAAGAAAATCCTACTCTCATTGCAACCTCGACTCAAACAACCAGCATGATGGTTATAGTGCGTATGAGTTGTAACACCCCCAAGTTATTCAGGGTATATTACTGCGCCGTGAGCCCCGCCGTGGGACCCACAAGGCTAAACATACGCGGAACTATAAACTTGACCGATAAGGTCTACATACAAAAGAAAGGAAGACGATACAACTGATGTTCAAAACCATAACCAACGAAAACATATACATCACTTCACAAATCAATACCTCGGCAACACAGGCCGGAACATCCAGGAAACTAAAATACAATACTCGAGTATTTAAAAATCCATTCCAGTACAACAACACTGAATGGAGGAATCCAAGAAAATAACCGGAGACAAGACACAGTATCACACTTGCCCATCATCTTCATGTCGACCCGGTACCCGTCTGTCTGCTCTCCTGGAACCTGAAATACATGAAACGTATTTCCCCCATAAAGGGGTTAGCCGTCGAATAGCTAGTGCAAGTATAACAATATGAAACATAATACTCCTCGACAATAAAGTAAATGTAATCCGTCAATTCATCAATATCCGTCAATTCGTCAATGTAAGACTAGTATTCCGGAATAACTAAATCTCATAGCATCACAACAAGACGTATATGAATACCGTGGAACCGCACCAGAGGCTACGGAACCCTTAGGGGACCTGTCGGCCCGCCCCAAAGTGGTTCGTTCATATCATCCGTCATCAATACACATATGATCAACCGTGGAACCGCACCAGAGGCTACGGAACCCTCAGAGGACCCGTCGGCCCGTCCCGGAGTGGTTAATTCATATTATCCATGGAATCGCACCAGAGGCTACGAAACCCTCAGAGGACCCGTCGGCCCGTCCCGGAGTGGATATAAATAATTATGCCAAACATATATCTTACTTTCAAAGTCGAGAACGTACAATCATAAATATATATACTTGCCTTAATAAACGTTACCGAAGATCCCGAAGAACACGGTTCGACCGGGAAGCTTGAACCACGAAGAAGACAACGAACGGAAGGGTTTCGACTCGAGTTCTTCACAAGAATTCGACCCTAACAACATAAATTCAATAAATCATCGATCATACGAGGAAGAATAATCGCAGAACGCCCGAAAACCCCTCTATGACGTTTTACCGGACACCTTCAAGGCGTCGGTCAAGAACTCGACCAAAACAACGAATCGATACGATCCAACCATGGGATAACAAGGGAAATGATACAATACATCTAAATAATCATCAATCCATCACAATCCTAAGTTAAATCGGATTAAACGGACGAAATCGAACAAAATACCCAAAATCCCCAAAATTAGATTTCTGGAAAATCTGACCTGATTCGCTCGATCAAAGGATGTTATAGGATGGATGATTGATGATATGAGCTCCAAGACTCCATGGATATGTTGTTAAACAACATGGCTTCAAGCTTAGAACACGCCCAGCTGCGGAAGAGGAGAAGAAGAAGGTGAAAAATGGCAAGAAAACGTCTGCAGGGCCTTTTATAGGGGTTGACTGTCCTGCCGGACACGGCCCGTGCCGATCGGCACGGTCGTGTCGCACAGCTGGCCGACAGGGACTCGACCGTGTCCTGCTTGACACGGTCGCGGCGCGGAGGGCCTTCCGACAGTGACCCGTCCGACAGCGACTCGGCATGTCTCGACCGTGCCAGACGACACGGTCGGGCGTGCTGGGCAGACGATTCGGCTTATCCGGAAGGGTTCGGCACGGGCCGTGTCGGACGACACGGTCGGGTCCTGAGGCAGAGACTCCGGCATTTCCGGACGAGTACGGCACGGGCCGTGTCGAACGACACGGCCGGGTTCGGCCGGCAGTGATCGGCCAATAACGAGCAGGTGAGCTAAAACGACCATAACTCTCTCGTCCGGACTCCGATTGACTCACCGTTTGAACCATTGGAAATCTAACTCGATGCTCTATAATATTGCAAATATTTAGAATTTTTGGAGCTTCCAAGAATTTATGGTGATTTAACAAAGTCGAACTCATACGTGGAAAAGTCGCTAAAGAACACGGAATTCAACAGAACGATACCGAAACGAACTCGGATGACAAAAAGTGTAGAATTAATCATTCTCAGTATGACGAAACGGTCCCAAGCAAGTCGTCAAAATAGACTTCCGCCAAAAATAGAAAATTTCCGGGGAACAAAAATTACGGGTATTACATGAGTTTCACGTGGTGCATTGTTGCAAATATTGTGCTTTTGGTGGAGAGTTTAGCTAACAAACTACCTGTTCATTTTGGTGAGCGTTGTTCATATATGGAAATACATTTGATAACCTTTTTGTTGCAATAGCGTAAGTTCTTGAAGTTTTTATTTATTTTATGGGAACTTGGTGTACACTTTGCCCGGGAGCATATTCCTTCACCATAACACTATGGAATAATTAAATTATTTAATTATTTTTTTTTTCTTAGGAAAAAAGTAATAAATATTACATTTTTATTAATTAAATGAAAATAACAGAAAAAATAGATGTATTTAATTATGTATATTAATTTAATTATATATAAATACAACTCGATGAAAGAGGCCCCCTTTTTAAAAAGTTGTCTCTTAGGTATAATATAAGAAACCTCTTTTCGCCAAAAGTGGTTTCTTTAATTAAACCAAAGAAACCCCTTTTAAAAAAAAGGGGTTCCTTTAATATTGTTCTTAAGTAATTTCAGAAGCAATTAAGAAACCCCTTTTTTTCAAAAAGGGGTTTCTTAAGTTAAGCAAACAAACCCCCTAAAAAAAGAGGTCTCTTAACCTAAGACACCGCTGAGTTAAAGACCCCCTCTAAAGGGGTTTCTTAGGCCAATTTTAGGGGGTTTCTTTTCATATTTTTGTAGTAGTGACGGCGGCGTTGAGGTAAAAGTCCTCAACCAGGTGAACATCATATTTCTCAGCGGTTTGACTCCCAAGGCGGTAGAGTCCTTGTTGACGGAGATGAGTGATGATGAACTCCATGGGTTCGACATGATTTGTTTCAGCGAGAATGCGTTCGATGACGACAGATCTTGAGAAAATCCGTCCATCGATGATGTTCGAGGATTTCTTGAGTGCGGTAGAAGATGTCTGACCAGACATTGATGATTCTCAAGAAAAATATGAAAGAGAATAAATGAAATTTGCAGTAAAATGCAGAAAACTATGTAGGCTGTATTTGCTTGAGTACTCTTAAATTTTGCAGAAAGCGTAAACAGTCTCTAATGGCAGTATCAGTCCTTTTATAGTGGGCGGCGAAGAAGGGTTTTTCAGATGAACGAATGGTCAGATTTTAAGGGATGGGAACCGGTTTTTGAAAAGAACGGTCACGATGAACTGAGTATAACTGGTACACTTATCCATTAAAATGTTAAAATATGAGCAGGTCCCACTTCTGACATTTCTTGTTACCCTAAATGCCTGAAACGGCAGTTTTAAAACAATAAACAATTTAAAACATCGTGGCTTTTGAGATTCAGTTGTCCAAATGTCGTGTAAGGCATTTAATGTAAATGACGTTTGACATGAAAACAGGGCACATGGACAAAAATCATTTTAAAATGAAATAAAATAATATAATATATACTGAATCGAAATCCTATAGTATGTGCTGTATCCGCTACGATACAGCGTTCCCCCTTAAAAGGTAAATATATGTTTTAACTCCATTCAGCAACTTTTGGATTAATGCTGTATTCATGGGTCATACTGTATTCCCCCTTAATTATTGCACACGTCAGCTGTAGGATGATTCATATGTCTTTGTTCCTTACAGTGTTGTATTGCAGGCTCTGAGTGTACAGATAATTAACGGTGGATACTGTATTCTTGGGTCTTACAGCATTCCCCCTCAATTGTTGAGTAAAAACAGTAAATTACTTACAGGGAGTCGGGCTGTAGCATTCCCAATTCTTGTCTAAGCATGTTGAATCTTGTTGTGTCGAGCGGCTTGGTGAAGATGTCGGCCAACTGAATATCTGTATGAACCTTTTCGAGCCGAACATCCTTGTTCTCGACATGATTCCTTATGAAATGATGCTTCATGTTGATATGCTTAGTGCGCGAGTGCAGGACAGGATTGTGCGTTATTGAAATTGCACTCGTGCTATCACACATGATTGGCATCTCTCTGGATTCAATTCCATAATCTGACAACTGCTGCTGCATCTAAAGGATCTGCATACAGCAACTACCAGCAGCATAGTATTCTGATTCAGCCGTGGAAAGTGAGTTAGCCAATTGCTTCTTACTGAACCAAGAAACGAGTCTAGGTCCAAGAAAGTGACAAGTTCCACTTGTACTCTTCCTATCTAGCTTGCAGCCTCCGAGATCCGAGTCGCTGTATCCAACTAAATCGAATCTGCCTTCTTTAGGATACCATAGTCCTACAGCGACTGTTCCTTTAATATACTTCAGGATTCGTTTAGCTGTATTGAAGTGTGATTCCTTAGGTGCTACTTGATATCTCGCACACACTCCAACAGCAAACTGGATATCGGGTCTGCTAGCCGTTAGGTACAGGAGCGAACCAATGAGCTTCCTGTATAGTGATTGGTCAAACGGCTTTCCGGCTTCATCAGCACTAATTTGCACGGAAGTGCTCATGGGGGTTGACGATGATTTGGAAGTGTTCATTCCAAATTTGTTGAGAAGCTCCTTGCTGTATTTTTCCTGGTTGATGAAAATACCTGTAGGCAACTGCTTTACCTGCAAACCTAGGAAATAACTATGTTCTCCCATCATACTCATTTTAAATTTACTTTGCATGATATAAGAGAACCTTTGACACAAAGCAAGGTTAGTTGAACCAAAAATTATATCATCTACGTAAATTTGCACCATTAGAAGGTCATCACCTTCCTGTATTTTGAACAAGGTCTTGTCCATAGCACCTTTCTCAAATCCATTATTGGTTAGATACTGGGACAGGGTCTCGTACCAGGCTCTAGGGGCTTGTTTAAGTCCATACAGTGCTTTCCTTAGCCTGTATACTAGGTCGACACCGTCTGTGTTGGCAAACCCTGGTGGTTGTTCAACATAAACTTCTTCGGCAAGGTCTCCATTCAGGAATGCACTCTTGACGTCCATTTGATATACAATAAAGCTCTTATGGGCGGCAAAGGCTAAGAATATCCTAATGGCTTCTAGTTTGGCTACAGGGGTAAAGGTTTCATCATAGTCTATGCCTTCTTCCTGACTATAGCCTTGTGCGACTAGTCTGGATTTGTTCCTTATAATAAGTCCATTTCGATACTTCTTGTTTCGAAACACCCATTTGATTCCTATAACCGATTGATATGTAGGTCTGGGTACAAGATACCATAAATTGTTTCTTTCAAAACAGTTAAGCTCTTCTTCCATAGATGTTATCCAATGAGAATTATTAAGAGCGTCTATGGTCGAAACAGGTTTGGATTGGGCTAAGAATACAGCGATAGTGCACATATTGAGTCTTCTAAGCTCGGATTGAGATTTCCATTCAGGAAACGGTGAAACCTCAGTATCTAGTTCTTCTTGTGCACAAAGTACATTTCTTTGTATACTCTGTATTCTCCTACGGGTAGAAACACCAGCATCTATGTTTCCAATGATCAGCCCTTGCGGGTGATCTCTAAACCATCTTCGGTCGGGTTCTAATTCAGGGTCCCGTACTGTGTCGAGAGTTTCTGTAGATACAGCTTCAGCTTGTACAGCATTGGCTTCATCTACGTCGATTCTTACAGCTGCGGGGTTGATTTCTAGATCAACGACAGGTTCTATGGGAGTTGGAGGATCTAAGATAGAGAGATGTTGGATGTTCTGAGTAATATCATCTACTCCTGTAGGGTCATGATGAGGTTCGTTGAACACATGAACTGATTCCTCGATCGTCAGCTTCCTTTTGTTAAAGATCCTGTAAGCTTTGCTGACGGAGGAGTATCCTACAAATATTCCTTCATCTGATTTCTCATCAAAGGTTCTAAGTTGATCCTTCCCATTATTCAATACATAACACCTGCATCCAAAAATGTGAAAATACGAAACTAACGGAGTTTTGTTGTTCCATACCTCGTATGCTGTTTTGTTGTGGTGCTTGTTGACGATACAGCGGTTTTGAGTGTAGCATGCTGTATTGGTTGCTTCACCCCAGAAACACTGTGGCAACTTGCTTGCGGCGATCATTGTCCTTGTTGCTTCTTTCAGCGTCCTATTCTTTCGCTCGGCAACACCATTTTGTTGAGGTGTACGGGCAGCTGAGTATTCGTGTTGTATCCCATTTTCCGAACAGTATTGCTCTATAAACTGGTTAGTAAATTCTGTACCTCTGTCGGAACGAATGGACACGATACTCAATGCCTTTTCATTTTGCAGCTTTCTCAGGAGCTCGGGCAGCTTTGATGTAGTTTCCTTCTTCTTGCTTAGGAAAATTGTCCAAGCATACCTGGAGTAATCATCAACAACAACAAGACAGTATTTCTTACCTCCCAAACTTACTGGGTCGACAGGACCGTAGAGATCCATATGTAGCATTTCCAACACTCTTTGGGTTGAAAGTTAGGATTTGCTCTTCAGGGTTGACTTGATTTGCTTGCCTTTCTGACATGGTCCGCAGACGCTGTCCTTTTTGAATGACACATTTGGCAATCCTCTTACCATTCCCTGTCTTGAGAGCATGTTGATCGTCTTGAAGTTGATGTGAGACATCCTCTTGTGCCATAACCAGCTAAGATCTGCGGTGCCTTTGGCAACAAAGCATGGAATTGAGGAGCTCATAGGCTTCCAGTCAGCAATATACATGTTACCTAATCTGCTTCCTGTAAGCACAACTTCTTTGGTCTGGATGTTCTTGACTCTACAGCGATCTATATAGAATTTCACCGAGAACTGTTTATCACAGAACTGGCTAATGCTAAGTAGATTGTACTGTAAGCTTTCAACATATGCAACATCAGTGACTTTGAATTTTCCGACAAGTAGGTTTCCTTTCCCTCTTGTTCTTCCTTTAGATTTATCACCGAAAAGAACTTTTGGACCACGACCTTCTACAAAATCTGATAGATTGCTTCTATCTCTGGTCATGTGCCGAGAGCATCCACTATCGAAGTACCATGTGTCCTCCTCTAGGATGTCCTGTATGCAAATAGATTATGTAGATTTAGGTCCCCTTTGATTTTTGGGTCCATGTATGTTAGTTCCTCTAGGTACCCAAGTTTTCCTGACAGCAATTGGTTTACTATAGGTCACACTCGGTACAGTGTTGCGATATCTACGTGGGGCATATCCGTAGTCGTTATAACCATGATAATTATTATGCATGAAAAATTCAGGGTTATTATTATTAATCTAGTACTAGTGCCGTCTTAGAGGTGGAGCCATTTTCTTTGGCCTAACAGCTTGCCATCTGGGTCTCTATTTAGATTCCCAACGCTGTTGTTGATACTTAGCGGACACCTGCTGTCTCGAGGAATAACGGGGCTCCTGTATCCAATACCTCGGCGTGCTGTACTGATAGTACTGCCGTGCGGGCCTTTGGTAGTTGGATACAACCTTCCTTCTGAACGGCTGTTGGCGCTGTTGATATGCTCTGGGAGCATGATGTTGAGTGCGCCTCACAGGTTGGAACGGCTTATGATTCCGCTGTCTGGAATAGGATTGCGGGGGCGGAATGGCAGCCTTCGGTTTTCGCGGTGCAGCGGGTTTCTTCTCAGGACTTGGAGTTTCTTTCGACACAGGAATGTGTTCCACACTCTTGACAAACACTGTACTAGTTTTCCCTTTGTTTGAACATTAGCTGTATCCTAAGCCACTTTTATCATGAGCGTGTTGCCCAGTGCTCAGAATTTCTTCCATTCTTTTGGACGATTTCTCGAACGATTTCAGAGTGGTCTCAAGTTCAATTTCTCGTTTTCAAGAGTTGTGACTTTGGCTTGAAGTAGAACCAAATCATTTGTCTTGATCTCGTTGTTAGTTTTAACCTCACTTAGTTCATGAGCAAGTTGATGATTGCTCTCCATGAGTTTTTCAAAATTGACTTTGCTGGTTTCACAATCAATAGACATATTTTCATAATTTATTTTCAGCAAGTCATTTTCATCTTTCAGCTCTAGGTTAGACAGTTGGAGTTGTATATTCTCATTTTTCAATGTCTCATGGGCCTTTTGAATGTTTTTAAACTCATTCATTATGTTATCAAAAGTATGAGATGCATTTGATAGAATATCTGAGGTTGAGCTCACCTCATCATCGCTGTCTTCACCTTCCGGAATGTCCTTGGCCATAAAGCACATATATGCTTTATCATCGAACTCATCGTCAGATGAATCACTTTCAGTGACCACCTGAAGACATTTTTCTGATTTGGATGGTGTGGGGGAGGCTTCTGATTCTCCAATCAGGGCCTTGAGCTTGTTTTTCCAAGCACGTCTTCTTTCATCTCTCTCTTGTTGCTCGGCCTCCGGCAACCTTTGAACTTTGGGATGAGGACATTTATTTGCATAATGTCCCGGTTTCCTGCAATTATAGCACAGGTTAGCATCACCGGATGAAGTTTCGGCACTTACCTTGTGGACAGGTTTGGGCCTGTAAGGAGTCTTTCCAGACTGTTTGATGAACTTTTTGAATTTATGCATGAGAAGCGCCATTTCATCTTGAGACAGGATGTCGTCGTCACTGTCAGCATTCTTGTGATTAGGCTTCGACGAGCTGGGCATGCTATAATATCCGCAATTTCGATTTTCCGATGATTTTCATTTTTGGCGGAAGTCTGTTTTGACGACTCTCTCATGACTGTTTCATCATTCCGAGAATATTTAATTCTGCACTTTTTGTCATCCGAGTTCGTTTCGGTATCGTTTTGTTGAGTTCCGTGTTCTTAAACGGCTTTTCCGCACTTGAGTTCGATTCTTGCGAATCTCATCCAAAACTGTTGTTTCGAGTTTCTCGTAAGTTCATTTAATGTTATTATTCATGTTGCGAGCTTTGTCTGGGTGTTTCGATCGTGTATCGTGTATTTCGGACGTTTTGGGCCATTTTCGTAATTTCCCAAAGTTTGGGGTAATTACTTTCCGTTGTCGAATTTCGAGCCTTCGGGTGGTCGGAATCGTGTGTTCTCTTAGCGCTTGGATTCGTCTTTGCGTGTACTTCGTACCGTATCTTGATTCATATTCGAGTTCGGTTTTCGGTGTCGTCGGCCGTCGAGTGGCTACAGCAGCCACGCACGCCTGGAATCGGCCTGGCTCGCCGAGTTACGGCCGTAAGGTGCGATTACGGCCGTAAGTGATCGGCATGCATGGCACGAAATGCGATTCTGGCCGTAAGGGCCGAGAGTTACGGCCAGACGGTGCTGTGCGAGCTTCTGACGAATGCCGATTCTGCCGTAAGGGACTGCCGGCACGGCCGTAAGTGCCGAGTTACGGCCGTAAGACCACTGGTTACGGCCGTAATCGATCGGCAGCGCCGGGCGTGGTTTTGACGAATGCCGATTCTGGTAAGGCCCGCCGATTCTGACCGTAACTCTGTCGGCCATATATAGGCTGGACGGGCTGGACCTTCATTTCATCACTTTTACGCACCAGGTGGCCGGCGACGGAAAATCGGAAATGGAGTTTTGGTCGATTCCACTCGATTTCTAAGCGTTTTTGAGGATCCTTATCGATTATATCATCATCAAATCATTGTTCTTCGTCGGATCGAGGTAATTTCTTGAAATCTCCTAGGATTGGATTTTTCGAGATTTGTTCTTGATTTTCAATTCTAGTCCGATTTTGATGAATCGATTGATGTTAGTAAACATTATTAATCATGTTCTATGGATTGTATATCCATATTTTTGATTCGTTCAACCCGATTGATGATTTTTAGGCTCTTGAGAAACTTTGAACATTTAGTGTTCGATTAAATGCCTCAAAGAGTTTCTTTCGGTCGTTATGTTGATTTCGATTGATATTGTGTTATTGAATGAATTGTATTTCATTCAAGGTGGTTCGAGTACTTGTGTTTATCGGAGGACGCCGTTCGTTGTTCGTGGAAGGATTTCATCGCCTTCGGTTGAGGCAAGTTTTATACTTGTACTAGTCAATGAGATTAATGTTATCATATATGTGTATGAATGTGTTGTATCATTCCGAGACTTAGTCTCTTCATGAATTCATTGATATTAAGAGATCGTTCGATACGATACCTTTCGGCAATTATGCCAAATGTTTTTATTGTTCGTTAATGGCCGGTTCAAGGCATTGTGATACTCGTTGTTAATGTTATTATCGATCACCGGTTCGCGGTATCGATGTATTGGTTGTTGTTGTTAATATTGATGTCGATCTAGACGTTGTTGTAATCATTGTTATTAATGTTGGCGTCCTGTCATTCATGTTGTATTGGCCGATTTAAGGCATTGTCGTATTCGTTCTCATCTTCGTCGTCGGTAGCCGATTAAAGGTGCCGAGGCATTCATTGTATCATTGTTATCGATTGGCCGTTCTAAGGCAATCAAGGATTTCAATCATTCATTGTATCATTGTCATCGATTAGCCGTTCTAAGGCAATCGAGGTGCTTAATCATTCATTATATCATTATTATCGATTGGCCGTTCTAAGGCAATCGAGGAGTTCAATCATTCATTATATCATTGTTATCGATTGGCCGTTCTAAGGCAATCGAGGAGTTCAATCATTCATTGTCTCATTGTCATCGATTAGTCGTTCTAAGGCAATCAATGTGCTCAATCATTCATTGTCTCATTGTCATCGATTAGCCGTTCTAAGGCAATCGAGGTGCCCAATCATTCATTGTATCATTGTCATCGATTAGCCATTCTAAGGCAATCGAGGTGCTCAATCATTCATTGTATCATTGTCATTGATTAGCCGTTCTAAGGCAATCGAGGTGCTCAATCATTCGTTGTATGGGGTAAGTTTGGTGGGGCCTGAACCTTCGCGGTTGTTTCCCCCAACACCTACAACTCAGTAGGTCAACGGTCATTGGATGGTTTCATTATGGGGTAAGTTTGGTGGGGCCTGAACCTTCGCGGTTGTTTCCCCCAACACCTACAACTCAGTAGGTCAACGGCCATTGGATGGTTTCATTATGGGGTAAGTTTGGTGGGGCCTGAACCTTCACGGTTGTTTCCCTCAACACCTACAACTCAGTAGGTCAACGGCCATTGGATGGTTTAATTATGGGTAAGCTTGGGGCTTGAACCTTCGCGGTTGGTTTCCCAACACCTACAACTCAGTAGGTCACGGTCATGTTTATGATCTCATTATGGGTAAGTTTGGGGCTTGAACCTTCGCGGTTGGTTTCCCAACACCTACAATTCAGTAGGTCACGGCCATTGGATGGTCTCATTGTGATACGGCTTCGTGCCGTGGCTTCGGCCCTAATTGTGATACGGCTTCGTGCCGTGGCTTCGGCCCTAATCGATACTGACTTGGGGCTGTTTTTGGCTTCATGTGATTGTGATATTTGTGACTTGGCTGAATGGTTTTCAAGCCTTTGTGATTGTCTTGGTAATTTCATTGGAGCCTTCGGGCATTGTGGTTCATATTTAATTCGATTGGTTTGGTTCATGTTGTGTAATTCATTGTGGTACTCTGTGATTATGATTCGCCGTTGGGCACTTATGTTCTAACTTTGTCGAAAGGTGTATTAATAGTATGCCGTGGGCATAGTGTTTCACGAATGCTCGGTTCTTATATTGGTTTGTGAGCATCTCGTATTACTATTATCATTGTACCGTTTCATTCTGCCTTGGATGCATATCATGTTATACATGTATTTGATGTTCATTATCTGGACGACTGACCCCGTGGGGGCAGAACATGTTTTCATGTTTTAGGTGCTTGCGAGGAGAGAGTTGAGACACAAGGGCATGATGATGGCGACGAGGCATTCGAGCAATACTAGTCAGAGTTGTTCATGTTTGTCAGTCAGTTGGAGTGTTCTCCAGTTTGTCAGTCATTGTCATTATGTATTACCCGAGCAAGGCTCGTGGGTGTGGTTGTATTTTCATTTTGGCCATGTAGGCCCATCATTGTCGTTAAAATTCCTTATCGGAATATTGTGTCTGGTATCATGGTAGGGACTGTGATCTCTCTTGTGGGTTAATTTTAATGTATTTTAGTCATGTTCGCCTGGTGGATCTCCGGGTGTGGGGTCCACGGCACTGTAATAACCCAATGGGATTTGGGGGTGTTACAGAAGATGGTATCAGAGCTTTTTGGTTGTGAGATACCCTGATATGTGAGTTATGTGGCTCTACCGATGCGGTAGTAGTGGGACTGTCAGATTATGACAATCTGGACAGTCGGGTTTTATGAGTCGTAGTATTAGTACGACTGCACGAGTCATTCGTTCATCGAGTCGTCGTCAGTGAAGACTAGTATCGCGAGACCTCGAAGCTTCGTATGACCTGTGTAAGGACTCAATTCTCTTTATGTTCATACATTCATCATGTCATTAATTATTCATGCTTTGTTGAAACATATATGTGATATTATTGTTATGATTGATTCATGACTAATTGTTTTGGAGCACGTCTGACCTGTGTAAGTGCTAAGGATCAACTCATTCACCAGTTAATAATCCTCAATCATCATTTTGATCTTGTCGATCATGTTAATTCATTCATCACTCTGTTAATCTCATCATTCAGTTAATTCATTCATCACTCAGTCAGTATCATTCATCACTCAGTTAATTCGTTCATCACTCAGTCAATATCATTCATCACTCAGTTAATTCGTTCATCACTCAGTCAATATCATTACTCAGATAATTCATTCATCACTCGGTTAATTCATTCATCACTCAGTCAATATCATTCATCACTCAGTTAATTCGTTCATCACTCAGTCAATATCATTCATCACTCAGTTAATTCGTTCATCACTCAGTCAATATCATTACTCAGATAATTCATTCATCACTCGGTTAATTCATTCATCACTCAGTCAATATCATTCATCACTCAGTTAATTCATTCATCACTCAGTCAATATCATTCATCACTCAGTTAATTCGTTCATCACTCAGTCAATATCATTACTCAGATAATTCATTCATCACTCGGTTAATTCATTCATCACTCAGTCAATATCATTCATCACTCAGTTAATTCGTTCATCACTCAGTCAATATCATTACTCAGATAATTTATTCATCACTCAGTCAATCTTATTGTTCAGTCAATTCATTCATCACTTAGTCAATCTCATTGTTCAGTCAATTCATTCATCACTCAGTTAATCTCATTGTTCAGTTAATTCATTCATCACTCAGTCAATCTCATTGTTCAGTCAATTCATTCATCACTCAGTCAATCTCATTGCTCAGTCAATTCATTCATCACTTAGTTAATCTCATCACTCAGTTAATTCATTATCACTCAGTCAATCTCATTGTTCAATTAATTCATTAATCATCCAGTCCATCTCACGGTTTAGTTGTTGATCTTACGGATCGAATTTTCAACCTTGTTAACTTGTTCAAGGTAATCATTTCACGAATTTCATTAGATAATCATGTTACCTCACTTGATCTTTCATGCGATCTTATCATATCCCGACATCATGTCGACGATCATTTCATTGCATTATTAATGCAGTCATTGTGTTAGAGCGTGTATGCTCATTGTTATCGTTCCGTCTCGTAATCATAATGCGATCTTCATACGAGATCTGTAATTATCATGTGACTTTCCTGCCTCGGTATGGGAAGAGCTGTCAGAGGGACATCGGACTCCGACGTCCAAGAGATCGTTTCCTAGTCGTCTTCGTGCTGGGAGAGCATCTTCATCTCGGACGACGAGTTCGACTGTTGTTGCTTTAACTGTGATACAATAGGACATTCATCACCGGTTTTGAGCAAGTTAATTCTTGTTCGGTAATAGGATAATCACTCATTTCATTTGTCGTTCATTCATTCATATAAGTTATTCATCATATATCAATCATGTTGAGACTTATAATTATCAAACTAATCATTCAATTCACGGGGAACAATGGTTCCAATCATTTCATTTAAGCTATCACTCATTGCGTTATCATTTCACACCGATGAGTCATTCTTGATCCTTGTTGGATTTCGATTCATTATCATTCATTGTGATCTTTCTTGTTCGTGTGTATCTCGATGATTTTTCCTGGCGGGATATTGCTTCTCCCTGCTTGTTTTAAGTTTCGGGACGAAACTTCTTTTAAGGGGGATAGTATGTAATATCCGCAATTTCGATTTTCCGATAATTTTCATTTTTTGGCGGAAGTCCGTTTTCACGACTCTCTCATGACCGTTTCGTCATTCCGAGAATATTTAATTCTGCACCTTTTGTCATCCGAGTTCGTTTCGGTATCGTTTTGTTGAGTTCCGTGTTCTTAAAAGGCTTTTCCGCACTTGAGTTCGATTCTTGCGAATCTCATCCGAAACTGTTGTTTCGAGTTTCTAGTAAGTTCATTTAATGTTATTATTCATGTTGCGAGCTTTGTCTTGGTGTTTCGATCGTGTATCGTGTATTTCGGACGTTTTGGGCCATTTTCGTAATTTCCCAAAGTTTGGGGTAATTACTTTCCGTTGTCTAATTTCGAGCCTTCAGGTGGTCGGAATCGTGTGTTCTCTTAGCGCTTGGATTCGTCTTTGCGTGTACTTCGTAACCGTATCTTCGATTCATATTCAGGTTCGGGTTTCGGTGCCGTCCGGGCCGTCGGAGTGGCCACGGCCGAGCCACGGCCGCCTGATTTGAATCGGCTGCTCGGCCGAGTTACGACCGTAAGGTGCGATTACGGCCGTAAGTGATCGGCATGTATGGCACGACGAATGCGATTACGGCCGTAAGGGCCTGAGTTACGGCCAGACGGGTGCTGTGCGGCTTCACGACGAATGCGATTCTGGCCGTAAGGACTCTGCCGAATGCAGGTAAGTGCCGAGTTACGGCCGTAAGACCGTTGGTTACGGCCGTAATCGACGGCAGCGCTGGGCGTGGTTTTGACGAATGCCGATTACGGCCGTAAGGCTCCTGCCGTTACGGCCAGAATCGTCGGCCATATATAGGCCGAGGACGGGCGGACCTTCATTTCATCACTTTTACGCACCGGGTGCGGGCGACGGAAAATCGGGTAATGGAGTTTTGGTCGATTCCACTCGATTTCTAAGCGTTTTTGAGGATCCTTATCGATTATATCATCATCAAATCATTGTTCTTCGTCGGATCGAGGTAATTTCTTGAAATCTCCTAGGATTGGATTTTTCGAGATTTGTTCTTGATTTTCGATTCTAGTCCGATTTTGATGAATCGGTTGATGTTAGTAAACATTATTAATCATGTTCTATGGATTGTATATCCATATTTTCGATTCGTTCAACCCGATTGATGATTTTTAGGCTCTTGAGAAACTTTGAACATTTAGTGTTCGATTAAATGCCTCAAAGAGTTTCTTTCGGTCGTTATGTTGATTTCGATTGATATTGTGTTATTGAATGAATTGTATTTCATTCAAGGTGGTTCGAGTACTTGTGTTTATCGGAGGACGCCGTTCGTTGTTCGTGGAAGGATTTCATCGCCTTCGGTTGAGGCAAGTTTTATACTTGTACTAGTCAATGAGATTAATGTTATCATATATGTGTATGAATGTGTTGTATCATTCCGAGACTTAGTCTCTTCATGAATTCATTGATATTAAGAGATCGTTCGATACGATACCTTTCGGCAATTATGCCAAATGTTTTTATTGTTCGTTAATGGCCGGTTCAAGGCATTGTGATACTCGTTGTTAATGTTATTATCGATCACCGGTTCGCGGTATCGATGTATTGGTTGTTGTTGTTAATATTGATGTCAATCTAGACGTTGTTGTAATCATTGTTATTAATGTTGGCGTCCTGTCATTCATGTTGTATTGGCCGATTTAAGGCATTGTCGTATTCGTTCTCATCTTGGTCGGTAGCCGATTAAAGGTGCCGAGGCATTCATTGTATCATTGTTATCGATTGGCCGTTCTAAGGCAATCAAGGAGTTCAATCATTCATTGTATCATTGTCATCGATTAGCCGTTCTAAGGCAATCGAGGTGCTCAATCATTCATTATATCATTATTATCGATTGGCTGTTCTAAGGCAATCGAGGAGTTCAATCATTCATTATATCATTGTTATCGATTGGCCGTTCTAAGGCAATCGAGGAGTTCAATCATTCATTGTCTCATTGTCATCGATTAGTCGTTCTAAGGCAATCAATGTGCTCAATCATTCATTGTCTCATTGTCATCGATTAGCCGTTCTAAGGCAATCGAGGTGCTCAATCATTCATTGTATCATTGTCATCGAGTAGCCATTCTAAGGCAATCGAGGTGCTCAATCATTCATTGTATCATTGTCATTGATTAGCCGTTCTAAGGCAATCGAGGTGCTCAATCATTCGTTGTATCATTGTTATCGATTGACCGTTTCAAGGAAATCGAGGTATTGAATCATCCGCTGCATCATTGTTATCGGTTGGCAATTCTAAGGCAGTCGAGGTATTGAATTAGGGCTATCGAGGATAGTTCCCATCCGTTGTGTCGTTGTTATCGATTGACCATTCTAAGGTAATCGAGGTATTGAATTGGGACCGCCGAGGACGGTACCCATCCGCGAGTCATTGTTGTCGTGTTGGCCGACTCAAGGCAGCACACTATCATTCTCGTGAATTCGGTAATCTTGGTATCGTTGCCGTTTGTGATTAATTATGTTTGGAGGGTAGTCTCGGCTAGTGCTCATTATGGGGTAAGTTTGGTGGGGCCTGAACCTTCGCGGTTGTTTCCCCCAACACCTACAACCCAGTAGGTCAACGGCCATTGGATGGTTTCATTATGGGGTAAGTTTGGTGGGGCCTGAACCTTCGCGGTTGTTTCCCCCAACACCTACAACTCAGTAGGTCAACGGCCATTGGATGGTTTCATTATGGGGTAAGTTTGGTGGGGCCTGAACCTTCGCGGCTGTTTCCCCTAACACCTACAACTCACTAGGTCAACGGCCATTGGTTGGTTTCATTATGGGTAAGCTTGGGGCTTGAACCTTCGCGGTTGGTTTCCCAACACCTACAACTCAGTAGGTCACGGTCATGTTTATGATCTCATTATGGGTAAGTTTGGGGCTTGAACCTTCGCGGTTGGTTTCCCAACACCTACAATTCAGTAGGTCACGGCCATTGGATGGTCTCATTGTGATACGGCTTCGTGCCGTGGCTTCGGCCCTAATTGTGATACGGCTTCGTGCCGTGGCTTCGGCCCTAATTGTGATACGGCTTCGTGCCGTGGCTTCGGCCCTAATCAATAACAGCTTCGGGCTGTTTTGGCTTCATGTGATTGTGATATTTGACAGCTTCGGCTGAATGGTTTTCAAGCCTTTGTGATTGTCTTGGTAATTGCATTGGAGCCTTCGGGCATTGTGGTTCATATTTAATTCAGTTCTGGTTTAGTTCATGTTGTGTAATTCATTGTGGTACTCTGTGATAATGATTCGCCGTTGGACACTTATGTTCTAACCTGTCGAGCAGGTATTAATAGTATGCCGTGGGCATAGTGTTTCACGAATGTTCGGTTCTTATATTGGTTTGTGAGCATCTCGTATTACTATTATCATTGTACCGTTTCATTCTGCCTTGGATGCATATCATGTTATACATGTATTTGATGTTCATTATCTGGACGACTGACCCCGTGGGGACGGAACATGTTTTCATGGTTTAGGTGCTTGCGAGGAGAGAGTTGAGACACAGGGGCATGATGATGGCGACGAGGCATTCGAGCGATACTAGTCAGAGTTGTTCATGTTTGTTAGTCAGTTGGAGTGTTCTCCAGTTTGTAAGTCATTGTCATTATGTATTACCCGAGCAAGGCTCGTGGGTGTGGTTGTATTTTCATTTTGGCCATGTAGGCCCATCATTGTCGTTAAAATTCCTTATCGGAATATTGTGTCGGGTATCATGGTAGGGACTGTGATCTCTCTTGTGGGTTAATTTTAATGAATTTTAGTCATGTTCGCCTGGTGGATCTCCGGGTGTGGGGTCCACGGCACTGTAATAACCCAATGGGATTTGGGGGTGTTACACATGCTGTGTCCACGATTCGAAACAGCGGCTAGTGCTGTGACCTTTGAAGGAGATTCTTCAGCTTTCTCTCTTCTGTCAATATCATACTCAAAAGCTTTGAGGTCAGAGAAGCGATCAAAAGTAGATATTTCATTAAGATTGCAAGATACACGCATAGTTGTGGTCTTAATGTCCCATCGGGCAGGGAGAGATCTGAAAATTTTTAAATTCTTCTCCTTTGGGGTATAAATTTTGCCCCACGCTTCAAGTTCACCAACAATACCAGTGAATCTGAGGTCAAGTTCCTCAAGAGTCTCAGTTGGTTTCATTTCAAAAGATTCAAATTGCTGAGTCAGCTTTGAAATTTTGTTTTCTTTTGAGAGCTCAGTTCCCACAAATCATCTTTAGTTTATCCCAGATTTCCTTGGCTGATTTACAGCTCTTTAACTTCGAGAACGTGCATTTGTCAAGAGTGACATATAACGCGTTCTTAGCCACATTATCGAGGTTGGCTCGCTTTCTTTCATCTGTGGTCCATTGCTCGCGTTCCTTCTTGAGCATCTCAGCATGGGATTGGCCTTTAATCCTTGCGGCCGTGTTTACCTTCATGATCTTGATAGGGCCATCCTGTATAACAAAAATCATCTCTTTCTGCATTGCTGCAAGATGAGCCTCCATTCTAATTCTCCAATTATCAAATTCATTAATAGAGAACATAGGCACTTTGTTGATCATAGAAGTATCCATGTGAAAATTAAGAAATAAAAGAGATTGTTTTAAAGGTTAAGTGATTTTGGATCTGATTCGGTTAAAAATACGACTGATTCTTTTTAGAATCAACCGCTCCGATACCACTTGATGGCCACTAAGTATACTGGATACAGCTTGGGAAGTAGTTTAAACAACAAGCTGTACTGATTTTAAATCTGAGTGCGTAGCGGAAGTCTTGAATACAGTAATTGCTGTGGATAATGTAACTCGATATGCAAAGTATACTTAAATAATCACAGTAATTAAAACAAGTAAGGCAGAAGGTAAATAACACAATATTTAAAGTGGTTCGAGGTAAACCCCTCTACGTCCACTGGTCCTCCACACAGGAGTAAAAATTTTATTATAATTACTACGTACACAACTACGTAATTATAACAACACACAATCAATATATCGTTCACACAGATTGATATAAAGATCTTAGCTTCAACCGTTCACACAGATTGGTTTGAGCTAATGCTTTGACTTGCTTCTTCACACACAGTTATGAAGCTTCGTCTTCTTCGATGCAATTACTTTACACACAGTTCTGGAGTAGCAATGATTACTCAGTCCACACAGGGCTGATCTGGGTTTGTTCAAAGTATAGAACAGGGTATGAACAACAGCTTTGACTTTCTATGCTTCTAGCTGATGAAGTGTTGTTCAATATGTTGAGCACTGTATATCTCTTAGATCTGAGTTGCAGTAAGCTTCTGGAGATATGTTTTGCTCTGATAATAACTTTTATAGCTTGATAATTTCGTAACTTGGGTAACTGATCTTCAACGCCTTGATGAGATATATATAGTCTTCTGGAAAATATATCCGTTGAGATAAATCCGTTGAGCAAGATTCCGTTCCAACGGGATGAAAAGCACGATCCGGATTTTACGGGGTTTTGAAGATCTGTTGACTGACAGTATTTAAATATTTTATCCTTGAGTATTTAAATACTTCTTCATCAACTGGACTTGACTTCTGAAGATTCCTTCTTTGTCCTGTTGAGAGCTATATGGAAGATCACTGTATGGTGATTCGAGACAGCTTCCATACTTTGTCTTTATAAGACTTCTTTGCTGTACTGAGAGGTTCCACTATATGCTGTATTCGAGACAGGTCTTCGATACAGGTTGATATTTCAACTTTATCGATACAGTTTCCTTACTGTATTGAGGATTGGCATATATGTCAAAACCTTTTATCAACACAATTCGATACAGGGATTGATTATCCCGGCTGTTTCGATACAGGGTATTTGTTATCCCAACAAAGTGGTACATGTCACTTCCTTGGCTCCTGCCTGATATCTTGGGGGAGTAAGAAACAAACAAGTGTAGCGATTTCCAAAGCCGAAGCCAAATATGTGGCCGCCGGAAGTGCGTGTGCCCAAGTACTATGGATAAAAAATCAACTCCGAGATTATGGAATAACTTTTGAAAACACTTCAATTTTATGTGATAATACTAGTGCAATTAATCTCAACAAAAATCCTGTCTTGCATAGTTGAACCAAGCATATTGATATTAGACATCATTTTTTGCACGATCATGTCCAAAAGAAAGATATTTGTTTAATTTTGTCGGCACAAAAGATCAATTAGCCGATATTTTTACCAGAACTTTGCCTTCAGAATCTTTTAATTCCATCAGACTACAACTTGGTATGGGTCATCTCGATAATTTTTAAATTTTTTGTCTTACGAGAAATCATTTCATGAGACACTTTTCCTGACCTAGCGTGCGTTAGCCTTGTATACTTAACACGCGCTATCTATTATTCCCAGAAACATCTCGAGCCCGATAGCATACGCTATTCGCCAATTTTTGCGTACGCTAGTCCATGTCCCTTAAAATTACCTAAAGGCACTGGACAGTCCAGTAGCCTATCCAATTATTCGTAATGTACGCTATACAATGTATAGCGCATGCTAATGGGTCGGTATTTCACTTATATATTAAAAACTAACCGATCCTCTTTCACTTCCTCATAAACCCTAAAATCTCAAGCTACCAGAAATTCGAAAATTTCTCTTTAAAACATCAGATTTAAGCCTAGTATATGCCAATCAAATGGAGAGTGGATCAAAATCTGCGTCGAAAAAGCAGTATAAAAGCGCCAAAAAGCCGCGGACCGAAGAACTTGACATCTCTCAATTTCACTCAACCGGTTGTCAAGAGGTATATTATCAGATTATGCCTCAAGAGCATATAACGGATTGCTATTACTTCAACTTTTCTAGTCTAGATAGAGTTGGTCTAAAGATTAAGGATTTCTTTGAAACACTATGGATTTCTAAATTTGTCGAAATGAAAGGACCGATCTATCTCGATCTGTTGCGTGAGTTCTATGCTAATCCATATTGGAACACATTCTTCGTCAAAACCTTCTGTTGTTTTCTCGCTGGTTTGTGGTCAGAAAATTATTGTGTCGCATGAATTATTGAAAGAACTTTTTGATCTATGATGTGATGGCTATATGTGTGATGGAACTGTGATGGATAAGGAAGATGAGTCCAGAGTTAGTGAAATTGATGTTCACGAATTTCTGTGCTCTAAAGCCGTAATTGATATCATGGATGAAGTTTTCGAAAAGAACGACTTTGGTGTAGAAATTCGTATGCTGTTGGTTGCTCTTACTCGTTGCCTTATGCCAAAAATCAACACCCAACGCAAACTTGTGGGTGTTGACAAATAAGTTGTGTATCACGTCTTAAAAGAGGAAGACGTGAACTTTGCCGCAATTGTGCTAAACTGGATAACGGACAAAGGTAATATCTTTCACTCGAAGAAATATGTATCTCGAAAAAGGAAAGCCGGACTGCCCTTCGGATGTATTATGACATAAATATTTAAGTTCCATAAAGTAGATTTACAGGGCGAAGTGTTTATCCCTGTATCACGAGGACACGAGATTTGTGATATGACTCTCAATGCTATGCATTAGGTTAAAACAGTGAATCGAGGTTGGGTTTTGTTTCCATATCTAAAGGAGGATGACAAAGTACATCGAGAAACACGAGTGCCGACAGCTTCCGAACGAATAACGAGTAGAGGACCGAAAACCTTACATGAATTGCAAACCGGGTCATTCCTTCATCATCCAAAGTCGAAGGGAAAAAGGAAAGTGAGTCTATATACAAGCGAAGAAGATGATCTTTTGGTGCGTATGCATAGTCTCGAAGCTACACAAACCAAAATTCGTGAGGAAGTTCGGTCTCTTCGGGATGAAGTGCGCGGCGATATCCACTCCGTCAAATCTCTCCTCGAAGATTTCATTCACTTCAGCAATCATTCGTTTCCACTTCCCACCTTTCATTCCGACCAAACCCCCTAAATCTCATGTTTTGATTTCTCGATAAAGCCATATTAATTGATGTATCTTGATGACTTTGGATTTTGTTTGACTTTTTGGTGTGATTGAATGTGTGATTTGTTGGTTAATCTTGTTTGCATTTGTTGTAGTTTGAATTTTTGCATTATCAATGAAGTTGGCTTTCACGTTGTTTATTAATGATCTTCGATTTGTCTTATTTCCTATGTCTTATTCTTATCGATACAAAAGATAGCTTCCATTCAGGGGGAGTATCTTTTTGCTTATGTCAAAACGGGGAAGAAAAACACTCAAAACTGAAAATACTAACTCAATCGAACAAAGAACTTTGATTCGAATTTTCTTTACAGTATTTGTAGGTATTTATTAAATGTTTTGAAATCATCAAAAGGGGGTAGATTGTTGAACAAATTATTTCGATGATGAACGTTTTCAAAGCCTTTAAATAAAAATCAACAAAACGGCGTGAATCACATCGAAGACAAAATTCCCAGAAATCAACGTATCGCGCACGCTACACATATGTGTTAGCGCACGCTAACAAAAGTCACCCAGAGACTCACCTGATGCTCAGCACACGCTAACAAAAGTCACCTGAAGACTCACATGATGCTTAGTGCACGGTACCTACAAATATTAGCGCACGCTACCTGTTCGGACTAAAACAAAGAAGAAAGGTCAAAGTGATATTTAGCATACGCTAAGGGGAAACAACGCAGCCTACATGGATCAAACTAATGCACGTAAAAAGTTTCCTAGAGCACGCTACTTGTTCCATGTTGAAACAGGACAGTAAGGACAGCGAGATCTGGACTGAAAAAGGAGTAACAGGTAATGCATGCTACCAAGAAGTTAGTGCACGCTATGTGAAATAGCTAACGCACGCTACGTACACAAGTTGCACTAGCAAACTGAAAGCATATACAAGATAGTAAGCTCTGGACTGGAAAAGAAGCAACAATCAACGCACGCTAAAATGAAGACTAACGCACGCTATCTGTTACATGTTAGCGCACGCTAACTGTTCAAAAATCCTACCTTTAGTCTTTGAACCGTTGGAACAACAAAGTCAAGAAGAAAATCATGCTCAATGTGGAAAGCGAATCTTGACCATCTAGCGAACGCTAAAGATGATAATTAGCACACGCTAAGTTTAAAATTTATCCGTTGAAAAGAGACGTTAAGAGACAAGATCGTATCATCGTCAAAGTCAAAAGTAAAGTTGGATTGACCATGACGATAACGCATGCTAAGGATTAGTGTTTAGCGCATTCTAAACATGATATTTTACCGTTGGACATATTGAAGACCGTTCAAAGCAACAAAGTCAAAAGTCGGTAGCGCATGCTACACTTGATAGTTAGCGCACGCTAACGCTGCAATGCAGTAACGGCTATATAGCTTGAAAAGCCTATAAATACCATCACATATGGTATGAATAAACACACAACTTCAAGCATACTTGCAGTACACTGATCTCTACTGCAATTACTATATTTCCTTCATTTAAGTTGTGAGAAAGAGAAATACGAGTGTTGGTCTTATATTGCAAAATTTCATATACTTTGTATTTTCTTCATTTGTTGCGAGTGTTGCATCACTCATTCACAAGTCTGAGAGAAACGATTCTAAGAGTCTTAATCCAGTCTTATTAGGATCATTGATCCGGCATTATTAGGATTAAACTCCAACAATCATAAGTGAGGATTTTCTAGTTCCTATAGAACACTAGAAGTAAAATTTATTATTGAGTGATTGGTTGCACTGGATCAATAGAAGACAAGCTGTGTAAAGGTTGTGCTCGGACCAGTAGAAGACGAGGCAAAGTTGTGTGTGGTTTTTCTTAAGCCAATAGAAAAATAACGGAGAGATGACGTAAGTCACGTTTTGGAGCGAACCTCTATAAATCTGGTGTCGTTTATTTTTCCGCATATTTTAATTTACGATCATAGTTCTATCTACTATTCAACCCCCGCCCCCAAGTGGAGTTTTTGCTTTATCAATGTGTGATTTAGCGTGCGTTATTGGAGTATCTTTACTTTTCACTTTAAAAAAAGGGACGGTCTTGATACTGGAAATCTTCTGTCCAACGGATCTAATTTGAACTTAGCGTATGTTATTCATATTCATAGCATGCGTTAAATGGCCAATCTTTGCTTTCCAGATTTGCGTGATTTCCGTATTGAAAAGCGGCTGTATATCCAATGGTAGAATTTCAAACATAATGTGTGCTAATATAAGCCATTAGCGTGCACTATCTGTATCCAATGCAATGGTTACATTCTTTGTTTAGCGTGCGTTGTTTCATACCTTAACATGCATTAACTACCTTGTGTAAGAATTTTTGACCTTACTGACTTGTTTTCGTAGCGTGCTTTAAGTAGCCCATAGCAAATGTTGCTGCTTCCATGTAAAACTTCAAACCTTACAAACTTGAGAGTTTAGCATGCGTTACATGAAGTGCTAGCATGCATTAACGATCTTCTTGAAATTTACAGATCTTACTGGCTTGATACATTTACGTGCGTTAGATGAGAGTGTAGCGTTGGCTATAGAATCTGTCAGACCTTACTGTTCTTACTGATTTGTTTCATCGAAGTAACAGGTAGCATGCATTATTGCCTGAAGTAGCGTGCACTATTGAAGTCATGTTGAAGCTCGGAGTAGCATATTGCTTACGTTATTGACATCAAAATACTAGCCATTATGAGCCCGATAGTGTGCGTATTGCATATAAATAGCATGTGTTAAAGCACGTTGTTTGTAGAGTTTTTAACTAATGCAATACACGTCGATTTTGTCTGAACGAGTCTTCATGAGCCTTGATACCTTGTTTTACCTAAATGTTTGTTTTGAGAAAATATATCATTAAAATTGATCTATTCAAGAGCTCCACACCGGATTAACTGACTAATACATTATGTGTGAACAAATAAATTTTGATGATGTATTTTCTTAAAACAAACATTTAAGTAAAGCAAAGTATCAAGACTCGTTCAGACAATATCGACTCATATTTCATTAGTCAAAAACTCTACGAACAACTTGAATTAGTGCACGCTATTTATATGTAATATCGCACGCTATCGGGCTAATAATGGCTAGTATTTTGAAGTAAGTAATACATGCAATCTGCTACTCCGAGCTTCAACATGACTTCAGTAATGCACACTTTTTCAGGCAATAGCGTACACTTCTTGTTAGTTCGGTGAGACAAATCGGTAAGGACACTAAGGTTTGATAGATTCAGTAGCGCACGTACAATCTCATCTAACGCACGCTAATGGATCAAGACAGTGAGATCTGCAAATTTTTAAGAAGATCGTTAATGCATGCTAGCATTTCATATAACGCACGCTAAAGTCCCAAGTGAGTAAAGTGTAAAATTTTACATGGAAGCAGACAACCTACGCTATGGGCTACTTAACGCACGCTACGGAAACAAGTCAGTACGGTCTTATATTCTTACACAAAGTAGCTAACGCACTCTAAGGTATGAAACAACACACGCTAAACAAAGAATCTGACCGATGCATAAGATACATATAACACACGCTAATGGCTAATATTAGTGCAAGTTATGTTTGTAATTCTACTTTTGGATATACAACCGTTGGACAACCCTTTCAACGAAGAAATTATGCAAAATATGGAAAGCAAAGACTGACCCTCTAGCACATGCTATGAAGATGAATAATATATGCTAAGTTCGAATCAGATCCGTTGGACAGAGGACTTTCGGTATCAAGACCATTCCTTTTACAAAGTCAAAAGTAAAGATAATCCGAAAATGCATGCTAAATCACACATTAGCGCTAGCGCAGCTAATGATGTCAGGTGATAAGAGAACAAGTCTTACTCAAATGCTATAAATACCCACACCTTTGGATACTTCAAGACACACAACTACAATAAGATTGATATACATTTGAACTTTGATTATCGATATAAGATAAATATTCATTATCTGGTTGTGACAAGAGAGATACGAGTGTTGTACTTATTTTATATTATCACTTATACTTCGTGTCTTCTTTGATTGGTGTGTTCAAGTGTTGTATCACTCTTACACGAGCTTGAGAAAAATGAATAAGAACTTCAATCCGGTGTTATTAGGATCATTGATCCGACATTGTTAGGATTGAATTCCGAGGATCATCAGTTCCGATAGAATACTAGAGAGAAAAAATTTATTAATTGTTTGGTTGTGTTTGGACCAATCAAAGATAAGATGTGTAATAGTTGTGCCCGGACCTATAGAAGATGAGGAAAAGTTGAGTGTGGTTCTTCTTGATCCAATAGAAAAGGGAATGAAGAGAGGACATAAGTACATTTCTAAACCTCTATAAATTTTTGTGTCGTTTACTTACAGTATTTTCGTTTACAATCATTGAAGAAAAATCAGATTTTATTAATTCCACTATTCACCCCCCTTCTAGTGGAATTATTCACTCTTTAGTTGGTATCGAATCGGGTCTCTTTAAAACCGGTTTAACCACCGAAGGGAAAAATATCCGTAAATGGCTCTTATAGCTCAAACGAAAGGCAATGCTCTCAACCGTCCACCAGTCTTTGACGGTTCCAACTTCATGGCTTGGAAAAAGAAGATGGGCTATCTTTGTCCAAGCTTATGATATCGAGATTTGTAAAGTCATTGCTCTTGGTCTGAAAATTGCCAAGAAAGCAGACGGGTCATTAAAAATATTCGATGCATATAACGACAAAAATTGAAAAAACATGCACATCAACTTTCGTGCTAATCAACTGTTATGTTGCGCTCTCAATCCTGAAGAACTTAATCGCCTGTTTGCATACGAAATTGCTCAAGAAATATGGGAGATACTCGAAGTTACTCACAAAGGAACGACTCAGGTCAAAGAGACCAAAATCAACATGCTCCTTCATGACTATGAATTATTCTCCTTGAAAGACGATGAAACAATCAAAATATGCTGGATAGTTTATCGGCTATAAGCAATTATTAGCCATAGAGTATATAGTAAACAGCTTAAAAGGTAAAAATCTAATAAGTTGTACGATTTTAGAAGTTTTGCATAGCGGAAGTCTAATAGTGAGTTGCTGTAAATACAGCAACTGAGTATTCTCCTGTTTGCTTGGTGCGTACATGGTTTTCACAATGTATACTTATAAATCACAGTTAAATGAAAACAGTAAGGATGAATAGTAAATAACACACATAATTAAGTGGTTCGAGGTAAACCCATCTACGTCCAATGGTCCTCCATACAGGAGTAAATCATTTATTAAAATCACTACGTACACAACTACGTGACTTTAACTGAACATGTCTCTGTATCATTCACACAGATTGATACAAGGACTCTAGCTTTGGCCGTTCACATAGATTGGATTCAAGCTCTTTCGGCTCGCTTCTTCCCACATAGATCGAAGCTTCATCTTCAATGTTATTCTTCCCACATAGGTCAGAATACGCAAGAAACTTAGTCGACACAGGGCTAGGTTGATCTCAACGGTAAAAGGTGGTACAATGATTCCAAACAGCAGCTATATCTTTTATGAGCATTCGTTGTATGCTGTGTTGTTTGTGTTGAGGACTTAGTATATTTCTTTGCTTGAATACTTCTGTATGCTGACTAAATATACTGCGCTTTAATAGCTTGATTGCCAAAGCTATCTATCAGATGTATGCGCGAGAATGAATAATCTTGGGTGAGCAATGTCCTCTTGTGTGGGGCTATTTATAACCTTGGAAATAGATCCGTTATAAATGTAGCCGTTGCCTGGTTCGTGAGATGTTGACGTCTATGATTGGCGGCTGCTGAATATTTGAATTAAAGGCAACTCTCATTTAATGCTTCAGACATTCTATTTGACTTCATATTAAATGCTCTTCAGCGCGTTCAGACTTGTCTCTCTCCGGCCGCATTAAATGATGTCCTATTAGCAATAAATGATGTACTATTAGCAATAAATGCTGCTTTAACCATAAATACTTTATGAATAAACAATTTTTATCTAACAACGGTTTAAAGCTCTTTTTCTTTAGTCCTATTGGACGTGTTTTACTTTTCCTAAGTAAAACACCTACAGTCAGATTGTTGTATCCAACATGCTTTAACTTCTGCTGTATGATTCAAGCTCTATAGAATTGTACTCTGTAGAAGATCTCTTGCTGTATGGACGGGTTGTACGGAGATTCCTAACAGCTTCCATACTTAGCGATATTCTAACTTCTTATGATTTCTTTGTTGTATGTTAGGTGATCATCAAAATAGGAATATTTTGGTCCAGTCTTGCAATGAATACGTGGGGCAGGCACGTAGTCGCTGTAAACTTGATAATTATGCATGAAAATTATAGGGCTATTATTCTAGTACGATTGTCGTCTTGGAGGTGGAGCCATTTTCTTCGACCTTACAGCTTGACTTTTGGGTCTCTAGTTGGATTCCCGGAGATGTTTTTTATACTGCGCGGCGACCTGCTTTCTAGATGGATAGCGGGGCTCCTGTATCTAATATTTAGGTGCACTGTACTGTTGATAGTACTGTGGTGCGAGCCTTTGATATTTAGATACAACCTTCTTTCTCAAAGGCTGCTGGCGCTTTTGATATACTCGGGGAGCATACAGCTAATCATGTCGTACAGATCTAGAATGCTGAGGTTTCCGTTGTGTGTGATATGAACTTAGGGGCAGAATTACAGCATTCGCTGTACGAGGAGGGGCAGTTGTAACCTTTGTGGGACTTGGGGTCTCTTCGGGTACAAAAATGGGTTCCACTCCCCTGACAAACACCGTACTATACTTTCCCTTATGGGGGAACGAGTCATATCCTTAGCCACATTTACCGTGGGCATGCTGCCCAGTGCTTAGAATTTCGTCCATCCGTCTAGAAGATTTCTTAAATGATCTCAGGATGGTCTCAAGTTCTCCTTCTCGCTTCTCGAGAGTTTTTACTTTAGCTTCAAGTAAAGCATAATCATTTATCTTACACTCGTTCTGAGACTTCGCCTCATTTAGATCTTTGGAAAGTTGATGATTGCTTTCCATGAGTTATTCAAAGGTAACTTTGTTGTTTTCGCAATCAAGAGACATGTTTTCATAGTTGTTTTTCAGCAAGTCATTTCATCTTTCAGCTCCAAGTTTGAAATTTCGAGCTGTATGTTTTCTTGTTTTAGTGTCTCATGGTCTTTTTGAATGTTTTTGAATTAACTCATCATATTTTCAAAAGTATGCGATGCATTTACATGAATAGTTGAATTTTAACTTACTTCATCATAGTTGTCCTCATCATCCCGTATTTCTTTGGCCATAAAGCACATATATGCTTTATCCTCAATCTCATCATCGGAGGAGTCACTGTCAGTGATTGCCTGAAGGCATTCCTCGGTCTTGTTCGATGCGGGAGAGGCTTCTGATTCACCAATCAGAGCCTTGAGCTTGTTTTTCAGACACGTCTTTTTCATCCTTTTCCTATTGCTCCGCTTCTGGACACTTTTGCACTTTAAAATGTGGACACTTATTTGCATTGTTTCCTGGTTTCCTACAGTTATAGCATAAGTTAGAATCACCATATGAAGGAGATTCAGAGCTTACCTTGTGAAAAGGCTTGGGCCTGTAGGGAGTCTTTCGAGACTGTTTGATGAACTTTTTAAACTTGTGCATGAGCAGGGCCATTTCATCTTGCGACAGGATGTCATCGTCGTTGTCTGCAGTCTTGTGTGTCGATTCGGATGTGCTGGGTGCAGAAATGTGTCTCCTGTCAGTTACAGCAGCCTGTGTTGTAGTCTTGGCAGGTTACTCTTCTGCCTTCTCTCTCCTGTCAATGTCATACTCAAAAGCTTTGAGGTCAGAGAAGAGATCAAAAGTAGTGATATCGTTTAGATTATAGGATACACGTATAGCTGTAGTCTTAATATCCCATCGTACGGGGAGTGATCTAATGATTTTTAAATTTTTCTCCTTTTGGGTATACACTTTACCCAATGCTTCAAGTTCACCGAAAATACCAATGAATCTGAGGCCAAGCTGCTCAAGCGTTTCGGGAGATTTCATTTCAAAAGATTTGAACTGCTGAGTAAGTTTAGAAATTTTATTTTCTTTCGAGAGCTTAGTACCCTTGTAAATAATCTTAAGTTTCTCCCAAATTTTCTTGGCTGTCTGACAGCTCTTTACCTTGGAGAATGTGCCTTTATCGAGAGTGACAAATAGTGCATTCTTGGTGACATTGTCCAGGTTGGCACGCTTGCGCTCATCAGTTGTCCACTGATCGTGCTCTTTCTCGAGCATCTCAGCATAAGGTTGCCCTTCCATTCTTGGGTCTGTGTTGACCTTCAAAATCTTGGGTCCTTCCTGGATGACATAAATCATTTCTTCGTGCATGGATGCAAGATGGGCTTCCATACTGATTCTCCAGTCATCAAATTCGTTAATGGAAAACATAGGAACCTGGTTTATCATAGATGAGTCCATCTTATACATAGAATTATGAAAGTATAAAACAAAGTTTTCAAAAGCTAGTGATTTGTGGATCTGATTCAGTTAAAAATCGACTGATTCTTTTTAGATCAACCGCTCCAATACCACTTGTTGGCCACAGAGTATATAGTAAATAGCTTAGAAGGTAAAAATACAATAATTTGTATGATTTTCGAGTTAATTACATAGCGAAAGTCTTATAGTGAGTTGCTATAAATACAACTGGGTATTCTCCTGTTTGCTTGGTGCATACAGGGTTTTCACCGTGTATACTTATAAATCACAGTTCAATGATACAGTAAGGACGGATAGTAAATAACACACATAATTAAATAATTCGAGGTAAACCCCTCTACGTCCACTGGTCCTCCACACAGGAGTAAATCATTTATTAAAATCACTACGTACACAACTACGTGACTTTAACTGAACATGTCTCTGTATCATTCACACAGATTGATACACTGACTGTTGCTTTGGCCGTTTACACAGATTGGCTTCAAGATCTTTCGGCTTGCTTCTTCTCACATAGATAGAAGCTTCATCTTCAATGCTATTCTTCCCACACAGGTCAGAATACGCAAGAAACTTAGTCCACACAGGGCTAGGTTGATCTCAACGGTAAAAGGTGGTACAATGATTCCAAACAACAGCTATATTTTTTATGAGCATTCGTTGTATACTGTGTTGTTTGCGTTGAGGACTTAGTATATTTCTTTGCTTGAATACTATTATATGCTCATAAAATATACTGCTCTTTAATAGCTAGATTATCAGAGCTATCTGTCAGATGTATGCGCGAGAATGATTAATCTTGGGCGAGCAATGCCCTCTTGCTTGGGGCTATTTATAACCTTGGAAATAGATCCGTTATAAATATAGCCGTTGGCTGGTTGGTGAGGTGTTGACGTCTCTAATTGGCGGATGCTGAATGTTTGAATTAAAGGCAGCTCGCATTTAATGCTTCAGACATTCTATTTGACTTCGCATTAAATGCTCTTCAGCGCGTTCAGACTTGTCTCTCTCCGACCGCTTTAATTGATGGTCCTATCAGCAATAAATGCTGCTTTAACCATGAATACTTTATGAATAAACAAGGTTTATCTCACAACAGTTTAAAGCTCTTTTTCTTCAGTCATGTTGGATGTGTTTTACTTTTTCTAAGTAAAACACCTACAGTCAGATTGTTGTATCCAGCATGCTTTAACTTCTGCTGTATGATGCAAGCTCTATAGGATTGGACTCTGTAGAAGATCTCTTGTTATATGGACGGGCTGTATGGAGATTCCTAACAACTTCCATACTTCGCGATATTCTGACTTCTTAAGACTTCTTTGTTGTACGTTTGGAGATTATAAAAATAGGAATATGTAGCCTAACACCAATGGTCTTGCTTCATTTGTAAAACCGATATCAAGCAGTGATAAGGTCAAGAAAATTCTTTGATCTTTACCTTGTGAATGGGATACCATAGTCACGGAAAATATGGAGTCCATAGATCCCAACAAACTTGAATTTAATGCCCTGATCGAATCACTTATTAATTATAAGATCTCAAATCTAGAGGATCCATACCTAAGCCACGTGAAAAAGTGGTTGCTTTCAAATCGGAGAGCGACATTGAGAAAGAAGGGTTGGAAGATGAAGACGACGAGGAACTTAACTTATATGCTTGGAATTTCAGAAAATATAAAATTTAATCCAGAAAAAGCGAAACTTCCTTGGTCGGTATTCTAAAATGGAACAAAATAAAAATACGTATGTTCCTACCAAGAAATTCAACAACAATTATCGGAAGTGTGGTCAACCTGGACATTATGCTAAAGAATGCCGAGGTTCTACTTCCAAACCTCAAGTTGAAAAACATAAAAAGAAAGAAGTATTAATCACTTCTTGGAGTGATGACGAGGAGGAAATCAAAGGATCCTTAGACACAAATCTCGCACTTATGGCTCTTGAATCAGAAAATGCTATCGAGGTAAGTTCTAATTTCGACGATGATCTTTTATAGAATTTCGACCCAAGATTAAAATCATGATGATGGACTTTTAAGTGCATTTGAATCTTTAAATATCGAATATGACGAAATGGTAACGCTTTATATGTCGTTGAAAAGAAAAATAAAATCCTTAGAACACGAAAATTCTAAACTTCAAAACAAAGGCAAAAGTATTAAAATAGACCACACTTCTTGCCTTAATAAGGAAATAAGTTGAAGATTAAATTATCTAAAACTAAAAAAGAATTAAAACATATAATGAATAAATTTACACTTGGAAACGTGAAATTTGAAAGACTATTATCTATCCAGAAATCTCTTTTGTTAAAACATTGTCTTGGTTTTGATCTGTTTAATAGAGAACAGTCTCTTATAAATATTAAGAAAATTAAAGAAACCAAGAATTCAAAAATTCCACCTCAACAAAAAGATTCTAATGATGAAAACAATAAAAAGGTCTGTTCAAACTTAAGAACAATAAAAGTTAAATAAATTTGGGTTTCTAAAGGAATAATAGGTCTAAATGCAATCAAAATTATTAATTTTGGAGGACCTAGAAGGGATTAGGTACCAAAAGAATCGAAACACACTATTTTTGTAGGTACATCTTTCAAAGAAAAGCAAATGGTACATCAATAGCGGTTGCTCGAGACACATGTGTGGCACCAAAGAGATGTTCGAAGATCTAAAATATCAAGAATAAGGACAGGTAACTTTTGGTGACAACAAAAAGGGAAAGATTATGGGCACTGGTAAGGTAGGTAAGGAACTTTCACCTTCTGTTAATAATGTTTTATTTGTTGAAGGCTTACATCATAATCTACTTAGTGTATCTCAATTGTGTGATGACAGATTTACAATTCTTTTTGGAAAAAATTCATTGTACTGCCTTAAAATATAACAATATTGCGTTTGTTGGACTAAGATATGGAAATATTTATATCATTGATCTTTGTGACGAGAACTTCAACGAAAAATGTCTTATGACTTCATATGAAAACACATTTTTATGGCATCAAATATTAGGACACACACCATTACCAATTATTTCAAAATGACCAAGACATGATTTAGGTTTATCTAAATTAAAATTTGACCGAAAACACTTGTGTGAATCATGTATTAAAGGTAAACACACAAGAGAATCATTCAAGCATAAATTTGAAATTTCTACTAGTCGTATTCTTGAACTTGTTCATATGGATTTGATTGGTCCATCTAGATATACTAGTTTAAATGGAAAACTCTATACTTTGGTAATTGTAGATGCTTCTCTCGCTTTACGTGGGTTAAATTTCTCACCCACAAAGATGATACTTTTATGGAGTTTTCTAAATGGTGTCGTCAAGTTCAAAAATGAGAAAGCTATTTCTATTATTTCTATTCGAACCGATCATGGTGTAGAATTTGATTACTAACCTTTAGGAATTATGTGTGACAAATATGGGATTAATCTAATTTTTCAACTCCTATAACTCCTCGACAAAATGGAGTCGTTGAAAGAAAAAATCATTCCTTGGAAGAAATGTCTAGAACTATGTTAAATGAATACTCTCTTCCACAATACTTTTGGCCGAAGCTATCAATACGGCATGTTATACTATAAATCGAGTTGATCTTTATAGAGCTCAACTTAAAACTCTACTGGTCACAGTATACGGTATAAATAGCTTAGACGGGGGGTTGAATAATTTGTATTTTCGAAGTTTGTTTGCGTAGAGAAAGTCTAAGGTTAAGTTGTTGTAAATACAGCAACTGAATGGCCTCCTGCTAGCTTGGTGCGTACAAGGTTTTTACGATATGTATACTCAAAATCACGCAGGCAAAGAGAAAACAGTAAAGATAGTAAGTAAAGACACTGATTAAAGTGATTTGAGGTAAACTCCTATACGTCCAGTGGTCCTCCACACAGGAGTAAATAGTTTATTAAAATAATAACGTACACAACTGTATGATTTTAACTAAACACGTCGTTCTATCATTTACACAGATTGGGACAGACAGAAGCTTTGGCCATTCACACAGATTGGCTTTGGCTTCTTCGACTTGCTTCTTCTCACACAGATTGAATCTTCATCCTTAATATTATTCGTCCCACGCAGGCCAGATAAAGCTTAGCTTAGTCCACACAGGGCTAAGTAACTCAACGGAAAGATTGTTATCACGAGTTTGAACAGCACCTGTATGCTTGATGAGCTTTCGCTGTAGATACGATGTTCGTGTTGAGGACTTGTATATTCCTTCTCTTTAGATGATGCTGTATGCTTGAAGAAATATAATGCTCTTGTAAGCTTGACATTCAGATGTTGTCAAAGTTGGCAATGTCCTCTTGCTTGGGGGTATTTATAACCTTTGAAATAGATCCGTTATAAATATAGTTGTTGGTCGGTTGGTGAGATTGATACTCTCTGATGGGAGGCTTTAGAATGTTTTGAATTAAAGACAATTCGCATTTAATGCTTGAATCACTCTCTTTAACTCTCATTAAATGCTCTTCAGACTGTAGTCTCTTCGTCCACATTAAATGTTGTCCTATCCGCATTAAATGCTACTTTAACCATGATACTTTATCAATAAAGAATGTTTGATTTCAGAATGGTTCAAAGTTTCTTCGGTCCTGTCGGATTTGTAGTTTACTTTTCCTAAGTAAAACACCTACAACATTGTTTGTTGTAACCAACATCTTCGTCTTGCTGCATCTTGAAGACTAAGCTGTAGGAATTGACTCTTAGCTCGCTGTATGATCTTGTGATGTATGGACAGGCTGTTCAAACAAGGTTGTATGTAGATTTCTTAACAGCATCCATACTCAGTTGATATTCTGACTTTGAAGATTCTTGCTGTATGAGGCATTTATCAAAATATCAGGAGGATTTTTGCCAACAATTTCCCCTTTTTGATAATGCCAAAATTTCTAATAAAGAGAGGTTGTCTTCAAGTCTTCTGTCGAACAATCTGACCTTCGAGTCTTAGACTAAAAATTTAAACTGCTCGTAGGAAAGTTCTAAAATAATAAATTCTAAAGGATTAAGTGCATTACAACTTAAATTATGATTGGCTCGTAATCACAATTTTACAGGAAGTAATCTTATTTGAATATAACTTAATCTATAAACTGTTCGCAGACAAGTTCTTACAGCTTGAGACTTATCAAGGCTTTATACATGGTAAAACATTCCAATATGAATCATAATCAAAGAAGTAACAGTAGATCACGACTTGTAATCTTTTGAGGTAAAAGGTATTTTTATTGATAAATGGATTGTTAGAATTGAAAATATGCATTGGAGAGCATTACATGAAAAATTAAGTACATCTGATAGAAATTTATTCCCTGTATGACTGATGCTTCCAAGTCTTCTGATAGGGGTCATGCTCGGTTCCCTTCCACCAGTTGACTATAGAGTCTCTTCCTCGATCCCTATTGATGTTCCTTCCTTCCTGGGAGACATTGTATGAGAGAATCAGTCTTTTGTGTGGGTTAGCCGTTTACCCTTCTGAATCTTGGATTTCAGCTTAATTTAAAGTGGGAGCTTTCCTTCTACTAGGAGCCTTGAGAACTCCTTGGAAGCATCTTCCAGCGTCTTGAAGTGATTAAACATGGCCGATTATCTGACGAGAGTGCAAAAATATCTTATCAATTCATTTTGCTTCCATGCCTTCAAGTCTTCAGCTGATGGCTGTCTGTATGTCGGGAGATGAGCCTCGGCGGGCTTCTGTACATTGTTCTTCCAGGGAAAGTTGGGATCTTGGAACTCGAGACGAGAACCAATTACCCTATATCCTCTAGCTCTTTGACCTAGCCCGGGTCTGGCTAGTCTCCGATTACAGTTACAACACTGTCATCCAGGATTGCCTCCATCTCCTTTTCTTTTTCCATTCACTACCTTTTTTCTAGCCGCTCTAGACTCTTACCCCTTTTTGGCGTAATGAAGTTCAAAAACTTTACTGTAAAAATATCCCAAAGAATATCAATCGACTCAGTCTGCTTGTCCTTTAGATCTTTCACGCAGACCACTAGACTCGCAACCACTAATGTAAGTTCATCGATTTTATGACCGTGAGTAGTGAGTTTCGATCTAGTGACTTCGAGGGCGGCTACTGTTTTAGCTTTCGAAATGCGCAGTTTTTCATGTTCTTGCTTCGGGATTCACTCCTGATGCTATTTCAGCTACCTTAGATCTTGCCATAAGGCATTCAGAATGAGGTCGAAAGCCTTTTCTACATTTTACACGGCCCTTTGCAGCTTCAGGAATTCATCCTGAGCAGTTTTGTGCATCCAGTCGAGCTCCTTGCCGACATCATTCAGGGCTTTGACAGCATCCTGTAGGAATATGGTTTGGCGATCAATTTGCTGAAGTTGCTTAATTCTGGATTGAGCGTGAGGAGAGTTGGGGTGAGCGATTTTGGAGTCAGATAGCTCTCCAAGATTTTTGAGAATGATGTTGTGACGGGGCCTTTGAGGTTCATCATCAGCTTGTAAATCCTCTTATGATACGAATGGCGATCCTGTAGGGAGAGGAGTGGATACCTGTTGAGGAGTGGGAACCTCGGATGGTTCTGCTGTTGGTGCTGTTTGGGAGACAGAGGGGATTGATTCCTCTTGTCTCTTCTCGGTTTCTGCAGCCTGGGGTACAAGAGGGACTAATTCCTTTTGTTGGATCTCAGGTTCCGTATGTTCCTTATAAGGGACTGAATCCTTCTGTTGGACGATGCAGGAACCATCTTCTCCAGTTAGAGGGATTGATTCCTCCTCGATGGGAGATAATGGTTTTGATACAACAGAAGTCCCTTGGCCATCGGTGGCCTTGGACTTGGCAAAATCTTTCTCCCGAGCCTCCTCAAGGCTCATCCTCAGACTTGTTTGAAGGTCAACATTGTCAGCATCTTAATCGGGATCTGAGTGATGGCTGGGGCTCCGGGCCTTTTCATCTGACTGAGATTTACCTTTCATTCAGGCTTTTTCATTCGCCACGAAGTAAGATGTGATCAGTTCATGGCAAAAGGGATCATCTCATTTAATCGGGACCTCGACATTCTATGTGTCTGTGACTTCCAGAACAAATAACTCTTCCCCCCTCTAGTCTTCCTAATTATATAGGGAGTCGTGAATAATGAGGGTTCTCACTACTACAAAAACATCATTTACTGACACTTAGTTTCTGACACTTTATTAAAAGTGTCAGTAACTTCATACATTTGACTCATTTTTTGTTTTTAACATAATTGTGTCACAAGATACTGACACTTTAGTTATATTTTAGAAATATTGTAGATATATTCCTCACTCTCTCTTCCCGTCGATTCCTTTTTTCTCTCTCCCTTTCTATGATTTTCGGCCTTTTTTCACTCTCTCCCTCTCTATAAAAGCCCGATCACTCTGTTTCTACACACTCAAGAAATGCTAAATCTGAATAAAAGTGCACACACACCTGTACATGAACACATATTCACTTTTGCACATCGTGATGGTCAGAGACTGAGGCAAATTGACAAAATATTGGGGTTCCTCTCCGGTTCCCGACTGTCCCACGACGTCGAACTCAAATGACGCCTGTAGAGGTCTACAACCGCACGACGATGAGACACAGGGTCACAAACAGACCTGCTGGGTTTCAAGCTCCTGGTCGGCAGTTGGCATTCGGGTTTTTGCCCTAATTTTTGGCCGCACACGGCGTCTACGGAAAGGGAAATATGTAGTTTCAGTTCATGTGAGTTTTAAATTTCTGGCTCAAGGTAGGGTTAAAGTTATGAGATGATAATTTTTCTGATTTGGGTCAGATTTATGATGTTTGAAGGGTGTGTGTTTATGTGATTTAATTTGAAGGTTCATGTTTGGTGGCTTTCTGGAAACTGAGATGTGGGTTAAGCTGGCGGATATGGATATGGATCCAAGCTAACTAATATATTCTCGATGGAGTTCATTGTCGAAACAGCGGCTAAAGAAGTATGAGCAGGTATATTAGGGCTTTATATACTTATATAAAGGGGCATTAGAAGGCTCTATTATTTCTTGAATGGGCTTTGTTGTGTATTTGTTTTTGGCGTTTAGCTTGGCTGTGTATATCAATCTTATGTTCATTAGAGGGTGTTAGTGTGTTAGTGTATATCAATCATATGTGAAATGTTATTCCGTACGACAACTGTGATACAATGGTGTTAGTGTGTTACCTGTAGTGGTTGTGTTACTTTTTCATGCTGGGTAGAATTTTAGTTTCTGGACAAAATGCAAAGCGAGTGAGAATTGGACAAAGGTCACCTATAAGCCTGACTTAGCAAAGTTCAACATGACACATCTGGAAGATGATGTTGTTGCATTGATGAAAAACGAGTGTATGACATGGTTGGATGCGTTGGGAGGACTACGGAAAAAGTTGAATTAAATGGAGAGAATATTTGTAGCAAAATAAAGTCGTTTCCTGATTATGTTGATCTCTACTTGAAATCTGCTGAAAAATCTAAAGACGTTAAACTTCCAAGGTGATTGTTATGAAATTGCCTGTTTACAATTTTCTAGCCCACCTGGAGGAACTATCTAACCTTACCTGTTCATGTTTCAGGATAACTGAGAAGGTCAATGATAGGTGGGGGATTTGTGTGAGTCTAAGTGACGGCCAGTTTCAACAGGTTTTCTTTAAATCTCTTTCTGGTCTTGATTTACTTAATCTTATTCTAACATGTATTTGGTTTTAATAATAAAATGGTTGTTTGTACTCCTCTTGCTTTTCATTATATTCTACTTATAGATTTAACCAAGTTCTTAGGACGTGGTTTCTGTGTGGCAGTGGACCATATAAAATATCATCTTCTTGATTTTTTTTATGTCGATTGAAGTTAGATCGGTTCTAGGCCTGTTAACCCGGCCCGATCGATTATGCGGAGAAATCTGTATTCCTTCACCTCTTCTTCTATAGAAGCTGCAGAGTTACTGCAGAAGTTATCTCTGGACTCTCAGACAAAGACTATTGAAATCCCAGATGCTACCAAAAAGGTACTAGTAATTCTACAGGTTTTGGATGATTTAAAAGCTTTATCGCTGGGCTAATTATGAGTTCTGTATTGGGATTTGTGTTGCATGCATCTGTTAATTCTAGCAATGTTAATGGGATTCAATCGGATCGGTCCGTAACACCTATATTACCTGATTTTATGGATCCAACAATATGCTATGTTCCTAATGGATATCCTTCTGCATATTATTATAGTGGTAAGGCGTGTATGGGAAATTCAGAAATCCATTGTAGTTTGAATGTATTCCAGTTTATAGTCGTTGATGAATATCAATTATGAGTGTTGATACTTTATGCCACTTATAGGTATGGAACACTTATTTGTGTAATCTTCTTGTTGGCCTAACCTGTCCATTTGTCTATAAGTGGCTTTGATGGTAGCAGGAATGATTGGGATGAATACAGCAGATATGTGAATTCGGAACGAGTAGAGTTGACTCCAATAAGTGTTATTGATTTTTGAGTTACAGTCTCAAGCTTTCTTGTGGGAGTTAAGATTATCATATATTATTTACCTCAAAAATTTCAGGGGGTTTACGGGGACAATGGATCTCTCCTGTATCATCATGGTTATGGTTATCCAGTGTCAGAAGAACATGAGCCCTTATCATCTCACCATGCCATCAAGAAACCGAGAAAGCACTCGTAATAAGACTGAATTGATTTTGCAAACGGCCAACTCTGAATCTGTCGAAGGTTTTAAAGGTTTATTCATGCTCATGTTTAGGTTAGGGCAATGCGATTTGGATATCATTACTCCAGTTAAGGAATTAAATCTGAGGTGCATACAGCTTTAGTCAGAGATGGTCGTTTGTTGAGGGACTAATTATCATCACTGTATTGGTTAAAATGTCAATGAAAGATTTTTGTGGCAATATTATTTTCATAATTGTTTTCTGAACTTGTATGAAAATAGTTCATCTCCTCAATCTGTATATATTTCTAATTTTGTTGTCGACCGAAGGATCTCACGTTTCTTTAGCTATTAAGATTAAGGTGTATTATATGATACTCAATAGTATTTAGTTTCTGTTCTTTTATAGAGCGCTTATATTCACTGAATAAGTTTCAGCATCATATCTTCTGCAATGAATTAATTGAGACTAGCACAGTGATGCAAATGAAGTCTGAATGCTTATGAAATTCATTTTCCTTTTCTGCAGGTATGACTACTCAGGGTATGGACACTCGCAATAAGACTGAATTGATTTTGCAAACGGCCAACTCTGAACTTTGAATAAATGTTGACGACCTCCCTTCATATGACGACCTTCATATGATAGAGAAATGCGATGAAATTCGAAAATCGTCACCATCATAAGTTTTTCCACCCGCATAGAAAATTTATTAGATGGCGATGCGTTGAGTTGATTTCTATAATATGTTCCATTACATAATTTATAATGCAAATCATCATGCATATGCCTTAGTTCTTGTGAACTGTGATCATCAGTAAGAAATAACCTTATATGGCTTGTTGGATGCAGGAAATGATTTTCAGTCCCGTTGTAGGAGGATAAATTTTTGGAATGCTGCTATTGGTATCTTAGCTATTGTGTTGGATAATCTGGTATTAGGCTCCATTGCTGCGCAATGTCTTTTTTTGTTTGCTCATCTTGACTTCAGAGATTTATGTTTTATTCATTTACTTCCTAAAACATCTTTTGGGGTTTGCTCATCGACTGATGTTGATTATTCAAATTAGTAATGCATTTGGGATGTTTTATAAGTGAATTGTCTGCTGAATAATTTTAATTTATGGTAATTTTTTTTCATGTAATTTAACCAAAAAATGTAGTTAAGATAAAAATAGAATTGAGATAAAAATAATTTTTTTTCCACAAATCTGAACATATACTGACACTAAAATAGTGTCAGTAATTATTTTTACTGACACTTTATATTAATGTCAGTAATGCTAAAGCCAGAACATACTGACACTAATATTTAGTGTTAGTAAAACTAATTACTAACACTATTTAATGTCAGTAAAAATAATTACTGACACTATTTTAGTGTCGGTATTTACTGACACTTGTATTACTGACACTAAAAATTAGTGTCAGTATTTTCTGGCTTTAAAATTACTGACACAATTATAAAGTGTCCGTAAAAATAATTACTGACACTATTTTAGTGTTAGTAAAGGGGATATGTGTACTAGTGTCTATTGTCCGGTTGGGATCCTTTACAGGTAAGGGAGCCCGTTGAGGAGAGAGATCCCTAATAGGGTGGGATTTCCTATTGGGAGAGGGACCCCTTACAGGGGTAGAGGCCAGTCCACATCTCAAACGCTCCAGTCCGATTTTTAGAAGCTTTATAGCAAAAGTCATGCAGATGCAAATAATATTGCTGATCCGCTTACCAAACCACTATCTCAGAAGGTCTTAGAGTGACATCATATAATTCAAGGTGAAATTCTTCTTATGGCAGGAAAGATGAACTTGCGACAGCTGAGAGTTCCCAATGAACAAGTTCCAATAGGCCTTTAGCAATTCATCAGACCCAAAAGATTCCAGTTCCTCTAATGTCAGACCATCAGAGGACAGTTTGTACAGTCTCTCGAGGAGTTCCCGGCTAATGGAGATCTCCTACTGGATGGTACTAATAACGGCAGTAATGGTAGAGCCCTTCTTCTTAGACACATACATGAACTCAGCGTCAAGGAAAAATTCCACTACAATTTGTTCATCGTAGTTCTCAGAGTGCAGACTACCCAATCTATAGAGACCAGTTTGCTTGACACGCGAGATGACTAAGTTCATCCACGCCATGTCCTCATCTTTAAAAATAGTTCGCTCTTGAAGAACAGAGCGTGCAAAGATACGACCGTCAATAATCATGTCCTTATTTTTCACAGATAGAGATGAAGTTTGAGAAGAAGACATATTCGCAGAGAGAGATAGAGAAAGTATGTCTAAAATTTTGAAGGTTATGTAAGGTGTATATTGTAGGCTCGATAATTATGGGGAATGTGTAAAGAGTTTGTGGATCAGCATACTGGCCCTTTGGATTCAATTCTTACCACAATTTTGGATTAGTGCTGTATTAACCCTGTCATACTGTGTTCCCCCTTAATTAATGCACACGTCATCTATAGGAAGGTAATCATGCCTTCTTCTTCTTACAGTAAGGATATGACTTGTATTTTTGAATGTACGATTAGTTAAATCAGACACTATATTCATGGGTCTTATAGCATTCCCTCTCAATTGATGAGTCAAATGTAAAAACTTATACGGAGTGGAGCTGTAGCATTCCAAATTCTTGCCATATCATACAAAATCTGGTGGTGCTAAGAGGTTTTGTAAAGATGTCGGCTAGATGAATATCTGTATGAATCTTCTCGATCCAAACATCTTTATTCTCCACACGATTCTGAATGAAATAATGCTTCATGAATGTGCTTAGTCCTCGAGCGCAATACAGGGTTGTGGGTGATTGTGATTACACTCGTGCCGGCTCACATGATTGGAGTCTCTCCTGCATTGATGCCATAAACCTGCAACTGTTGTTGCATCGAGAGAATCTGCATACAGCAACGTCCAGCAACATAGTATTCCGACTCAGATGTAGAAAGCGAGTTGGCCAATTGTTTCTTAATGAACCATGACACAAGTCTTGGTCCAAGAATGTCACAAGGCCCGCTCGTACTCTTACTATCCAACTTACAGCCTCCGAGATCTTAGTCGATATAGCCTACCAAATCGAATCCTCCTTCCTTAGGGTACCATAATCCTACATTGATTGTTCATTTTATGTACTTAAGAATTCGTTTGGATGTGGTGAAGTGTGACTCTTTAGGTGTTACCTGATACCGAGCACACACTCCTACAATAAATCGGATATCGAGCCTACTAGCTGTTGGGTACAAGAGTGAGCCTATAAGATTCCTATAGAGTGACTGATCAACCGGCTTTCCAACTTCGCCAGCACTTATCTATGTGAAAGTGCTCATGGGGGTTTGATGATTTTGCAGTGTTTATGCGGAACTTGATGTGCATCTCCTTGATGTATTTCTCTAGGTTGATAAATATACCTGTAGGAAGTTGTTTCACATGCAATCCTAGGAAATATGTAAGTTCTCCCATCATACTCATTTCAAATTTAATTTGCATGACATGAGAGAACCTTGATATAAATCAAGGTTAGTTCAACCAAAAATGATATCATCTATGTATATTTGGTCCATGAGGAGATCGTCACCTTCTTGGACTTTAAAGAGGGTTTTGTCAACTACACCTTTCTCAAAGCTATTATTGATGAGATAGAGTGGTAGGGTTTTGTACCAGGCCATAAGTGCTTTCTTGAGTCCGTACAGTGCTTTCCTTAGCCTGTAAACAAGGTCTCCGCCTTCCGTGTTAGCAAACCCTGGAGGTTGTTCAGCATACACTTCTTCGTATAGGTCTCCGTTGAGGAATGCGCTCTTAATATCCATTTGGTATACAGTAAAGTTCTTGTGAGAGACAAACACTAATAATATCCTAATGGATTTTAGTCGAGCTACAGAGGTAAAAGTTTCATCATAATCTATTCATTCTTCATGTCTGCACCCTTGGGAGACTAGTCTGGATTTGTTCCTGATAACAAGTCCGTTTTTGTCCTTTTTGTTTCGGAATACTCATTTGGTTCATGTGACTGCTTGATGGTTCAGTCTAGGAACTAGGTACCAAACATTATTTCTTTCAAAACCGTTGAGCTATTCTTCCATAAAAGTAATTCAGCGAGAATTATTGAGAGCCTCATTGGTCGAATCAAGTTCAGACTGGGCTAGGAATACAGCTATATGATGATTTTAAAGTGTTCATCCCAAACTTGATGTGCAGCTCCTTGATGTATTTCTCCTGGTTGATAAATATACCTGTAGGAAGTTGTTTCACCTCCAATCCTAAGAAATAGATAAGTTCTCCCATCATACTCATTTCAAATTTACTTTGCATGAGATGAGAGAACTTTTGACATAAAGCAAGCTTAATTGAACTAAAAATAATATTGCCTACATATATTTATACCATGAGTAGATCGTCACCATCCTGGATCTTAAAGAGAGTTTTGCCAACTGCACTTTTTTCAAATCCATTATTGATGAGATACAGTTATAGGGTTTCGTACCATACCCTCGGTGCTTGCTTGAGCCCGTATAGTGCTTTCCTTAGCCTGTACACAAGGTCTCCACCTTCTGTGTTGGCAAACCCTGGAGGTTGTTCCACATAAACTTCTCCGGCTATGTTTCCATTCAGGAATGTTCTTTTAACATCTATTTGGTATATAATAAAGTTCTTGTGGCGACAAACACTAAGAATATCCTAATGTCTTCTGGTTGAGCTACAGGGGCGAAAGTTTCATCATAATCTATTCCCTCTTCCTGTTTGTATCCTTGGGCAACTAGTCTAGATTTGTTCCTGATAACAAGTCCATTATCATCCTTTTTGTTTTGGAATGCCCATTTGGTTCCTATGACTGCTTGATAGGTTGGTCTAGGAACTAGGTACCAAACATTATTTCCTTCAAAGTCGTTGAGATCTTCTTCCATAGAAGTGATCCAGTGAGAAATGTTGAGAGCCTCATTGGTCAAAATAGGTTTAAACTGGGCTAGGAATATAGCTAGAGTGCACATGACAAGTCTTCTAAGTTCAACTTGGGATTTCCATACAGGGAATTGAAACTTTTCAGAACTGGATTTTGTCTCTTTCTGTGCACAAAGTATAGTTCCTTGTGTACTTTGAATTTTTCTATGGGTGGTCACATCGGCATCAATATATCCAATCATTTGATCTTGGGGGTAATATCTCAACCACCTTCTATCTAGTTCTAGTTCGGCATCCCGTGCTGTATACTGATGGGTTGTAGCCTCTGCTTCAGCTTCTACAACATTGGCTTCGACCACCACTTTTATTCTTACAGCAGCGGGATTAATTTCGAGGTTCACAACAGGTTCTATTGGAGTCTTAGGGATTTCATCAATAGATAGCATCTAGATACATTGCGTTAGGTCTTCTATTCGTGTAAGGTCGCAATAGGGTTCACCAAAGACTACATGCATAGATTCCTCTATTGTCAGCTATTTTGTTATAAATCCAAAACGCCTTGCTGACAGAGGAGTATCCAACAAAAATACCCTCATCCAAATTCTCATTGAAGGTCTTCGGTTGATCCGTCCCATTGATGATAACATAACACTTGTATCTAAATATGTGAAAGCATGCAACCATTGGAGTTTTATTGTTCCATACCTCGTATGTTGTTTTGTTGTAATGCTTATTGGTGATACAGCAGTTTTCTGTATAACATGCTTTATTTGTTGCTTCTCCCCAGAAACACTGCGGCAACTTGCTTGCGGATAATATGGTTCTTATTGCTTCTTATAGCATCCTGTTCTTCTGCTCGGCAACACCATCGTGTTGAGGACTCCAGGCTACTGAGCATACGTGTTGTATGCCATTGTCCACAGAGTATCGCTCTATAAAGCGATTTGTGAATTTTGTGCCTCTGTTGGAGCGAATGGATACAATACTTAACCCTTTCTTATTTTGCAGCTTCTTCTGTTGTTCCGGCAGCTTCGTTGTTGTTTCTTTCTTCTTATTCAGGAATATAGTCCAAACATACCAATAAAAATCATCAACAATAACAAGACAATATTTCTTACCCCCAGGCTGACATGGCCTACAGGACTGTAGAGTCCATATGTAGAAAGTCTAGGACCCTTTGGATGGAAAGGTATGACTTGCTCTTCAGGGAGGTCTTGACCTGCTTGCCTTTCTGACATGGTCCACAGACACTGTTTTTGTGAAATAAGATATCGGGCAAGCCTCTAACCATTCCATGTCAAGCCAGCTTGTTGATGGTCTTGAAATTGATGTGCAACATCCTCTTGTGCCATAGCTAGCTTTGATCTGCAGTGCCTTTGTCAACAACACAAGGAATTACGGTCTAGTGGGTTTCCAGTCAACAATATACATGTTACCTGACTGGCTTCCTGTAAGGACAATTTACTTGGTATTGGTGTTTTTCACCCTACAGTGATCTACATAGAATTTGACCGAGAACTGTTTGTCACAGAACTGGGTAATGCTAAGTAAATTATATTACAGTCCTTCTACATACGCTACGTCGATGACTTTGAATTTTCCAATGAGCATGGTTCCTTTCTCTCGTGTTCTTCCTTTGGAATTGTCATCGAATCACACCTTTGGACCGTGACTTATGCATAATCTGACAGCTCGCTGATATCTCCTGTCATATGGCGAGAACATCCGCTATCGAAATACTAGATGTCCTTCTCCTTTATATCTTGTAATCAAAAAGATTAAGTAGATTTATGTCCCCTTTGATTTTTGGGTCCTTGGTTATTAGTGCATTTAGGTACCAATTTTGCCTGACAGCAATGGGTTTACTGTATGTTGCATTTGGTCTTTTTTTGCGAGATTTACGTGGGGCAGGCACGTAATCGCTGTAAGCATGGTTATTATGCGAGTAAAATTTGGTGTTTTGGCTCCAGTATGGTTGTTGTCTTGGAGGAGGAACCATATACTTCTGCCTTGCTGCTTGCCTTCTGGGTTTCTAGTTGGATTCCCAGATTTGTTGTTGATAGAACAACGCCGCAGCTTGCTTATGGGACGGATACTTTGCTTCATGTACCCAGTATCTAGGGGCACTGTACTGTTGGTAGTATTGAGGTGCATACAGTTGATACTTAGTTACAGTCTTCCTTCTAGACGGCTGTTGACACTGTTGGTATGCTCGAGGAGCATATTGTTGATGACTGGTATTGCGTCTTATAGGTATATGAGGCTGGGGTTTCCGCTGCTTATGATATGAGCTGGGTGGCGGAATGGCATCATTTACTGTCCAATTAGGAGAAGCTATAATCTTTACAAGAATGTCCTTCGGGCTTCTTCGGGTTCTGGAATGGGTTCCACTCTCTTGACAAACACCATACTAGTTTTGCCTTTGTGGGAGAACGAGTCGTATCCTAATACACGTTAGTCGTGGGCGTTCTGCCCAGTGCTTAGAATATTTTCCATCCTCCTCGATGATTTCTCAAAGGACTTGAGGATGGTCTCGAGTTCTCCTTCTCTTTCTCGAGAAGCTGTATTTTAGCTTCTAATAAAGCATACTCATTTGTCTTGCAGTTACTATGAGTTTTTATCTCATTTAGTGCGATTGCAAGTTGATGATTGCTTTCTATAAGTTTTTCATGAATGATCTTGCTGTTTTCACAATCCAGAGACATATTTTCTTAGTTATTTTTCAGCAGATCGTTTTTGTCCATCAGCTCTAAACTGAAAGAGAGAGATGTAGGTTTTCTTGTTTAAGCATCTAATGAGTTTTTTTGACTGGTATTGAACTCATTCATCATATTTAAGTTGTATGTGATGCATTAATAGGAGGTTGAGCTTACCTAATCATCACTGTCTTCATCATCTTCTTCTTCCTTGGCCATAAAGTACATATGTGTTTTCTCTTCGATTTCATCACCAGAAGAGTCACTGTCAGTGACTACCTATAGGCACTCCTCTGTTTTGGTCGGTATGGGTGAGGCTTATGATTCTTCGATCGGGGCCTTTAGCTTGTTTTGCCAGAGGCACATTTTCTCATCATTTTTTATTGCTCAACTTTGGGCAACTTCTGTACTTTAGGATGAGGATATATATTTGCATGGTGTCCCGGTTTCCTGCAGTTATAGCACGGGTTAGAATCTTCGGACGAAGATGATTTCTTGTTAAATGGTCTAGGCCTTTATGGGGATTTTCCATATTTACTAATGAACTTTCATAATTTATGCATGAGCAAGGCCATCTCATCTTGTGACAGGATATCATCATCAATGTCAGATGTGATGTGGGCGGAACTGTGTCTCCTCTCAGATACAACAGCTAGTGCCATAGTCTTAGTAGGTGACTCTTCAGCCTTGTCTCTCCTGTCAATATCGTACTCAAAGGCTTTAAGGTCAGAGAAGATATTGAAAGTATATATATCACTTAAATTACAAGACACACGCATAGCGGTGGTATTAATGTCCCATTGGGCAGGGAGTGATCCAAAGATTTTCATATTTTTCTCCTTTTGGGTATACACTTTAGCCAATGCTTCAATTTCACCGACAATGCTGGTAAATCTTAGGTAAATTTCCTCAAGTGTTTCAGAAGAATTCATATCAAATTATCCAAATTGCTGAGTTAGTTTTGAAATTTTATTTTCTTTTAAGAGCTCACATCCCTCGCAACTCAATTTGAGTTTTCCCTAGATTTCTTGGTTGTCTTGCAGCTCTTTACCATGGAGAATGTGCCCTTGTCAAGAGTGAAAAATAGCATATTTTTTACTACGTTGTCGAGATTCGCACGCGTGAGATCATCCATTGTCCATTGCTCCCGTTCCTTCTCAAGCATTTTCACATGAGATTGTCCTTTTATTCTCGAGGATGTGTTGACCTTCATGCTTTTGATAGGTCCTTCTTAGATGGAAAATATCATCTCTTCGTGCATCACAGCAAGATGTCTTTCCATGCTAATTCTCCAATCAACGAATTCGTTAGTGGAAAATATAGGAACTTTGTTGATCATAGATGTATCTATGGTAGAAGTAAAATGAATGATGAAGATATAAAAATAAAGTTTTCAAAAGCTAGTGATTTTATGGATCCAATTCAGGTTAAAAAACGACTGATTCTTTATAGAATCAACCGCTCCGATACCACTTGTTGGTCATAGTATACTGTATAAACAGCTTAGAAGGGGGGTGGGGTTTAATAAGATGTATCCTTTTTCGAAGTTCGTTTGCCTAGCGGAAGTCTAAGGTTAAGTTGTTGTAAATACAGCAACTGAATGATCTCCTGTTAGCTTGGTTCGTATAGGGTTTTTACGATATATACTCAAAATCACATAGGTAAAGAGAAAATAGTAAAGACACTAAGTAAAGATACACTGATTAAACTGTATGATTTTAACTAAACATGTCGTTGTATCATTCACACAGATTGAAAAAGTCAATAGTAGCTTTGGCCGTTCACACAGATTAGCTTTGGCTTCTTCGACTCGCTTATTCTCACGTAGATTGAAGCTTCATCCTTAACACAATTCGTACCACACAGGTCAGATATAGCTTAGCTTAGTCCACACAGGGCTAAGTAACTCACCAGAAAGATTGTTCACGAGTTCGAACAGTTGTATGCTTGATGAGCTTTTGCTGTAGATATATTGTTCGTGTTGAGGACTCATATGTTTCTTCTCTTTATATGATGGTGTATGCTTGAAGAAATATAACGCTTTTGTAAGCTTGATATTCAGATGTTGTCAAAGTTTGCTTTCCTCTTGCTTGGGGATATTTATAACGTTAGAAATAGATCCGTTATAAATATAGCCATTTGCTGGTTGGTCATATTGAGACATATTTGATTGGCAGCTTCAGAATGTTTTGAATTAAAGGTGATTCGCATTTAATGTTTCAGGCATTCTATTTGACCCACATTAAATGATCTTCAGACTGTTGGTCGCATTAAATGTTGTCCTATAACCATTAAATGCTAATTTAACCATGAATATTTTATGAATAAATAATGTTTAATTTCACGACGTATTAAAGTTTCTTCAGTTATGTTGGATTTGTATTTTAATTTTCCTAAGTAAACATCAACAACATTATTTGCTATTACCAACATCTTTGTAATGTTGTATCTTGAGAATAAGTTGTAGGATTTGACTCTTGGCTCGCTGTATGATCTTGCGTTGTATGGATAGGCTATTCGGACAAGGTTGTATGTAGATTTCCTAACAGCATCCATACTCCGCTGATATTCCGACTTTGAAGATTTTTGTGGTATGAGGCATTTATCAAAACATCAGGATGATTTTTTTCAACAAACTCCTTCATGAAATTTGGAAAGTGAAAAGCCAAACATTTCTTATTTTCATCCATTTGGCAGCAAAATGTTTGTTTTGAATAATGGTAAAGAAAATCTGGAAAATTTTGATTCAATATCCGAGTCAGGTACTTTTCTAGGATATTCATTGAATAGCAAAGCTTTTCCTGTGTATAATTTAAGAACACATAAAGTGGAAAAATTAATTCATGTCAAATTCGATGATGCCATTTCACCCCCAAGTAAGGTAGAATATTTTGATGATGCGGGTACACTTTCGGATTATCAGACCTCAAAAGAGATGGAGAAAAATTATGAGATTCAAGAAAATGAATTGCCTATAAGATGGAGACATATCAAAGACCATCCAAAAGATCTTATAATCGGAAACATAGAAAATGGTGTTCAAACTCGAAGGAGAACTCAAGATTATTTGAACAAAAGTGTTTATGAAGCGCTAAATAATGAAAATTGGATAATGGAAATGCAAGAAGAACTTGCACAATTCGAGTGAAACAAAGCATGGAATTTCGTTCCCGCACCGGAAGATAAAACTATTATCGGGACTAAATGAGTACATAAAATTAAGTGTGACGATGACTTCTATCCAGTAAAAAATAAATCATGTCTAGTTGCCCAAGGTTATAATCAAGAATAAGGTCTTGATTATGAAGAAAGTTTTGCACTTATTGCTCAACTTGAAGCCCTCCCACTTCTCTGCGTATTTGCATCTCATAAGAAGATCATATTATTCCAAATGGATGTTAAAAGTGCATTCCTAAATGGGATAATTCAAGAAGAGGTTTATGTCAAACAACCTCCAGGCTTTGCAGCTGATTGATTTTAGGGCTATGTCTACAAGATTAATATAGCACTTTACGGATTGAAGCAAGCACCTCGATCATGGCATGATCGTTTCAGTGAATTTTTCATTTCAAATGACTACAAACAAGGTAACATAGATAACACACTTTTTGTGAAAACTTTAGATAAAGAAATTCTTGTGTGTCATATTTATGTAGACGATATTATTTTTGGAGCTACTAATGACTCTCTCTCTCTGTCAAGAATTTGCAAATCTAATGAAGGGAGAGTTCGAGATGAGCATGATGGGAGAATTAATATTCTTTCTTGGGCTCCAAATTAAGCAATGGGAGGATGGAATTTTTATTCATCAAACTAAATATACAAAAGATCTTCTCAAGAAATTCAGGATAGAAGGTAGCAAGGAGATCTCCACACCAATGTCATCAACACTAAAACCAGATAAAGATGAAAGTGGAAAACCAGTTGGTCAAAAACCTTGTTGAGGTATGACCGGGTCCTTGCTCTATTTAACTGCTTCTAGACCTGATATAATATTTGCTACATGTCTCTGTGCTAGATTCCAAGCTAATACTAAGGAACCACATTTAACTACATGTAAACGGATTTTCGGTTACTTGAATGGCACTATTGGTCTGGGTATATGGTATCCATCTTGTATTGATTTCAACTTAATTTCATATAGCGACGCTGATTTTGGCGGATGTAAAATTTATAAAAAGAGCACAAGCGGAACATGTCATTTCATTGGTTCTTGTTTAATCTCTTGGAGCAGCAAAAAGCAAAAGAGTGTAGCAATATCTACAGTCGAAGCTGAATATATAGATGCTGATAGTGCTTGTGCGCATGTCCTATGGATTAAATATCAACTTCGAGATTATGCCATGTTTATTAAAAATATTCTTATCTTGTGTGACAATACTAGCGCCATAAACTCAGTAAAAACTTGTTCTTTACAGTAGAACAAAATATATAGATATGAGACATCATTTTCTACGAGATCACGTACAGAAGAAAGATATCCATTTGATTTTGTCGGTACAAAGGATCAACTAGCATATTTTTTTTACAAAAACTTTACCTGAGGAATGTTTTAACAATATTCATTTACAACTCGGTATGTGTCATATCAACAACTTTTAAAGAATATTTTTCTAATATTCCTAAAATGAAATCAAAATATGGAAACTCTACTTCTAGCGTACGCTAATTGTTTGCCTAGCACGTGCTAACACAAATATAATAAAGTCGACCCAGTTACTGGATAGACTACTCAAATTTATTTTTCGCTCTCTGATAGCGCACGCTATATACAGAATAGCGCACACTAACATCAATCCCAATATACTTAAAAATTAATATTGGCGAACTCTCTTTTCATTGTATCATAAACCCTACTCTTTAGGCGATCGGAATCCTCAAAATTAGACACCTATAAAACTTTAAATTAAAGCAATAAATCTTCATTCTATTAAATCATAAACTCATTTCAACCATCAATGGCAAGTGGATCGAAGGCTCTGACAAAGAAACTGAGCAAGTGACCCAGAAACACTAAATATGATGCCTTCCGGTTCGTATCGTCAGATGCTCAAAAGGTATTCTCGGATATTATGCATCAACAACAGATTATTGATTGTTATTACTTTAATTCAAGTAGTTTAGAAAGAGTTGGAGTAAAAATTCGAGATTTGTTTGTTAAATTAGGAATTGATAAAATTATGGAATGCAAGGAAGGTACAAACTCTAATCTTGTGCGAGAATTTTATGCAAATATCCCTGTTGGTGATCATGATTCGTCCAAATCTTATGATCTGCATTCTATGGTTGGAGGAACACCTTATTTGTGTCATTTGAAATTTTGAAAGAGTTGTTTGGACTGAAAAATGAAGGGTACATGTGTTCTAGAAATTCAAAAGAGGATGATGATATAAACGACTTGGATATTCAAGAATTCCTAAGTTCGAAGACTGTCATTGATATTACCGACAATATGTTTCAGAATAATGACTCTAACATAGAAATTCGACTGTTATTGGTTGCGTTGACAAACGTGTAATGCCAAAAGTAAATACACAACATAAATTAGTTGGGGTGGATAAACAAGTAGTGTATCATGTGTTGAATGATGAGTTGGTTGATTTTTCTCATATTATCTTTTAGTGGATTCTCTCTAAAGCCAAACTTTTCCGGTCCAAGAAATATGTGTCTAGAACAAGGAAAGCCGGAATGCCTTTTGGCTCTATTCTTTTAAAAATCTTTAAATATCATAATGTTGATTTATCAAACGAGGTTTCCTTACCGGTCTCTCGAGGACATGAAATTTCAGATTTATCGCTCAAAGCTATGCATTATGTCGAGACTTTGAATCGAGGGTTGGTCCTTTGCTCATATCTGAGGGAAGACGACAGAGTACATAAAGGGACACGCATACCGACTCCTGAGGAAAGAATTACTAGGCGAGGTCCGGAGACTTTGAAAGAATTGTAAACTGGGATGTTTGTGCGTAAACCTCAATCCAAAGGCAAAAGGCCATTGGGAGAAGAATCTAGTGAGAGAGAGGAAGGTGATCTAATAGTTCGGATGTGCAGTCTTGAAACAACTCATGTTGAAATTTATGATGATATTCGGGGGCCCTCAGACAGAAGTTAAGAAAGCTAAGGGCGAAATCCATTCGGTCAAACATCTCCTTAAAGAATACATTCGCTTCACAACCAATTCCATGTAGTTCCTCGAGTCTGTGAGATATGAAAAAAATGTCCATAAATCGGTCATCGGTTCGGTTTCGGCATGGTTCGGTTCAATTTCAGCATGGTTCTTCGGTTCTTTCAGTTCATATGCGGCTCAAATCAGTTCAGCTATGTGGTTCTGACAAAAATATCTATTCTACATTGTAGTTAAATCCATAATATTCATCTTTTTATTTTGGTTTCTTTCAGTTCTTTCGGTTCCTTTCGGTTCTTTTGATTCCTATGGTTTCTTTTAAAAAAATTAATAGGGACCGCCAACCAAACTGCTATATGTTGGGTTTGTACTGCCACTAGAAGAGAGGTTGAATAGTATGGTGTTGATTATTGAACTCTTTTCGCATGCGGAAGAAATAGATAAGTGCAGAAAATAAATGACACAATGATTTATAGAGGTTAAACAACTTGCCTATGTCCTCTCTCCTTCGTTATTTTTTTCTATAGGTTAAAGATAAACCTTTCTGCCTTGTCTTCAATCTGTTCGAGGTAAACCGTTACAATCTTGTCTTCTATCGGTCCAAGATAAACCATTACAATCTTGTCTTCGACCGGTCCAAGATATACCATTTCTAGCTTTCTATTGGTACTAGACGAACCTCACTGGATTCAGATTATGATTCTAACAATGCTGGATCCACGATCCTAATAACACCCAATCAAATCTATAATCCTTTCTTTTCTCTCGTGTATGGTTGAGTGAATCAAACACTCATACTCTTATCAGTTAAGCTCGATTACAACAAATAATATGTATAATAATCTCAGATGAATGTATAATATGCTTGAAGTTGTTGTTGCTTGAATACCAAATGAAATGGTACTTGAGGCTCCCAAGCCTAAATTAGCCGTTGCTGTCTGCTCCTTCATAACATACGTTACGCTGTCCCATTAGCGTATGTTAAGCCTATTGCGCATGTAATCCATGTTATGTTATGTACATTAGCATCTGGTCTTTGCATTCCAGTAGCTATGTTTATTTCTATTGCATATGTTATATCCTCACATTGCGTACGTTAAGTACAACAGGTATATGAACGTTGTACGAGTTGACCTTCAAGATTCTTCCAACAGACTGATATTTGAAATCACATTTCAAACTTCATAGCGGCCATAATGCTGTCCCTGTAGTGTATGTTAATCTCTGCCTTTAGGTACATTGCTTCGCTTCATTGTCTGTGTTAACATACCTGAATGTCATCATCCAGTTTCTACGTACGTTAAGTCTTCTTGTTAGCGTACGTTAAGCTTGTTAACTCGGTTGGTTCAGCTGGGTCTTTTTTGTAGGTCACGAGTTGTCAAGAATAAGTCTAGAGGGGGGTGAATAGATGTAACACCCCCAAAATTTTCCGAGGCATTATAGTGCCGTGAATCCCATGTGGGACCCACAAGGCTAGTTTAGGAAGTGGGCATTTTAAAAAAGTTATAATTAACGATAAAATCCATGGTTACATGACATAATCCGAATTGTTTTGAGGAACATAATTCAAAGTTCGATTATTACATAAGGGAGGTTTTGAAAATAAAAGTTAACTCATGCAGCGGCAAGATTTTGTTCCAACACCGTTCAAGCCTGACCGGACCCCTCCGTAATGTCCTGCACATAATCAAAAATTTTACCTGGCACGACAAATCATGCCAGATAACCGGAGTCAGAGAATGCATACTAATAACGATTATTAGCAACAATATACACAATTTTATCAACACCGTGCCATATAAACAACAGAAGATAATTCACAGCACGACCGACATTGTCTTTCTCTTTTATCACACAAACCCCAAGGTCGCAACCAAGGGTCACGAAAGTATCCACACAAGAATACCCCAGAACGTGGGTGCCCTACTCGGGTCTTATCCCTCAACACATTTCCACACGGGTACCATACAGGTTTTACTCCCAACACATCGGCCCATTCATAACACATTTTTAGAGAAACACAACCATCGGCATTTACCAACAATGACACATTCATGAACATGAACATTTCAATAATACTAGCATATCTCGAGCAATATTTCACTTGCCTTTAATCCGACAGTAGTGCCTTATGATAAATTGGGTTTCCGTGATCAATTAAGCTTAACCTAATCACGTAATTCCTGATTAATATCTCGCACGGATAAAGACGAATAAAACTAGTTTTCCCTTCCCCCTCCTAACCTAATTCCTAGCTTAATCCGGTTCTGCATAACTAATATCGTGTTTCTAAGTTCACAAGTGATACGTACTACTATGCCGTTCAATTCTATGATTAATGTTGGCTATAACGATTTGGTCAACCAGATCATCCCAATCATCATTCGGCTAGCAACAAACGACCATAGCATAATCGAATTCCATAACTTCTAATTAGATTTTCTATTCCGAGTACTTCAACCGATGGATTACCATTTTACACAATGATCTCGGTTTTTGATTCTCAATGACATTAACACTATCGAATTGATTCTCGTTGATAATCATATGGCAAGAGTGGGTTACGACTAGTTTATCAAATGGTGACGGATTCCTACGCAATTCCCCTACAATTGATTCGTCGAGTTTTATAATTCCAATGTAAATTGAGATGGAAGTTTTCGCATGTGATTGTTACAACGAGTTGTATGAAAATGAAATATACGAACAATGATAATCCCGATTACTACAAGTTCGTCCGTTTATATTGTCTACGAGATTTGGCAAAATCCACCCCAGTACCCGTAATCCAACAAGTATATTCAACAACATTGAAGAGATTACTTCTAGGATCGATAGGCTTACCTTAATAGATGAAGAACAATGAAGAGAGATGGAAAATCAATAAGAGCCACGAGGAGAAACGAGGAATGGATCGAATGACTTGGATAATCTTCACCGGAGCTTCCGAAATCACCTCATCTATGTTAATTCAAGTGTATGAGAGGCCAAGAATCGAGTATAAGGCTGTGGAAATGCTTCAAGAATGCTTTACTTCAGGTTTTGGGTCGGGAGAAATGAAGGTGGGGGTGTTATTTTATAACACTCGATCTTGTTAACGTACGTTAACGTTCCAGGCTTTACGTATGTAAAGCTATTACGTAAGTAATGTACTATGGTTAAAGTACGTAAAGGCCGTCCAGAGGCCACTGAATGAAATGCACCCATCTGTTACGTACGTAAGTTGTTATAACGTACGTAATGCACCTAATCGTAGCGTACGCTAAGCTTGGAGAATAGCGTACGTTATAAGGGGTTGACTCGTTTGTCTTCTAGCCCGCTGAAAGTAACTCAATCCGCGTCAAAAGGAAGATTCTGGTCGGGAGACCAACTCAACCATTACGTACGTAACCAATTTACGTTAACGTACGTAATGCTTCAAAGTTAGCGTACGTTATGCATATACTATAACGTGCGTTAGACATTCAGTCCCTTAGCCATATATCACATTTTAACCATCTCGGGGTGACCATCCTTCCCACGCGTCAATAATTTATCGGGGAACAAGACATTGGCCACCGTCATATTTACACCGACGATTGTCCAACGGCGTCAAGGTGTGTCACCTCCGTTTCATCCACATCGCATAATTGTATCGCAATAGCAGTTAACGAAATCACATAATAAAAAAACAACATCACACTATAAGAAATCACACAGTACAAGGTAATTAAGCATGAAATACCAGAGTTATTACATATCACCCCCCTTAAAAATAGTTTCGTCCCGAAACTAAGAAAATAACTCGGGATGACTCTCCTTTATGCTCGACTCGGTCTCCCAAGTTGCTTCCTCCATGCCATGGAGCGACCACTAAACCTTCACAAGGGGAATGGCTTTATTTTGCAACGTCTTCATACGACGATCCAAGATGACGATCGGTACTTCTCTAAAGGTGGCGTCGTCGGAATTTTCCACTTCTTCGAAATTGAGCTTGTGACTGGGATCATAGACATACTTCCTTAAATGGGAGACGTGAAAGACGTTATGCACTCCATCCAGATGCGGCGGCAGAGCTAATCGATACGCAGGCTTTCCCACCCAGTCCAATATCTCGAACGGGCCTATGAATCGGGCTTAACTTGCCTTTTTGGCCGAAACGCCGGATGCCTCGCATAGGTGATTCTTTGATCCAAACGTGATCCCCGACTGCAAATTCCAATGGTCGCTGCTGGTTTTTGGCATAAAATTTCTGCCGGCTCTGTGTGGCTAGCATGTGCTTTCGAACAATAGAGACCTTCTTAATGGATTCCTGGATCAGATCTAACTTGGTAACCGCGGTGTCAGAAGCATCGTCCCATCATAATGGCGACTTGCATTTTCGCCCATACAGGGCCTCAAATGGTGCCATGCCTATGCTTGCATGCCAGCTGTTGTTGTACGAAACTCCACCAACCCCAGATTCTTAGCCCAATCCTTTCTCCAATCGAGCACACATGCCCTCAACATATCTTCCAAGGTTTGAATCGTACGTTCGGTCTGTCCATCCGTCTGAGGGTGATAAGCGGTGCTAAAATGTATCTGGGTCCCCATAGCATTATGGATGGCTTTCTAAAAATGGGACACGTATCTGGTGTCCCTATCCGAAATGATGGATGAGGGAACGCCGTGTACCCTCATGATCTCCCTGATAAAAATAGTGGCGAATTGCTCTGTTCCGGTTGTTTCTTGAATAGGAATGAAATGTGCCGATTTTGTTAATCGATCAACGATAACCCAAGTTGTGTCCTTTCCCCCCACCACCGTTGGTAACTTAGTGACAAAATCTATCTATATGCTCTCCCATTTCCACTCCGGAATGCGTAGGGGTTGCATGATTCCGGTTGTCCTGTGGTGTTCAATCTTTACTTGTTGGCACGTCATACATCGAGCGACGAACCTAGCAACATCCCGTTTCATATTCTTCCACCAAAATCTCTGTTGCAGATTTTTATACATTTTGCTCACTCCGGGGTGAATAGAATAGGGAGTGGAGTGCGCCTCCCTCAGTATATTTTGTTTCAGTTCGTCATTCAACGAAATGCAGATCCTATTCTTGAACCTCACCAAATCACCCTGGATCTTGTTGTCGGAATCATCCCCCCCCCCTTGATCCTTCACCAATCGCACGTAGTTTGGGATCCTCCATCTGTGCTAGACGTATCTCGTCTAGTAAGGACAAGTGTATATTGATTGAGGACAATTGTCCTTGCCTACGATGTATCCATACTTCAGTACTGCTCCTCCTGATGTCTTGCTGCAGTTCGGGTTGAACTGTTATGCTGGATAACATTACTTCTTGTGTAGTTTTCCGACTAAGACCATCAGCTACCACATTGGCCTTCCCGGGGTGGTATGAGATCTCCACATTGTATTCCTTGATTAACTCCAACCAGTGCCTATGTCTCATGTTTAATTCTTTCTGGGTAAAGATATATTTCAAACTCTTATGATCTGTGAAAATTTTGCAAGTAACTCCGTAAAGATAGTGCCTCCAAATCTTGAGGACGTGCACAACCGCGGCTAACTCCAAGTCATGTATTGGGTAATTCATTTCGTACGGCCTCTGCTATCGGGATGCGTATGCAATAACTCTGTCGTTCTGCATGAAGACACATCCCAGCCCTTGATTAGATGCATCCGTGTATATAACGAATCCTTCTGTTCCCTGTGATAGCACTAACACTGGAGCAGTAGTCAGTCTCCTCTTGAGCTCATCAAAGCTCCTCTCACAGTCCGTAGTCCATACAAACTTGGTGCTTTTCCTCAGTAGGTTCGTTAAGGGTCGAGCGATATAGGAAAAAGCCTCGACGAATCTTCGATAGTAACCCGCCAACCCTAGGAAACTCCTTACCTCTTTGACGTTCTTAGGCGGTTCCCAACTCAGTATCGTCTCGATCTTTTGTGGATCAACCTTAACGCCCTCCGCCGAGACAACATGTCCGAGGAAAGTTACTTCCGGCATCCCGAATTCGCATTTGGAAAGTTTCGCATAAAGCTGGTGATGCCTCAACACACTCAGTACTTGCCTCAAGTGTTCCTCGTGTTCTTGTCAGCTTCGAGAATAAATTAGGATGTCGTCCATAAAAACCACGACGCACTTATCGAGGAAATTGATTAAAACACTGTTCATAAATTCCATGAAAATGTCTGGGGCATTAGTTAACCCGAATGATACCACGATATACTCGTAATGTCCATATCTCGATCAAAATGCAGTCTTGGGTATATCTTCCTCCCAAATCCTCAATTGGTGATATCCAGACCGTAGATCGATCTTTGAAAGCACGACCGCCTCCTGTAATTGATCTAGGAGGTCATCGATTCTTGGAAGTGGATAGCGATTCTTGATAGTAACCTTGTTTAGTTCTCTATAGTCAATGCACAAGCATAGAGAGTTGTCCTTTTCTTAACAAAAAGTACCAGCGCACCCCACGACAGGGTGCTCGGGTGGATCAATCCCTTCTCCAACAGATCATCGAGTTGTATCTTTAATTATTTCATCTCATCCAGTGCCATCCTGTAAGGAGCTTTGGAAATAGGTCTTGCCCCGGCTCGAGTTCAATGGAGAGGTCAACTTCTCGGTGCAGTGGTAGCCCTGGAAGTTCATCGGGAAAAACGTCTGGAAATTCATTCACCATCGGAATGTTTACGACTGCAAGTTGTGTTGTATCCTCCTAAAGAACATAAAACCAATAGTACTTCCTTCGAGAGTTGCAGGAGACTTCCGTTGCAAGAAGGCTAAGAGATCCCTTCGTACTGAAGTGTTCTCGACCCTTGATAACATGTGTGGTACCGTCATGAGCCGTGATGGAAATGGTCAAGTGGTAGGTATCCAATATTGTTCTGTGTAATGGTATCCAGTCCATGCCTAAAATGATATCTTCATTCTGAAGCGGGAAGACCATAAGATTAGCGGTCCACCTATGATCATTGATGCGTATCTGACAGTCTCGAACTTCTAGATCGCCGCCTACTCTACTACCCTCGGGTAGTTTAATGGTAAAGGATTCACAAGGCACACAAACAAGATTTAGACGTTCAATACATTCCACAGATATAAACGAGTGTGTGGCTCCGGTATCAAATAGTACATGCACAGGCTGAGAGTTAACAAGAAGGGTACCTGAGATAGCTGGCACTGATTAACCATCTGTAGCCCTCATTTCAAATACATGGGACGGCACTGACTTCGAAAAGGAAGAAGTACCACCGCCACGCCCACGGCCTCGTCCGGTACCGTGTGGCGGTGGTTGAGTCTGATGGGGTGGTTCTCGATAGTTGGAAACGACAGGCATCCTGGAAGATTGCACAGAGCCTTGTTGACTCGGTTGGGAAGCTGAGTTCTGTGTAGGATTGGCCCACCAGCAGTAATGAGACATGTGTCCACTCTTCCCGCAAGAGAAACATTTAGTAGCCGACTTGTGACACCGATCCTTAGTATGTCCGGACACACCACAATTGAAGCAATCCTTACGGTAAGGCCGATCAGATGTACCCCTCTGTTGATACGAAACTGCTAACTTAAAATAAGATACGGGGACCGAGTTCGTTTTGTTGCTGCTCCCTGACTGAGCCGATGTCTTTTGCTTCTTCAAGTTATGTCCGGTGTCGGTATTAACAATAGTACCGGCATATGCTGTGACTACGTCTTCATATGCCCTCAGAGTCGTGCAATGGAACCCGACGGCATAGCATTGTACATCTTCCGGCAACCTCTGTGCAAGGTGGCATATTAGTTGATCTTCTGATGGAACCATCTGCGAGATGTAACTTAGCTCGGTTCGGTAGGCCCGAATGATCTCTGGTACTGGCATATTCTGTGGTCCGGCACTGAAAAAGTCTTGCGCACGAGCGGTTTGGGCTGATCTGGGACAGTACTCGCTCCGCAGTAGCCGGGCAAATTCGGTCCACCCGACCACTCGATCCTCTAGCCTGTAAGTTCTCCACCAGCGGGCAGCAGTGTCACGGAGCTGATTAACCCCGAGCGGCACCTTCTGATTCTCCAGAAATCAGATCACTTCGAAAGCAGTCTCCATTTCAGAAATCCAGTCGTCCACGTGTTTCTCCCCTGCCATGTCAAACAATGGAGGCATAGCCTTCAGCATCTCTCCCAACCATCGGTCTCTTCCTGCGTTTTCCTCCAAATTGATGACCGGTATTCATTCTACCTGGTTGACCTGAGCGATTCCCATGGTGATAGATTGGACAAGGGCCTGAACGAAAGCCGGGTCCATGCCTCCCAGGTCGTTATTCTGGCGTTCCGCCTCCTGATCGTTTTGATTATTTGGTGGCGATTGGTCCCCAGCAGGATGGGTCTCGACAGTGTTCCTGTCCCCATCGTGGTTTGCGGCAGAACCCTGAGCATCATTCACCTCCCTCCTAGCTCCTCGGCGTGCCATTACTGACAGTATTAATCTAAAGCCAGTTCCACACACAGTTTACAATTAAATGTAGTATCCAGACAGAAAACACACATATCACTTACTTTGCATTCCCACAAGGAGTTACGGTCGCTTGGGGTGTTGGACTGGAATAACTTCAAAAATTAGGAGAAATTTTATTTAAAATCTTCTCAACAGGAGCCGATGCTCCGATACCATTTTCTGTAACACCCCCAAAATTGTCCAAGGCATTACAGTGTCGTGAATCCCGTGTGGGATCCACAAGGCTAGTTTAGGAAGTGGACATTTTAAAGAAGTTATAATTAATGATAAAATCCACGGTTACATGACATAATCCGAATTGTTTTAAGGAGGAACATAATTCAAAGTTCCATTATTACATAACGGAGATTTTGAAAATAAAAGTTAACTCATGTAGTGGCAAGATTTTGTTCCAACACCGTTCAAGCCTGACCGGACCCCTCCGGAATGTCCTGCATATAATCAACAATTTTACCTGGCACGACAAATCATGCCAGATAACCGGGGTCAGAGAATGCATACCATTAACGATTATTAGCAACAATATACACAGTTTTATCAACACCGTTCCATATAAACGACAGAAGATAATTCACAGCACGACCGACATTGTCTTTCTCTTTTATCACACAAACCCCAAGGTCGCAACCAAGGGTCACGAAAGTATCCACACAGGAATACCGTGTAACGTGGGTGCCCTACTTGGGTCTTATCCCTCAACACATTTCTACACGGGTATCATATAGGTTTTACCCCCAACACATCGGCCCATTCATAACACATTTTTAGAGAAAGACAACTGTCGGCATTTACCAACAATGACACATTCATGAACATGAACATTTCAATAATACTGGCATATCTCGAGCAAGATATCACTTGCCTTTAATCCGAAAGTAGGTGCCTTACGATAACTTAGGCTTCCGCGATCAATTGAGCTTAACATAATCACGTAATTCCTGATTAATATCTCGCACGGATAAAGACGAATAAAACTAGTTTTCCCTTCCCCCTCCTAACCGAATTCCTAGCTTAATCCGGTTCCGCCTAACTAATATCGTGTTTCTAAGTTCAGAAGTGATACGTACTACTATGCCATTTAATGCTATGATTAACGTTGGCTATAACGATTTGTTCAACAAGATCATCCCAATCATCATTCAGCTAGCAACAAACGACCATAGCATAATCGAATTCCATAACTTCTAATTAGATTTTCTATTCCGAGTACTTCAACCTATGGATTACCATTTTACACAATGATCTCGGTGTTTGATTCTCAATGACATTAATACTATCGAATTGATTCCCATTGATAATCATATGACAAGAGTGGGTTACGACTAGTTTATCAAATGGTGACGGATTCCTACGCAATTCCCCTACAATTGATTCGTCGAGTTTTATAATTCTAATGTAAATTGAGATGGAAGTTTTCGCATGTGATTGTTACAACGAGTTGTATGAAAACGAAATATACTAACAATCATAATCTCAATTACTACATGTTCGCCCGTTTAGATTATCTATGAGATTTGGCAAAATCTACCAGAATACCCGTAATCCAACAAGTATATTCAACAACATTGAAGAGATTACTTCTAGGATCGATAGGCTTACCTTAATAGATGAAAAACAATGACGAGATATGGCAAATCAATAAGAGTCACGAGGAGAAACGAGGAATGAATCGAATGACTTGGATAATCTTCACCGGAGCTTACGAAATCAACTCCTCTATGTTAATTCAAGTGTATGTGAGGCCAAGAATCGAGTATAAGGCTGTGGAAATTCTTCAAGAATGCTTCACTTCAGGTTTTGGGTCGGGAGAAATGAAGGTGGGGGTGTTATTTTATAACACTCTATCTTGTTAATGTACGTTAATGTTCTAGGGTTTACGTATGTATAGCTATTACGTACGTAATGTACTATGGTTAACGTACGTAAAGGTCGTCCAGAGGCCACTGACTGAAATGCACCCATCTATTACGTACATAAGTTGTTATAACGTACGTAATGCACCTAATCGTAGTATACGGTAAGCTTGGAGAATAGCGTACATTATAAGGGGTTGACTCGTTTGTCTTCTAGCCCACTGAAAGTAACTCAATCCGCGTCAAAAGGAAGATTCTGTTCGGGAGACCAACTCAACCATTACATACGTAACCAAGCTACGTTAACGTACGTAATGCTTCAGAGTTAGCTTGTGTTATTGTTAGGCGTATTTTTATACACTTATTTATCATTATTTTGTATTATTTTGGAGAGTAAATTTGCTTAAATGAGCTCTTAATGCCTTAATCTTGTATGTTTGTCAGGAGATTGGAGTCCGGAAGCTAAAACGGGGCGAAATGGGCGAAAACGGCGAATTTTGGCCGTGGGCCGCGGTACAAGGCAAGTGGGCCGCGGCACAGGAAGACAACCACCGGGAACAAAGTAGACTGTACTCTGTGCAGCGGCACAGTCCAGGTGAGCCGCGGCACAGATGAATTAAAAGGCGCCCAGGCGTCCAGCTGAAGACCATGTGCCGCGGCACAGATTAAGTGATTTGCGGCACACTTGGCGGTTTTGGTGTGCTCCGCGCGGATTTGGGCCGTTTTGAAGCCAGTTCTCGACCTACACACACGGACGCGATTTGGATACTGTGCAGAGCTATAAATAAGGGTTTAAGACCCTAATTAATTATCTTGGATCTTTGGAATCAGAGAATCTTGGAGGAGACGGCAGAAGAGGAAGATAAGCAGAAGAAATCAAGAGCAGAGGGCGGAATCCAGAAGAACGGAGGAATCCGAGCTCTTCATCTGCATTTGATCTTCATGCTTTTATTCATTTATTCTATATTTTCATTAATTAGAATGTCAGGCTAAAACCCTAATCTAGGATTTTGATGAAACCTACGTTTTGATGGATTTGCTTGAGATTATCTAATTAATTCCCTTTTTGTTGAGTTTTCCCAATCGTGTTTAATGCTTTCAATTATCTGGCCAATAGTTATATTGTTTTAATCATTCAATTCGAATCGGGAGAGGAGAGTTGGTGAGGAACTATTGGTGAGGACCGTTTTATTCTGTGAGATATGAATATACTCATAGGAACTACGTGGCCTTTTGGAGATTTTATGCTTTTTGCCTATTGACGAATCAATTCACCTAGGGATAGAGTGTGTTATTCGCCTTTAGAAAAATCTATTGACCTCGGGAGAGGCGGTAGAGTATATTAGCAATCTTCGCCTTCAATAAATTGGGAAAATCATTAACTTCAGATAATCGAGAGTAAATTCGGATAAACCGAGGTGGATTCAGAATCCTAGACTTATTCATCATTTGATTCTCTTTCTCCAAGAGATCATTTTTACTGTCTAGTCTTTTATTAATTCTTTTAGTAATTATTTGCAAAACCATAGTTCGATTGTTCAAATAAAACTAGAATACATAAAAATCGGTAGTTAGTGATTCAGTCCTCGTGGGAACGATACTCACTCATCACTTTATTACTTGTATACGATAACGTACACTTGCGTTCAAGAATTATCGCAACAAGTTTTTGGCGCCGTTGCCGGGGACTGAAATTTTGCTAATATCGATTTCAGAATTTCTAGTCTTAGTTTGAACGTTTTTTTTATTTACTTATTTTTCTGTATTTAATTTTATTTGTTTTTCCTTTCAGGATCTTTCGCGTAGTGCATGAGAAAACTCGGTGACAAAGGCCTACTACCTTTGAATACCGAACTCGAGTGCACTCTTAGGAGAAAGAAGAAGGAGAAACGAGAGCTACCGACAACGGTAAACATGGTTGAAAATATCGAAATTCAAGGAGGAGATAACCATGTGCAGCAAGTTCAACCGGCACTAGCTCTTCGAGATTATGCTATGCCGCAGATTAATGCTAATTTTTCGGGGATTCGGCGTCCCACTATCCAGGCAAACAACTTCTAAATCAAGCCTGCAATTATTCAGATGGTGCAGGCGAGCCAATTCTATGGATTGTCGAACGACGACCCCAACGCACATATTGCTTCTTTTCTAGAGATTTGTGACACGTTCAAGAACAATGGTTTCACCGACGATGCTATCCGATTACGGCTTTTCCCTTTCTCTTTGAGGGATAAAGAGAAATTTTGGTTGAATTCCTTACCGCCGGGCTCGATCACGACATGGGCAGAGTTAGCGCAAGCCTTCCTTGCTAAATTCTTCCCACCTTCTAAGACGGCGAGATTGAGAAACGAGATCACCACCTTTGGTCAGTATGATATGGAATCGCTCCACGAGGCGTGGGAGCGATATAAAGATTTGTTACGGAGATGCCCTCACGGCCTTCCAGACTGGCTTCAAATTCAGACGTTCTATAATGGATTGAGTGCCTCTACACGCACTCTCGTGGATGCAGCCGCCGGTGGAGCTTTGATGGGAAAGACTATGGCCGAGGCACACTCATTGTTGGAAGCTATGGCCGCAAATACATATCAATGGCCATCTGAAAGAGTAACTCCAAAGCGAGTCATGGAAATTTCAAATAATGATCCAATCTCAACATTGTCAGCTCAAGTCGCCGCCTTGACTCAGCAGCTCCAAGCATTTTCGCATGCTCCTTCCCCCGTCACCATTGAGTCTTGCAATTGGTGTAACGGATCTCACCCTAGCACGGAGTGTCAAGTCGGAAATCCGTTCGAGCAGCCCCAAATTGAACAAGCTCAGTTTGTAGGAAACGGAAACCGGCAAAATAATCCGTACTCCAACACGTATAATCCGGGGTGGCGTAATCATCCCAACATTTCGTGGAGAAACGGACAGAACTCGAACAAGCCTCCATTCGCTCAAAACCAACAGCAGCCCCCTCCCGCTCCAAAAGTTTCTATCGAGGAAGCAATTGCGAAGTTGGCAGCGAATACGAGTCAATTCATGACCCGTACTGAAGCGACATTGCAGAATCATTCCGCTTCCATTCGCAACTTGGAAGTCCAGCTGGGCCAAATTGCTAATGTGTTGACAGCCTGCCCGGAGGGAGCATTGCCAAGCACAATCGAGACAAATCCTAGAGAAAGTCTAAATGCGATCAGTTTGCGAAGCGGGAAGGAGGTATGTGACCAGCCCGAGAGGTGTGAAAAGAGGAGTGAAATTGAGGAGAGGAAAAATTTAGCGACGGAGGAATCTCAAGATTGGAGACCCTCGATAACGTTTCCAGATAACCCGAAGGCATATGTGCCACCCGTTCCGTTTCCGCAGAGATTACAGCAGAAAAAGGCGGACAAGCAATTCTCTAAGTTCCTCGACGTGTTCAAGAAGCTTCATATTAACATTCCATTTGCCGACGCGTTGGAACAAATGCCAAGCTACGTTAAATTCATGAAAGAGATATTTTCAAAGAAAAGAAAACTCGAGGAGTTTGAAACAATCGCCTTGACGGAGGAATGCAGCGCGATTCTTCAAAAGAAGCTTCCACCAAAATTGAAAGATCCAGGAAGTTTCAACATACCGTGCACCATGGGGAATCTTTCTTTTAATAAGGCATTGTGCGATCTCGGTGCTAGTATTAACCTCATGCCTCTGTCGATTTTCAAGAAGCTGGGAATTGGAGAAGCAAAGTCGACGACGGTCTCCTTGCAATTAGCGGATCGATTTATCAAATATCCGAGGGGAGTAATTGAGGACGTGCTAGTAAAAGTGGATAAATTTATCTTTCCAGCGGATTTTATTGTTCTCGACATGGAGGAAGATGAAGATATCCCGATTATCTTGGGACGACCATTTTTAGCAACCGGCAGAAGTCTTATAGACGTGGAAAAAGGAGAATTAACTCTGCGGGTTCAAGACGAGCATGTTACGTTCCAAGTATTCAAATCCTTTTCATGGCCCGGAGGTGTTGATAAGAGCTCACAAAGTGAAAGTGTGGAGGCCGTTGTAAAAAAAAACACCGAAAACATCATCGGTCGAAAGACTCATTTTCAGATGGTCCGACTTTAGAGAAAGATGTAGAAAGAGTCGCATTTCTCAAGCATGTGAACATGAAATCATCGCCATCTGACCAGCCACACTCGGAAAAGTCTGCTGCAGTCTTAAGTGCGTTCGTGAAAGAGGGGAATAAGCCGGAAGCCAAACGGACATCTAGTCATGAGAAAAACGGGTGTTTCGGGAAGTTGTTCTCGTCAAAACCTTTCCGCAACCAACATTGGGTGTCCGAACCGAAAATCGAATCGTTAATGACCGATGGTAAAAATTTTAAAAATCATATTAACGGTTCGATGAATGGGGCGGAGATCAAATGGAGTTTGCGAAAAGCGAACTGATTTTTTAAATAGGTCCGGCTGGAGACTATAAACTTCGCGCTTCTCGGGAGGCAACCCGAGTTCGTAGTTGTAGATTTTTGAGTTTCTGCTTTTATCTTGCATTCTTGAATTTTTATTTTTCATCATTTCTGTGCTTTGATTTGCTTCTACTTCTCGTTTTTGACGTGTTCTTCTCAAAATTCTGTGCAGGAAAAATCCCAGGGGAGAAATTCATTACTGAGCCGCGACACAAGTATTGTGAGCCGCAGCACACACAGATCGAAAGGGAGGGCTAATCAAACTGTACTATGTGCCGCAGCACAACATTACTGAGCCGCGGCACACGAAATCTGAGCCGCGGCCCACGACAAAACATGCGAACAGGTGAAAAGGAACTGTACTCGGTGCCGCGGCTCACTTGAGCTGTGCCGCGGCACACCATGCGGAATTCGAACAGCCAGGTACCTTATAACCCACGTTCGGCCGGCCACCCCAGGTACAATTCCCTTTCTTCCTTCCCTCCCCTTGCGCGCGATCGGCCGAACACTTTTCCTTCTCCTTCTTCTTGCGATTTTCTTGCATTTTCCACAATCCAAGCAAGGTATGTCTAAATTCCTAATCTCAAATTGTTCCATGAATTTGAATATGAAGTTGTGTAGTGCATTTGATGGTTGAATATTCTTATTTCCTTAAAAAGTTCTATGGTAGTTAAGTGAGAACATGATGTTTTGATCGATTTTTCATGATTATTTTTGATATTGAATGAATTAAATATGTCGTTTTGATGGTGAATGATTCGTGTTTTTGTTCTTGGGGAGTTGATCGAGCTATTGCCATGTTTGTTCTTCAAGTAAACGCTTGCCCTTTAGGTGTTCGATGAAATGTCTAAATGAAAAATTTTCTTTGTTAAGGCAATATTTTGAATCTTTGTGCAACATATTCGTTTTGGAATTACAGCAACCCCAACCCGTACGTCTAGTTTAAACGTTATGGTTCAATTTCATTTTTTTCTCACGGTTGTGCTATCTCGTAAAAATTTCTGATTTACGGCCGGATATCCTTAGCCGAGTGAAGATTTTTCTCGTTATTGTTTGAGTAAGTAACCTTCGGTGTTTAAATTTTTTTCAGGAATCACTATGGCTAGAACTAAGAAGCTGAACAAGAGGGCCAGGACCCAGTCATCACCCACTCGAGGGGAAACCTCTCGTAGTCGCGCCGAGTCGGAGGGGCACCAGTTTTCTGACCCGGAGATCCACAAAATATTCAATGAGAAAATTCGGCCGCGACCTCTTATCCCGGAGAGGGGATTTACTCCAGCTCCCTAAGACGGGGAACTGCTTGCTATGATAGACGAGTTGGGGTGGGGCCGATTTGCTGCACCCCCCGAGCCAGCGGTGATATCGATAGTGCAGGAGTTCTATGCCAGTGCATTATTGAAGCACATTCGGGCACGCATTTTGCCGCAACCGTCAGACACTCGGACTCAGGTCGATGTCCGAGGTATTACGGTTGATTATTCCACATCTTCTATTCGGAGGTTGTTTGGGATGCCGATGGTAGATGAGACGGCTTATGACCGAGTTATGGCTAGCCTCACTAAGGAGGCTCTGCTCGAGACTATTGCACATCCCGACTCCGACTGGGAGCAGCGCGCACCGGGCTCTTCCACCTTCCACTTTAAGAGCTCGCGCCTCAGCCGACTCGGGCGTGCCTGGCTATATTTTATCTGCACACGCATTGACCCCACCTCTCAGATCCGCACTGTTTTTCTCTCCCGCGCCCGGACACTATATGCTATCACATCCGGGCTGCGATTCTATGTGGCCCCTCTATTGGTCCGTTCTATATTCCAGTGTCTCCAGGGGGGGCCAAGACGGGGTTGAAGCACCCCTCTCTTATCTGCGCTCTGCGTGGGCAATGGCCGACGTGGTCCTGACGACGAGCCGATGGCCGCTCCCGAACCCCGATCGATCACTGCATCATCTCACATTTTGACCAGTGGGGATGAGCGCCGGCGCACGCTCGGGGGAGAGGATTTCTACTGGATGAGGCCCACAAGGGGTCCCCCGAGCCTCTTTTGCTGACACAGGGGTAGACAGATGCCTGCCCGCCGCCCGACAGAGAGAGTTTTCAGGCGATGTTCGACGGGCTGAGATAGGATATGAGGAGAGAGAGAGAGGAGACGAGGAGAGAGAGAGGATATGAGAGAGGATATGAGGAGAGAGAGAGAGTAGATGGGGAGAGAGAGGGAGAGTATGCTGGCTGCCATGCGAGAGGAGCAGCGGACGGAGCGAGAGAGCATTATTGCTGCCGTCAGGGGTGAGATGCGAGAGCAGGCCCGCCGGGCCAACCGGCGTGAGGCGAGGCGTCTGGCAGAGAGGGACGCCTACCATCAGGAGCACCTTGCTGCATGGACAGCCCATATGTTGCATCCGGACGGGCCATTTATTGCACCTGCTCGGCCAGCCACACCACCCTCCTCACCGGATGACGCCGGCACCAGCTCGTGAGAGGACTGGAGGGGAGTACTTGACCTTTTTATTCTATTGCATATTATATTTTGTCCATTGAGGTCAATATACGTCCTAAGTTGGGGGGGAGTTTACTTTCTGTTGCTACATTCATTGCTGTACTGATTTTGTTGCACTTTTCATTACTTTGCGTTATTTTTTTTCGATAGCCTGGCTTGTCTTGATTTTACTCTATTCGTGAATTTTTCGTGCTTCTATTTGTGTAATACTGATGTTGCGACACTGTTTTTCTCTCTGAAGAAATGGTCGAGTTTTAGTCGCGTTGTAGTCAGGATTTCTGTTTCTGCTTAGTATTCATTTAGGTCCGAAATTTTTCTCGTGATTGTAGAGGTCTTGGCGGATAAGAGAGGATACATACGTGTTTTAAAATCACCGTCGATACGTTTGGTTACATTTTTCAGTTAGCTAGTCGTCCAGTTACATAAGTCATGTTGGCACTTAGATTGAGTTTAGAGTCAGTCAGTTTTTCGCAATAATCGAGATAATTTTTGTCTATGAAGGGAAGTCTAGTAACCGGGGGTATTCACGTGACCCGTTGTTTACTCTCGCATAAAACGACGACCCTAATTAGACTTGTGATTTAGAAATTTCACATATGCCAATGATAGGGAGCCTAGTAACCGGGAGTATTCGCGTGACCCACTGTTTACTCTCGCGTAAAACAGCGACCTTGAATCGGACTTGCGGAAATAGCTATTCGAGTTGTTTCTCCGCTGTGGAGGGGAACTTAGTAACTAGAAGCATCCATGTGCCCCATGAGTGTCTTTTACGTCAAACGGTTTCCCAATACATGAGAATGGAATTTCCACCCTAGGATTATCCCGATGAAATATCCCGAGATCCGAACCTAGTGGTCAACTCGAATCAATTTCTTGAGCATATATATAAGGGAATACTGTCCGAGGATTATTTTTATGAAACTCGTGAAAATCTTGCCATTAGACTGTGGAACGGGGCGAATTTAGCTCGTTTATTTTAACTTTTCATATTGACGGTCGATTTGATTCACGTTTGTTAATCTTTGAGCTGGATTTTCTTCATGAACGAGTAATTAGGACTGAACTTGGTTACTTTATAGAATCAGTGTTCTGAGTGTAGCTCGCTATTACGATACTCGTATTATTCAGAGAGAATTTCAGGATAGTATTGATTAGGTTGAGCACTATGAGTTGCACGATTATTCACGACATTCTTTTGTTGAATTTAATTCTTTTTGCTTGAGGACAAGCAAAGGCTTAAGTTTGGAGGTATTTGTTAGGCGTATTTTTATACGCTCATTTATCATTATTTTGTATTATTTTGGAGAGTAAATTTGCTTAAATGAGCTCTTAATGCCTTAATCTTGTATGTTTGTTAGGAGATTGGAGTCCGGAAGCTAAAACGAGGCGAAACGGGCAAAAACGGTGAATTTTGGCCGTGGGCCGCGGCACAAGGCAAGTGGGCCGCGACACAGGAAGACAACCACCGGGTACAATGTAGACTGTACTCTGTGCCGCGGCACAGTCCAGGTGAGCCGCGGCACAGATGAATTAAAAGGCGTCCAGCTGAAGACCATGTGCCGCGGCACAGATTAAGTGAGCCGCGGCACACTTGGCGGTTTTGGTGTGCTCCGCGCGGATTTGGGCCGTTTTGAAGCCAGTTCTCGACCTACACACACGGACGCGATTTGGAGACTGTGCAGAGCTATAAATAAGGGTTTAAGACCCTAATTAATTATCTTGGATCTTTGGATCTTTGGAATCAGAGAATCTTGGAGGAGACGGCATAAGAGGAAGATAAGCAGAAGAAATCAAGAGCAGAGGGCAGAATCCAGAAGAACGGAGGAATCCGAGCTCTTCATTTGCGTTTGATCTTCATGATTTTATTCATTTATTCTGTATTTTCATTAATTAGCATGTCAGGCTAAAACCCTAATCTAGGATTTTGATGAAACCTATGTTTTGATGGATTTGCTTGAGATTATCTAATTAATTCCTTTTTTGTTGAGTTTTCCCAATCGTGTTTAATGCTTTCAATTATCTGGCCAATAGTTGTATTGTTTTAATCATTCAATCCGAATCGGGAGAGGAGAGTTGGTGAGGAACTATTGGTGAGGACCGTTTTATTCTGTGAGATAGGAATATACTCATAGGAACTACGTGGCCTTTTGGAGATTTTATGCTTTTTGCCTATTGACGAATCAATTCACCTAGGGATAGAGTGCGTTATTTGCCTTTAGAAAAATCTATTGACCTCGGGAGAGGCGGTAGAGTATATTAGCAATCTTCTCCTTCAATAAATTGGGAAAATCATTAACTTCAGATAATCGAGAGTAAATTCGGATAAATCGAGGTGGATTCAGAATCCTAGACTTATTCATCATTTGATTCTGTTTCTCCAAGCGATCATTTTTACTGTTTAGTCTTTTATTAATTCTTTTAGTAATTATTTGCAAAACCATAGTTCGATTGTTCAAATAAAACTAGAATACATAAAAATCGGTAGTTAGTGATTCAGTCCTCGTGGGAACGATACTCACTCATCACTTTATTACTTGTATACGATAACGTACACTTGCGTTCAAGAATTATCGCAACAGTTATGCATATACTATAACGTGCGTTAGACATTCTGTCCCTTAGACATATATCAAATTTTAACCATCTCGGGGTGACCATCCTTCCCACTCGTCAACAATTTATCGGGGAACAAGACGTTGGCCACCGTCATATTCGCACCGACGATTGTCCAACGGAGTTAAGTTGTGTCACCTCCGTTTCATACACATCGCAAAATTGTATCGCAATACCATTTAACGAAATCACATAATAAAAAAAACAACATCACACTATAAGAAATCACACAGTACAAGGTAATTAAGCATGAAATACCGGAGGTATTATAATAGACTTATTAAAACATTTAGTGAATTCAACTGTTTAGAAAACACAACTGTAGTAAGATCAGATAAGGTTACTCGTCTGATCAGGTAACCTTTGTCAACTGTAAAATATTGTGCGGAAGAACAGCTGACTATAAATGGAACAGTAAATATGTATGCAGCAGCTAAGTATGATGATGAAGCAGTAAATCACACAATCACTTATATGGTTTTAGAGGTGGGGTAATCCTCTACTAGTTCACTTCTCTCCAAACCAGTTGGAGATAAATTCACTATAACTTTCAGTCAGTGAAATTAACGTTACAATGAATTTTGTTACAATAGCTTCAAACCCGTGGAAACCCGTGGCCATTGCAACTCCATTTGGCTGCCTAGCACCTCTTGATTGAAAACCCGTAGATGCCTCAACAACTCGCAATCTGTATATCACCTTCCAATCAAGAACCCCTGGATGCATTTACAACCTTTGAACTTCTAAGAACCTCGTTCAAAGAAGTACCCCGTACTCAAATCTTTAAATGAATAGTGTTGTCTTCTCCAACGTAAGAGCTTCTCTGAATATGACTTTAGAAACTAGCTCTTCACAATGCTATAGATTTGCTTTGATTGCTTTGTTTGCTTGTATGTATTATTCGCATCGTACTTTTGCTCAATCTTCCTTCAGATATTTATAGTACGATTCTTGATCTTCTTCATAGCCATTGCAGCTCTTGTAACAATTCTGTCCGTTGGAGAGTGGACTTCATTGTTTATTTTTTCATCTCTTGGCAAGGCTTTGTCTCTTTCTTCAAATCTGACCATTTGAAGATGTATTTCCCATTGCGCCGCTTTTCTTGATTACTATAATTGGAAAGTCTTCTCGTCGCTAATATTTAGGAATAAATAATTCCTTAACTTTCGGGAATCAATCACTTTGTCCCTTGACTTTTATCTCCACATGTATCTTGCTGTTTTTGTCGACTTTTCAATGCTTGCTGATGTGGATTGAGCTGCTTTTAAGATACACATACTTGGCTGCAGTACTGGTTTGGTCAACCTCCTCTAATATTTAGTTTGACCGAAAACCTCGACTGATAAAAACTCGCCTGTGGTCAACCCTCAACTGATATTACTGTTTGACCAAAAACTCATCTACTTCCAGTTGGAGTAAGAACTCGCCTGATATTTTCTATGTCTGAAAGCGCGGCTGATAATAAACTCGCATGTGGTCAAACTTCTCTGATATGTTGTGTTGACTAGAACTCGTCTGAAAATATCTCGCCTGATACTTATGTTGGTCAAATCTCTCTGATATTTCGTGTTGACCAAAACTCGCATGATAGTATCTCGCCTGATACTTATGTTGGTCAAACCTCTCTGATATTTCGTGTTGACCAAAGCTCGCCTGATAGCATCTCGCCTGATATTCTGTTGTCTTTAGAGCTTGGCTGCTACAGTGTTTTGGTCAAACCTCGACTGATATTTCTATTTACCAAAAACTCGGGTGATAGTAACTCGCCTGATATCCTGTCTGTTCTATACTTAGCCAAATTTCTATATGATCAATATGATCAACACTTAGCTTAATCTTTTTAAGGCTTATAGAAGATACTCATTAGGTTCTTCTTTACAATGCCAAGTACATATATTTGAAATAATCATGAATATAGGTATAACATCATCAAAATCTAAAGTAATATTCCTAACAAATTCCCCCGATCATGGCGAAATTTAATGTTCAAATGTAAACAAGTCTGCAAATAATAAAAGGTAAAGTGCAAAACACAATCAAACTCAGTCTTTTTTAGACAATTAGAGGTTGTCATTCAAGTTGACTGTTATAAAACTTCTATTACATATTAGAATACAGCCTTTGAATGAATATTACAGGTGAAATGAAAATTAGAAGTAAATTGAAAATTACAAGCAAATTGAAAAGTACAAGTAAATTTACAAAATTTAATCTCCCTCTTCCTCTTCATCTGGTTCTGGCTGGAGGGAGTGACTTCAATGGCTTTGCTCCTATGGGTTTATGCACTACTGGAAATAGCCCATATTTCTTCTTGACTATTAAAGAAGCGAACTCTTGATCTTCAGGGGAAGTATATTGGTTCTTTATGCACATATTCTTTATCTCCCTATGAAGTGCTTCATCATCCATCTTCCCATTTAAGTCAAATGGAGGATCTTGTGGTCTAAAATCAGGGATTCTATGATAGGAATTGAATGCTTCTTCAGCAACCCTTTTCAGAATTTCCCACAGATTTGGATAATTGATCTCCACGAAGTCAATGAAGATTTGTTGAGGAGTGCAGTCAGGGTCTTGGAGGATTCCCAGAGATAGCATTTTTCTATGAACTATTTCTTGGCAATCCCCCATTTATTCCCAGCTTATTTTGGCATAAATTCCTCAACATAATATAATTTCTTTCCTTCCTAGCTCAGAGGCACAACTGGTTCTTGGCCAGTTCTCTTTTTCTTAGCTAGCTCTTCTGATGGTGCAGCTATATTCTTTCTTTTCAGGGAACTTGAAGTTCCTGCCTGGATCAAGGGTAGTGCCTCCTGCCTTTTCTTAGTTCTCAACTATTCTCATTTTCTCATCTCTTCCCCCTTTTGCCAGCATCAAGAATCTTTGCCAGCTGCTCCTCCACTGTAATACCATGAGTATTCCATGCTATTTAAAACCATGTACCTCGTTTTAATAATTAAATAATGTGCCCCATCGTGATGCTTTTACTTTTATGCGTATTATGTTTAGACCGTGTTGTGGCATGTAAATCCTTGAAAGTACTAAATTGTATTGTGATGTGATTTCCTGATGTTGATGATATGTCGATGACTTACCTTGATGTCGTTGAGCAATTATCGGTGCGAATATGACGGTGGCCAACGTCTTGTTCCCCGAAAAATTGTTGGATGAGTCTAAAGGGAAGTAGTGTTATAAGGATTAAACGTAATATTATGACTTAGTGTATTGAACGAACATTACATACGTTACTCAAGCAGTACTACATACGCTATATCTATAGCATTACGTACATTAAAGCTTAGACTTTACGTGCGTTGCAGTCTTCGGACGAGGATCTCGATCCCGCGTGGTCAGTGCAACTTTCGGCGCGACAACGACTGCTAGTCAACTGATCATTACATACGTAATTCAGCCACACATTACGTACGTAATTCAGCCACACATTACGTTTGTAATGGACCGTGACATTTCGAGCAGTAGCTTTTGAGAAACACTTACGTACGTTAGCCCTTAGGAGGTAACGTACGTAACAATGCTTACATACATAAAACTTTAGGCATTACGTACGTAATGCTGGCCTGATGTTATATAATGACATTTCCTCTTCCATTTCCTCCGACCCTTGAACACTTTTTCTCATCCAAAAATCGTCCTCCAAACCCCAAATCGAATTTTGAACCTTCCTAGCCATGTATTATCGTAGTAGAGTGGATTGATCAAGATCCGGAGAAGGTTTGAAGGTGTTGTCCTCCCGTTCTTCATCATCCTTCATCGTTCTTCTTCATTTCTTGTCAAGTAAGGTAAGTTTATCGAATCTTGAAATCATCTCAGTGTTGTTAGATGAGTCGTACTAGATTTAGGATGCCTTGGGTAGTTAAGAAATTTCGATATTGATCGTACCGGTAAAAACTAATCACAATTGTTAATCGAAACCTATCAAGCTAGTATTTTGAATGAATTGTAGTAGTACTCGTAGTTGGATTGTAAGACTCATAATCGAACTTGTAAATCACCAACACCATAGAATCGTATTGTTATGGAATGCGATTATAATCCGATTATCATATTGTAAACCCAATGGTAATTCCTTAATGAATTAATTAACGATTATCAAGTCGGATGGGTTATCGAATACGTTAGGATTTCGGTATATTTGTGCTTAGTCATTCTATTATAGAATTTCGAATTTGAGTAAGTAATGAAATTACAGTGGCTATAAGTCATAGTCGTAATGTAGAGATGTTGTACTAGAACATTATTTTTTAACGAGATGATAAATTGTAAATTGGCAGACCGAGGAATTTAGTAATTCGCATTGTGGTTAAAACATGAAATTTTGGTTTCGACGTCATAAACAAACTAGGTTTAGAATCCTAACTGGACGGGGAAATTGTTGCTAATCATCATTATCACCATAAGGTATTAATCGACGAATATGTAATAGGTTGAGCTCTCGGGTGTGGCCGTTCTAGCCATTGTGTAATCAAGGGAGTAACTCTTGTCGGACTTGAGGAAAGTGAACCCTTGCTTGGACTATGTTATATTAAATTCCAAAATTTTATGTGCGTCCCTATCTGTGGAATTGTGCTCGTTTTACTTATCTTGTCCGGAGTATTCCTGAGTAGATACTTCTGTGACCCTTGGTTGCGACCTTGGAAGTTTATATGTTGATATACCCTACGGAACTGTGTTGCGAGATAAAACCTGAATGGTACCCACATCCGGAGTATTCCTGTGTAAATGCTTATGTGACCCTTGGTTGCGACCTTGGGAGTTTATGTGCTGATAGATGAGATAATGTTGAGTATTCTGTAATATGTTGACTTAACAAGTATTAATATTGTACTGCGGATTTATCTGATTATATCAATAAGTTTTGTTCGTATTGTCTGACCAAGGTTGGCTGGCACGATTCGTTGTGTCCGGAAAATTTATTGAATATGTGCAGGACGTTCCCGAAGGTTCCGGTTAGGCTTGAGCAGTGTTGGGGAGGAGCCTTGTTTTTCTGTTTCTTAAATTAAATTCTGAAAACATTCCACGTTATGTAATAACCGTGTACGCGGACTTGTTTTTTTTTTTTAAGTATTTCATTTCGTACTTGCGCTATCCTGGGGCTACTTTCCGCAAATTATTTCATGAATAATTTTTAAACTCTTTAAAAACTTGTCTTGTGGGTCCCACACGGGATTCACGGCACTGTAGCGTCCCGACAAATTTTGGGGGCGTTACAGAAAATGGTATCAGAGCCGGACACTCACGTGGAAAGTTTTATCAAAACGTTTTGAAAATGTTTACAAACCTTTAAAAGTCCAACACTCCAAGCGACCGTAACTCCTCGAGGAATGTCAAGGTGAAAAACACGTATGTTTCTTGAGAATCAGGTATGATGTTTGAATTCAATAGAACTCAAAGAATGATTGTACTTAACTGACCCTCTAGATCGAATAATTATCACAAATGGCACGTCGTGGGGCTAGGAGAATCATGAACGACGCTCAGGGCTCCGCTGTGAACCAGCAGGAAGGCAGGAACACCGCTGAAACCGTTCCGGACGGAAACCAGCCACCGTCCAATAATCAGAACGAATAGGAGGTGGAGAACCAGAACAACGGAGGAATGGATCCGGCTTTCATTCAGACTCTCGTCCAGGCTATTGCAGTAGGAATCCTTCTGGCTAACCGAGCGGAGCGGGTACCAGTCTACATGGAGGAGAACGCCGGAAAGGACCGATGGCTAGGAGAGATGCTTAAGGCTAGACCACCACTACTTAACGGTTCGGGAGATAAACATGTGGACGACTGGATTTCCGAAATGGAAACTACCTTCGATGTAATCGGTTGCCCAGGGAACCGAAAATGTGCCGCCAGGAATCAACTAGATCCGCGATACTGTAGCTCGATGGTGGAGGACCTACAAGTCGGAAGACAGATCAGTCGGGAGGACCGAGTTTTCCAAACTGTTGAGAGACGAGTACTGCCCCAGGTCAACTCAAACTGCTCGCACATGGAGTTTCTTCAGTGCAGGACCACAGAACTTGCCGGTACCAGAAATCATTCAGGCCTATAGGACCGAACTAAGCTATGTCTCACAGATGGTTCCATCTGAAGATCAACGAATTTGTCACCTTGCACAATGGTTGTCAGAAGATGTTCAACGTTACGCAGCCGGATTTCACTGCACAAGTCTGAGGGCATATGAGGACGTAGTCACGGCATATGCCGGTACTGTTATTAGTTCTGATACCGGGCATAACCAAAAGAAGCAGAAGACATCTAATCAGTCTGGGAGCACCAGAAGAATGAACTCGGGGATTGGGTTCTCCTCTAAATCAGCGGTTTCATACCAACAGAAGGGCACATTTGACCGATCCCTTCGCCGGAGCTGTTTCAATTGTGGCATAGCTGGAAATACCATGAGTCAGTGTCGAAAGGTGGCTACAAAGTGTTTTCATGTGGAAAAAGTGGGCACATGTCTCGCTACTATTCGCAGATCAATTCTTCACCCAATCCAGCTCCTCAGAGTCAGCAAGGTTCGGTACAGACATCCAGGGCACCCGCCGTGTCCGATTATAGATCTCCACCTTACCAAACCCCTCCATACGGTGCCAAAAGATGACGTGGGAATGAGGGAGGCACTGCACCCTCCTCGGGGACACTGCCATCCCACGTGTTCGAATTCAGGGCTACTGATGACTAGACTGCACCTGCTGTCTCAGGTACACTTCTTATTAATTCCCAGCCTGTTCATGTACTATTTGATACTGGAGCGACGCACATGTTTATATCTGTGGAATGTGTTAATCGTTTAAACCTTCCTTGTGTACCTTGTGAATCTTTTACTGTTAAGCTACCTGAGGGTAGCAGAGTTGGGGGTAATTTGGAAGTTCGAAACTGCCCGATCCGCATCGATGATCAGGGTTGGACAGCAAATATCATGGTTTTTCCACTTCAGAATGAAGATGTCATTTTGGGTATGGATTGGATGACGATGCACAGGACAAAATTTGATACCTATCACCTGACCATTTCCATTATGACTTGTGACGGTGCCACTCACATAATCAGGGGTCGAGAACACTTCAGTACTAAGGGCCCCTTCAGCCTCCTTACAGCGGGAGTATCTTGTGACGCTCGAGAAACGTATTACTGGTGTTATGTTCTTCAGGAGGACGCATCACAGCTATCAGTTTATAACATTCCTGCGGTGAGCGAATTTCCAGACATTTTTCCCGATGAACTACCAGGGATCGAACTTGAGCCGGGAACGACGCCTGTCTCCAAGGCACCATACAGGATGGCACCGGCCGAAATGAAGGAATTAAAGTTACAACTCAAGGAATTGCTAAACAAGGGACTGATCCATCCGAGTACTTCACCATGGGGTGCGCCAGTCCTTTTTGTGAAGAAAAAGGACAACTCCCTGCGCCCGTGTATCGATTACAGAAAGCTAAACAAAGTCACTATCAAGAACCGTTACCCACTTCCGAGGATTGCTGATTTACTATATTAACTACAGGGGGCGACTCTCTTCTCAAAGATCGATTTACGATCCGGATATCACCGATTGAGGATTCGAGAGGAGGATATTCCCAAGACCGTGTTTTGATCAAGATATGGACACTATGAGTACATGGTGGTGTCGTTAGGCTTGACTAATGCCCCAGCCGTTTTTATGGAATTAATGAACAAGGTTCTGACAGAATTTTTGATAAGTGTTTGGTGGTTTTTTTTGCTGGGATATTTTATTCCATACATTCATTAATTGAGTTTTGATGATTTAAGTTGCTAAACAAAGCAAAACAATAAAGAGGCGAAGCAAAGCATCGAATAAATCGAAGTCGCAAAAAGCTGGACTGAAGGAAGATAACGTATGCTATGTTGATGGCGTAACATACGTAATATGCTAAGTTTAACGTACGTTAGAGCATTATGATAACGTACGTAACTAAGTGTTTCAGTATTCAAACGAGATGAACGTTGGAGATGACGTCATGGCATAGATCAGCAAGCAACAGATATGTTGACAATGAATAACGTACGTAATGGGGAGTTGCTAACGTACGTAAGGATCAACACAGAAGACACTGGACTGATTTGCATGAAGTGTAACGTACGTAACAAGTTGATATTAACGTACATAATTATGGTAACGTACGCAACGGAGGAGTGTTAGCGTACGTAATGAAGAGTCAGGGAGCTAACGGGTAGTTGATGCTTTGGAGCCTATAAATACCACTTCCTACGGTATTGAAAATACAACAATGCAAAGCATTCGATATATTGATCAGAGATTATTATACACATTCTTGTTGTTGTAATTGTGCTTATATTGATAGTCTGAGTGTTTATACATTCAACACATACACGAGAGGTAAAAGAAAAGATACGATTGGATTCGGTGTTATTAGGATCAAGGATCGGACATTGTTAGAATTGCAATCGTTATCTAAGTGAGGTTTATCTAGTACCCATAGAAGCTAGAGTGGTTGATTCCTTGTCCAATAGAAAAGGAAAATGGTTTAACTTGGACTGACACAAAGACAAGTACAAGCGGTAATATCTCGACCTATAGAAGAGAGATTGTACGGTTTAACTTGGACCGATAGAAGACAAGTTTGTAACGGTTATCCCTCGACCGATAGAAGAGAGGTGCAGAGGTTGATCTTCATCCTATTGAAAAAGATCCCTCGATGGATGTACCTCCAATAAGTGGCTTAACATCCGAGGAGTCGATCCAAATGATGTTTCAATATGCTCTAGTCGAAGGCCTTTTTTTTTATCGAAAACAGATTTATATATTCATTCCCATCAAAAGTCTTGTACAACTTTGACCATCACTCCTAGTCCTATTGTACACCTGGTTTTCATTTTTCCAGATAAACTGCTAACCTAGCAAAACAAAACATTTAAGTGTCCTCATAACCTGCTAAAATGTTACAAAGTAGTTTTTCCGGATTCATGCATTTCTTCTGAAAAATTCTTTTGTTCCTTTCCTGCCAGACATGATACAACAGACTGATTACCCTGTGGTATTTCCTTCTTCCCGTCCATCTGGCCATTTTGCGCAGCTGCTTCAAACATCCCCTGAAATTTTCCTCCAACCTCACCCGCAGACACCCCTGCAGCTGCTTCGAGAAAGGACATTTCAGAAAGAGGTGTGCTGCGGTCTCTCCCTTCATTCCACAAAATATACAACAGTCAGCCTGTTGTTTCAACATCCCAAGGGACTGGAGCCTACCAATTGTTGATAGTCTGCTCTTTAGCAATATCCATAAGAAGAAAGCCTGCTTAGGTTGTAAGCCCATCTTCCAAATCAATGGTGCTCTGGAGTCCTTCTGATTTGCTCCCTTAAGCCAGCTGTAGGCAGTGGCTGTGCAGAATTTCCCCCTACTGTCTATGCATTGAGTCAAGTAAGGCAGAATCCTATCCTTTATCTTGACAATCACTCCCCAATTCCAGTCGAAGGCCTTGCTCTCAATCGACTACCATTTTTTGATGGATCGAATTTCATGACGTGGAAGAAGAAAATGTCTATTTTCATCCGAGATTATGATATCGAATTATGGAAGGTTATATGCCTTGGTCCCAAAATTTCGATGAACTCAAATGGAACTTTCAAAACCTTTGAAGAGTATGATGATGCGGATTGGAAAAACGACCATTATAATTGCAAAGCCACGCAATTATTATATTGTGCATTAAATCCGGAAGAACACAACAGGATATCATCGTGTGATAGTGCCAAAGAAATTTGGAAAATGTTAGAAATCACACACGAAGGCACGAATAAAGTCAAGGAGACGAAGATCAATATGCTTCTCCATGACTATGAATTATTCATGATGAAGGGTGACGAGTCCATCACCAACATGCTTGACCGATTTTCAGTCATCACCAATGGGATAGCTTCATTCGGAAAACCATTATCTAGTAGTGAAAAAGTCAAGAAAATTTTACGATCACTACCTAGCGAATGGGACGGCACCGTTATTGCGATCATGGAATCTAAAGATCTCAATACGCTTGATTTTAGCACCCTCGTTAGTTCGCTAATTAATTATGAGATAGTTTTAAAATCACGAAGTGTCAATCCAAAGTCGAAGGAACGATCAATAGCCATGAAGGCTAAGATGTCAAAGAGAGAAGAAATTCCGGTGGATGATAGCGACGAATAATCGGCATATTATGCTAAAAATACTAATAAGTTCCAACACTTATTAAACCGGAGAAAGAAGGACATCCAAGCGGGCGAATCTAAGAAATTCGACTATTCTTGTCGATGAAAAACAGGCCACTTTGCGAAGAATTGCCGTGCTAAACCCAAGAAGGAGGTTTTAATAGCAACATGTAGCAATGAAGACGGAGATGACGATTTTAATAATCAAAATAATCTCGCTCTCATGGCACGAAGCTCATTCGACGATAGTGACGTCGAAAGTCAAGTAAGTACATCCTCTCACAATGAATTATTTGAAGCACTTGAGTTATTGCATACGGATTTTCAAAATGCTTTATCCGAGATTAAATCCCTCCAAGCGAAAAATAAATAATTGGAAACCGGAAATTCCAAAATTCTTGAAAAGGGAAAATTTATCGAGACCGATCATTCAAAATGCATTGAAAACAAAAATATTTTAAAGGATGATCTCTTGAAAGTTCAAACTGAGCTTAAAAACTTAACAAAGAAATTCTCGTGTGGAATCGATAAATTTGAACAAATGCTCTCGGTTCAGAAATTTACTTTGAACAAACAGGGATTGGGATTCAAAAAAAATTTTAAAACTGAATCTGTGAACTTGAAGATACCCCATTGCGAAAAATGTTTGAAAATCGGGCACCATATTTCAAACTGTAAAATCTCAAGACGGACGATTAAAGTTAAGAAAATTTGGATTCCTAAAGGAACCACCATCCCAAACATCGTTTACGTCTCGAAACAAAAACCAACTATAGGTTGGATCCTCAAAATTAAATTTTAACAATTGGTATTTTACTCAGGGGGTATATTTTTTAAAACGAAAATTTTTGTCACGGGGAGTTATACCCTTCTTAATGCATATAGTTATATTCATCAATTGGTATCGCATATTTTTTATATACATCAATTTGGTATTTATTATTCGTTTCTATTACACTTTTTGCTGAATACAAAAAGGGGGAGAAAGGAGTTGAATTGATAAAAAGCGTCATGGGAGAATGACGAGAAAAATAAAAATGCAATAAAAGAGGAGAAAAGAAAAGACGAAGAAATAAAAAAATATTAAAATCGAAGAAGTCGAAAAGGAGAAAAGAAAAGTATACAAAAAGGGGGAGAAACGGAGAAGTCGAAAATGACAAGAAAAGAAAAATTGGAGAGACTAACGAAACGATCAAAGCCGAAAACATTGATTCATATAACATACATATATTTTATTTTTGCAGATTTTATTCAATTCAAGGGTTGTTTTGTAATCATCAAAAAGGGGGAGATTGTTGGAATATTTTATTCCATATATTCATTAATAGAGTTTTGATGATTAATGTTGCTAAACAAAGCAAAACAACAAAGAGGCGAAGCAAAGCATCGAATAAATCGAAGTCGCAAAAAGCTGGACTGAAGGAAGATAACGTACGCTATGTTGATGGCGTAACGTACGTAATATGCTAAGTTTAACGTACGTTGGAGCATTATGATAATGTACGTAACTAAGTGTTTCAGTATTCAAACGAGATGAATGTTGGAGATGACGTCATGGCATAGATCAGCAAGCAACGGATATGTTGACAATGAATAACGTACGTAATGGGGAGTTGCAAACGTACATAATGATCAAGACAGAAGCCAATGGACTGATTTGCATGAAGTGTAATGTACGTAACAAGTTGATATTAACGTACGTAATTATGGCAACGTACGTTGTTGTGTGGTGATTAATACACCTCAGCGGCGATCGGCATAAGGGCCGAGTGACCCAATTCATCCTCAAATAAACCAAGGCAGACTTACCAAGTGAAGATTCTAGATCAAGATCAAGTACCGAGCGATCGACATCCAGGGCGATCGTCTCTTGGAACCTAGAGATCGACCCTAGTGCCCGACCAAAGATGACCGTCTTATGCCACGTGTAAGGCCAACATCCGCCAAGTCTACGAAGACTGAATATCGGGATGAAGGTCCACGTGCAGATCCGCAAACGGCGCCGCAGGAAAAGGCTTTTTGACTCCAGCCCATCACCAGCTGAAGGTGACGAGGACAGCCTCTCACATACCGACATATCCGCAAAAGGGTCCAAGGTGGGACCTCCCAAGACTGCGACGTGAGGCACGTGTTGTCTTCTCATTGGTTCGCACATTTGGCTGCCAATAGCAGTTGCGGACTTCAAGAAAACCTACCCACATGCTGAGACGATCGCCCGTTTAATTTAATGTAAGAAAGGTGATTGCCCGTTTGGGATCACGACATCCCAACAACCTCCTCTTCTATAAATAGGAGACTTCCAACAATAGAAAAGACACACGGAATTCCGCAGAGAGAATTCCCCTCGAGAAAAAATAGCACTTCATCTGTATAACAAGAACTCACAGAGCATTAACTATGGTTCTTCCTGCAATCATTAGCATTCAAGGGCTAGATAACTAGGGTCATTACACTATTGTAATCGTACTCTAACATTAATAATTGTACTCCAAAGCAGTATTTCTTTTAATAATATCTCGCGAGAGCATTCAAGCCCGGGATTAACAACCCCGGCAAATCTTGTGTTATTTTCATTCCACCGCTCGTGCTCTTGCATTTTGTTTGTTACTCACCCGTAGCCATATCCATCAAATCGGTCCGAATAATATTTTGGGTAACAAAAATTGGCTCTAGAAGAAGGGCACCTTTAACCCTTATTTTCTCTCCGACCATTTCGAAGAACACCCACTGTTCTCCGGAACAAATACTTGAAGAAACACTCACTGTTCTTCAAAGAAACCACTCGAGATAATGACGACTGCCACCACCTCGAAGAGAGGCACCTTACAGTCCACCGGACACCTTATTCTGGCCCAAACCGAGTCCCAACCTACGGCGGAAGGCAGCCGCGGCGACGCCAGACTCTCACTCCCACCCCCGAGGGACGGCCCTAGTCTCTCACTCGATCAATTCCAAACCGCGGAACAGATCGAGGAGGCCATGGCCATCCTAAGGGAGCGATGGAGAGCATGCGACGCGCCCATTATTAACCCAACAGCCATCCGCCGCGCGGGTAAACGAAAGCTCAAGGGGTTATATGTCGAGAAATCGTCAGAAAGCCCCGAGTCGCAAGAAAAGGCGCTCGCAAGGCGGGACAGTTTCGTCTTCAGTCACCTAGGAAGTGATCCTTCATGGCAACCTGGGCATTCTGGCCCCAGCCATGAGACGTCGGAGTCCGAATCCGCCACCAGGAGTTCGGCGTACCCAACTCCCAGAAAGCAGGCCAGCCATCAGGCTCCCCCTCGCCGAAAAATCGAGCTCGGCGGCAAAGACCTCATCGCCTACAACGGAGCCAGGATATCAGTGCATGATCACCTCGGCTCCAGCTCCGAGAGCCAGACGGCGAGCAGCCAGGCTACGGCGATGGCTGCAATGCAGTGCCATCTCGACGATATGAAAGTGCTCCTAGAAACTAGGGCAGGCGCCATGAGAAAGGCGCTGGACCAAGTGAGCCACTCGCGGTCCAGATCGAGCTTGCCCCCGTGCAACCAAAGATCGCTCCTCCTAAGACACCTTTGTATGAGGGCAGATCGGACCTCGAGACTCATTTAAGAAGGTTCCGGATCTACATGACCGGATGCGGGGTGTCAGACGTGACGAGTTGCCGAATGTTCCCATTAACATTGGGCAATCTTGCCCATAGGTGGTACATCTCATTGCCATCGCGCTCCATCAATTCCTTTGAAAAACTGGCGAGTGGCTTCACGTCTTACTTTGCCGCCAAGGTCGCTCGACCAGAAGGTCCCCACCGCATGATGAAGATCAGGTAGGGGAAAGACAAGTCCGATGTAGATTACATTGACCGGGTGGATGAAGTAGTCCTCACCGACGAGCCCATAAGCGATGAGCTCGCCCTCTACTCGGCCCTCGGGGGATTCGCTGGTCTTTTGCCCATGTTCAGGCACCTCACGAAGGACATCCCCCCAACCTACGCGATCTTTCTTGCCAAGGCTGCCAATTTTCTGGCCAGGCAGAGGCTGCTCACCCTTCGCCTAGGCGAGGGGGCAACCGGGGAGAGGAAGACGCCGTCTCCCATCCCAAAGATGGCGATCGTCAAGTCCAAAAAGGCGGTCGCTAAGCCACTCGGTGATTTCAAGGCCTTCGAGGATGTGGAAGACCGTATCCTCCACAACCTCAATCTATCTCCGGCCCGTACTTTCAACACCATCAAGGGGCGCGAATGGCAAAGCAAGCCAAGGGCGATAAGGGACAATGGGCATCTAGACCGCAATAAATTTTGTGCCTACCACAGAAGTCCCGGCCACACCACTAGCCAATGCCGCGACCTCCTCAGACAACTCTGGAGATTGTTCGAGGAAGGCAAGCCGGACAATTTAGTAACCAAGCCGGAGCCCCAGGCGGAAAGGATCGGGTGCCACGATCGGTGACCGAGCGATGACCGTTAACCTCCCAATCCGGTCGCCAAGATTGAGCACGACGAGCCGAAGGATTCATATGAGTCGGTCCCCCCGATCAACCCCGGCTGTTGGATCTATATGCTCCTATCAAGGGTTGGAAGCTTCGGAGGTCTTTCCCCGGTTTACACCATGTCAAATGAAAGGCTACTGCCTCAGCAACGCCTCCAAAAGAGGATGACTCGCTCGCCCTCTAAAAGTTCGTCATCTAACAGGATGGACCTAGGCAAGCGATCGCCTCCCCCATCACAACGTATACCATCGAGGAACGCCATCTAACATGACGATCCGAGGTAGAAAAGTGAAGCCATGGTTCTGGAGGTCGATGGAACCGACAGCCCGTCCATGCAAGGTTCCTTTGGGCAGAGATCGCTCGCCCCTTCGTTTAAATACGAGGCGGGCGTAGCAAAAGGACCCTCCAAAACAGATCTGTGGATACGCTCACCCACCCTCAATGGTCCGCCATCTAACGTGGTGGACCCGGACAATGCGACGCGTCCCCCCCCCCCCCCCCCGTCACAACGTATGCCCTCGAAGGTCCGTCATCTAACATGTCGGTCCCAGGCATAAAAGTGCTAACAAGCCACGGTCGCGGAGTCGATTAATCCGACGGCGCCCCGTGCAAGGACTCCTCCAGGCTGAGATCGTCCGCCCCATCGCTACATTGCGAGGCAAAATGTAGCCTATGGAGGACCCTCACAATTAAGTGAGTCGCGAGAAGTAGAGCATCAGACGGAATGTCGCTCACGCACAAGACATGGTCGCGGAGGTCGGTTCCATCGAACTCCATGACTGAGCACGGTTCCTCTAGGACGAGATGGTCGGCCTTCCTCGAGGAATCTGAAAAAATTGAAGATCGCAAGAACTAAACCAATGATCGCTCGCTAAACGATTTATTTTCGTTCCCTTACTTTCACTAAGTAAACAAAAAAAGGGGGAGATCGGAGCTGTACATACGACGATCAATGACAATTCAATGCGAGCAATGCGAATGATTTGGAAAGAAACATACAAACACAAGTCAGTTAAATAAACATTTCTCATTTCATCACTGAAGAGATGTACAAGCACGGTCACCCGAAGGCAAAATACAACAAAAGCTGTAAAATTACAAGTAAAAAAAGTAAAAGCAAGGAAAAATTTAGGGATCGGGGTTCACTCCTTCGCCAGCAGCAGGCACTGAACCCCCGTCCTCCGGGGTACCCGGGTGAACAAGGCTGTCCGGCGACGGGTACCAACTCAAGTTGACCCCGTGATCCACAGAGAGGTCGAGGATCGGCATAAAAAAGGCGGGCTGCAAAGGTTGCTCAAGCACGTAGGCCTTGAAGTTATCAACCAAAGGGCCGACCTCGAGCCCTACCTTCTTGGCAGTACGGATTGCGTCAGCATAGGCCATATAATAGGCAAATTCGTTGACGTATTCCACATTGAGATAGGGATCGGCCTCAGTCGCCTACAGCTTCTCCTTCAGCCCCGCGATCGTTTGGTTCGCGCCCTAGAGCTCGGCATCCTTGGCAGCCACCTCACCCTTCGACGACGCCAGCTCGCCGGTCAACCGGTCGACAACCGCCTTCAGTTCAGCTGCCTCCTTCTGCGGGGCCGCGTGCGACCTGCGGGCTTCCGTCATGTGATCCCGCATCCGGTCGGTCGCCGCCCGGGCCCTTTCAAGCTCGACGCTCTCCCTCTTGGCCGCCTCTACGGAATCCTTCTCCATTGCCACGAGCCTGTCGGAAAACTCGACGTTCTGTTTCCGAGCAGCCTCGAGGTCTGCCTGAAGACGAGCAGTGGAGGGTCGCCTGCATCGCGTCAGCAGATCGCCGGCGCGCGATCGCATCCAGGTCGGTCGTCCAGGCCTTAGGCAGGGCGACGACAGCCCAAACAACATAATGAGGGACATCGCAAGCCTCGCGAGGAGATCTACTCGCGAGGAAGTCCAACACCAGCGACGAGCAGTTCGGGTCATGGCGACGGAGCCTGTGCCAAGAACAAAGAGTTAGTATGTTTCCTACACAAGTGACATAACTTGGCAGAGCGACCAAGCTTACCTTTAAACCTTCTCTGGGTCGCGGCCGAAGAACCGCCTCCCGCGCGGGGTCTCGGCATCGGCGGTCGCCATGGCCTGCAGGAAAGCCGATGAGGGCATGGATCCCTCCACCAGGGGAACCGTGGAGAGCGGAGGTGTGGCGATCGGCCGCTCTTCAACAGTGGCGGAGGCCGGAGGCTCCTCCGCCCTCCGTCTCTTGCGGTTCATCCGAAGTCCCTCCTCCCGAGTTTCTTATTCCTCTGCGACTGGCTCCAGGTGAGTCCTCGCCTCCGGGACAGTTCGGAGCGTCGTAGGGGGAGCTCGACTCATCTTCTTCCCTTGGCGTAGGCGACTCATGATCCCGGGGTTTGACATAGCAACCTATGTCGGGGGCTCTAGGAAGCGAGGGAAGTGGATTTCTGCAAAGAAAGCGATCGACAAAAGTCAGTCACCTTCCTAAATCAAGACGATCGTCAAGCAAAGGAAGATCGTGAAAATTCGTATCTGGAACCCTTAAGTCGCGAAGAAAGTGAATGAGCTGAGTAGCCAACCAGCAGGTTTCGTTGTTGACCTGGCGAGCGTCGATATGAGAATCTGGAAGACTACGTATCCGCTCCCAAACGATCGCAAAATCAAAGGCTAGCTCGCCTGCCGCCGGAACAAGGACACCTGCAAAAAGAATGCCAAATTAGATCAGTTTAGAATATATCCGAACAAGGGGAGAGTCAAAAACCTTACTCGGACTCCTCTCCCAGAAGCCGATGGGGATATCCAACTCGTCGGTGGGATTGTCACTCGCGGCCGACTTCCATGCACCGCCGACCCAAAACAACTTCGTCAGATCGCCCCAGACCTTGTTCGGCACCCCAAGAATCACCTTGCCCGAGTGACCTTGAATGTGGTAGCCGCCAACAGAACCCTTCTGAGCCGTCAGCTTGAAGAGAGAGTTCATCTCCAATGGCGAAGGAAGACGGTACAGCCAGTGACCACCGAACAAGGTTAGAGTGCTGACGATCCGCGGCCAGGCGTTCGGCGTCAGTTGAAGCGGCGCCACATTCTAGGCGATCAGCAAGTATGACACGGCGAACGGAAATGGGAACCGCAGTCCAGCCTCCATGATCGCCTCATTAACGACGACCATGCCCTCATGAGGTTGGTCGGCAAGTTCATTCTCGATGGGCACATAAAGGGAAACATCAGAGGGGACATGGAACTTCGCCCTCCAACGAACCAAATCTTTCCTGGTCGCTGAGATTTTGATCTGGCCAAGGGACCACGGGGAGCGGAACGCGGCTCGGAACAGCGTCCGCCTCTCGGGTTCATGGGGATGGGCGACCGAATACTCGCGGAAGTCAAACTTGGGTTTCAGGCCGGCTAGTTTCTCCATAAGTTCGGCAAAGTCTAAAAAGGCTTTGCCGAACGCACTGTTTTGCTCCCAGTACGTCTTCACCGCTGTCTCCTCTTCGGCTAGTGAATGCTTTAGCTCCGCCTCCGCCGCCCTGGCCACATCAGCCTCATTAAAGAGTTCTTCAACCTCTATGGGTTCAATCCCGGCACGAATAGCCTCGACGGCCGTCTCCACATGGACCTCCGCGGAGATTTCATCCCGTGCGGTCGAAGACCCGGCGGCGGAAGTGCTACCCATCTCATACACCGTTGGTTTTCCTCCGGACATCTTCAGAAAAAGAAAAGAAAAAGAAAAGGCTTTTTTCTTACCTAAAAAGTCTAGTCGAACGACGCTCGGCAACTCAAATCTTCAGAGGGATTTGGCGTTACTTTCTTCTCAGGCAAAATGCATAAGGTTTTAAACCAGAAACCCTAGTCCCTTTTATAGGCGAGAGCAGGGTCTTCTGGGCAAATAAACAATGTTTCAAGGGCCGAAGCGCAAAGGTCGGAAAAGTCATCATTTAATGCCGCCCTCGAATCCCGCGTGTGCGTCGTTTCGAGGGCACGCCAAAGGAAAAGTCTGACAAACCGTCGGACTCCCCCAACAGGAACGCGACATGTGCCCCAATGACGCTAGTCCTCTTTCACTTCCCGCTCTTTTCAGCGACCACGTAGGTCGTCCAAATTTAAAATCAGTCCGCTCGAGAGATGATCGTCTGTTCTATAAAATGATGAGTCACTCGTCTAAATTCAAGCGATCGCCAGTAGAACCACCTCACCCCACGTTTTTAACATCGGAGCAAGCTGGGGGCAATTGTTGTGTGGCGATTAATACGCCTCAGCAGCGATCGTCACAAGGGCCGAGCTACCCAAGTCAGCCTCAAACAAACCAAGGCAGACTTACCAAGTGAAGATTCCAGATCAAGATCAAGTACCGAGCGATCGATGTCCAGGGCGATTGTCTCTTGGCACCTAGTGATCGAACCTAGAGCCTGACCAAGGACGACCGTCTTATGCCACGTGTAAGGCCAACATCCGCCAAGTCTACGAAGACCGAATCTCGGGATGAAGGCCCGCGTGCAGATCCGCAAATGGCGCTGCAGGAAAAGGCTTTTTGAATCCAGCCCATCACCAGCTGAAGGTGACGAGGACATCCTCTCACCTACCGACAGACCCGCAAAAGGGTCCAAGGTGGGACCTCCCAAGACTGCGACGTGAGGCACATGTTGTCTTCTCATTGGTTCGCACATTTGGCTACCAGTAGCAGTTGCGGACTTTAAGGAAACCTACCCACGTGCTGAGACGATCGCCCGTTTAATTTAATGCAAGAAAGGCGATCCCCCATTTGGGATTAAGACATCCCAACAACCTCCTTTTCTATAAATAGGAGACCTCCAACAGTGGAAAAGACACACGGAATTCCCCAGAGAGAATTCCCCTCGAGAAAAAACAGCACTTCATTTGTATAACAAGAACTCACAGAGCATTAACTCTGGTTCTTCCGGCAATCATTAGCATTCAAGAGCTAGATAACTAGGGTCATTACACTCATTGTAATCGTACTCTAACATTAATATTTGTACTCCAAAGCAGTATTTCTATTAATAATATCTCGTGAGAGCATTCAAGCCCGGGATGAACAACCCCGGCAAATCTTGTGTTATTTTCATTCCATCGCCCGTGCTCTTGCATTTTGTTTGTTACTCACCCGTAGCCATATCCATCAAATCGGTCCGAATAATATTTTGGGTAACAACATACGTAACGGAGGAGTGTTAGCGTACGTAATGAAGAGTCAGGGAGCTAACGTCTAGATGAGGCTTTGGAGCCTATAAATACCACTTCCTATGGTATTGAAGATACAACAACGCAAAGCATTCGATATATTGATCAGAGATTATTATACACATTCTTGTTGTTGTAATTGTGCTTATATTGATAGTTTGAGTGTTTATACATTCAACACATACACGAGAGGTAAAAGAAAAGATACAATTGGATTCGGTGTTATTAGGATCAAGAATCTGGCATTGTTAGAATCGCAATCGATATATAAGTGAGGTTTATCTAGTACCCATAGAAAGCTAGAGCGGTTTATTCCTTGTCCAATAGAAAAGGAAAACGGTTTAACTTGGACCGACACAAAGACAAGTACAAGCGGTGATATCTCGACTGAGAGAAGAGAGATTGTACGGTTTAACTTGGACTGATAGAAGACAAGTTTGTAACGTTTATCCCTCGACCGATAGAAGAGAGGTGCAAAGGTTGATCTTCATCCTATTGAAAAAGATACCGTGAGAGGACGTAGGCTTCGTTAATAGCCGAACCTCTATAAATTCTTATGTCGATTTATTTTCTGCACTTTACTTAAATCGCTTCCGCAATGCAAAAGAGTTTCACAACTCTATCTCCAAACAGCGATACTGACCCATATTGTTCCAACATTTATTGAGGACATTTTAATCTATTCCCGGAGCCAACAGGAGCATGAGGAACACCTGAGACACGTGTTATGTGTTTTGAGGCAATACCAACTTTATGCTAAACTTTCTAAATGCGAGTTCTGGATGCCGGAGATGACCTTTCTGGGACATGTAGTTTCAGCAGAAGGCGTCAAGGTAGACCCCCAGAAGATCGAGACAGTGATGAGTTGGGAACCATCAAGAAACATAAAAGAAGTGAGGAGTTTTCTGGGATTGGCAGGATATTATCGACAGTTCGTCGAGGGTTTTTCTTGTGTCGCTCGGCCATTGACGATTATACTAAGGAAGAGTACCAAGTTTTTCTGGACAAAGGATTACCAGGAGAGATTTGATGAATTAAAAAGGAGACTGACTACTGCACCGGTGTTGGTACTACCGCAGGGCACGGAAAGATTCGTAATATACATCGATGCATCTAAGCACGGACTAGGATGTGTATTCATGCAAAATGACAAAATTATTGCATCCGCCTCTCGACAACTTAAACCGTACGAAGTGAACTATCCGACACATGACTTGGAACTGACCGTACGAAGTCCACGCCCTTAAGATTTGAAGACACTACCTTTACGGGGTTACCTGTAAGATTTTTACGGACCACAAGAGCTTAAAATATATTTTCACCCAAAGAAAGTTAAACATGAGGCAGAGGCGTTGGCTGGAGCTAATCAAGGATTACGACGTGGAGATTTTATATCACTCTGGGAAGGCCAACGTCGTAGCAGATGCACTTAGTCGGAAGACTGCGCAGGAGTTGGCACTATCCGGTTTAACGGTACAGCCGGAATTGCAGCAGGACCTTAGGAGAAATGGTATTGAAGTATGGATACAATACCGCCAGGGACAGTTGTGCTCAATTAACATCCATTCATCCTTGCTTGATGAGATACGCTTAGCATAAATAGAAGACCCGGAGCTTCATGCAATCGGCTCAAGAGCCGAATGGGGAATTATTTCAGACTACAGGATCTAAGAGAACTTGGTAACATTTGAGAACAGGATCTGTATTCCACCAAATGATGAGCGTAAGCAAACTATACTCAACGAAGCTCATTCTACTCCCTATTCGGTACATCCTGGGGTGAGCAAAATGTATAAAGATCTGTGGAAGAGCTTCTAGTGGAAGAATATGAAGCAGGAAGTAGCGAGATTCATTGCTCATCGACTATGTTTTATCCTTATATTATAATTCCATTATCCGCGATTAATAAGCACTCAATCATGCGCTTACATCTACATGACAACATAAATTACTGATAACTCCACATAAAATTGTCAATCCTCACACGCTTCCCTAACTTATAATAGATGGCTGACCGAAGGCATGGACGTCCTCGTATGAACCGTGATGAGCAGCAACATGACAATGATCGCTCACGCACTCCCCCACGAGGAGGAAACGGAAATGATGCTTTGGCTCAAGCCCTAGCTCGACTGAAAAATTTCCTACAACAGCAAGCAACAAACAACAGAAACAACGATGAAACCCACGATTGCACTTTTGAAAGGTTTTTGCGCTTCAAGCGGCCTACTTTCGACGGAGAACCTGATGATGTCAAGGCTGAATTTTGGCTGGAGAGAATTGAAGGAATTTTCAATGCCCTACAGTATACCGATGAGCAACGTGTATCCCTGGCCACATTCCGACTCGAAGCCGCTGCCCACGATTGGTGGATGATTATTAACGAGCGTTGGACGAGTGAGAACCGTGCCAGGACATGGGCTAACTTCTAAAACTGATTTTCGAACCCAGTATGTGTCGGAAGCAGCCAGAGAAGCTCGACGAGATGAGTTCTACCATTTGAAGAACGGAACCATGACAGTCGCCTAGTATGAAGCTCAGTTCAACAGACTGTCCAAATATGCGCCTGGATTAGTGGCAACAGAGGAAGATAAGCTGTACAAATTCACTCGAGGACTGAGGCATACACTTCAACAGAGTCTTTTGACTATTCGACTAACGACACTTGCCGAAGCTGTGGAAGCCGCCACGTGGATCGAAAGCGGAACGGCAAGATTAGCTCAACAACAAAGCCGATTCTCCAACAATGCCAAGAGGCCTGCTACTCGACCAACATCAAAGCCACCACAAAAGTTCCAGAGGACGGGAGCTCAGGGGAGTCCAAGCGGAGCAAAAGCACCGGTTCTCAACAAACCAACAGCGCCTTACACCCATTGTGGCAGGAAGGGGCATAAGTCAGATTTATGTTGGAGGAAGCTTGGGAAGTGCTTACGTTGTGGCAGTTCAGATCATCAAATCCGAGAATGCCCAGATGTGAACCCTCCGACGAACAAACCAACCACTACAACTAAGCCAGGAAACAACCGAGGGAAGGCCCCAGCACTAGTGTTTGCTCTAGCTGGCCAGGAGGCACCGGAAAACAATGATGTAGTGGAAGGTACACTCCTTTTATCCAATCAACTTGCACGGACACTCATAGATCCAGGATCATCCCACTCATTTGTTGCACCGCATTTTTCTAAGAAACTTGATAGGTGTAACACCCCCATTTATCCACCGGGAATATTACACGCCGTAGACCCCTTAATAGAGGTATCTACCAGGCTAAATGCCACGGGATGACAAACGTCTGACCGACCGGGGTCAAAGTACATACTGACACTGACCGATAAGGTCAAATATTATCACACACCGACCTATAAGGTCACACGAAAAGAAAACAATCCGAATAAGAACTCATTACTGGACTTACCCACACAGGGGTCAAGATACGATATAGCGGAAGACTGGAGATAACACAATAATATAATAACATCATACTGAACTCTAACTCTTGATTAGTATCACGACTCGCCTTCTTCCGTGCCATCCCCGTGATTGCTCCAACGAACAAAACATACCTGAAATGCATGAGACCCATTTCCCCCATTTAAGGGGTTAGCATTTGAATGGCTAGTACAAGTATTCAGGCCATACAACATATATATCACGCACATATCAGTTATATTAAAATGACAACAGCCGTGAAAGAAGTTCCCGAGAGGTTTTCAATGTTTAAAGTACAACTCAAGTCTTTGAAAATAATATATCAACTTGGGAGTTTTACAAAACGGCATAAAGTCTTTTGGGACTTCAAGTTCAAGATTATAAAACCTTTTCAAGACAAATGGGTCTCGGCCCAAAGTCATTTTCCGCAAAATAACCTCTACACCATTGTTGGGATCTCAACCCAAAATCTCATCAAAACACAGTATACGAAAACAATAATAAGGTCCGTTTTCCAACACTAAAACCTCATAACCAAGGAACTAAACACATACGACGCATTTTAGTGCCATTCTAGCCAATTACCATAATCATATATATAATATATCTCAACATCAAGAACAAAAACGTTGTGATATTCCGGACATATCACAGTTAAGAAAATCGCCTAGGACCGGGGCTAAACCACTGGTCCCATTCGAGGCCTCTAAGGACCCTCCCGAACTGGCCATAATTATAAATAAAATCACGCACAGGCATCGCCTAGGATCGGGGCTAAACCACTGATCCCACTCGAGGCCTCTAAGGACCCTCCCAAGCTGGCTAGCGAATCAAGCTCGTGAATCCGGGGCTAAACCACTGGATTCCCTCGAGGCCCCGTCGGACCCTCCCGAGGTGAGCAAAGCACACACATAAACATTTGAAAAACGTATTGTCTTAATCGTTAGTCACAATATATATATATATATATCCAAGGCACTGAATAGAAATGGCCACTTATCCGAAAAAATAACTACGACCGACACAGCTTAACAACAACCTAACAATTCTAGACGCATCGCTACACATCAACAGGTATAACAACCGATCAAACCATAACACCAATTCTATCCCGACTCCACGACACACAACCCAGTGATCCCCAAATCCTTACAACGCACGTCTGAGTGTACCATCTAACCGACACCACATCTCTAGGGACAAAGACTCTACAACAAGCAACAAGTCGACTCTAACCTATCATAACTTCTATAACGGCCCATATCATGCAAGATCAACAAAAGTGAATAACCAACACAAATTCATTGTACAATTTCAATCCACACAATATAAAACATATAGACAAGAATACTTGCCTCGATAATTGATGTCGAAAGCTCCGACGAACATGGCTCACCCGATCGATCGATTGAAATCCCAACTCTTCTTATAAGTACATAACAGAAATTTAATATAAAGTCCAATTAAATATCTTATAATTACAAGGTAATTAATGAGACGATATATTACCTCATTTGTTCCCTTTTAATTTAATTGATCGGGTCAAACGACCAACGATAATCAACCCGATCCACAACTCGATTATTTCTCCAAACACAACTCCAGACTCGGACTCATTCCGTAGGTCTAATTACACCAATCCGTACCTTGACCAAATTATCACCATCTCCATTTATGTCTACGTCTTCCCCGTTCACAATCCCAACACGACTACATACACACACCGAACACACATATACAACACTCACAAAATAAAATATAAACACACACATACCTATTTCTGTACACACATGCATATAACACACATGTATACACGCAACACATACTACACACACATCAACACACACATAATATATATATATATATATATATATATATATATATTGAATGTGTGTGCTGATGTATGTCGTGTGTGTAGTATGTGTTTTTTGTATATATATATATATATATATATATATATATATATATATATATATATATAGTAACATATAGGTTTGGGTTATTCTAAAAAAGGTCTTATAATAATAAGTGTAGGAAGGATTGTGGGAGTGACATGTGTCATCCCCCATTCCACATCATATGACATGTGTCACCCCCCACCCCCACCCACCCCAGCCACCCACCTACCCACCCCCCACCCCCACCCCCACCCCCCCCCCCACCCCGCGAAATTATTTTTTCCCGCCAAATTTTTTTTTTTTTGGGGCAAAAATTTTTTTCCCGCCATAATTTATAAGTGCATCACATTTATAAAGTTATTGCATCACGCTTATAAAGCTACCGCATCACAATTATGATTTAGTGCATTAAGGTTATAAGTTACCGCATCATAGTTGATGCACTTAATCAAGTAACTATGATGCAAGAACTTATAATCGCGATGCAAGAAACTTATTATTATCGTATCACAGTTATAAAGTTAATGCATCACAATTTATGATTTAGTGCATTAAGGTTATAAGTTACTGCATCATAGTTGATGAACTTAACTGTTAACTATGATGCAGTAACTTATAACTGTGATGCAGTAAAACTTAATAGTGTAATGCACCAAAACTTATAACCATGATGCACCAAAAAAAAAGTGCATCACACTTATAAGCTTTTGGCGGGAAAAAAAAAATTTTGGCCCCCAAATATTTTTTTTTTTTGGCGGGAAAATTTTTTTTTTTCGTGGGGGGTGGGGGGTGGGGGGGGTGGTGGGGGTGGGGGGTGCCACATGTCATATGATGTGGCATGATGATGTGGCAAGGTGACACATGTCACTGCCACAATCCTTCCTACACTTTTTATTATAAGACCCTTTTTAGAATAACCCCACCCGTAACATATATATATATAGTAGCACACAAAAACACACCAACACACTGCACATAAACACAAGCCAACCGGAAACCCAACTCCCGCCGTCGTCTCCTACATCACCAGATTCTGGATCGCCGACAATCAAACCCGTCGGATCTCGTCATACACCAAGCCTGACCGTCGGAAAGTTGAGCCCAGACTCGAAAATTCACCTTGCCGCCGGAAAACATGTCTGACAGCTCCAACGCCGCACTCCATCCACCTGAAAACCAGATCATTCTCTCCCGTCATAGGTCACCACGCCGTCGATGAGCTCCAGTTGTTGTAGCCGGAGACACCTGCCCGCCACCGGTGACCTTCACAACTCGCCCCCACTAGAACCCAGATCCCCCGACCCATCTCAGCCCAACCACAAAAACCCTGACCCTGAGCTCGCCACCGCCGATCTCCAATGAAGAAGAAGGAGATGGGTGGTGTTGGTGAGAGAAAGGGAAGACCGGGAAGGGAGAGAGAGATGCGAGAGGAAAGAGAGACAGGGAGCAGGTGGGGAATGAGAAAAGAAAGAAAGATAAAGAAAAAAAATAAGTGAAAGGAAGAGAGGGGGTGAGGAAAAGTCGTCAGAATCACATGCATATACATATATATATACAATATACTATATATATATATATATATATATATATATATATATATATATGGATAATTGGGCTTATCCGACCCGACAGGGTTCGATTATAAATTAACCGAGTAAAAACGAATCAATCTGAGATTCGTTATTCCGTCTCCTGGTTCGATTATCCGATTATTACACTGCGTCAAATAACACCAACACTAACTCACCAATATATTAGTCTAATGTCTCTGTTCGATAATTTTAATCAGCTAGCTAATCGAAATGAAAATGAAATAAATCAATAATAAAAAAAATCAATACCGTTAAAATTTCAATTTTAAATTTCCGGATATTACATACTATCCCACTTAAAATAAGTTTCGTCCCCGAAACTTGCCATGCCATCACCTATCTCACTATAATGTCACTCCATATATGCATACGAACTGTTCAACAATATCGGCAACCTCATGATTCGATCGATTCATACGTACATAGTCATCGATATATAAAACGATACTCAAGAGGGATTACCTCGGCTGTGGCAACCATCAGGCCAACTTTCCGTTCATCATACAATCAGAACAATTGTCCATCTCGTACAATACTATGCTCATCACATATCTTCGCTTGGGGGAACCTATCCCACTTAAAAATATTCATATAAACAAAATTATATCAAAATAATTTTTTTTATACTAAAAAAAATATTGAAAAGAATTTATCAAGAAACTCCATCATTAATTCCAAAAATCTTAATATTCAACTCGTTTGATCAAATTTTTGGACCTTCGCCCTTTGTAAACAATCAAAAATATTTTTTCTCGGAAATTTTCAAAACACCACTCTATTATATATATATCCGCATCACGCACCAAAATATTTTTAGAATTCAATTATTTTCCACAGACATATCTAAGTTTATAAAATTCTTCAGAAAGTCATTTGCAATTACGCCAAAGGACAAAGTCGGTAATATTTCTCAATAATTTAAGTACTCTACAAATATCCATTTTCTAAGTGCTGCCATAAAATTCTCATTTGAAAATGCAAAGCCCGAATTGCAAAAAAACATACGTTAAGTCACCGATTACACGTACCAATAAAATGGTTACGAAAATTTTCCAATTTAACTCAGACTGCAAAATACTAATAAGTCATTTAAAAATACACGTGCAGTGGATATAGCTAACGATGAGAGTACATTATGGTAGCAAGAAACAATCAATCAACTCTCTTATTTGAAAATATACGGCCGGCTTGTCCAAAATTTCAGAAAATTTTCAAAAATTCACACTAAACGCCGTTTGATCGTACTAGTAAAATATTTTAGAAGTTCTGATTTTTCACAACATACTCGGGTCTATGAAATTTTCAGAAATATTTTCAAATACACGCGCAGCCAACACAGTTATGAACACGTTTGTAGCAATTAGCAACAATTAGTCAAACATATCCGGTTCCCAAACACGTGCACATCTAGCATTCAAATCATCATACTAATCGATACCACTCATGAATATAATCTTAAATCAAACATACATCGAAACCACCTGTTTGTGTTTTCGACAATCTCTGCCGTCAATACGTCTCCTAGAACACATTAGTGTCCAGAAACTTCCACAACATATTGTACCAATCAAAGCTCAATCTACCAATATATATATATATATAACGGTTACTACCTAACCTCTTACTTGTAAATAAAATTATGTTGCACAAAATATAGAATATAATATATAAAAGGGAAGACTTACATCCAAGGTCGCACTTAGAAGATGGTCACCACGATACTAATCTCAACGGACAACACGAACGACATGACATGACAACGCACAAGTCGACTTGTTAACCGAAAACCCAGACGACACGATAAGACACGACTCAGTCAGACACAATCCGACAAGACAAGACTCAACAAGACACGACTGGACCCGACAGTCTAGGTTTCCACAGCCTAAGCTCTGATACCATATTTGTAACACCCCCATTTATCCACCGGGAATATTACACGCCGTAGACCCTTAATAGAGGGATCTACCAGGCTAAATGCCACGGGACGACAAACGTCTGACCGACTGGGGTCAAAGTACATACTGACACTGACCGATAAGGTCAAATATTATCACACACCGACTGATAAGGTCACACGACAAGAAAACAATCCGAATAACAACTCATTACTGGACTTTCCCACACAGGGGTCAAGATACGATATAGCGGAAGACTGAAGATAACACAATAATAATAACATCATACTGAACTCTAACTCTTGATTAGTATCGCGGCTTGCCTTCTTCCGTGCCATCCCCGTGATTGCTCCAACGAACAAAACATACCTGAAATGCATGAGACGCATTTCCCCCATTTAAGGGGTTAGCATTTGAATGGCTAGTACAAGTATTCAGGCCATACAACATATATATATCATGCACATATCAGTTATATTAAAATGACAACAGCCGTGAAAGAAGTTTCCAAGAGGTTTTCAATATTTAAAGTACAACTCAAGTCTTTGAAAATAATATATCAACTCGGGAGTTTTACAAAACGACAGAAAGTCTTTTGGGACTTCAAGTTCAAGATTATAAAACCTTTTCAAGACAAATGGGTCTCGGCCCAAAGTCATTTTCCGCAAAATAACCTCTACACCATCGTTGGGATCTCAACCCAAAATCTCATCAAAACACAGTACATGAAAACAATAACAATGTCCGTTTTCCAACACCAAAACCTTGTAACCAAGGAACTAAACACATACGGCGCATTTTAGTGCCATTCTAGCCAAGTACCAAAATCATATATATAATGTATCTCAACATCAAGATAAAAACGTTGTGATATTCCGGACATATCACAGTTAAGAAAATCACCTAGGACCGGGGCTAAACCACTGGTCCCATTCGAGGCCTCTAAGGACCCTCCCGAACTGGCCATAATTATAAATCAAATCACGCACAGGCATCGCCTAGGACCGGGGCTAAACCACTGACCCCACTCGAGGCCTCTAAGGACCCTCCCGAGCTGGCTAGCAAATCAAGCTCTTGAATCCGAGGCTAAACCACTGTATTCCCTCGAGGTCCCGTCGGACCCTCCCGAGGTGAGCAAAGCAAACACATAAATATTTGAAAAATACATTATCTCAACCGTTAGTCACAATATATATAGCCAAGACACTTACTATAAATGGCCACTTATCCGAGAAATAACTACGATCGACACAGATTAACAACAACCTAACAATTCTAGATGCATCGCTACACATCAATAGGTATAACAACCGATCAAACCATAACACCAATTCTATCCCGAATCCATGACACACAACCCAGTGATCCCCAAATCCTTACAACGCATGTCTAAGTGTACCAACTAACCGGCACCACATCTCTAGTGACAAAGACTCTACAGCAAGCAACAAGCCTACTCTAGCCTATCATAACTTCTATAACGGCCCATATCATGCAAGATCAACAAAAGTGAATAACCAACAAAAATTTATTGTACAACCTCAATCCACACAATATTAATCATATAGACAGGAATACTTGCCTCGATAATTGATGTCGAAAGCTCCGACGAACATGGCTCACCCGATCGATCGATTAAAATCCCAACCCTAATTATAAGTACATAATAGATAATTTAATATAAGGTCCAATTTAATATCTTATAATTACAAGGTAATTAATTAGACGATATATTACCTCATTTGTTCCCTTTTATTTAATTAATCGGATCAAACGACCAACCCGATCCACAACTCGATTATTTCTTCAAACACAACTCCGAACTCGGACTCATTCTGTGGGTCTAATTACACCAATCCGTACATTGACCAAATTATCACCATCTCTATTTATGTCTACGTCTTCCCCGTTCACAATCCCAACACGACTACATACACCCACCGAACACACATATACAACACTCACAAAATAAAATATAATCACACACATACCTATTTCTGTACACACATGCATATAACACACGTGTATACACACAACACATACTACACACACACATCAACACACACATACAATATATATATATATATATATAGGTTCAGGTAGGAAAGCTTTTTTGCGTAAGAAATAAGAATGATTTTGGGCCCTTGATCTTTGGTGATTAATGGCTGCGATTTGTGCACGTTGTGCTAAAGAGTTAGCCTAAGTGTGCTACGCGGAATATTTTTGAGGGGATATTTTTGTAATTATACAGATTTTATGTTTGGTATTTCCTACAATCATGGGATTTCATATCCCACTTCTTATCTCTTCCCAAATTTTAGCACCTTTGATAATATTGTTTTGATAATTATTGTGATGTCATTTGTGTGATAGTTAGCACTTAAATCTGTAAAATTTTGTATTGTTAATACATTGTATTTCTGTTAATGTTTTAATAGTAGAGTTTAGCATTAAAATGTTATTTGTATTAGCACATTTAATAGGTAATACTAGCACATATGGTATGTAATGCTTGCATAGCAGTTTATGGGATTTACAAATGGAGTCTTATTGTATTTATTGTATTTTTTAGTAAATGCGCGAAAATCATTTTGTACCTATACTTGAAAACGAGTATGATTATTTATCTTCCAAAAAAATAAAGCACAACACATTGTATCAAAATTGACTGTATTGTACACAATAAAGCATAACAAAAAAAATCACATAATTGGAATATAACGTAACCGCACTGTTTTCCAATTTGCGACACACAAAACAAATAATTAGCACTTGATTCGATTTTTAAAAATACAAATCAAATAGAAAAAAAAGATAATGTTAGTTTTAAAAAAAATAAAAATAAATACACCAAAAATATAAAATATTTGAACGACTAAAAAATATGAAATCCCATAAAAAATAGATATTAACCTAAAATATGAAATCCCATGAATATAGAAACTTCCCATGATTTTAGTAACTTCCCATAAGATAAATGAGTCAAATTACATTGACTCTCTAATAATTAAATTCGTTAGCACTCCTAGTTTCCCGTGTTAGCACACCAGAACGAAATCTGGGTCATTAATCTCCAATGATTAATGGCTTACAATCATTCTTATTTCTTACACTTATACCATTTCACTCCATAACCCACCCCCTATGTATGTTTATATGACGCACATACAAAACACATACTACACACATGACACACATCAGCACACACATTCAATATATATATATATATATATATATATATATATATATGACGCACATACAAAACACATACTACACACATGACACACATCAGCACACACGTTCAATATATATATATATATTATATATACACACAAAACACATACTACACACACGACACACATCAGCAGACACATTCAATATATATATATAGTAGCACACACAAACACCAACACACTGCACATATACACAAGCCAACCGGAAACCCAACTCCCGTCGTCTCCTACATCACCGGAATCTGGATCGCCGACAATCAAACCCGCCGGACCTCGTCATACACCAAGCCTGACCATCGGAAAGTTGAGCACAGACCCGAAAATTTACCTTGCCACCGGAAAACATGTCTGATAGCTCCAACGCCGCACTCCATCTGCCTGAAAACCAGATCATTCTATCCCGTCATAGGTCACCACACCGCCGCCGATCTCCAGTTGTTGTCGCCGGAGACACCTGCCCGCCACCGGTGACCTTCACAACTCGCCCCACTAGAACCCAGAACCACCGACCCATCTCAGCCCAACCGCAAAACCCCTGACCCTGAGCCCGCCACCGGCGATTGCCGATGAAGAAAAAGGAGATGGGTGGTGTTGGTGAGAGAAAGGGAGGACCGGGAAGGGAGAGTGAGATGCGAGAGGAAAGAGAGAGGGGGAGCAGGTGGAAAAGGAGAAAAGAAAGAAAGAAAAAGGAAAAAAACAAGTGAAAGGAAGAGAGAGGGTGAGGAAAAGTCATGAGAATCACATGCATATATATATATATATATATATAATTGGGCTTATCCGATCCGACAGGGTTCGATTATAAATTAACCGGGTAAAAACAAATCAATCTGAGATTTTTTATTCCATCTCTTGGTTCACTTATCCGATTATTACAGTGCGTCAAATAACACCAACACTAACTCGCCAATATATTAGTCTAATGTCTCCGTTCGATAATTTAATCAGCTAGCTAAGTGAAATGAAAATGAAATAAATCAATAATAAAGAAAAAATTAATATTGTTAAAATTCTAATTTTAAATTTCCGGATATTACAATATGCCTTTAGAATCCTTACCATTATGTCTAGAAGTATCTACCCCGATGGGAGTTAGTCAGCTAGCGGATAAAGTCCATTCTGCGTGTGATGTGATAATCAGCGGTAACTGTTATTCTGCCGATTTAGTAGTGCTTCCAATATTGGAGTACGACGTCATCCTAGGAATGGTTTGGCTGTCTAAACACTACGCACAATTAGATTGTCACTCTAAGATAGTCAGGTTTTGCGAAGCTAACAAACCAATTGTCGAACTAGTTGGGGACGCTAGAGTCAACCTAGCACCTATAATATGTAACACCCCAAACTAGGCGGATATTACAGTGCCGTGGACCCCCGACTGGGACCCACCAGGTGAATGAAAAAGGATGAATTACACAGGGTAAATGTAGTACCGAACCACATTACAACATCAATTACTCCGATTAGGAGTTTCATACAACACACCCAGGATAAAATAGAATACATGTGTATCTTATGTGACGATAAAATACACAACACTGAATTAAACGAGTACTCAAACGGAATGTCTGCAGCGGAATAAATAAAGGAAACATAAATGACTGAATAAGTGACTGAACAGACTGGGGGCCCCTTCTAGTATCATTGGGACTCCTCGCCGTCAACGTGTTCTCCCTGTGCCTTTGCCTTGCCATGACCTGAGAAACAAATATCCCCAAACGGGGTCAGTTATACAGAACAACAATCCTCCAGAGTTGAATAAACACAATCATATAAATATGTAGTATAAACCACAAGTTCGATTAAAACGAAGCGGTTAGATTATAACCCAATCTTGTTGAAAACATACGCAATCAAACATGCTGTATGAATCAACTAACAGTACGGCTCAAAGGGTGGTGCCACACTACGCCCGGGATGGAAATGTGTCCGTGCACACCACCAACGAGTATCGATCGAATACCCGCGTGGTCTTGTACCTAATCAGTCTCACGAAGCAATCGACTCGTGTGCACAGTCCAATATGAGGCCAACAACCAACACACGACATAAATGTGCCCGACATGAAAATCCTACACATACCAACCGGCACGCCAGTATGACCCGGAATGCCACGATATAACAAAAGTAACATCGAAAACGAATAATGACTCACCGAGATAAAATGATAGTGAAATGAATGATTGCTCAACAAAATGATTGGAACCGTCGTTCCTTGTGACTGAAGTGATTAATTGACAATGACACGTTTTAATACGGTTAACACAATGATGAATGAGTTACGATTATGAATGAACAACAACAAAAGGAAATGAATATCCTTATAACCGAGTAAGAATTAACTTACACAATACCGGTGACAATTATCCTTCCACGAACAACGTCCTAGTTGAGATATCGGTCGCTCGAACAACCTTGAATTATACAATATCCAACAACCCATTCAATATACGAATCAAACACGAATATAACGAACTCAAAACGTCGATACGATTAAACTAAGTTCATTGGGGCATTATATCGAATACGTTGTAGCCAAACTCCGATTGTTTACAATCAAATCTCAATGAACCACTATCAAATCCCCCAAGAGGTGTTTCAAACCAATAAACACCTTCCAAATGATCAATAATCCGAAATGAATATCCGAAAACGTGATTATAATGACAATTAATCGAAAACCCCCAATTTCAACCCGATATTCAAGGTGTTCTTGAATAATCCCTCAATAATCCAATGAATCCTTATACAAACTCATAATCATATACATATCCCTTCATATAACATGATTATAACGTCCAAAACATCATATCTCAACACAAAATCGAAGTCCAAGGTGTTGAAGAAATTACCTCTTGAAGATCCAACCACTTCGATCCGAAGAACACGAGTTTAATCGAGTATCCAAGCTTCACAACCGAATGAAAATGATTAAAAACCACACTCAAGTGATAGATGAAGAGAATCTTCTCCCTCAAGCCTCTCTCTCGTATGAAGGTGGAAAAAAATGGAAGGAATGGGCTGAAATGCAAAAAAACGAATTTAAAGGGTTGATCGCCTGCCGGACACGGCCGTGCCGATCGGCACGGCCGTGTCGCATACCGGCGACAGGACTCGACCGTGTCTCGCTTGACACGGTCGCGGCGCGGAGGGCCTTCCGATAGTGACCCGTCCGGCGACTTCGGCATGACTCGTCCGTGTCCCGGGACACGGTCGGGCGTCTGGCGATCGGTTCAGCTTATCCGGAAGAGTTCGACTCGGCCGTGCTGACGACACGGCCGAGTCCTGTGGGCAGATACTTGGCATTTCCGGATGAGTACGCACGGGCCGTGTCGGACGACACGACCGAGTCCGGTCGCGGTGATCGCCAAAAGTCGAAAAAATGAGCGGGTGAGCTAAAACGACCATAACTCTCTCGTCCGGACTCCGATTGACTCACCGTTTGAACCATTGGAAAGCTAACTCGATGCTCTATAATATTACAAAGATTTAGAATTTTTTGGAGTTACCAAAAATTAATGGTGATCTAACAAAGTCGAACTCATATGAGGAAAGTTGAAACAATGAACAATAACGATACACAACTCGAAGTTTTTCCGAACGGTGAACACGGTGAAAGAACATGATTGATGAATGATTATAATTGAGTGAAAATACACCGAGTGACAATTACAGACTGATAATTACTGAATGAAAATGAATGAATTACAACCGGTTATTACATACACCCCCCCTTAAAAGAGTTTTGTCCCCGAAACTAAGGGTCAAACAACTCGGGATAACTCTCCCGCATACTATCCTCAGTTTCCCAAGTAGCCTCTTCAACTCCGTGTCTGGACCACTGAATCTTGACCAAAGGAATCAACTTATTTCTCAACTGTTTGATTCGCCGCTCTAAGACTCGTATAGGACGCTCCTCATATGAATGGTCGTCGGCGATCTCGATTTCGTCGAACTGCAGTATGTGACTCGGGTCGGCAACATACTTTCGCAACTGAGAGACATGAAATACATTATGAATTCGGCTCAAAGCCGGAGGTAAAGCCAATCGATAAGCTAACTCGCCTACTCGATCCAAAATTTCAAACGGTCCAATGAATCTCGGACTCAACTTCCCCCGTTTTCCGAAACGGAAAATACCTCGACTCGGGGATACCTTGACCAAAACATGGTCACCCGTCTCGAACTCTAGTGGTCGACGACGATTATCCGCATACGATTTTTGTCGACTCTGAGCTGTCAACGTACGACTCTTGATCAAAGCTACCTTCTCCCGGGCGGCTATAAGCATATCGGGCTCGGTGCCGATTGATTCTGACAAGTCATCCCAACACAAAGGAGATCGACAACGACGACCGTACAAGGCCTCGTAAGGTGCCATCTTAATGGAAGCATGCCAACTATTATTATACGTGAACTCGATCAACGGTAGTTGGGCTTCCCAATCGTCCTTCCAATCGAGGACGCAAGCTCTCAACATGTCCTCTAATGTCTGAATAGTCCTCTCTGATTGTCCGACTGACCGAGGATGAAAGGCGATCTTGAGATTAAGATGATTTCCCATAGCACGATGAATTGTTTTCCAAAAATGTGACACAAACCGTCCGTCACGTTCGGAAACGATACTTTTAGGAGTTCCGTGCAGTCTCACTATCTCTTTGATGAATAGATGGGCAAGTCTCTCGGTTACACAAGTTTCCTTAATCTCAAGTAAATGAGCTGATTTAGTTAAGCGGTCCACAATCACCGGATCGTATTCATGCCACGACGACTCGTCGGCAAGCTCGTGATGAAATCCATAGAAATGTCTTCCCACTTCCATTCGGGAATAGGAAGAGGTTTCAACATACCCGCCGGTCCGATGTTCAATCTTAACTTGTTGTGAGTTAAGCATCTCAAACAAATTCTGCGACTTCTTGCTTCATATTACTCCACCGGTAATTTTGTTTCAAGTCCTTGTACATCTTCTTTGGACCCCGGATGAACAGAATAAGGGGTAGTATGAGCTTCTCTCAAAATAGAGTTTTTCAACTCGTCATTCGCCGGTACGCACAACCGGTTCTTAAACCTCAAAAGTCCATCCTCGTGGACAACGAATCCAGGGGCTTTCCCCTGAGCCACATCTTCACGGATGCGCATCAATGCTGGGTCTGAACCTTGATCCTCCCTGATTTTCTCCTCAAGTGACGATGAAATCTCCAACATACAAAGCTGTCCCTGAACTTGCTGGAGCCAGACCTCGATCTCGGGTCTAAGAAATTCCTGCTGAAGCTCCTTCTGAACTGTTAAACGAGTAAGCATCTGCTCCTGCACGGACTTACGACTCAAGGCGTCGGCGACAACGTTCGCCTTGCCCGGGTGGTAAAGGATCTCGATATCATAATCTTTGATTAATTCTAACCACCGTCTCTGTCACATATTTAACTTCTTCTGAGTAAATATATACTTTAAACTCTTATGATCGGTGAATATCTGACAGGTAACGCCATAAATATAATGACGCCAAATTTTCAAAGCGAACACCACGGCTGCTAGCTCCAGATCGTGAGTCAGATAATTAACCTCGTAAGGTCTCAATTGCCGTGAAGTATAAGCAATAACCTTCCCATTCTGCATGAGTACACATCCAAGACCCTGTCCGGACGCATCACTATAAACCACAAATCCCTCTGTCCCCTGCGGCAAGGAAAGTACAGGTGCTGACATTAACCGGCTCTTGAGTTCCTCAAAACTCCGTTGACACGCGTCGTACCACGTGTATTTCTTATCCTTTCGCAAAAGGTTCGTAAAGGGTTGAGCGATTTTAGAAAATCCTTCCACAAATCGCCGATAATAGCCCGCTAATCCGAGAAAACTTCGGATTTCCTTAACATTCTTAGGAGGTAAACAATCTCGGATAGCCTCCGTCTTCTGAGGGTCGACACGAACTCCGTCTGATGAAATTACATGTCCGAGAAAAGTCACTTCGGACATCCAGAACTCACATTTGGAAAACTTTCCATAAAGTTGCTCTCGTCTCAACACGTCGAGAACCTGATGAAGATGAACCTCGTGTTCCTCTTGGCTACGAGAATAAATCAAAATGTCATCGATGAAGACAACAACAAACTGATCTAAAAAGTCGATGAAAACCCGATTCATTAATTCCATGAATACCGCAGGTGCATTTGTTAGCCCGAATGGCATAACTACGAACTCATAATGACCATAGCGTGTTTGAAACGCCGTCCTCGCGATATCCGACTCTCGAATCCGCAACTGGTGATATCCAGATCTTAAGTCGATCTTGGAAAATACTGAAGCTCCCTGAAGTTGATCTAAAAGATCATCAATACGAGGTAAAGGATACTTATTCTTGATCGACACCCGGTTCAATTCCCGGTAATCAATACACAAACGGAACGAACCATCCTTCTTCTTGACAAATAGCACTGGTGCTCCCCACGGGGATGCACTCGGTCGGATATAACCTTTCTCGAACAATTCCTCAAGTTGATTCTTCAACTCCTGCATTTCGGCCGGGCCATCCGCACGGTGCCTTCGATATCGGAGACGCATCGTGCTCCAACTCAATCGTGAATTCCACATCTCTCTGTGGAGGCAAACTGTAACTCGTGCTGAAAAACATCGGCATATTCCCTTACTACCGGAATATCCGACAACATTACTGATGATTCCTCGGTTTTGGTCATATAGCACCAATAACCGACACATCCTTGACTGAGTAATCGCACTGCTTTCATTAAATTAATGACTTTACCAGAACATCCGGGATTACCTCCCTGAAAAACACATTCAACCCCATCGTCTGAAATGATAGTGACCATACGCTTACGGACACTAATGATGGCATCATGACGATCCATCCAGTCAATACCCAAGATGACGTCGTCCCTCGGCAAATCTACTACGATTAGGTCCGCGCCATACACGACCATGAAACCGAATCCGACAATCAATCTCACGACACGATAATTCGTCTACCGCCGTAGGCTAATTGTAATATCCGCAATTTCGGATTTCCGTAATTTTCATTTTCGGCGGAGGTCCGCTTGACGACTCGCTTTTGACCGCTTTCGTCATTCGGAGAATATTTAATTCGCACTTTTGTCATCCGAGTTCGCTTCGTGCCGCTTTGTTGAGTTCCGTGCTTTTAGCGACTTTTCCGCGCTTGAGTTCGGTTCTTGCGAATCTCGTGCGAAATTGTCGTTTGGGGTTTTTCGTAAGTTCATTTAACGTTGTTATACGTGTTGTGAGCTTCGGTTTGATTATTCGTTGTCATATGGTGATTTTCGGGCATTTGGGCCATTTTAGTAATTTCCCAAAGTTTGGGGTAATTACCTTCCGTTGTCGAATTTCGAGCCTTCGAGTGGTCGGAATCGTGTGTTCTACTAGCTCTTAGATTCGTATTTGTGAGTACTTCGTAACCGTATCTTCGGTTCGTATTCAGGTTCGGGTTTCGGTGTCGTTTTGTTGAATTCAGGATTACTAAACGACTTTTCTAAGTATGAGTTCGACTTTGTTAGATCGCCATTAATTTTTGGTAACTCCAAAAATTCTGAATCTTTGCAATATTATAGAGCATCGAGTTAGCTTTCCAATGGTTCGAACGGTGAGTCAATCGAGTCCTGACGAGAGTTATGGTCGCTTTAGCTCACCCGCTCGTTATTGCCGATCATCGCCGGCCGAACTCGGCCGTGTCGTCCGACACGGCCCGTGCCATACTCGTCCGGATAAGCCGGAAGTCTCGCCTCAGACCCGACTGCAGTCGTCTGCACGGCCGAGCCGAACTCGTCCGGATAAGCCTAAGCGATCGCCAGAGGCCCGACCGTGTTCCAGACACGGCCGAGTCAATGCCGAGCGCCTTTCGCGACACGACCGTGTCATGCAGACACGGTCGAGTCCCCGCCGCCGACAGTGCGCCACGACCGTGTCATGTCGGACACGGTCGAGTCTCACACCTATTTAAGGCCTCGGCAGCGTATTTTTCACCTAGTTTCTCATTCCTGTTCTTCCTGCTCATGTAGGTGTAAACATCATGGAGACATGATGTTGTTCTTTCAATCCATGAAGTTTTGAGGCTCATATCATCAATCATCCGTCCTATAACATCCTCCGATCTACTGACCAGCCGATTTCCTAGAAATCTAATTTTGGGGATTTTGGGTATTTTGGTTGTTTTCGTCCGATTAATCCGATTTAACTTGGTATTATGATAGATTGATGATTATTAAGATGTATTACATCTTTTCCCTTAATATTCCATGGTTAGATCGTATCGATTCGTTGTTTTGGTCGAGTTCTTGATCGACGCCTTGAAGGTGTCCAGAAATGTCATAGAGGGGTTTTCGGGCGTTCTACGATTATTCTTCCTCGTATGATCGATGATTTATTGATTATATGTTGTTAGGGTCGAATTCTTGTGAAGAACTCGAGTCGGAACCCTTTCGCTCGTTGTCTTCTTCGGTCCGAGCTTCCTGGCCGAACCGTGTTCTTGGGAGCGTTTGGTAGCGGTTATTAAGGCAAGTATCTTATTATACGACTTGTATCTTGTGAATAGTAATTACGTATGATATGTATAACGATTTTGCTTGCCTCCGTAAATATGTTCCGCTTTGAGTTGGTTGTGTTTTCCAAATTTGAAGGCTTTGTGATAATAGTGATATATTGGTATACGTGTTAGGCGTTGTGCCATTTGTGCAGGATTGCGATGTACATATGAGATGGTTGTACACGTGTTTCTTCAATGTATTGTGTACCGAATGTGTGTTGTGTTGGTTAAGAGTCGTTGTGATGATCATGATGTTTGTGTTGTTTTGGTTTACTTGCTTGATTGTACATTCGGCGTAATGTGGAATGACTTGACATTTAATGATTATGAATTGTGTCGAGTCGATGTGTGGGTGATCCAGTAGGGTCCGACGAGGCCTGGAGTTCGGTACATGATGTGTACGAACAAAGTGTGTGAACCGGTAGGGTCCGACGAGGCCTCGGAGTCCGGTACATGACGTGTACGGATAAGGTGTGTGATCCGTAAGGTCCGACGAGACCTCGGAGTTCGGTACATGATGTGTACGAACGATGTCAGTAGCCGGGTAGGGTCCGTTGAGGCCTCCGGAGTTCGGTACATGATGTGTACGAACAAAGGTGTGTTGTAGCCGGGTAGGGTCCGCCGAGGCCTCCGGAGTTCGGTACATGTTGTGTACGAACAATGTATGCGATCGGGTAAGGTCCGTCGAGGCCTCGGAGTTCGGTACATGATGTGTACGAACGGTGATCGTGTAGCGATGATTGTTCGGGTAACATTTTAAATATGGATCTCGGACGCATAATGATATATTATTTAGTATGCTTTGAACGAGAATCGGGCTAAGGCCCTATTGTTTACGAAAAGGTTTTGTAAATTGGGACTCGAGGTCCAAAAGATTTTCTGCTTTAAAAATCCCCGAGATGATGTGTTCCTTTTCAAATATCTCTTACTTGAGTTCGAAATTCTAAAACTTCTCGGGAACATTTTGATAATGGATTTCCGTATTAAATTCGTAGTTGCTATTTGCTTGTTACATTTCGTATGGTTTGATACTTGCACTAGTAAAACAGAGGAGTTTACTAACCCCGAGTATTCGGGGTGGATGTCTGCTCAAGGCCCTGTACATGCGAGTTCGGGGAGCAGTCACAGGATTGGCACAAGGGGATGACGAGCTGCGATACTAATCAAGAGTTGAGAGTTGGTAGAGTTTAGTTGTATTGTTAGAGTTGATTCAGTCTTCCGCTGTATTGTATTTCGACCCCTGTGTGGGTAATGTTGTTAGTCAGTCCTGTTGATAGAGTTGTGTGACCTCATCGGTCTGTGTGTTTATGTGTAAGTGACCTTGACGGTCTGTATTATTATATTGTTTGACCCTGGACGGGCAGGCATTTGATTGTTTATGGACGTTTAGCCTGGTAGATCCTTGCGGAAAGGGTTTACGGCGTGTAATATTCCCATACGGTTTTGGGGGTGTTACATTTATGGTATCGGAGCTTAGGTTGCGGAAACCTAGGCTGTCGGGTCGAGTCGAGTTGTGATTTGTCGAGTAATGTGTTGTCTCGTCGTTCGAGTCGTCAGGTGACAAGTTGAGTTGTGCGTAGTCACAACGCGTTGGATATGTTGTCGGATGAGATTAGTATCGTGGGCGACCGTCGTCTCCGTGCGGCCTGTGGACGTAAGTCTCCTCTTTTATGCATAATATTTGTGTTCATGATTTCATTTATGTGTGATATTTGTGGTGCATAATTTTATTTACACGGTGTTGTGTAATGAAGTTGTATTCGGTACTTGGATACGCTGTACGTGTATAGAGCTGGATGTATTGATGTTTGACCCTTGAACCACCATGTGGGTTGGTATGGTGTGAAAGTTGTGAACCTTGATGGGTTTTACGGTAGAGTTTGTGGGAAACTCCGATGAATGATTTTACTGTGTGTTTAAACTTGATGCCATGAGATGTATGTGATTGAATTGGCGACCTGTTTGCCATTTGGGCATGTGGTTTTAATATCGACTATTTTGGATTGTTGTAATTATACCCGCTACGGGTAGCTTTGAAAATGTTTTCCTTAAAGACTACCGATTTGAGCATTTTTGTGGAAATCAAAATTTTTGGAAAATCTTGTTTTGCAAAGACCGAGGTATTATAAGTGTTTTCAAAAATTTCATTTCACCAATTTTTTTCAAACTTGAGAATTTTAAAATTTTATCATTTGAATAATACCGGAAACATTTTATTTTTGTTGTTTGTTTGATCCTGCGATACGTGTGTGGTTTTGATAGTGTTTGATTTTGTAAAATCCAAACATCTCTGTTGATGCTTGTGTGGATTATTTTTTTATGAAGTCCTAAAATTACGGTGTTAGTTTGTGCACTTGTGTGATGACTTGGAGTTGATGTTTTAACGTCGCTATCTATTGTCTTATCTTGACGTTGTGATATTTGTTTGGATGTGTTATTCTTATTGGTCGTCCATCCAAGATGCCGAGAGGCCGTGGCGAGGACGTGGTCGTAGTCGTGGTTGTGATCAGCAGCAATCATCCAGAGGTAATGTTGATATTGACGCCGCCACCATCCTTCGTCGGTGGTGACCGGTTGGCGCATATGAATCGATGTACACCGAGACGGGATTCGGATGAAGATAACGGAGCCGGTAAGTGGTTACGAGATGTGATGAGAATGCACCCGCCCGTTTTGTAGGTTCTTCGGACTCGTTAGGTCAGGAGAATTGGCTCTTCCAGTTGGACAGAACGTTTGATGCTGTAGCTTGCCCCGATGAGAGAAGAGTGCCTATTGCTCAATACCTACTCGACAGGAAGCTGCAGATCGGTGGGAGGCCGTAGCGCCTAGTGATCGTACCGCTACTTGGGTGAATTCAAAGCGCCATGGAGGCCGAGTATTGTCCGCCGCTGTTAAGAGCGTAGGATTGTCGAGTTTTTCTCGGCTACGCCCCGAGACGTGTCGATATCCCAGGCGATAGTCGATTATAATCGACAGCTGTGTTATGTTCGGGATCAGGTGAAAAGTGAGGCAGATGAGGTTCGTTATTTCGATATGCGTATGAAACCTCAGATTCGGCAGTGTATGGCTCCTTTTATGTGTACAACCTTGAAGGACTATCAGGATCGAGCCTTGGCGTTTGAGATGACTATAATGTCTACCGAGTCCGTATCGGTAGCAAAAAAGAAGATTTCCGATGACGCATCGGGAAGTAAGGGAATTGGGATTCCCACACCTCAACCCTCGTATCAGCCGAGTATGGGACCTTCTCGGTCAGATAGAGAACCCAAAAGACCCAAGTCGGTGTCTTTGAGTTCTGGTAATGCTCCTAGATGTTTCAACTGTAACGTTCTAGGCCATGAACGCGCGCATTGTAAGAAACCGCCAGTGACTTGTTATAATTGTGGACACGAGGGGCATCGAGTTCAGTACTGCGAGATTGTTGCCGAGATGATAAGGGACCGGAATTCTATTCCTACTTCCGGAGGGCCCAGTGATGTCTAGTGATGATGTTTTGGTACTCGCTACACGGATTGTTTCGCGTGTAGAGATGTTTTTGTGACGCTTTTACATTTGGAACTTGTTGAATGATATTTTGTTTTGTGTAAGTTCCCGTTTAGTTGTTGAACCTACGGAGGCGTGTCAGTGGACCACGAAGTCATGAGCATGGTATTTTATTGTGTCGTTATATTTTGTTTCGTATCACTGTGATAACCTTAGTTTAAGTTTCGGGACGAAACTTATTTTTGTATGATAGAATGTAATATCCGGTATTCTCATTTTCATTATCTGGAATTGTTTGTGTTTTGACGTCGGACATTTTCTTGTTGGTGAGAATCGGAATGATTTCTATCGTAATACTCTAATTGTTTCTATCGCATAGCCGTTTTAGTCGGGTGCGACTTGTTGTCGCGTACATTTCCTTGATTAAATGTGTGCATAAGATGTGGTATGTGATGCGTCGTTAATTGATCGTTATTGTTTTGAATCATTGCCGGTGGCGTTGTTATGGTCGTCGTGTGGCGTGTTGTCACGCTGTATATTCTTCGCGTTACTTGTAACGTTTCGCCAATGGACGAAAGTTACACGTTTCTCGTGTATCTTGTTGAATTTTCTGTCGGGATATTGCTTCTCCTACTTGTTTTAAGTTTCGGGACGAAACTTCTTTTAAGGAGGGTAGAATGTAATATCCGCAATTTGATTTCGGTAATTTTCATTTTCGGCGGAGGTCCGTTTCGACGACTCGCTTTTGACCGTTTCGTCATTCGGAGAATATTTAATTCTGCACTTTTTGTCATCCGAGTTCGTTTCGGTGCTGCTTTGTTGAGTTCCGTGCTTTTAGCGACTTTTCCGCGCTTGAGTTCGGTTCTTGCGAATCTCGTGCGAAATTGTCGTTTGGGGTTTTTCGTAAGTTCATTTAACGTTGTTATACGTGTTGTGAGCTTCGGTTTGATTATTCGTTGTCGTATGGTGATTTTCTGGCATTTGGGCCATTTTCGTAATTTCCCAAAGTTTGGGGTAATTACCTTCCGTTGTCGAATTTCGAGCCTTCGGGTGGTCGGAATCGTGTGTTCTACTAGCTCTTAGATTCGTCTTTGTGAGTACTTCATAACCGTATCTTCGGTTCGTATTCAGGTTCAGGTTTCGGTGTCGTTTTGTTGAATTCATGATTACTAAACGACTTTTCTAAGTATGAGTTCGACTTTGTTAGATCGCCATTAATTTTTGGTAACTCCAAAAATTCTGAATCTTTGCAATATTATAGAGCATCGAGTTAGCTTTCCAATGGTTCGAACGGTGAGTCAATCGGAGTCCGGACGAGAGAGTTATGGTCGTTTTAGCTCACCCGCTCGTTATTGCCGATCATCGCGGCCGAACTGGACGTGTCGTCCGACACGGCCCGTGCCGTACTCGTCGGATAAGCCGGAAGTCTCGCCTCAGGACCCGACCGTGTCGTGCACGGCCGAGCCGAACTCGTCCGGATAAGCAAGCGATCGCTTGAGGCCCGACCGTGTTCGGACACGGTCGAGTCAATGTCGAGCGCCCTTCGCGACACGACCGTGTCATGCAGGGACACGGTCGAGTCCCCGCCGGCCGATTGCGCGCCACGACCGTGTCATGTCGGACACGGTCGAGTCTCACCTATTTAAGGCACGGCAGCGTATTTTTCACCCGATTTCTCATTCCTTTTCTTCCCGTCATGTCAGGTGTAAACATCATGGAGACATGATGTTGTTCTTTCGATCCATGAAGTTTTGAGGCTCATATCATCAATCATCCGTCCTATAACATCCTCCGATCTACCGACCGTGCCGATTTCCTAGAAATCTAATTTTAGGGATTTTGGGTATTTTGGTTGTTTTCGTCCGATTAATCGATTTAACTTGGTATTATGATAGATTGATGATTATTAAGATGTATTACATCTTTTCCCTTAATATTCCATGGTTAGATCGTATCGATTCGTTGTTTTGGTCGAGTTCTTGATCGACGCCTTGAAGGTGTCCTAGAAAATGTCATAGAGGGGTTTTCGGGCGTTCTACGATTATTCTTCCTCGTATGATCGATGATTTATTGATTATATGTTGTTAGGTCGAATTCTTGTGAAGAACTCGAGTGGAACCCTTTCGCTCGTTGTCTTCTTCGGTCCGAGCTTCCTGGCCGAACCGTGTTCTTGGGAGCGTTTGGTAGCGGTTATTAAGGCAAGTATCTTATTATACGACTTGTATCTTGTGAATAGTAATTACGTATGATATGTATAACGATTTTGCTTGCCTCCGTAAATATGTTCCGTTTGAGTTGGTTGTGTTTTCCAAATTTGAAGGCTTTGTGATAATAGTGATATATTGGTATACGTGTTAGGCGTTGTGCCATTTGTGCAGGATTGCGATGTACATATGAGATGGTTGTACACGTGTTTCTTCAATGTATTGTGTACCGAATGTGTGTTGTGTTGGTTAAGAGTCGTTGTGATGATCATGATGTTTGTGTTGTTTTGGTTTACTTGCTTGATTGTACATTCGGCGTAATGTGGAATGACTTGACATTTAATGATTATGAATTGTGTCGAGTCGATGTGTGGGTGATCCAGGTAGGGTCTGACGAGGCCTCTGGAGTTCGGTACATGATGTGTACGAACAAAGTGTGTGAACCAGGTAGGGTCTGACGAGGCCTCTGGAGTCCGGTACATGACGTGTACGGATAAGGTGTGTGATCCAGGTAAGGTCTGACGAGACCTCTGGAGTTCGGTACATGATGTGTACGAACGATGCTGTAGCCGGGTAGGGTCCGTTGAGGCCTCCGGAGTTCGGTACATGATGTGTACGAACAGTGTGTGTTGTAGCCGGGTAGGGTCCGTCGAGGCCTCCGGAGTTCGGTACATGATGTGTACGAACAATGTATGCATCCCGGGTAAGGTCCGTCGAGGCCTCCGGAGTTCGGTACATGATGTGTACGAATAGTGATCGTGTAGCAGTGATTGTTCGGGTAAGATTTTAAATATGGATCTCGGACGCATAATGATATATTATTTAGTATGCTTTGAAACGAGAATCGGGCTAAGGCCCTATTGTTTACGAAAAGGTTTTGTAAATTGGGACTCGAGGTCCAAAAGATTTTCTGCTTTAAAAATCCCCGAGATGATGTGTTCCTTTTCAAATATCTCTTACTTGAGTTCGAAATTCTAAAACTTCTCGGGAACATTTTGATAATGGATTTCCGTATTAAATTCGTAGTTGCTATTTGCTTGTTACATTTCGTATGGTTTGATACTTGCACTAGTAAAACAGTGGAGTTTTACTATCCCCCGAGTATTCGGGGGGTGGATGTCTGCTACAAGGCCCGGTACATGCGAGTTCGGGAGCAACACAGGATTGGCACAAGGGGATGACGAGCTGCGATACTAATCAAGAGTTGAGAGTTGGTAGAGTTTAGTTGTATTGTTAGAGTTGATTCAGTCTTCCGCTGTATTGTATTTCGACCCCTGTATGGGTAATGTTGTTAGTCAGTCCTGTTGATAGAGTTGTGTGACCTCATCGGTCTGTGTGTTTATGTGTAAGTGACCTTGACGGTCTGTATTATTATATTGTTTGACCCTGGACGGGCAGGCATTTGATTGTTTATGGACGTTTAGCCTGGTAGATCCTTGCAGAAAGGGTTTACGGCGTGTAATATTCCCATACGGTTTTGGGGGTGTTACACCAATGACATAAGGCTCACAACTAGTAGCACTACCCAGACGTAGTCTACGCAAACATGACTCGGAAATGAATGAATGCGATGCACCAGTGTCAAAAAGGGTACACACAGGTTGAGATAGAATATCGAGTGTACCTGATATCATCCGGGCCTCTGGATCGTCGGTCTTCTTCATCTCATAAATTCGGGGCTTTCCGGCCCCAGAGCCGGACGTTCCCGTCTGATAGCTCTTGGCTCCGCCTTTAGCTCCTGTCGTCTTGAACGACGCTGACTGAGTGGCCTGATTCTGCACCGCTGAATGACCTGGGGCCTGAGATGACGCCGGAGTAGGTTTAGAGTCCCTTCGACAAAAACGGGCCCTATGCCCAGCAATCCCACAGTTGTGGCACGTGACAGACTGTTTCGGACATTTGGTGCTGAAATGACCCTGTTCCTCACAGTTGAAACAGGTGATGGCCGAACTGGCCGCTCGTGACTGAGATTCCGCGGGTTTAGACGCCGTGGGAGGTCGCTCAGAAAAAGTAGAGCCCGCACGTGGTTTCTTGAAAGTGGCCTGACTCCCGTCAGACTGATTACGGTTCTTAGATTTCTTGCCAGCAGATGAAGGTTGTTGCTTAGCAATCTCTTTGGCAGTGAGCTCGTAAGTAAGAGCTTTCTCAATGAATTCAGCCAACGTGGTACAATTATGATTAAGCAGTTGTAATCTCATACGGGATTTCAGCCTCTTGCTGAAATACTTAATCTTATCCGCCTCGGAATGAATGATAGATGAGGCGAACGGAAGAAGTTCCTGAAATTTCTCGGCAATGGCGAGAACATCCTCGTCTGTTGAGGGGTCGGGGGTGAGTAATTCTGACAGCTTGGCCTCTCTGAGTGGGGCCGGATAATATCTCTCCATCATGAGAGTCTTGAACTGCTCCCAAGTACATGATCCTTCGGTGGGCTTCAACGACAACCACCAAGAATGGGCGCTCTTACCCAGATAGTAGGCCGCAACTGAAACTTTGTGTCCTTCGGGACACTCTACCATCGCGAATAGCTTCTCGAAGTGTTCGAGCCAATGAACAATATCCGCCGGCACATATGAGCCTTCAAAAGTAGGTGGCCTTTGGCGAGAGATGTCGCCGATGATACTGCTCACATTCCTCTCTTGCCTCTGAGGTGGCGGCGGAGGAGCCTGTTGATTTTGAGTAGTGGAGTTATGCATCGTCTGCATCAGCTGTGTCATCTGGGTCATTTGGGCCATCATGCCCTGCATAAAAGCGAGTGGGTCAACCCGAACACCTTCTGACTGAGCGGTGTCCCGAGTACAACTCCCTGATAGAGAATGATCACGTCCAGGTGAATGAGTAGCAGCGTCGCTGCTAGATGAATTAGCATTATTCCTCGCATTCGCACGTGTATTCACACGAGCTCTCGGGATTCGGCCCGCACCACGGCCTCGTCCTCCTCGTCCTCTGCCATCTCTTTCCATACTGAAGTGGAAAGTTACATGATGATTAAATCTCCCACATGAATATCACGTTATGATTACGTCATTAAATGATGAAAATGAGCATACACGTTCTAACACAATGATTATATGAATGATTAACTGAGGTGACATGATTATCTGATGAAACTATTGAAATGATTATCTTGAACAAGTTAACAAGATTAATGATATGATCATCCAGATCAACAATCGAGTAATGAAATGAATTGAGTGATTAGTGAGTTAAAATGACCGTCCTGGTCAAAATGAAAATGATGTTTGAGGATTGTTAACTGATAAATTATGAATGAGTGATAATTGCCAGAAATTATACCATGGCGTTAGAAGTCTTACAGTTCTTTCGGTCTGATTGGCTCGGCATCTGCACAGGTCACACGTGACGCGAAAGTCCAATGATACTAGTCCGATGACGATGATTTCAAATGAGACATGACTTGGAGGGTAGTATTCAAAACCACGCTCCGATACCAACTCTGTAACACCCCAAACTAGGCGGATATTACGGTCTGTGGACCCCGAGGACCCACCGGGCGAATGAAAAGGATGAATTACACAGGGTAAATGTAGTCGAACCACATTACAACATCAATTACTCCGATTTGGAGTTTCATACAACACACCGAGGTTTATATTGATTACATGTGTATCTTATGTGACGATAAAATACACAACCGAATGAAACGAGTATTCAAACGGAATGTCTGCGTGGAATAAATAAAGGAAACATAAATGATGAATAAGTGATCGAACAATTTGGGGCCCCCTTCTAGTATCATTGGGACTCCTGCCGTCAACGTGTTCTCCTGTGCCTTTGCCTTGCCATGACACGAGAAACAAATATCCCCAAACGGGGTCGATTATCTGAGAACAACAATCCTCGAGTTGAATAAACACAATCATATAAATATGTAGTATAAACCACAAGTTCGATTAAAACGGCGGTTAGATTATAACCCAATCTTGTTGAAAACATACGCAATCAAACATCCGTATGAATCAACTAACAAGATGCGGCTCAAAGGGTGGTGCCACACTACGCCCGGGATGGAAATGTGTTCGTGCACAAGCCACCAACGAGTATCGATCGAATACCGCGTGGTCTTGTACCTAATCGATCTCACGAAGCAATCGACTCGTGTGCACAGTCCAATATGAGGCCAACAACCAACACACGACATAAATGTGCCCGACATGAAAATCCTACACATACCAACCGGCACGCCAGTATGACCCGGAATGCCACGATATAACAAAAGTGACATCGGAAACGAATAATGACTCACCGAGATAAAATGATAGTGAAATGAATGATAGCTCAACAAAATGATTGGAACCGTCGTTCCTTGTGACTGAAGTGATTAATTGACAATGACACGTTTTAATACGGTTAACACAATGATGAATGAGTTACGATTATGAATGAACAACAACAAAAGGAAATGAATATCCTTATAACCGAGTAAGAATTAACTTACACAATACCGGTGACAATTATCCTTCCACGAACAACGTCCTAGTTGAGATATCGGTCGCTCGAACAACCTTGAATTATACAATATCCAACAACCCATTCAATATACGAATCAAACACGAATATAACGAACTCAAAACGTCGATACGATTAAACTAAGTTCATTGGGGCATTATATCGAATACGTTGTGGCCAAACTCCGATTGTTTACAATCAAATCTCAATGAACCACTATCAAATCCCCCAAGAGGTGTTTCAAACCAATAAACACCTTCCAAATGATCAATAATCCGAAATGAATATCCGAAAACGTGATTATAACGACAATTAATCGAAAACCCCCAATTTCAACCCGATATTCAAGGTGTTCTTGAATAATCCCTCAATAATCCAATGAATCCTTATACAAACTCATAATCATATACATATCCCTTCATATAACATGATTATAACGTCCAAAACATCATATCTCAACACAAAATCGAAGTCCAAGGTGTTGAAGAAATTACCTCTTGAAGATCCAACCACTTCGATCCGAAGAACACGAGTTTAATCGAGTATCCAAGCTTCACAACCGAATGAAAATGATTAAAAACCACACTCAAGTGATAGATGAAGAGAATCTTCTCCCTCAAGCCTCTCTCTCTCGTATGAAGGTGGAAAAAATTGGAAGGAATGGGCTGAAATGCAAAAAAAACGAATTTAAAGGGGTTGACTGCCCTGCCGGACACGGCCCGTGCCGATCGGCACGGTCGTGTCGCACAGCTGGCCGACAGGGACTCGACCGTGTCCTGCTTGACACGGTCGCGGCGCGGAGGGCCTTCCGATAGTGACCCGTCCGGCGACTTCGGCATGACTTCGGCCGTGTCCTCGGACACGGCCGGGCGTCTGGCGATCGGTTACGGCTTATCCGGAAGAGTTCGACTCGGCCGTTCAGGCGACACGGTCGAGTCACGTGGCGAATACCCGGCATTTCGGACGAGTACGGCACGGGCCGTGTCGGACGACACGACCGAGTCCGTCCGGCGCGGTGATCGCCAAAAGTCGAAAATGAGCGGGTGAGCTAAAACGACCATAACTCTCTCGTCCGGACTCCGATTGACTCACCGTTTGAACCATTGGAAAGCTAACTCGATGCTCTATAATATTGCAAAGATTTAGAATTTTTTGGAGTTACCAAAAATTAATGGTGATCTAACAAAGTCGAACTCATATGAGGAAAGTTGAAACAATTAACAATAACGATACACAACTCGAAGTTTTCCCGAACGGTGAACACGGTGAAAGAACATGATTGATGAATGATTATAATTGAGTGAAAATACACTGAGTGACAATTACAGACTGATAATTAATGAATGAAAATGAACGGGTATTACATAATATCAGTTGTCAAAGCTAGGAAGGCAGCTGCCAAAGGGGCAACCAGATTCTTACTTCTGACATTCTGCCGATCAAAGATAACTTGACCTATGAAGAAAGGCCGATCAAGATCCTCGACCGGCAAGTACGCGAATTGAGGAAGAAGTGAATTCCTTTAGTTAAAGTTGTTTGGTCAAATCACAACAGAGAGGAAGACGCTACGTGGGAGGCTAAGGAAGTAATGAAGAAATCCTATACCGAACTTTTCAAGAAGGAATTTGGGGACCAAATTCTTCTAAGGAGGGGAGGATTTAAAACCCCCTAAACTCGATAACTTATCATGTACAACTACTAAATCATGATGTACTTTAATAACATTTGTTTTATGACATGATATAATCTACGTCTAATTTTATGTTATTCCACTCATTAATTTCGTAAATTATATTTATAAACCAAATAATAAAATTAAAGTAGAATATTGATTCACTTAATGGACTATGTGTTAATACCTATTTATATATAAACTCACTAATGAACTCAAACCCAACTCAATAAAATTCCTAAGACTTGAATTTATAATTTAAAGCCCAACTCAACTAATTAAATCACCAACTATTACAATTATATCTATACACTTAAGTTAACAAAAATAATATATATATATATATTATATACATTTGGGCGGCAAATGGGGAATAAAAAGAGGAGAGGCATATTTTCTAGAGTATTCATGTTCCCTCATGCAAGAGACCCTCTTAACACACCTTAGACAACATGTCTCTAGTCTTTACTACATATACACTTCTCCAAGCCCTACTTACACAATACAAATGCCCACACTAATTGCCTAGCCTCACATTACACTTCAACACAAAAAAAAAATATGCACTTGAAGAGGGAGAGAGAGGGCCGAATTTGAAGGAGAAAGAAAGAGTTCATCAAAAACTCAAGTAAACTAGGTAATCTTACTCCCTCTAATCTCTTTTATAATATATACTTAATAAAATCTTCATATACTAACTTAAACCCTCTCATGCAAAAATAATACACATCCTTGGTGCATGCTAATTCGGCCGAACTGGGTAGTGTGAGAGGGGAGATCGTCTTTCAACGTTCGAGACCTAGAACCGACTAGTTCCGACAAGAATCAAGGTGGGTGAAACTCTTTCAAAACTTTAAGTAATAATCTTTTCTTACTTATGATGCATGTAAATCTGAAATTTCTTCAAGTATGATGTTGACAAATTGTTGAAATCACCATATTAAAAATTCATGCTATGATATTTGTGCTTTGAATTACATGTATATTCGTTTTTCTTGAATTTTACTTTCGAAAATTATGAAGTATGGTGAGCATGCACAAATCTGAGAATTTTTGTATAAATACATGTCTTATAGAAATATGTTATGGTTATATTAACATGCAATACGATTTGTTGGATTTAGATGATAACCGATTTGGTAGTCGGATATCGATTATGTGAAAAATTGAATATTGTATGTCCTATTCAAAATCTTGTTGAAACTCTACCGAAATCTGGAACTATATGTTATATGATTATATTAGGGTATGTGGATAACTTATTTGTGGCAAAACGGGACTTGATTTGTGTAATATCCGAAATTTCTACTACTGTGGTTTTATATTATTTTATCCGAGTTATGTTGTACAACATGGAATCTGTACAGTATGGATAAAATAAATGAAGGACTAAGACATCTGTATTAGTATTATTACCGCACTTGGCTGACAGTTGTATTGGAAGACATTGTGTGTCGGGCTTATCATATGAGAATGTTGTTGGAAGATGTATATGTATTCAGTATGTCGTATGTTCGTATTCTGCATGTCGAGACGTTGGACAAGAGTAGCTAAAATGGCTAAGTATAGCCTTATTAGCGCACGCTAATATTCATGTATAGTGCACGCTATCGTGCATGTATAGCGCACGCCACATGCATAGGTTAGCGTACGCTAGTGCGGAACAGCTCAGAGGGCATCTACGTGTGGACCCGGCCACTTTCGGCGCATGTGCCTACGAGTCAACGGATGTTGTAATGTAGTACTAACGCACGCTAAACCATAAGGACTAGCGCACGCTAATGGCAGATCAGACAAAAAGGAATCTTATCCTCGTCAGTACTTCCGGCATGTGGGGACACGGGGGTAGGTGCTGACTGTAGCAAGTCAACTACGATTAGCGCACGCTAAGGTCCAAGAAATTACGTGCGCTAGACAGTGTAATTTACGTACGTTATTGCATGGGCATTACGTACGTAAATCGATGTCTGGCAAAGCGATCGCCTCACGGACCACGATAGCGCACGCTACTAAGGAAAAGTAGCGCACGATAATAACAGTTAATATATATATGATTGCAGACGTGAATTATGTTCATTCGGCTATTCCCTCCTTTATTTTGAGAGAGAGAGTTTTTAGACAGAAGTTTGAGGTTCCAAACACTTGAGTTGATCGTCCTTAACAACATTGGAGTTTGGAAATGATTGGAAACGGATTCAACCTTGGGATTCAATCCATTCCTTCAAAGAGGTAATTACTCTTCACTTTGGGATTTTATTTTGAATTGTATATGATGTTCTTGAGTTGATAATCGTTATGAGATGGATCACTGAGTTATGTTGATGATATTGTTGATATGCGGATATTGATATGATTCGTGTGGTTTGGAATGGTGTTGTTCTTCTTCAAGAGATATGTTGGTTAATATCTCCCTTCATTTTGGGTTTTGATGTTGATGTTATTGTTTACTTCGTATGATGATGAACATGCAAGTGATTATGATTCTTGGTGTATATGATATAATTAAGAAGACTATATGTTGAAATGTTAGTGGAAATAAGATTTGGACACTTGTTTGGAAAGTAATGTGTATAAGGTTCCACTTTGGAAAATCACCTCCGATTCTTGAAAACTCCAAAAATTCTGAAACATAACAGTATAATATAGCATCGAGTTAGCTTTCTAATGGTTCAAACGGTGAGTTAATCGGAGTCCGGATGAGTGAGTTATGCTCAAAATGGTAAAAACTATACTGCGTATTCAGGAGCAGTAGCGCACGCTATTGATGAAGTTAGCGTACGCTAACATGCACAGGCGTATAAAACGTAAAGCGATCGGGAATTTCATTTCCCAACCCATCCTACACGATCCCCTTTCGTCCCAACTCACCCAAACTCGGTTTTTAACCACTAAACCTCAGCTTTTGAGTTGGTTTATCAAGTGATAACATCTAGAAAAGCTTGGAACAAGGATTATAACATCATTATTGATTCTTTCGCCGGATTGAAGGTAATTGGCTTGAACTCTAATATTTTGGGATGTTTGAGATTCTTGATATATTTTGGTGGTTTAGTTCGTATCGATGGCTAGAATCATGTAATGTTGAAGGATATATATGTTTGTGATTATGTTCTTCGTGTTCTTGATGTGGTTGGTGTTTGTTGATTGATGATTCGAATATACCTTTGAATTCCGCCTTCAAGGTGTTTGATTGAAGTTTTGAAAGAGAAATTGATTGGAATATTTCGGTTAAGTTTGTATACTCGCCTTATCGAATCGATATGTGGGCTTTGTGGAATCATGGGAATGAATTCGTAATTGTTTGAGTTAGATTGTTCGGACTTGTGTTTAATCGAGATATTTTGGAATTGTTGGGTTTGTGGATTAGTTATATCGATTGTTGATTGTTATCGAATGTGTGTTAAATCGATTATTGTAATAGGTTGAGATTATTGATCGATGTTTAGAACCATGCTTTGCGGTCGTATTCAAGAATGTTCGTAGATTGCTTTGATCAGGGCCGAGGACATGTAGACGACGGCAAGGAATTGGTAACGGCTTCATTGGTATCGAGGCAAGTTATTACTTGCTCAGTTTATAATATTTAATGAATGGTTTCAGTTTCATTCGTTTATAATTCGTATAGCAATGTTTATAAATCGTAATCACAGGAGATTTGAGATTATAGGTTGTATTTGAGTTTTGGGAATTAAATCATAATGTATATGATTTACATTCTTGTAGGCATACTTGGTATCGAGGATAAATCATATTGGAATCGGTTATCGTATTGGAATTGTCGACGTTATCCGATGGATTGAATTGGCCAGAGTTGGTATAATTTCCGTATCGCGAGTTATGATAATGTTTTGAAAACCTTGAGTATTGTTGAGATACCGTACAGATATTTCGGTATTATTTTAATGTGTTGTTAAGGATACGAATCGTGGATTCTCGTAAAGTTACGACGGTAAGATTACATTGGTCGTATTCTTACTTAGTATTTCCATAGATATGTATTTCGTATCTCGACGTGATGGTATTGGTATTTCGTATCTCGACGTATGTTCCATATTTCTTTTGGTATTTGTCTTTGATGGACAATCGGTTATCGTATTGGAATTGTCGACGTTATCCGATGGATTGAATTGGCCAGAGTTGGTATAATTTCCGTATCGCGAGTTATGATAATGTTTTGAAAACCTTGAGTATTGTTGAGATACCGTACAGATATTTCGGTATTATTTTAATGTGTTGTTAAGGATACGAATCGTGGATTCTCGTAAATTCTGACGGTAAGATTACATTGGTCGTATTCTTACTTAGTATTTCCATTGATATGTAATTATTGACGAGATGTGATGGTTATCATTGTTGGATATTATGGCTGACCCCGTCGTGGGCTTTCTTTTTAGGTTCTTGGATTATCAAGCTTGTAGCGGTCGTGGAGAGATGAACTTCCCGGAGGATACTGGCAAGGGCATGTATTTGTGTTTTGAGTTTCTGATCAGTTGTTGTATTCCGCTGCTAGAGTATTTTAATTGTTTGTCTTTATCCGCTGCGTGAGTATTTTTAAATGGCCTTTTGGTATCCGGTAACTTAGGTTACTTTGGCAATCACTTTCTAAATCTATTCTATCGGTACGTATAAGCGATAGCTTAACGTATGTTTTTAAACTATTGAGTTTTGGCATTTTGGGCCTTGTGGTTTCAAATGAGATTCTACGACGGTTTTGATAAACTAATTTTATAAAGTCTTCGAATGTTTTAAATAGATAATACCATCGTTAGCCTCTTGGGCGTTTGTAAATGTTTGCGAAAATTTCCTTCAGCCTTGTGGGTTCCATCTCGGGGCCCACGGCGCTGTAATATTCCCGGTCGGATCTGGGGGTGTTACAGAATATGGTATCGGAGCTTAGGTTGTGAAAACCTAGGCAGTCGGGTCGAGTTGGGTCGTGCTTTTGTCGTGTCATTCGAGTTGTCGGTTGACAAGTGTTTGAGCTCTGGGTTTTTGTTGTTCACTCGGGCTTGTGCGTTATGTGATTTACCAGTGTGGTACTAGGATTGTTGCAACTTTTTCAAATGGTGTTAACGTGTTTCTTCAGATAGAGCTGTGTTGTTTTCTCGAGTTGAACTGAGTTTGCAAAATGTGTGTTTTGAAAATATCTGTGTCGAGTATTTTCTTGAGTTGAGACATGTGCCAGTATCACGGGGAATCGTCGGCTTCACGATCTGTAAGTATTGGATTTTTTAATTGTATTGAGATTTATTGCCGTTCTAAGTTGATATGTTCTGAGGTTCAGAAAGATATTATGCGTTACAGTATAAGGTGACAGAGTTGGGACATGATTGATAATCTTGAGAAGCTACGATATTGGAAATTAGTATGTCGGTTAAGTTTGGAACAGAATTGTACATTTGAGAGAAATATACTGCGTGTTGTAGATTCATGTACAGGATGTAATTTTGGAACTTTGGATTTTTTGAAATTGGGGCACATATGCTATGTGGCTCTATTGGTGTGGTAATAGCGCAATTTTATCATAGTGATTTTCAAATGATTTCTTTGTAAGTGTAGATTTGGGGATGGTGACCCGAGGATGATTGTTTTGGATATTTATTGGTCATTTCCACTCCATATATGATTGGTATGTTCGTCGGATTGTGATTGGTTGTTCGTATGCCGAGGGGTATGTTCACCAGTTGGGTATGTTTATTGAGATCCATTGTATGTGATTGGTGTGTCGTTTTGAGAATTTTGTTCGTTTGTTTATCGGTTTTTGTGGTTCTATATTGATCGTGTTGGAGTTTATCATTTTGATGATATTCTCGATTGTGCTTTGACCTTTGGATTGATCATTGTTGCGATGGTTTCGGAATATTTTGGTTGAACGGTTTGTTGGTTTTTCTATGACGGATTGCAAGTTTCGGGGACGAAACTTATTTTAAGTGGTGTAGTATGTAATATCCGAAATTTCTACTACTGTGGTTTTATATTATTTTATCCGAGTTATGTTGTACAACATGGAATCTGTACAGTATGGATAAAATAAATGAAGGACTAAGACATCTGTATTAGTATTATTACCGCACTTGGCTGACAGTTGTATTGGAAGACATTGTGTGTCGGGCTTATCATATGAGAATGTTGTTGGAAGATGTATATGTATTCAGTATGTCGTATGTTCGTATTCTGCATGTCGAGACGTTGGACAAGAGTAGCTAAAATGGCTAAGTATAGCCTTATTAGCGCACGCTAATATTCATGTATAGCGCACGCTATCGTGCATGTATAGCGCACGCCACGGGCATAGGTTAGCGTACGCTAGTGCGGAACAGCTCAGAGGGCATCTACGTGTGGACCCGGCCACTTTCGGCGCATGTGCCTACGACTCAACGGATGTTGTAATGTAGTACTAACGCACGCTAAACCCTAAGGACTAGCGCACGCTAATGGCAGATCAGACAAAAAGGAATCTTATCCTCGTCAGTACTTACGGCATGTGGGGACACGGGGGTAGGTGCTGACTGTAGCAAGTCAACTACGATTAGCGCACGCTAAGGTCCAAGAAATTACGTGCGCTAGACAGTGTAATTTACGTACGTTATTGCATGGGCATTACGTACGTAAATCGATGTCTGAAGCAAAAGCGATCGCCTCACGGACCACGATAGCGCACGCTACTAAGGAAAAGTAGCGCACGCTAATAACAGTCAATATATATGATTGCAGACGTGAATTATGTTCATTCGGCTATTCCCTCCTTTATTTTGAGAGAGAGAGTTTTTAGAGAGAAGTTTGAGGTTCCAAACACTTGAGTTGATCGTCCTTAACAACATTGGAGTTTGGAAATGATTGGAAACGGATTCAACCTTGGGATTCAATCCATTCCTTCAAAGAGGTAATTACTCTTCACTTTGGGATTTCATTTTGAATTGTATATGATGTTATTGAGTTGATAATCGTCATGTATATGAGCTGATGAGTATATGATTATGAGATGGATCACTGAGTTATGTTGATGATATTGTTGATATGCGGATATTGATATGATTCGTGTGGTTTGGAATGGTGTTGTTCTTCTTCAAGAGATATGTTGGTTAATATCTCCCTTCATTTTGGGTTTTGATGTTGATGTTATTGTTTACTTCGTATGATGATGAACATGCAAGTGATTATGATTCTTGGTGTATATGATATGATTAAGAAGACTATATGTTGAAATGTTAGTGGAAATAAGATTTGGACACTTGTTTGGAAAGTAATGTGTATAAGGTTCCACTTTGGAAAATCACCACCGATTCTTGAAAACTCCAAAAATTCTGAAACATAACAGTATAATAGAGCATCGAGTTAGCTTTCTAATGGTTCAAACGGTGAGTTAATCGGAGTCCGGATGAGTGAGTTATGCTCAAAATAGTAAAAACTATACTGTCTGTATTCTGGGAACAGGTAGCGCACGCTATTGATGAAGTTAGCGTACGCTAACATGCCTGGGCATATAAAAACGTAAAGCAGTCGGGAATTTCATTTCCCAACCCATCCTACATGAGCCCCTTTCGTCCCAAATCACCCAAACTCGGTTTTTAACCCCTAAACCTCAGCTTTTGAGTTGGTTTATCAAGTGATAACATCTAGAAAAGCTTGGAACAAGGATTATAACATCATTATTGATTCTTTCGCCGTATTGAAGGTAATTGGCTTGAACTCTAATATTTTGGGATGTTTGAGATTCTTGATATATTTTGGTGGTTTAGTTCGTATCGATGGCTAGAATCATGTAATGTTGAAGGATATATATGTTTGTGATTATGTTCTTCGTGTTCTTGATGTGGTTGGTGTTTGTTGATTGATGATTCGAATATACCTTTGAATTCCGCCTTCAAGGTGTTTGATTGAAGTTTTGAAAGAGAAATTGATTGGAATATTTCGGTTAAGTTTGTATACTCGCCTTATCGAATCGATATGTGGGCTTTGTGGAATCATGGGAATGAATTCGTAATTGTTTGAGTTAGATTGTTCGGACTTGTGTTTAATCGAGATATTTTGGAATTGTTGGGTTTGTGGATTAGTTATATCGATTGTTGATTGTTATCGAATGTGTGTTAAATCGATTATTGTAATAGGTTGATATTATTGATCGATGTTTAGAACCATGCTTTGCGGTCGTATTCAAGAATGTTCGTAGATTGCTTTGATCAGGGCCGAGGACATGTAGACGACGGCAAGGAATTGGTAACGGCTTCATTGGTATCGAGGCAAGTTATTACTTGCTCAGTTTATAATATTTAATGAATGGTTTCAGTTTCATTCGTTTATAATTCGTATAGCAATGTTTATAAATCGTAATCACAGGAGATTTGAGATTATAGGTTGTATTTGAGTTTTGGGAATTAAATCATAATGTATATGATTTACATTCTTGTTGGCATACTTGGTATCGAGGATACATCATGGTATAGACAAAGGCGTGAATTATTTACCGTCCGTGACATTTTAGAACGTCGAATATTCAGGATAATGGTTCGTGATGGTTTAGACATCGAGATCGTTCTCGAAGGACTCGGGGCAAGTACTCTAATCATTTTTATCATTCGAGTCGATCATGTCGTGATACATTCGTGTATCGTTGTTGTCATGCATTTGTGCATTGTTGTTGTCGTGTATTGTGTACTGTTGTTTTGTGCAGTTGTGCATTGATGTCATATGTCCACCTCGTGTTGGTCCGACGGGATCATCGGGGGTTCTATGCTAGCGTGCGCTGGATCATCGGACAGGTTTTTCCACCTCGGGTTGGTCTGACGGGATCATCGGGGGATCTAGGCAGTGAATGCTGGATCATCGGATTGCCATGTATTGTTGTTGTGCATATGTATATTATGGGTTTGCCATAAGTATACATTGTCATTATTGTTGTGATCATATTGACGTTGTCATGTGAGTATGCATTTGTAGGTCTTGTGTTAGGACCATATCCGTATGTTGTGTTGATCTGATCTCGGATTAGACTGACATGATGGTAATGTTATTTCGTATCTCGAGGTATGTTCCATATTTCTTTTGGTATTTGTCTTTGATGGATAATCGGTTATCGTATTGGAATTGTCGACGTTATCCGATGGATTGAATTGGCCAGAGTTGGTATAATTTCCGTATCGCGAGTTATGATAATGTTTTGAGAACCTTGAGTATTGTTGAGATACCGTACAGATATTTCGGTATTATTTTAATGTGTTGTTATGGATACGAATCGTGGATTCTCGTAAAGTTACGACAGTAAGATTACATTGGTCGTATTCTTACTTAGTATTTCCATTGATATGTAATTATTGACGAGATGTGATGGTTATCATTGTTGGATATTATGGCTGACCCCGTCGTGGGCTTTCTTTTTAGGTTCTTGGATTATCAAGCTTGTAGCGGTCGTGGAGAGATGAACTTCCCGGAGGATCGGCAAGGGCATGTATTTGTGTTTTGAGTTTACGATCGGTTGTTGTATTATTTGCTAGAGTATTTTAATTGTTTGTCTTTATCCGCTGCGTGAGTATTTTTAAATGGCCTTTTGGTATCCGGTAACTTAGGTTACTTTGGCAATCATTTTCTAAATCTATTCTGTCGGTACGTGTAAGCGATAGCTTAACGTATGTTTTTAAACTATTGAGTTTTGGCATTTTGGGCCTTGTGGTTTCAAATGAGCTTCTACGACGGTTTTGATAAACTAATTTTATAAAGTCTTCGAATGTTTTAAATAGACAATACCGTCGTTAGCCTCTTGGGCGTTTGTAAATGTTTGCGAAAATTTCCTTCAGCCTTGTGGGTTCCATCTCGGGCCCCACGGCGCTGTAATATTCCCGGTCGGATCTGGGGGTGTTACAGAATATGGTATCGGAGCTTAGGTTGTGAAAACCTAGACAGTCGGGTCGAGTTGGGTCGTGCTTTTGTCGTGTCATTCGAGTTGTCGGTTGACAAGTGTTTGAGCTCTGGGTTTTTGTTGTTCACTCGGGCTTGTGCGTTATGTGATTTACCAGTGTGGTACTGGGATTGTTGCAACTTTTTCAAATGGTGTTAACGTGTTTCTTCAGATAGAGCTGTGTTGTTTTCTCGAGTTGAACTGAGTTTGCAAAATGTGTGTTTTGAAAATATCTGTGTCGAGTATTTTCTTGAGTCGAGACATGTGCCAGTATCACGGGGAATCGTCGGCTTCACGATCTGTAAGTATTGGATTTTTTAATGGTATTGAGATTTATTGCCGTTCTAAGTTGATATGTTCTGAGGTTCAGAAAGATATTATGCGTTACAGTATAAGGTGACAGAGTTGGGACATGATTGATAATCTTGAGAAGCTACGATATTGGAAATCAGTATGTCGGTTAAGTTTGGAACAGAATTGTACATTTGAGAGAAATATACTGCGTGTTGTAGATTCTTGTACAGGATGTAATTTTGGAACTTTGGATTTTTTGAAACTGGGGCACATATGCTATGTGGCTCTATTGGTGTGGTAATAGCGCAATTTTATCATAGTGATTTTCAAATGATTTTTTTGTAAGTGTAGATTTGGGGATGGTGACCCGAGGATGATTGTTTTGGATATTTATTGGTCGTTTCCACTCCATATATGATTGGTATGTTCGTCGGATTGTGATTGGTTGTTCGTAGGCCGAGGGGTATGTTCACCAGTCGGGTATGTTTATTGAGATCCATTGTATGTGATTGGTGTGTCATTTTGAGAATTTTGTTCGTTTGTTTATCGGTTTTTGTGGTTCTATATTGATCGTGTTGGAGTTTATCATTTTGATGATATTCTCGATTGTGCTTTGACCTTTGGATTGATCATTGTTGCGATGGTTTCGGAATATTTTGGTTGAACGGTTTCTTGGTTTTTCTATGATGGATTGCAAGTTTCGAGGACGAAACTTATTTTAAGTGGTGTAGTGTAACACCCCCAAGTTATTCAGGGATATTACAGCGCCGTAAGCCCCGCCGTGGGACCCACAAGGCTAAACATACGCGGAATCATAAATTTTGACCGATATGGTCTACACACAGTGGAATGACAAACGATACAAAGGTATTCGAAATATAACCAATGTATTCACAAACATCACAACTCAATTCAATACTTCGGCAAACACAGGCCGGAACATCAAGGAAAAAGGAAAACAATACTCGAGTATTCAATAGCGATCGATTACAACGACCTTTGAGCGGAAACTCCAAACATAACTGGAAGAAAGACACAGTATCACACTTGCCCACCATCTTTATGCCGACCCGATACCTGCCCATCCGCTCTCCTGGAACCTGAAATACATGAAACGTATTTCCCCCATAAAGGGGTTAGCCGTCGAATAGCTAGTGCAAGTATATCAATATGAAACGCAATACTCCTCGACAATAAAGTAAATGTAACCGTCAATTCATCAATTCAAGACTAGTATTCCGGAATAACTAAAATCTCAAGACGTATGTGAATGCCGTAGAAACGGTTCGTTCATATCATACGCCGTTACATGTAGGAATGCCGTCAAAACGGTTCGTTCATTACATGCCAACATTATTTCATATGAATGCCGTAGAAACGGTTCGTTCATATCAACCATGGAATCGCACCAGAGGCTACGAAACCCTCATAGGACCATAGGCCCGTCCCGGAGTGGCTAGAAATAATCATACCATCAATATTTCCTACTTTCAAAGTCGAGAACGTACAATCATAAATGTATACTTGCCTTTGAGACATCGAGGAACGAACGGAAAAAGGGGTATGAGATTGGTAGGTCCAAGAACGCGCTTCCGGCACCTAAACGATTCGCAAGGAATATGATAATCAATTATCCATATTCAAATTACACGAAGAAACCCCCGAAACCCGTCTACGATTCATAAAGATATACGGATAATCAACTAGAGGTTGGAAAATCGTCCAAACCTCACAAGTCCGAAAACGACATAATTCAACCCGCAAAATCGGAAGAAAACACTCATACGGTATAGATATATCAAAATCTCAAGGTTCTCAAACTTCAATCGGGTAAAACGGACGAATCTACAAAAACCCCCAAAATCCAACACAAAATTCAAAGTGTTCTTGAATAATCTTTCAATAATCCGGTGAATACCCAATCATGTCCATAATCACGCATATATCACATCATACACCATGATTTTATCATCCAAAACGTCAAAACCCACACAAAATTGAGAAGTCAAGATGTCGAAGAAATTACCTCTTGAATATTCAAGCGCTATGATCCAAGGAATACGCGATAGATCGACTATCCGGGCTTCCCAACCGAGTGAAAGTGGTAAATCTTCAACACACAAGTGATAGATATGAAAAGAACTCCTCCCTCAAACTCTCTCTCTCTCGCGATAGAAGAATGAAATGGAGGAAAATGGCTGAAATCTCGCTTAAAAAGCCGAATTATGCAGTTGACCGCATTGTGTGCCGCGGCTCAGCATAGGTGTGCCGTGGCACAGGCCTAAAAATTGTTCCCAGGTTTCGGCAGTGTGCCGCGGCTCAGCTCAGGTGTGCCGCGGCACCGGGTACAGGCGGGTTTTGGCTGAGGATGCAAAACCATTATGCCGCGGCTCAGCATAGGTGTGCCGCGGCAATGACTCGACAGTGTGCCGCGGCACTGCCGGAGTGTGCCGCGGCACCCGGTACAGCCTGCTCGGCCAAATTTAGAAAATGTGTGTGCTTGGCGCACACTCCTTGTCCGTGGCTCACACCCCCTTCGGGTCCTAAAATGATGGAAAATGACCCGGGAAGAGAATAAAAGTAATAGGATTCAATGTCCGGGCAACAATAACACGAAAATAGAAGTACGGAAACCCCAAAACGGTGGTTCCAAGCAATGATTACAAGGGTTCGCTCAACAAATCACGATCCGAAGAATATGAAAAGGTTTGAAATGACATGACTTTTGACCGGGTATTACATTCTCCCCCTCTAAAAAGAAGTTTCGTCCCGAAACTTAAGGAATAAATAGTTCGGGGTATTCCACCCGCATCTTCTCTTCCGTCTCCCAAGTCGCCTCGTCGACTCCATGCCTCGACCATTGCACTTTAACCAGTGGAATAGTCTTATGCCGAAGTTGTTTCTCACGGCGCTCAAGAATCTTCATGGGTTTCTCCGAAAAGGTAATATCCTCGGCTACGTCAATCTCACTGTAGTCGATAATGTAGCTCGGATCCGGTACGTACTTCCTCAACTGGGACACATGAAAAACACTATGGACGTGACTCAAAGCTGGAGGCAACGCCAAGCGATAAGCTAAGTCTCCAACTCTGTCCAAAATCTCGAAAGGTCCGATATACCTTGGACTGAGTTTTCCCTTTTTACCGAAGCGGAAAACTCCTCTGGTCGGCGATACTTTGAGCAAGACGTGATCCCCCACCTCAAACTCCAAGGGTCGACGACGAGTATCGGCGTAAGATTTCTGACGACTGGGCGATCGATGTCGATCTCGGATAATAGAAATCTTTTCCTTGGTCTCCAACAACATATCTGGTTCCGTCCCAACTAGCTCAGAAGCCTCGTCCCAACATAATGGCGACCTACATCGCCTACCATAGAGAGCCTCGAAGGGTGCCATTTTGATCGACGCATGCCAACTATTATTGTAAGCAAACTCGATCAACGGCAAGTGAAGCTCCCAATCATTACTCCAGTCTAAGGCACAAGCCCGCAACATATCCTCCAACGTCAGATCGTCCTCTCCGTCGACCGTCCGACCGAGGATGAAAGGAGGTGCTCAATCTCAACTCGGTACCCGAGCACGATGAACGGCTGCCAAAAATGCGATACGAAACGGCCGTCTCGATCGAAACAATGGTCTTGGGGTACCGTGTAACCTCACGATCTCAGCGATAAAGGTTCGAGCCAATCTATCCGGTCCCCAAGTATCCTTAATACCCAAAAAGTGTGCAGACTTGGTCAATCGATCGACAATTACCCAAATCATATTCATTCCAGTCCGAGTTCTCGGCATGCCAGTGATAAAATCCATTGAGATATCTTCCCACTTCCACTCGGGAATGGGAAGTGGTTTCAACAACCCCGCCGGTCGTTGATGTTCGATCTTGACTTGTTGACACGTCAAGCACCGTAATACAAACTCCGTAACATCCTTCTTCATGTTATTCCACCAAAAATTTCGCTTCAAATCTTTATACATCTTACTCGTCCCGGGGTGGATTGAGTAAGGCGTAGCATGGGCTTCTCGGAGGATTCTCTGTCTCAACTCTAAATCGTTCGGAACGCAAAGTCTGCCCTGAAATCTCAGAATACTATCCTCATGTACCATAAAGCCAGGAGCTTTTCCTTTAATCACATCTTCCTTCAGTTGAGAAATCATCGGGTCACTCCACTGCTTCCCTTTGATGTCGTCAACTAAGGACGAAGTAATTTCGAGAGTACACAACTGTCCCTGTACTCGTTGAAGCCAAATTTCTATCCCTTGCTCAATTAGATCTTGACGAATTTTAAATGCAGGGCGTAAGAACTTCGAGCATTTGAAGAGATCTTGATTTGCGGCTCGAGCATCCGCAGCGACATTGGCTTTCGGGGTGGTAAAGAATTTCCAGATCATAATCCTTTATCAACTCTAGCCAACGTCTCTGTCTCATATTCAGCTCCTTACAGCTGAAAATATATTTCGAGCTCTTGTGATCGGTATAAATCCGGCACGGTGAACCATACAAATAATGCCGCCAAATCTTGAGTGCGAAGACAATTGCGGCCAATTCTAAATCGTGAGTAGGATAATTCATCTCATAAGGCTTTAATTGTCGAGACGCAAAGCTATCGTCTTATCATGCCGCATAAGCACACATTGTGCCTTGACCGAAGCGTCACTATAAGCCGCAAAGCCCTCGCTACCATGCGGTAAAGTTAAAATCTGCGGCTGAAGTCAATCGTCTCTTGATTCATCGAAGCTCTGTTGTCTCTCATCCGTCCGAGATAAACTTTTCGGTCTTACGGAGTAATTTTGTAAGCGGTCGAGCGAGTTTCGAGAACCCTCGACAAACCGAGCGGTAATACCCGGCAAGGCCCAAAAAGCTACGAACCTCCTTAACATTTTTAGGCGGTGCCCGGCCAAAGATTGCCTCGATCTTCTGCGGGTCTACGAACCCCTTCTGAAATCACATGGCAGAAACATAACTTCTTCCAACCAAAACTCACATTTCGAGAATTTTGCATAGAGGTGCTCGGTTCTCAAAATGTCTAAGACCAAACGCAAGTGTCGGGCATGTTCCTCCTTATCCCGAGAATAGATCAAGATGTCGTCAATAAAGACGACTACACACCTGTCGAGGTACTCGATGAATATTTTATTCATTAACTGCATGAATACTGCCGGCGCATTCGTCAACCCAAAAGGCATAACTACAAATTCATAATGCCCATATCTCGTCCGGAACGCCATCTTTGGAACGTCGGACTCCCTCACTCTGAGTTGATAATACCCGGATCTTAAGTCAATCTTCGAGAAAACCGCAGCTCCTTGCAATTGATCAAATAAATCGTCTATACGCGGTAGAGGATACTTGTTTTTGATGGTTACTTTATTCAGCTCACGGTAGTCGATGCACAAACATAGTGAACCATCTTTCTTCCTCACGAAGAGAACAGGCGCGCCCCAAGGCGAAGCGCTCGGTCTGATGTATCCTTTTTCCAAAAGTTCTCCCAACTGAGTCTTCAATTCCTGCATCTCGGAAGGTGCCATCCGATAAGGTGCTTTAGAAATCGGAGCCGCATATGGCTCTAAGTCTACGGTAAATTCTATCTCTCGATCTGGCGGTAATCCCGGAAGATCGTCCGGAAAAACATCGGGATACTCATTAACAACCGGAATTGAAGAGAAATCGACTTCGCTTCCTTCCGTTTTCAAAGCATAGCACCAATAGCCCGTACAACCTTTATTTAGAAGTCTTACGGCCTTCATGGCACTGATAAGTAACCTGGATTGGCCCGACTTACGTCCCAAAAATGAGTACTCAAATCCGTCCTTAGTCATCATAGTGATAACTTTGGTACGGTAATTCATAATCGCCTGGTGATTATTAAGCCAATCCTCGCCGAGGATTACGTCCTCGCCTTCCATATCAACTACAATTAAATTTGATGACCATTCCATACCGGATATAATCACCGGAAAATCTCTAATCTCCCGGTTCCCCACGATTCTATCCCCTCTCGGCAGTCTCACGATGAAGGGATCGCAAACAGTCAGATAAGATATATTCAAACGGCGTACACACTCCAAAGAAATAAAAGAATGTGTAGCGCCCGAATCAAAAAGCACACGGACTGGATAAGATAAAATATAGATGGTACCTGAAGCCACCGCCGCGTCGGGCTCGTCCGTTCGACGCATCTCATAAACTCGTGGTTGTACCGAACCGACGCTAGAGTCCCCCCCTCCAGCGTTCTGACCCCGTCCCCGGCCCCTGCCAAAATTCTGCTGAGGTTGACCAGCTGGGGCAGAAGCCCGAGTGTCCAAAGTCTGATTCGGCTCGGAACAATAAGTCGCTCTATGTCCCATCTGTCCGCACGTGTGACACTTCAACGGTGGAAAGTGGCATTCCAAATTAATGTGGCCTGAACGGCCACAATTATAGCAAGTCACCGCACGATTTGAGGTACCTGAAGTAGGACGGTAACCCCTCTTCCCTTTATTAGAACGTGACGACTGTCCGGCAAAACGGTTAGTTGTCTGTGACTTCTGAAAGTTTCCACCCTTAGAGCCATAAAAATTTCCCCCGACTTTCTGCTTCTTCGGTTCTTCAACGGTATCATTGTCGGGGCTCAACATATCATGGGCTAAAGCTCTGTCCTGATACTCTTTCAGTGTGGTACAAGCAAATCCGGCCATGTACCGCCGTAAGTCCAAATTCATCCGCATATCAAAATAACGGATCTTATCACGCTCGTTACGTACTTGATCCTTCACATGGATTAATTGTTGGTTATACTCCACGATCGCCTGCGAAACGGGAATATCTTGTGGTTTAGCCTCGAAGAAGGCTCGGATTCGCTCTCGTGCCGGCGAGGGCAAAACTCGGCCTCCAAGAGCTCCTTAAATTCATCCCATGAGGCAATACGATCCTGTGGCTTGATGACCTTCCACCAAGTAGCGGCCTCCTTAGTGAGGAAATCTTGAGCAATCGGTACTTTCCTCACCTCGGGCAATCAAGCGCCTCGAAAATCTTCTCCAGTCTGCTAGCCAATCCTCCCGACTAGCAGTGCGTGGCACCGCCAAACTGTGGAGGGTGCATACGGATTACATTCTGAAGCAGGGCATCCGTGTTTGGGTTCGGGTTATTCAGCTGAACAGTTTGGGCCAAAATAGTCATCTGAGTAGCCAATTGTTGAAGTGCATTCGCCACTCTAACGTCTGTGTTGTTCCCCTGACCATATGACTGGTCGTGCTGACTCTCGGTATCGGGATGCACCGAGTTCGAAAAACTGGCGTTGGTCGACCCCGCAACTGAACTGATGGAAACGGCCGCGCCACGACCTCTTCCTCGCCCACGGCCACGACCACGGCCACGGCCCCTACCAGCTGACATACTGAAGAACACACAAGTCACGTAAGCACAATTCAATCACGCATCAACAAAGTGTCCGGTTCTCAAGAATACCGATAAAAAGGAAGCAAAACGAAAAAGGAAACACCAGAAGAGTGAGAGGTCTTACAAGTACCGGTCGCACTGTGATGATGGCAGAGTAGTGATACTGTGGACAATTAACGACTCGATCGACCCAAAAGACCGACAGCCTAGGTATCCATAGACCTAAGCTCCGATACCATATTCTGTAACACCCCCAAGTTATTCAGGGATATTACAGCGCCGTAAGCCCCGTCGTGGGACCCACAAGGATAAACATACGCGGAATCATAAATTTTTACCGATATGGTCTACACACAGTGGAATGAAAAACGATACAAAGGTATTCGAAATATAACCAATGTATTCACAAACATCACAACTCAATTCAATACTTCGGCAAACACAGGCCGGAACATCAAGGAAAAAGGAAAACAATACTCGAGTATTCAATAGCCAATCCAGTACAACGACACTGAACGGGAAACTCCAAACATAACTGGAAGAAAGACACAGTATCACACTTGCCCACCATCTTTATGCCGACCCGATACCTGCCCGTCCGCTCTCCTGGAACCTGAAATACATGAAACGTATTTCCCCCATAAAGGGGTTAGCCGTCGAATAGCTAGTGCAAGTATATCAATATGAAACGCAATACTCCTCGACAATAAACTAAATGTAACCGTCAATTCATCAATTCAAGACTAGTATTCCGGAATAACTAAAATCTCAAGACGTATGTGAATGCCGTAGAAACGGTTCGTTCATATCATACGCCGTTACATGTAGGAATGCCGTCAAAACGGTTTGTTCATTACATGCCAACATTATTTCATATGAATGCCGTAGAAATGGTTCGTTCATATCAACCATGGAATCGCACCAGAGGCTACGAAACCCTCAGAGGACCATAGGCCCGTCCCGGAGTGGCTAGAAATAATCATACCATCAATATTTCCTACTTTCAAAGTCGAGAACGTACAATCATAAATGTATACTTGCCTTTGAGACATCGAGGAACGAACGGAAAAAGGGGTATGAGATTGGTAGGTCCAAGAACGCGCTTCCGGCACCTAAACGATTCGCAAGGAATATGATAATCAATTATCCATATTCAAATTACACGAAGAAACCCCCGAAACCCGTCTACGATTCATAAAGATATACGGATAATCAACTAGAGGTTGGAAAATCGTCCAAACCTCACAAGTCCGAAAACGACATAATTCAACCCGCAAAATCGGAAGAAAACACTCATACGGTATAGATATATCAAAATCTCAAGGTTCTCAAACTTTAATCGGGTAAAACGGACGAATCTACGAAAACCCCCAAAATCCAACATAAAATTCAAAGTGTTCTTGAATAATCTTTCAATAATCCGGTGAATACCCAATCATGTCCATAATCCCGCATATACCACATCATACACCATGATTTTATCATCCAAAACGTCAAAACCCACACAAAATCGAGAAGTCAAGATGTCGAAGAAATTACCTCTTGAATATTCAAGCGCTATGATCCAAGGAATACGCGATAGATCGACTATCCGGGCTTCCCAACCGAGTGAAAGTGGTAAATCTTCAACACACAAGTGATAGATATAAAAGAACTCCTCCCTCAAACTCTCTCTCTCTCGCGATAGAAGAAGGAAATGGAGGAAAATGGCTGAAATCTCGCTTAAAAAGCCGAATTATGCAGTTGACCGCATTGTGTGCCGCGGCTCAGCATAGGTGTGCCGCGGCACGAGCCTAAAATTGTTCCCGGAGTTTCGGCAGTGTGCCGCGGCTCAGCTCAGGTGTGCCGCGGCACCGGGTACAGGCGGGTTTTGGCTGAGGATGCAACACCAGTGTGCCGCGGCTCAGCATAGGTGTGCCGCGGCAATGACTCGGCAGTGTGCCGCGGCACTGCCGGAGTGTGCCGCGGCACCCGGTACAGCCTGCTCGGCCAAATTTAGGAAATGTGTGTGCCGCGGCGCACACTCCTTGTGCCGCGGCTCACACCCCCTTCGGGTCCTAAAATGATGGAAAATGACCCGGGAAGAGAATAAAAGTAATAGGATTCAATGTCCGGGCAACAATAACACGAAAATAGAAGTACGGAAACCCCAAAACGATGGTTCCAAGCAATGATTACAAGGGTTCGCTCAACAAATCACGATCCGAAGAATATGAAATGGTTTGAAATGACATGACTTTCGACCGGGTATTACATGTAGTATGTATTATCCGAAATTTCTACTACTGTGGTTTTATATTATTTTATCCGAGTTATGTTGTACAACATGGAATCTGTACAGTATGGATAAAATAAATGAAGGACTAAGACATCTGTATTAGTATTATTACCGCACTTGGCTGACAGTTGTATTGGAAGACATTGTGTGTCGGGCTTATCATATGAGAATGTTGTTGGAAGATGTATATGTATTCAGTATGTCGTATGTTCGTATTCTGCATGTCGAGACGTTGGACAAGAGTAGCTAAAATGGCTAAGTATAGCCTTATTAGCCCACGCTAATATTCATGTATAGCGCACGCTATCGTGCATGTATAGCGCACGCCACGGGCATAGGTTAGCGTACGCTAGTGCGGAACAGCTCAGAGGGCATCTACGTGTGGACCCGGCCACTTTCGGCGCATGTGCCTACGAGTCAACAGATGTTGTAATGTAATACTAACGCACGCTAAACCCTAAGGACTAGCGCACGCTAATGGCAGATCAGACAAAAAGGAATCTTATCCTCGTCAGTACTTCCGGCATGTGGGGACACGGGGGTAGGTGCTGACTGTAGCAAGTCAACTACGATTAGCGCACGCTAAGGTCCAAGAAATTACGTGCGCTAGACAGTGTAATTTACGTACGTTATTGCATGGGCATTACGCACGTAAATCAGTGTACGAAGCAAAACAGTCTCCTCTGGACCACGATAGCGCATGCTACTAAGGAAAAGTAGCGCACGCTAATAACAGTCAATATATATATGATTGCAGACGTGAATTATGTTCATTCGGCTATTCCCTCCTTTATTTTGAGAGAGAGAGTTTTTAGAGAGAAGTTTGAGGTTCCAAACACTTGAGTTGATCGTCCTTAACAACATTGGAGTTTGGAAATGATTGGAAACGGATTCAACCTTGGGATTCAATCCATTCCTTCAAAGAGGTAATTACTCTTCACTTTGGGATTTCATTTTGAAGTGTATATGATGTTCTTGAGTTGATAATCGTCATGTATATGAGCTGATGAGTATATGATTATGAGATGGATCACTGAGTTATGTTGATGATATTGTTGATATGCGGATATTGATATGATTCGTGTGGTTTGGAATGGTGTTGTTCTTCTTCAAGAGATATGTTGGTTAATATCTCCCTTCATTTTGGGTTTTGATGTTGATGTTATTGTTTACTTCGTATGATGATGAACATGCAAGTGATTATGATTCTTGGTGTATATGATATAATTAAGAAGACTATGTGTTGAAATGTTAGTTGAAATAAGATTTGGACACTTGTTTGGAAAGTAATGTGTATAAGGTTCCACTTTGGAAAATCACCACCGATTCTTGAAAACTCCAAAAATTCTGAAACATAAAAGTATAATAGAGCATCGAGTTAGCTTTTTAATGGTTCAAACGGTGAGTTAATCGGAGTCCGGATAAGTGAGTTATGCTCAAAATGGTAAAAACTATACTGTCTGTATTCTGGGAACAGGTAGCGCACGCTATTGATGAAGTTAGCGTACGCTAACATGCCTGGGCGTATAAAAACGTAAAGCAGTCGGGAATTTCATTTCCCAACCCATCCTACACGATCCCCTTTCGTCCCAAATCACCCAAACTCGGTTTTTAACCCCTAAACCTCAGCTTTTGAGTTGGTTTATCAAGTGATAACATCTAGAAAAGCTTGGAACAAGGATTATAACATCATTATTTATTCTTTCGCCGGATTGAAGGTAATTGGCTTGAACTCTAATATTTTGGGATGTTTGAGATTCTTGATATATTTTGGTGGTTTAGTTCGTATCGATGGCTAGAATCATGTAATGTTGAAGGATATATATGTTTGTGATTATGTTCTTCGTGTTCTTGATGTGGTTGGTGTTTGTTGATTGATGATTCGAATATACCTTTGAATTCCGCCTTCAAGGTGTTTGATTGAAGTTTTGAAAGAGAAATTGATTGGAATATTTCGGTTAAGTTTGTATACTCGCCTTATCGAATCGATATGTGGGCTTTGTGGAATCATGGGAATGAATTCGTAATTGTTTGAGTTAGATTGTTCGGACTTGTGTTTAATCGAGATATTTTGGAATTGTTGGGTTTGTGGATTAGTTATATCGATTGTTGATTGTTATCGAATGTGTGTTAAATCGATTATTGTAATAGGTTGAGATTATTGATCGATGTTTAGAACCATGCTTTGCGGTCGTATTCAAGAATGTTCGTAGATTGCTTTGATCAGGGCCGAGGACATGTAGACGATGGCAAGGAATTGGTAACGGCTTCATTGGTATCGAGGCAAGTTATTACTTGCTCAGTTTATAATATTTAATGAATGGTTTCAGTTTCATTCGTTTATAATTCGTATAGCAATGTTTATAAATCGTAATCACAGGAGATTTGAGATTATAGGTTGTATTTGAGTTTTGGGAATTAAATCATAATGTATATGATTTACATTCTTGTAGGCATACTTGGTATCGAGGATACATCATGGTATAGACAAAGGCGTGAATTATTTACCGTCCGTGACATTTTAGAACGTCGAATATTCAGGATAATGGTTCGTGATGGTTTAGACATCGAGATCATTCTCGAAGGACTCGGGGCAAGTACTCTAATCATTTTTATCATTCGAGTCGATCATGTCGTGATACATTCGTGTATCGTTGTTGTCATGCATTTGTGCATTGTTGTTGTCGTGTATTGTGTACTGTTGTTTTGTGCAGTTGTGCATTGATGTCATATGTCCACCTCGTGTTGGTCCGACGGGATCATCGGGGGATCTATGCTAGCGCGCGCTGGATCATCGGACAGGTTTTTCCACCTCGGGTTGGTCTGACGGGATCATCGGGGGATCTAGGCAGTGAACGCTGGATCATCGGATTGCCATGTATTGTTGTTGGGCATATGTATATTATGGGTTTGCCATAAGTATACATTGTCGTTATTGTTGTGATCATATTGACGTTGTCATGTGAGTATGCATTTGTAGGTCTTGTGTTAGGACCATATCCGTATGTTGTGTTGATATGATCTCGGATTAGACTGACGTGATGGTAATGGTATTTCGTATCTCGAGGTATGTTCCATATTTATTTTGGTATTTGTCTTTGATGGACAATCGGTTATCGTATTGGAATTGTCGACGTTATCCGATGGATTGAACTGGCCAGAGTTGGTATAATTTCCGTATCGCGAGTTATGATAATGTTTTGAGAACCTTGAGTATTGTTGAGATACCGTACAGATATTTCGGTATTATTTTAATGTGTTGTTATGGATACGAATCGTGGATTCTCGTAAAGTTACGACGGTAAGATTACATAGGTCGTATTCTTACTTAGTATTTCCATTGATATGTAATTATTGACGAGATGTGATGGTTATCATTGTTGGATATTATGGCTGACCCCGTCGTGGGCTTTCTTTTTAGGTTCTTGGATTATCAAGCTTGTAGCGGTCGTGGAGAGATGAACTTCCCGGAGGATACTGGCAAGAGCATGTATTTGTGTTTTGAGTTTCTGATCAGTTGTTGTATTCCGCTGCTAGAGTATTTTAATTGTTTGTCTTTATCCGCTGCGTGAGTATTTTTAAATGGCCTTTTGGTATCCGGTAACTTAGGTTACTTTGGCAATCATTTTCTAAATCTATTCTGTCGGTACGTGTAAGCGATAGCTTAACGTATGTTTTTAAACTATTGAGTTTTGGCATTTTGGGCCTTGTGGTTTCAAATGAGATTCTACGACGGTTTTGATAAACTAATTTTATAAAGTCTTCGAATGTTTTAAATAATTAATACCGTCGTTAGCCTCTTGGGCGTTTGTAAATGTTTGTGAAAATTTCCTTCAGCCTTGTGGGTTCCATCTCGGGGCCCACGGCGCTGTAATATTCCCGGTCGGATCTGGGGGTGTTACAATTTGAGTAAACGGAACTTTAGGGGTGTAAAATTGTAATTAATAAAAAGTTGGGACTAAACTGAAATTTTCGAGAATAAACTATTCTGGACCCTAAATAACATATATTTTATCACTTATAGGCTGTCTAAAGTTTCATGTGAATCGGAGTTCGATATCTAAGCTTATTAGTCAATTTGCAATTTTAAAAATAATTTCAGGGTCAAATGCAAGAAATCAAAAATTCTGGACCAAGTCTGAATTTTCTGGACTTGTTCACAAATCTGGGATTCTAGGTTCATCACGAGCCATCTCGTAAAATTTTGTTAAATTTCGAGCTAAATTCGTAGCTCTAAAGTCCTCGGAGCAATTTTGTTAAGTTTTGGGGCAATTTCGTAATTTATGGAAATTTCAGTCCCGAAACTGGAAATTTCGAATCTATTCTTAAATCTGAAATTGAAATAGTATCTTTGACCTTCTTATAAATTTTCACGACCATCCGAGTTCATTTCATATCTCCAAAATGCTTAGGCTCAACCTAAGGGTATAAACGTCGTTTCGGCCAACTTCAGAAAAATTCTCGACTTCTTTTCATCGAACCTACCAATCCAATACATCTGACTTGAATCCTTTAAAACCGTTGATGAAATATTGAGAATATTTTCAAATTAATATACAAGCCCTATCCTGTATTACCGTGCCACAAATATAAGTAACCATATTCCATACTTAATCAAAAGACGCAATTAATCTCACTGATCGAATGTTTAAGTGTTACTCGTGCTATGCAACTAACTGACAATTGTGACTGTCCGGGAACTAAGTGCTATATAAAAAAAGTGCCATGGATGGGTCCGCCCTCTAACTCTATCGGGACAAAGTGCCACGTCGACGGATGGGGGCCACCTCTTGAACCCATACGAAACAGAGAGTTGACCTAAAATCTGGGGGCCACCTCTTGAACTGTAGGAGACACCTCTAGAGTCTCAAATTGAGTCGGGACAGTTAGATCAAGCCTTGGATCGAGCAGCACGGCTGCGGCTCATGAACAAGGCTACCGTTGTTGCCTATTCCCATAACCGAGGAACAAAGTGTTCCGAAGGACCTGGGTCATAGAACTTGAGGTATAATGGTGATCATGGTATGATCCAGGTATTGACCCACAACTAAGGACATACTGAGCCCAGATAAGAGATAAGGAAGCACACGCTAAGTGTGAGAGCGAAGGCTCAGCTACTGGGGCGACGGTCCAAATCTTGGGGCGACGGCCTATACTGCTGAGAGTAATAAGGAAAGCCTAGAATCCAAAGTCCACATCGGCAGGATTCAAAGCTAGATTGATTGATCGACGGATTGACTAATTGATTGACTTGACATCTGTCCATGGGAACAGGATTATATTATTTCACTATTAAACGATTATCTTTCGATAAATCGCAGCATATCTTTGAAACCTTATTCACTTTTCTTATAACTTGACAAAGTCATGCTTCACTTAAAATTTTCAAAGGAAAGAAATCCACACTCGCACACGATCACCCACTCACTGAGACCATTTGTCTCACCCTACCGTTTTCCCTTTTAAACCAGAGAATGAGCAACCAGCAGAAGACGAGGAAGGCTTTGTGGAAGAGAGCGATTAGAAGGCCGCAGCATAGACTCAGAATTTCTGTTTTTATCCCGACTTATAATAATTTACTATGTTTCGTACTTTGAATCTTCTGTTATTTTTCCGCTGCAAACTTATGATCACTGTAATTTGATTATCAACTTTTCTTACAACAAATCTTAGAACATCGGGTTAAGATCGTTGATTGAAAATTTTATCCAATTGTTATTTAGCTTCCGCTATTTATTGCTACACATTATTTGATTGATCGACTGGTACGTCGCGCCCTCGTCCTTCCCGATCTTGGGGGCATGACAGGTACAATACATCTCTGGACCGGTAGTCAAGGTTGGCCAGCTTTCTTTCTTTAGGGGGCATCTCTGTTCTCTTCTTGGGAATCTGCTTTGGTTTTCCAACTGCTATTTCTTCATCTGTGATGTCCTTCAAGAAGATGAAGGGTCCATCCTCTATGATACACCATATTGTAGGTCACAAGTTGTCAGGAATAAGTCTATAGGGGGGTGAATAGACTTATTAAACTCTTTTCCTTAATCAGGTGAGTTTCTTCAGTTGTATAATATGCAGCTAATAAACCTTAGCTGCATATGAGTAGTGCGGAAGCACAGCTGGTAACATTGCAGGTGACTTATATCGACTTTAGGTGACTTATGTCAACTGTAAAGACTAAGCAATGCGGAAGGCAGTTGACTATTAAATAGAACAGTAAATATGAATGCAGCAGATAAGTATGATGAATGCAGTAAAACACACAAGCACTTATAGTAGTTTCAGAGGTGGGGTAATCCTCTACTAGTCCACTTTTCTCCAAACCAATTGGAGATGAATTCATTATAACTTCATCCAGTGATAAATGTTACTATAATTCAAACCAGTTACAAAAGTTTCTAACCAGTGGAAACCCATAGCCTTTGCAACTCCCTTGACTGCCTAGCACCTCTTGATCGAAAACCCGCGGATGCCTCAACAACTCTCGAGCTGTCTATCACCTTCCAATCAAGAACCCGTGGATGCTTATCAGTCGCGAAACTTCTGAAGAACCTCGTTCACAAAAGTACCTCGTACTCAGCTTTTAAGACAAGAGTGTTTGTCTTCTCCAACTTAAGAGCTTCTCAGAATATGATCCTTGAAACTTTGCTCTTCACAATTCTATAATTCTCTAGATAGCTTGATTGCTTTGATTTCTTAGATTGCTTGTAAGTATTGGTCGTATCGTGCTTTGCTCATTCTGTTCTTCAAATATTTATAGTGCGATTCTTTGATCTTGCTTCATAGCCGTTGCATCTCTTGTAACAAATCCGTCCATTGGAGAGTGGACTTCTTTGTTTATCTTATCATTCCGTTGCACGGCTTGATTCCCTTTTCAATTCCGACCGTTTGAAAGAATTCTTTTGGTCACGCCACTTTTCTTGATTTGTATATTCATAAGTCTTCAGTACGCAGATCTCAAGGAATATTTTATTCCTAACTTTCCGGGAATCTTTTTGGTTTGTCTCCTTACGCCTGCATATGAATTTCTGTTATTGTTGACTTCAACGCTTGCTGACGTGGACTGAGTTTCTTAAACTTGGCTGATATCTTGTTTGAAAAACTTATCTAATATTTCTTGGTCAGACCTGTCAGATGTTCGGTCAATCCTATCTGATCTAAAACTTATTTGATATAACTTTGTAGAAGTTCTCTGATATGATGAGATGAAGTCATCTGATCTGGTCTGTTTAAAGTTCTCTAATCTGGTGAATGTTCTCTGATCTGATGGTCAAACTTCAGCTGATGTTTTGTGGTGACCAGGCCTTCTTTGATAATAAGTTGCCTGTTGATAACTAGTCTGTGGTCAACCTTCTCTGATCTGTTTGAGTTGACCAAGACTCGGCTGAACTTTTCTCGCTTGATGATAACTCATTTTCTATTCGGCTGCTACGGTATTTTGGTCAAACCTCTTTGATATTTCTGTTTACCAAAACTCGCCTGATAAAAGCTCGCCTGATAACTTATCTAATATATCGGTGGTTCTATACTTAGCCGATTTTTAACTAATTAACTTCGGATCAATCTAAGCCTATATCAATGGGTCAATGAAGATACTCCTTTGGTTCTTCTTTACAATACCAAGTATTTAGAGTATACATTTGAATGAATCAAAAGTAAAAGGATGACATCATCAAAATCTAATAAGTATTCCTAACAATTTCCCCCTATTTTGATGATGGCAAAACTTTAAACATTCAAATGTAAGACAAGTCTGCACAAAGATAAAGTGCAAGAAAAAAAAAATCAAACTCAGTCTGTTTGAGACAACTAGTAGTTGTCATTCAAGTGACTGTTATAAACTTTTTATATATGTTACATTACAGTGCAGTTCTTGAATGAAACAAAATACAAGTAAAAATGAAAATTACAAGTAAACTGTAAATTACAAATAAATTACAGGTAGTAAAAATCATCTTCCTCCTCTGCCTCTTCCCCTTCCTCTAATCTGCTTAGATGGAGGAAGTGACTTCAAGGGTTTGGCTCCAATGGGTCTTTTCGTAATTGGGGATAACCCATATTTCTTCTTGATCACCAAGGAGGCAAACTGCTGCTGTTCTGGAGATGTGAAATTATTTTCAATACATACTTCTATAATCTCTTCCTGAAGAACAATTTCATCAAGTTCTCCATTCATGAGTGTTGGTGCTTCTTCAGGTCTGAAACTTGGAATCATGGGGTATGCATTAAATTCCTTTGTAGCATATTTCTTCAAAATTTCCCAAAGTTTGGGGAAATTCATGTCCATGAAGTTTATGAAAGGTTTCCTGTGGGGAGCAATCTTTATCTTGAAGTATTTCTCAGAGGCAGTACTTCTCAGTGAATTGCTTTTTTGCACTTCCCATATATGTTCTGCCTCAGCACGCATGAAATCTTCAACATATTTGAGTTCTTTGCCTTCCCACTGGAATCTCACTTTTGGATCTTGTCTGGTCCTTTTTCCTTTGGCTGAAGGTGGGTCTTCAGGTGAAGCTGGCTCTTTTCTTTTATGACAAGAACTGCCTGCCTGAATGAGTGGAAGATCTTGATTTTTCTTTCTTCTTTACCTTCCCCCTTATTCATTGCTTCCCCCTGTCTTCTCTCTTCCCCCTTTTTGCCAGCATCAATAATACATGCTAGCTGTTCTTCCACCTTGTGCATGAAATCAGACATGCCGAGAGGCATTCTTGAGCTTGAAGGTGTTGGAGAGGGTTCCTTTCAATTGATCAGAGTGTCCATTTTTTATTCAGAGACACCAGCACAGGCTTTACATCAGTTTCTAGGAGCTCAGCAACAGTCTCTTTCACTATCCTTTTGATCAACTCAGTGATGGCAGTTGAATTTCAGGAGCCATCTGATGAGCATTGTTCTCTCCTGAGTTTTCCTGTGCTGTTTTTTTAGCTGTAGATTTCTCAGATGGTAATCTCTTATCAGGTTCTCTCTGATCAGGAGTTTCTGATTTATCATCTGATAAGTCCTCATCTGCAGGGGACTTTCTATTCTTCTCTGCAGAGGACTTTCTCTCTGCATATGACTTTTTGTTTTTGGAGGGAGTTTCCTCGGACTGTTCTCCCTTATTATCTGCTTCATCAGCTTCAGGATTTGTCAAACCAGGAGCATGATCAGGTGATTGTCGATCATGACCCTCTTCATCATCTTTTCTTTTCTCTTCTACCTTCTTTTCTTCATCTTTCTCCTCCTTTTCTTCTTTCTCCTCTTTTTCTTCTTCATCTTTCTCCTCCTTTTCTTCTTTCTTCTCTTTTTCTTCTTCAATCTTTTCTCTTTCTTTTTCTTCCTCCTTTTCAGTTTCTTTTTCTTTGACCTCCTCTTCAACCTCTTCATATTCTTTTTCTTTCTCTTCTACTCCTTCTCTATATTCCTTCTTTTCAACTCCTTTTATGTCTTCTTTCTCAACATCTATTATTTTTTTTCAACTTGTTCTCCAAAGTTTTTACCTTCAAAAACATCTTTCATTACCTGAAGGATGAACCGGTCCATGTTTTATTTAAATTGAGACATGAACCAGTTCTCCTTCAGTAACATCTTGAAACGCCCCAAAAATTACAATAAATTTGAATTTTTTATAAATGTTATTTTATTAGATAAAAACATAAGTGTTGAGAGCCAAATAAACGTTTCATCACAACCGTTAAGCTTAACAACCAACCCCAAATAACACAGCGAAAAATATAATAATTCTAAACTTGAGTCTCAAAATAAATAATAACAAAGATCTTCTCAACGTGCCAGTGTGTACCATCACGCCTTACTGCCACTCGCACCTGAAACAGTAATTTATAGAAAAAGGGTAAGCACGAAGCTTAGTAAATTCAAACACCACATAGGATAACAATCATATGAACACTAACCCTAACCACTGATAGGTACAAATAGTCCACACATGCCAGTTTGAGAACATATCCTAAACAGGCAAACTCATGCAAGAACAACTATTTATATAACCATCGGTTTCCCAGAATTCATACAACATCGTGTACGTGTTCCTCGGTCCCCCCGAGTTTATACGACACCCGTATATGTATTTCTCGGTCTCCCCAAGATCTAGGTATCCCTGAGTTTTATACGAAACCTATGTCCATACTAGACGCTACAGCCTAGTACCATATACAACAAAATTAACTAGCACACACACGAGCTACAGTAATGCGTATATAACCCCTAACCTACACAGTGAGAGAACTCACCTCGATTAGAAGCCTATCACCACGAAACTATATCAAGCTCCAAGAAAGGTCACCACCTCTCTTTCTTCCCTAAAATGGAATTACATTGCATAAATAAGCATTCCTAGCTAAAAACTTATAACAAAAGTCCAACTATATAATTCCATATTTTACCCCAAATCTATAGGTCTGTTCGGAACCTGTTTTACCCTTCATAAGCCTACTTAATAACCAATATTATATCATTTCCATGTAATTTAACACTAGACCTTTCTAGGGACATATTATACAAGGTCTATTTATTTTCCTACGATTTAGGGTGAATTTTCTAAAATGACATATCAAGGCTGTTAAATTCTGGACAGACATTGGAAATGACCAATTCCACCTAACTTCAGAATAAAATGAGGTCCTGAATTTTTGTGGGACTTAATTCCCTCAATATGTGAACTTTTAAAATTGGTCTTGTCCCAAACTCATTCTCCAATGATTTTATACATATAAATGAAAACAGCACCTCAAAGCTGTCAATCTCGGGATAGCCTGTGAAAATTGCACTTTTCAGCCTAGCTAAGACCATTTCTAGGCTTATCTCTCTTCTAAGGAAACGTACCCCATTCAAATACCAAACTACTGGCACTGATCTTGCCTTAATCCAACATTCATAGAATTAACTACGAATTAATGAAATTCTGGACAGAACAACACTCATCACATCAGTCCATTTTGGACGAGTCAACAATTATTGCGTTTTTCACCATGGATATGATCCGATTCAGTCTTAGCGAACTTCTAACGAAAGAAAGTAGACACAATTTAGGAACTTTTGGCACTGGCTTTGCCCTAATCCGTTGTCCGTAGAATTAATTACAATTTCATGGAAACCCATACAGATTAGGGTTTATAGGGTTCATGTTATTGATGCAGAATCGAACCCACAAGGAAGAAAAGATTAGGGTTTCATGTGATTACCTATAGACTCGATCTCAGCCCTTCCAAAGCCCTAGTTCGATCTACCTTTTCCAGCCCTTCTTTCTCGATCTTCTCTCTCTTAATCTCCCTCTCTCTCTCGGCCACAAAGACACCACACACAAAGCACGCAACTAGGGTTTGAGGTGGTTTCTCGTTGGTGTGCGCCGCAAGGAGAGAACGAGAGTTTAAAAAGGGAGGGGGTCGGTTCCCTTCATGGGCCGACCCATGCACAACACTTTGCCAAAAATATCCATTTAGTCCCTAAGTTTTTAAAATACTCTCCTTACCACCTACAATAGATAAAGTTTAACAATTTTAGTCAACTAACACGACTAAAATCACTATTGGCCTTTCCCGTCAATCCCATTTAACAACATTTAATTAAATAAAAAATTAATCAACATAAACATAATCCATACCGGGACACGTGCTTTAAAACTCTCCCTCGCTTGAATTAGACTTCGTCCTCGAATTCTCTGCCCGCGAATAGATCTGGGTAGTTCTCTCGCATCTCAACCTTGGGTTCCCAAGTCCACTCGGAACCCTTTCGGTGTTGCCACTGGACTTTCACTAAACCGATCACCTTGTTATGCGAGGTCTTCGTCCTCCTGTCGAGAATGGCAACCGGCTATTCCACATAATAAAGCTGCTCGCCGATCTGAATTTCCTCGAGGGGAATCACCGCAGACTCATCCACTACGCACTTCCGCAACTGCGACACGTGGAAAGTGTTGTGGATCAAACTTAGGTCGTCTGGCAACTCTAAGCGGTAATCTAACTTTCCCACTCGAGCGATGACCTTGTAAGGTCCAATGTAACTTGGCCCTAACTTTTCTCGTTTACGGAACCTAATCACCCCCTTCTAGGGTGACACCTTCAACAACACATAATCTCCCACCTGAAACTCCAAATATGATCGTATCTTGTCGGCGTAACTCTTCTGCCGACTCTATGCAGTAACTAAACGGTCCTTCACCATATGTATCATCTCAGTCATCTTCAGCACAACATCGGTGCTCCCCAATACCCGCTGACCAACCTCGCCCCAACAAATAGGCGTCCTGCACTTCCTACCATGCAACATTTCGTACGGCCGTATGCTGATACTGGAATGGAAGCTGTTGTTGTAGGAAAACTCCACCAAAGGAAGGTACTGATCCCAAATACCTCCAAAGTCAATAGCACATGCCCGAAGCATATCCCCAAGGGTCTGAATTGTAACACCCCCAGATTTAACCGGAAATATTACAGCGCCGTGGGCCCCGAGATGGAACCCACAAGGCTAAAGGAAATTTTCGTAAACATTTTACAAATGCCCAAGAGGCCAACGACGGTACTATCTTTAAAAATTCACAAAGACTTAAAAATCCATTTATCAAAAACCGTCGTAAAAACTTATTTGAAATCGCAAGGCCAAACTGCCGACACTCAAATGTTTAGAAAACGATTTCAAAAGTAACCTCAGTTACCAGATACCAAAAGAGCATTTCAAAATACTCACGCAGCGGAAAAAGACCAACCATAAAGATACTCTAGCAGCGGAATACAAGAACCAATCAAGAAACTCAATGCACAAAACATGTCCTAGCCAGTATCCTCCGAGAAGCTCATCTCTTCACGACCGCTACAAGCTCGATACTCCAAGAACCTAAAAAGAAATCCCACGACGGGGTCATCCATGATATCCAACAATGACAACTGTCACAAAACATTACTAATTACATACCAATGAGAATACAACATAAGAATACGACCAACGTAATCTTACCGCCATAACTTTACTTACTCAAGTAATTCTCATCAGAATAGCCATTTTCACATTTCACATCTCGTACTTGATTAACCAATAAACTCGAACATAATATCTGTATTGTACCTCAAACAATACTCAAGATTCTCAAACTATCATCACCAACTCACGATATGGAAATCTACCATTCTGACCAATAGGATCCATCGAATAATATCATCAAATCCCAAGACGATAACCGATTGTCCACCAAAGACAAAGACCAAAGGAAATACGGAACATACCTCGCGATATGATGTGCCACGATAATCATACCAGTCTAATCCGAGATCAGATCAATGCAATACGGACAAGGTCCTAACACAAGACCTACAAATGCATACTCATATGACAACGTCAATATGATCACAACAATAACAATGATGTATACTCAATGGAAATCCGACGATCCAGCGCCCTCAGCATAGATCCCCTTGATGATCCTATCAGATCATCATAAGGTGGATAACCAACAATACACATATGAACAACAGCACATGATAAAATCAATGATGCGAATTCACAAGATTCCATCAACACAATACTGGTAATCCAACGATCCAGCACCCTCAGCATAGATCCCCATGATGATCCCATCGAACCAACGCATGGTGGAAAACACATCCCAGCGATCCAGCGCCCTCAGCATAGATCCTCATGATGATCCCGTCGAACCAACGCATGATGGACATTCGATCCAGCGCCCTCAGCATAGATCCTCATAATCCCATCGGATTATTTACACAAAATAAACAACACAATATGCATACACATATGCAAATCAACACGTTCATTAACATGAACAACATAACATGCACGACAACATGACAATTCACTAGGACGACTTCATGTTCAACAACATGAAAGAAAATGTACGAGACCAAAATAAATAACATTAAACCATAATCAATATGGAATACTTGCCCCGAGTCCTTCGGGAGCAACCTCGATGTCCAATCATCACCGACGATTATCCGCAACGCTCGACGATCCAAACGTATCATGAACCATAAATACTCGAATCCTTGTCTTTATCACAATGTATCCTCGATACCCAAACATACCAATAACCGAAATAAATCATATACATTATGATTTAACTCCCATAATCGGAAGAACGATATCCAATCCAAATACCCAGAGTTCACAATAATAATCATCGCTATATGCATTATAAACGAAATGAAACTGAAATCATTCATTAAACATTATAACTGAGCAAGTAATAACTTGCCTCGATACCGATACCACAAAGCTGCTGCCGAACACATTGCCTTTGTCTACGAGCTCCTCAGCCCCGATCAAAAGCAATACAATGGACATACTCGAACACGAACGCAATATCCGGTTATAATCACCGATCAATAATCTCAACCTATCGAAGAAATCAAATAACACATATCCGTTAACAATCAACAACTGACAAAACTAACCAATCGAACTCAACGGTTCAACACAACCTCGAATAAACACAGTCAGAACCAACCAAGTCAAACCATCACGAATTCATAATCAAAACATAAAAATCGCCTTTATCGCCTACTTAGCGCACGTTAAACGCATAACGTAGCGTGCGCTAAGTTGTCCCGTTAGCGTGCGCTAGCCAGTAAGCTTAGCATGCGCTAATGCTGTACAGTGGCATGCATTCCAAACATCGACTCACATCTTGCGACTACGAATCCGAATGAAGGGAGACATAAATCTCCATATCGCTTGAAGATAAACGACCCCATAATTATCACAATGATCATGTCAATGTCCATATATCAATAACAACATCAACAATCAAACCGACTCGATAACAAGGATCATATCATGCTAAATCTGGAATTCAACCTAGTATCATGATTCATCTCATCTAAATCGACCAATATAATTACCAAGATTCAGAAATCCCTCTTAGATCGGGTTAAATGAATCAACATCCTTACAGTATGAAGAATCTTAACTAACATCTGAAACTCTTATCAAAATTCCATTGAATCTCATATAACATCATCATATGATTGTCCAACATGCTCCTTACATGAAATCATCCAAGAAAAACGAACCATTAACAAAGGAATACGAAGATTACCTGGTTTAGGCAGACGAAAAGAAGAACACTAGAACTCCATCCAAAGAATCATGAACAACTTGAAGAACAAGGCTTGAATCCAAGCTCTCAATCTAATGTTGTTAAAGATTATCATTATACAGTGTTTGGGAACCTCAAATATATCCCAACTCTCTCTCTCTCGACTGAAAGAAGAAAAAATGACGAAATGCTTCTCAGCACCCTTCTGTCCCCTTTTATAATATTCATTATTAGCGTGCGCTAACATCTCATGTTTAGCGTGCGCTACCGCCTTAGCGTGCGCTAACTGACTTTGTTAGCGTGCGATATCGAAGCCCAGAGGCTACTGCCTCGCTACGTAAACTAGCTTACGTACGTAATGCCCATGCAATAACGTACATAAAACATCCTGCTTAGCGTACGCAAGTCATTTACCTTAGCGTGCGCTATCCGAAGTTGACTTGCTACAGTACACACCTACCACTCGTGCCCCCACATGCCGAAAGCATCCGCGATTATCGGGATTCCTTTGACCGATCTGGAATTAGCGTGCGCTAGCCATACAGTTTAGCGTGCGCTAGCCCTACATGACAAACACCCGCTGACCTTATCTGGACATGCGTCGCAAGTGGCCGGGTCCACCCGCCGAAAGCTAAGATTCTATTATTGGCGATTTGATGTTAGCGTGCGTTAACCAACATACGTTAGCGTGCGCTAACTAAATATAAAAATCAACCTGGGCCTACCTGTCGGCCACCTTCCGGAACTAACCCAGCAAGTCGTTACGTACGTTAGGGGTCCTCCCTAGCGTACGTAACCGAACCTCTTAGCGTACGCTATCAATACTTCGTAGCGTGCGCTACCTGTACCCAGTAGCGTGCGCTAATGAACACTTAGCCATTTTCCGCAATTTCTGTCCGACATCTTGACGTACCAAAAACGAACATGAGACACACTGAACACAAACACTGAATCCAATAATATTATTATACGATATACTCTATATCGAAAGTACGATAACCTGATACACAATATCCTCAAATGTAACTGTCGACCAGATACGACAATTATACCGATACTGATATCTCAGTCCTTTATTTATTTTATCCCTACTGTACATATTCCACGCTGTACAATATAACTCGGATAAAATAATATCAAACAACAGTAGTAGAAATTCCGGATATTACATGAATATTATGCTCACTCTTCCATCGGTCCGTGGATGAAAAGTCGTGCTAAAATCCAACTGCGTACCCATATCCTCTTGAAATCTCTCCCAAAATCGGGAGATAAAATGGGTGTCCCTGTCAGAGACAATCGAAACTGGTACCCCTTACCTGGATACAATCTCTCGCACAAAAATCTCTGCGAGCTTCTCCGCCGAGGAGCTCTCCCTAATGGCCAAAAAGTGAACACTCTGACGATCGACAATCACCCAAATAGCATCATTCCCACGTGGAGTCCTTGGGAGTTTCGCAATGAAATCCATAATGATCGGCTCTCATTTCCATACCAGAATTTCTAAAGGCTGCAATTTTCCATGTGGCCGCTGATGCTCAGTCTTGACTTTCCGACAAGTCAAGCACACCTCTACACACTTGGCGACATCCCGCTTCATGCCGGGCCACCAATAACTCTGTCGCAGGTCGCGGTACATCTTCGTAGCTCCGGGATGAATAGAAAACTTGGACTTATGCATCTCGTCCAACAATATTTGCCTATTCCCGCCAGTGAAAGGAACCCAAACTTTACCATACCGAGTTAGTAAACCTCGACTATCACGTACAAAATTCAGAATTTCACCCAAAACTCTCACTCTTGGTATTCTCGTCCAGAACTGCCACTTCTTGAGCACTACCTATCGACTCAAGGAGAGGTGCAACCACTGTTAACCGCTGACATAAACCCCACCATGGTTCACCAACCGGATGTCGACTAAGTGCGTCCGCAACAATATTTGCTTTACCCAGGTGGTAAAGTATCTCAATATCGTAATCCTTGACTATGTCAAGCCACCTCCTCTGACGCATATTGAGGTTTTTCTGGTCCATCAAGTATTTGAGGCTTTTATGGTTAGTGTATATCGCACGCTTGATGCCATACAAGTAATGCCTCCAAATCTTGAGGGCAAACACCACTGCTCCCAACTCTAGGTCATAAGTCGGGTAGTTCGCGTCATGAGGCTTCAATTGTCTTGAAGCGTAAACTATGACCTTATCGCGCTGCATGATAATGGCGCCCAAACCCTGGTGAGAAGCATCATAATACACTACTAGATCATCCATACCCCCGGGCAAAGTCAACACCGGAGCCTCACATAAACGTCTGCGCAACTCCTCAAAAGCCCTTTGTTGTTCCTCACCCCAACTAAAAGCCGCAGATTTCTTCGTCAATCGGGTCATAGGTAAAGCAATATTGGAGAAGTCCTGAATAAATCTCCGGTAGTACCCTGCTAACCCAAGAAAACTCCGTACTTCAGTGGGAGTCTTCAGCACTTCCCACCGCATCACTGCAGTAATCTTGGTCGTATCGACCATAATACCATTCTGGTTCACGACATGTCCTAGGAATTGGACCTCCCGTAACCAGAACTCACACTTGGAGAACTTAGCATAAAGTTTCTCTCACCTCAAAACTTCCAAGACTTCTCACAAGTGCATCTCGTGCTCTTCCTTTGACTTCGAATACATAAGAATATCATCGATGAACACAATCACCGATCGATCCAGCATCGGTCTGTGATAAGTGTCAGTATTATACACTTATCCATGGTTTGTATCGATAAATATCACCCATAATTGAGCTAGTCTACTCGTTTTTTGCTTTTAATTAATTAGTTTTTAATAATTTTATTTTTATCGGATGATGATGTAAATCTAGTCTTAATCGGATTGAATAACTAATTTACTCAAGAAATAACATGTTTATTAAATATTCTCTTTGTTTAATTTTGATATATTCATGTTGTAGGGCTTTCCGATACGAATTCGGCAGTCTTTCCGGATTCAAAATCAGAGTTATATATCAAAAGTTATCATCCGAAGAAGATTTAGGGCAAAAACGCAAAGTCTGAGAAATTCTGGGCTGAAAACGTAACTCTCAAAGCAATCAGTGAGCAAATTGATGAAGCCAAGTTACGGCCGTAACTACTGAATATTACGGCCATAAGTCATCCATGTTACGGTCGTAACTCCTTAATGTTACGGCCGTAACTCTTGACAGATTGTGATAATTTGTCTAATTTTTTATACTTTTTGTGTATTATTTAGGGGATGGCTGGCATTGATCTGATCTATTGTAATAATGCTGGAGTTTTGGAGCTATTAGATGACTTTAGGTGTATAAATAGACCCCTTAGATCCTTCATCATTCATCATTCATCATATAATTTTTCACTTTTTGTAATATTTTCTTTTTGTGTGAAGAACACACTTGTGTTCTTGAGTGATTTGTGTAAGTGTGGTATAGCATATATTGTTCAGAGAGTTTATTGCTTCTTTCTTCTTTATCTACTAAGGGATTAAGGATCAATTCTTTCTCTTGATTCAACTAATAATGACCACCAAAACTAGTATTATGTATATTAAACCCTTCATGGGCTAAGTTACCTTTAGTTGGGATTATAAACAAGGTTAGTCATGTTATTTATGTTTATATAAAGATCAATTGTGAATTACTTATTATTGTGTGTGATTTTCATTGTTTAAACAATCTTTATTTATTTGGCCAATAAATGACGATATTTATGGTCTTCATATGTTTCGAAAGAAAATATGTTTGATTAGATCAAATGATCTTCACTCTAAGTTGTTCTAGGGGATAGAAATATACTTCTAGACCTTAGATGATTCTTTGAGTTATTTTCATAAATCCTAATGCTATGTATTGAAGCCAATCAACATATAAATATAGTGGATTGATTCAATATGTAAGGGGCGTTTTATAGTTCGAAAGAGAAACCGTCTTTTTAAGGAAAATCGAATCTACACAACATAATAAGTAAATTCATCTTATGATCTCCTATACATCTTCTATAACTAATGACGAACTAAGTTTGTAATCCCAACTATTTCATTTTATAGTTAATCAATCTATTATTGCAATCTTTTTATTTCCTTATAATATTAGAACTATTATTGCATTTTCTTTGCAATTATTAAACCAAACTCTTTAATTGTGTGTTTCACTCATCTTAGTATCTATAAAAATAGACTAATAGTGTATAATTCAAATTATAACCAAACTTCCTCGTGGGATCGATAAACCGGACTCAAAAAGTCCACTTACTACTTGATACGATATCGTGCACTTGCGATAGTTACACTAAGAACGTGTTAAGTTTTTGGCGCCGTTGCCGGGGATGTATAAGTGTTATTTTTGAAATCTTACATTGTAAACTATTTCTATAGGTACAAATTTCTCGACGTTGTAACTTAGTACTCAATTGTGTTTGTCCGGTCAAGTGGCAGATAACGGTACTCCGTGACTATTAAAGTCGGATTTTTCAGTTTCCCACAACAACTGATATTTGTAGATATTTTCTTCAATTATTTTCATTGTCTTTTTATTTTATTTTTTTATCATGGAAGAAACTTTGAATAAAATCGAAAAAAGATTTCCCTTTCTGAGCAAAAATGTCATTTTAAAGATTTATAAGACGAGACTTGAAAGGATGAGGTTGCTTATGAATAAAAGCATACCTTTTGACATAAGATTCATAATTGAAGCAAAAGTAAGAATAGAAGGTGAATTCACAGAAACACCGACTAGATTTTTACCAGGGCTTGGAAAAAGTTCATATGCCAAGAAAGGACGAGCAAAGATGATAGCCGTTTGCTATAAATGTGCTAGATGGAACTGTAATTTGAAATGTCGATCTTTAGGAATTCCATCTACAAACAGAGAAGATAAAATTCAATTCATTAAGGATGGTCTGAATAAAGAGAATTTAGATGATATCGAAATTTCTCTTGACACGCATCCTAGTGGACTCGTACATTACAGAATTCGATGTTTGTGGAATAAATTCAAAACAGAATATGAACAACGTCTTGGGAATCTGATGTTAAAAGACCCTGTTTGCCAATTTGTAAGAAAATTGGATGGGAAGCTTCTCCCCGACTCATAGAAGGCGTTTAGGCCGTTTCTGAACGTAAAATCAGAGGAAGATGTGAGCCACAATCACAACTACTATACATACGCGTAAGTATCTTTTATTTTTGTCATGTGGTGAGATTTTTTGAATAAAAAAATGTGATACGCGATAAATGCATTCATTATTCTATTGAGTAGTTGAAGCGCAATCAATGCAATCACAAACTTGTTTAGCAATTTTTCCTCATTTTTCTTCTATAAATAAACTTTGTGATTGTTTCTTTTATTCATCCCTCAAACTTGTACTTTTCTATTTTTTCTCTCTTAAAAATTTTTTATTTTCAAAAATGGAGTCATCATCTTCCACAAAAAAAAATTAGCACAATCTGCATTTTTGGTGGAGCTAGTTATGGAAAAGAGGCATGCTTTACTGAAGCATCCCACAACTTGGATCGTACCTTAGGAGAAAAATGCATTCATGTAGTTTACGGAGGAGGAAATCTAGGATTAATGGGACGAGCTGCTGCTTCTACCTATATGGAAGGAGTAAGAGTGTTGGGAATAATTCCAAAACCTCTGGCTGAAAGTAAAATCACCGGGTCAACTATTGGAGATGAGTTTAGATCTGTAAATATGCAAGATCGCATAACTCACATGATAAATAATTTTGGCGCCTTTATCACCCTTCCCGGTGGTTTTGGCACCCTTGAGGAACTTTTTCATGTGGTTACCAGAGCCCAGCTAAATGTTCATCAAAAACCAATAGGTCTGCTTAATGGCAATGGTTTCTTTGATGGTTTACTATCTTTCATCGACTACTCTGCTGAAAGAGGTTTTATTTCAGAGCGTGCTAAACGAATAATAGTCGTTGCAACAACACCAGAAGAACTAATCAAAAAACTCAATGAATTTCTTCCTCAACCCGATCCAGCTCTAGCTAAAATTGTCTGGATGGAAGATTTTACCGTGAGAAAATGAAAAGTGGATTCATTCCTCTCCCTTTGATAACTCATATCGGACCTCTTGTATTTTTACTTTCTGTCATGTGTAATAATCGTGCTAAATGGTGGCAGCTTAAGGAGTTTCTTCTTGATCTCTTGACGCGCATCTATTCGCGATTTATGTATTGTTATTTTATTGCTGTAATTTTTATTGTGTGTCTTATTTATAAAAGCATTGATGGCAGCGTAAGGCGACTCTTCGGACTTTCTTGATGCGCATCTTAAAAATTGTGTTATACTTACGAGTATATTTTATTTTATTTTGTTGTGTGCCTCGTATATTTATTCTCTTGCATATTCTAAAAGTCGTTAGCTCAAGCATCAACTTTCTTAACAGGGAGTATTCTATTTTTTGCATTGCTTTTTATTTTATTTTTTTTAAACTGAGGACAGTTTTATTTTCAAGTTTGGAGGTGGTTTGCTTAATTATTTTGGTGTGTTGGTATTTTGGTGTGTTTTGATTATTTTGGTTAATTGCCTTAAATTTTATATATATATATATAGTATTTTGATTTGTGAGATTTCTAGATCTGGCCATAACACCAATAAGTTAGCTATATACAAGCTTCTAAAATCGTTTTAACCGGTAAAAAAATTGTATATTCCAAAATTTTTGAGCCTTAATCTCTCTTTCCATGCCTTGTAGTTATCATATAAAATCGAGTCATTCGTTACCTTGAGAAAAGAAGAATCATTTGGTTGATGAAAAGTAGAACTGAAATTTACTAAATTTGTGGAGTTTTTGATTTTTCATGCTTAAACTAAGAAATGATTTTCTGCAAGAATTCTATTCCCTAAAAAAAAAGGAGTCATTGGTGAAAAGAGCTACACGTTAGCAAATAACGGTGTGAAAGCTATCACCTTAAAAAAATGACGAAAAGGAGAAGTGTTGAGCAGCAACAGCTGCCTAATTTTGGGGGTCTTAAATTTTGCGAAAAATAAAGGACTAACCATTGTTGGTGCGTAGCTGCCGTCTCAAAGAAAAATTGGTGAAAAGAGCTACACGTTAGCAAATAATGGTGTGAAAGCTATCACCTTTTAAACAAAAAGAGAGATAGAAATAGTTGGTGAAAAGAGCTACACGTTAGCAAATAACGGTGTGAAATCTATCACTAAGGGATGCAGTTTATGAGCAGATCTGAATTAATTAGCGGCTGAATTTCAATACACTCAATTTCGTGAAAATTCACAATATTTGATGACGCCAATAAAATTCTTCTTCATATTGAGTCGAAAAATAAACGAGTGATCGAGAGCAACCATTAAAGGGAGTCGTGTGTATCACGAGTGGGAAAGAAATAATCAACCTTTTATGGGGAAAAACCTTGCATTTTGGAATAACAAAATAAAACCGTGTTTTAACTTGAAAATTATTAGTAGATTTATTTTGAATCTTGATTCATTTCTATCTATTGTATAAAGCTGGTTGTTGTGTATTAATGGCATTTTGATCTCCTTCTCTTTCTATATTTTAATTTATGTGTGTATTAATTTTTGTTATTTTTGGAGCGTGAATAATAAAGAGTGTTGCTCGGGACTAGCAAGAATTCAAGTTTGGGGGTGTGATAAGTGTCAGTTTTATACACTTATCCATGGTTTGTATCGATAAATATCACCCATAATTGAGCTAGTCTACTCGTTTTTTGCTTTTAATTAATTAGTTTTTAATAATTTTATTTTTATCGGATGATGATGTAAATCTAGTCTTAATCGGATTGAATAACTGATTTACTCAAGAAATAACATGTTTATTAAATATTCTCTTTGTTGAATTTTGATATATTCATGTTGTAGGGCTTTCCGAGACGAATTCGGCAGTCTTTACGGATTCAAAATCAGAGTTATATATCAAAAGTTATCATCCGAAGAAGATTTGGGGCAAAAACGCAAAGTCTGAGAAATTCTGGGCTGAAAACGTAACTCTCAAAGCAACCAGTGAGCAAATTGACGAAGCCAAGTTACGGCCGTAACTACTGAATGTTACGGCCGTAAGTCATCCATGTTACGGCCGTAACTCCTTAATGTTACGGTCGTAACTCTTGACAGATTGTGATAATTTGTCTATTTTTTTATACTTTTTGTGTATTATTGAGGGGATGGCTGGCATTGATCCGATCTAATGTAATAATGCTGGAGTTTTGGAGCTATTAGATGACTTTAGGTGTATAAATAGACCCCTTAGATCCTTCATCATTCATTATTATCATATAATTTTTAACTTTTTGTAATATTTTCTTTTTGTGTGAAGAACACACTTGTGTTCTTGAGTGATTTGTGTAAGTGTGGTATAGCATATGTTGTTCAGAGAGTTTATTGCTTCTTTCTCCTTTATCTACTAAGGGAGTAAGGATCAATTCTTTCTCTTGATTCAACTAATAATGACCACCAAAACTAGTATTATGTATATTAAACCCTTCATGGGCTAAGTTACCTTTAGTTGGGATTATAAACAAGGTTAGTCATGTTATTTATGTTTATATAAAGATCTATTGTGAATTACTTATTATTGTGTGTGATTTTCATTGTTTTAACAATCTTTATTTATTTGACCGATAAATGACGATATTTATGGTCTTCATATGTTTCGAAAGAAAATATGTTTGATTAGATCAAATTATCTTCACTCTAAGTTGTTCTAGGGGATAGAAATATACCTCTAGACCTTAGATAATTCTTTGAGTTATTTTCATAAATCCTAATGCTATGTATTGAAGCCAATCAACATAGAAATATAGTGGATTGATTCAATATGTAAGGGGCGTTTTATAGTTCGAAAGAGAAACCGTCTTTTTAAGGAAAATCGAATCTACACAACATAATAAGTAAATTCATCTTATGATCTCCTATACATCTTCTATAACTAATGACGAACTAAGTTTGTAATCCCAGCTATTTCATTTTATAGTTAATCAATCTATTATTATTGCAATCTTTTTATTTCCTTCTTATATTAGAACTATTATTGCATTTTCTTTGCAATTATTGAACCAAACTCTTTAATTGTGTGTTTCACTCATCTTAGTATCTATAAAAATAGACTAATAGTGTATAATTCAAATTATAACCAAACTTCCTCGTGGGATCGATAAACCGGACTCAAAAAGTCCACTAACTACTTGATACGATATCGTGCACTTGCGATAGTTACACTAAGAACGTGTCAGTCTGCACACCCTGTTCATAAGGTCCATGAACACTGTTGGTGCATTGGTGAGCCTGAAAGGCATCACCACAAACTCATAATGACCGTAACATTTACGAAAGGTCGTCTCCTCCATATCCTCACTTCTCACCCGCATCTGATGATACACCGATCTCAAATCAATCTTAGAGAACGAAGAGGCTCCCTTTAGCTGGTCGAACAAGTCATCGATTCTTGGCAGGGGATAACGATTCTTCACCGTAAGCTTATTCAATTCATGGTAGTCTATACATATTCGCTGGGACTCGTCCTTCTTCTTCACAAACAGAATTGGGGCTCCCCACGGTGAATAACACGGCTTGATGAACTCCTTCTCGAGAAGTTCCTGCAACTGAGTGTACAATTCTTTCATTTCCGGTGGAGCCAGGGGATAAGGTGCCTTGGACACTGGAGCAGCACCCGGAATCAAGTCAATGAGGAACTCCACCTGTCGCTTGGGAGGTATCCCCGGTAGATCGTCGGGAAATACATCAGCAAACTCCCGTGCAACTGGCGCATCCTCCCCAGTCATCTTCTCTTCATCACCGCGCGTATCTATCACATACGCTAAATACCCCTGGCCACTGTGCTGTAAGTACCTCCATGATCTCGCAGCCGAATATATCACTGAGGCCCGCCTGGGCTAGTCTCCCTGAACCAGCAGTTCTCCCCCGCTTAGGGTTCGAACTCATACTTGTTTGCGATGACAAACAATCTCAGCATCAAAAGCCTCCAACCAATCCATGCCCACAATCACACACAACTCACATAGCAATCGGAATCAAATCGATAGGAAACCTCACCCTAGAGATTTCCAAAGTGCATCCCCAATACACGTCCATAACCGTAAAGGTCCTGACATCAGCAACCACAACCACAAGTGGATAACCTAACCGACCTGCAACTCGGACCAAACACTCGCTAAAAGTGTGAGATACGAACGAATGAGTAGCCCCGCTATCAAACATCACTACAGCAGGCACCGAGTTAACTAAGAATGTACCTGATCATACCGTTTAAACAAAAGAATTACATATAATAATCAAATAGTCAAAAAGGAACAAGTGATGACATATACCTGTCACCACTTCAGGCGCAACCTGCGCCTCCTCCACTTTCATCTGGTGCACTCTACCTCGGGCCACCTCGGGTCTAGCCTGACCCACGCTGCCATCAGTAATACGCAAGGTTGTAGCCGCAGGGGCTCATTATGCCCCACCCCCATCAGCAACCCTCGAATTCGGGCAATTGACCTTTATGTGGCCCATTTATTTGCAGTTAAAACAGACCATTAGTGGTACCCTACAATCACGGCCAAAGTGTCCTACCTGTCCACACATGAAACACTTGTCGTCTCTCCTTCCGTTACCATACCTGGGCTTGAACCCACCGCTCCTTTGACTCGAGCGCAATGTAACACCCCAAACTAGGCGGATATTACAGTGCCGTAGATTCCCAACTGGGACCCACCAGACAAATGAAAATGAATGAATTACACAGGATAAACGTAGTACCGAACTACATTACAACAATAATTACTCCGATGAGGAGTTTAGTTACAACACACCAGGACAATACCGAATACTAGTGTATTTTATATGAAGATAAAATACACAACACTGAATGAAACGGAGTATTCAAATGAAAGTCTGTAGCGGAAAATAAAGGACAATAACATGAATAACTGAAAGATCGAGGCCCCCTACTAGTATCACTGGGACTCCTCGACGTCAGCGTGTTCTCCCCGTACTTTTGCCTTGCCAAGACCTGAAAAACAAAATCCCCAAACGGGGTCAGTTACAAAGAACAACAATCCTCAAGGGTTGAAAATACACAATCATGATTATTTAAGAAGTTATGAAATATCCTGTCGAAACATACGCAATCAAACATGCTATATGAATCAACTAACAGTACGACTCAAAGGGTGGCGCCACGCTACGCCCGGGATGGAAATGTGTCCGTGCACAAGCCACCAACGAGTATCGATCAAATACACGTGTGGTCTTGTACCTAATCAGTCTCACGAGACAATATGACTCGTGTGCACAGTCCAATGTATCACTCCCAATACATGGCCATCACGTGGCCGACATGAAAATCCTACACATACCAACCGGCACGCCAGTATGACCCGGAATGCCACGATATAACAAAAGTGACATCGAAAACGAATAATGACTCACCGAGATAAAATGATAGTGAAATGAATAATAGCTCAACGAAAAGATTGGAACCGTCGTTCCTTATGACTGAAGTGATTAATTGACAATAACAAGTTTTGATACGGTTAATACAATAATGAATGAGTTATGATTATGAATGAACAACATCAAAAGGGATGAATATCCTTTTAACCGAGTAAGAATTAACTTACTCAACACCGGCGACAATTATCCTTCCACGAACAACGTCCTAATTGAGATATCGGTCGCTCGAACAACCTTGAATAAATACAATTACCAACAATCCGTTCAATACACGAATCAAACACGAATATAACGAACTCGAAACGTCGATACGAATAAACCAAGTTCATTGGGGCATTATATCGAACACTTTGTGGCCAACTTCGATTGTTTATAACCAAACTTCAAAAATACCAACATCAAATTCTCAAGAAGTGTTTCAAACCAACAAAACATCTCCAATACGATCAATAATCCATTATGAATATCCAAAATCGTGATTTCAACAATAATTAATCGAAAACCCCCAATCTCAACTCGATATTCAAAGTGTTCTTGAATAATCATCAATAATTCAATGAATCCTTATACAAACTCATAATCATATACATATCCCTTCATATAACATGATTATAACGTCCAAAACATCATATCTCAACACAAAATCGAAATCCAAGGTGTTGAAGAAATTACCTCTTGAAGATCCAACCACTTCGATCCGATGAACACGGGTTAAAACGAGTATCCGAGCTATATGATCGAATGGAAATGAAGAAACTCAAGTGTTTGATGAAGGGAAAATCCCTTTCCCCAAGCTCTCTCTCGGACAAAATGGAAGAATGAAGAAGTGAGGAAAAAATGACCCGGCCAAGTCCTTAAATACTGCCGGAAGTTACGGCTGTAACTCGGCCCTCTTACGGCCGTAACATTCCAAGTCAACGGCCTTACGGCCGTAACCGGCCAACTCGTACAGCCGTAACTCGGCTTCGTCCGAAAGCCTGCCGACAGACTTACGGCCGTAACCGCTCCTGAGTTACGGGCGTAACCCGCCTTCGTCAAAAACACCCGTCGACATCCTTACGGCCGTACCGCACACCTTACGGCCGTAACTCGGATGATACGGCCGTATCCGGCCAACCTTACGGGCGTAACCCGTCTTCGTCAAAAATGGCCAGACATCCTGCCTGCAGCGTACGGCCGTATACGGCCAAGCCTTACGGCCGTACCTGCCTCGACTTACGGCCGTATGCCGCAACCCTTACGGCCGTAAGTCACCCTTGGTCGACAACACCCGAAATTTACGAACACCACTTACGGCCGTATCCAACCCACCTTACGGCCGTAACTCACCTTCGGCCAAAATGCCTGGGCAGCCTGCTGGACCACTTACGGCCTTAACCGGCCAGCCTTACGGCCGTACCCGTTAACTTACGGCCGTATCCCAGAACCTTACGGCCGTAACTCAATGCTGGCCAAGGTGGATTAATCCGATAACTCCGATTCCTCGATACGACTGATGAATGATCCGACATACCATACGAATGTGGAAGTGAACAAGTCTAACACGAGCCAAGGATGATACTCCCAGTACAAGGCTATCAATCACAATGAAAATGATAATACTCCCGTCTCGATCTAAAAACGGAGATAAAATGACGATCGGTAACTGGTATACGATTACAACATGCCAACATTGAACGCAAATGAATGATTCATGAATGATGAGTGATTATTAATGAGTGAGAATTACTGAGTGACAATTAAAGACTGATAATTACTGAATGAAAATGAATGAATTTCAACCGGGTATTACATACTCCCCCCCTTAAAAAGAGTTTCGTCCTCGAAACTAAGGGTCAAACAACTCGGGATAACTCTCCCGCATATCCTCTTCGGTTTCCCAAGTGGCCTCTTCGACTCCGTGTCTAGACCACTGAATCTTGACCAAAGGGATCGTCTTTTTCCTCAACTGCTTGATTCGCCGCTCTAACACTCGTACAGGACGCTCCTCGTACGAATGATCATCTGCGATCTCGATTTCGTCGAACTGAAGTATGTGACTCGGGTCGGCAACATACTTCCGCAACTGAGAGACGTGAAACACATTATGAATCCTGCTCAAAGCCAGAGGTAAAGCCAATCGATAAGCTAACTCGCCTACTCGATCCAAAATTTCAAACGGTCCAATGAATCTCGGACTCAACTTCCCCCGTTTTCCGAAACGGAAAATACCTCGACTCGGGGATACCTTGACCAAAACATGGTCACCCGTCTCGAACTCTAGTGGTCGACGACGATTATCCGCATACGATTTCTGTCGACTCTGAGCTGTCAACATACGACTCTTGATCAAAGCTACCTTCTCCCGGGCGGCTATAAGCATATCGGGCTCGGTGCCGATTGATTCTGACAAGTCATCCCAACACAAAGGAGAGCGACAACGACGACCTTACAAGGCCTCGTAAGGTGCCATCTTAATGGAAGCATGCCAACTATTATTATACGTGAACTCGATCAATGGTAGTTGGGCTTCCCAATCGTCCTTCCAATCGAGGACGCATGTCCTCAACATGTCCTCTAATGTCTGAATAGTCCTCTCTGATTGTCCGTCGGACTGAGGGTGAAAGGCGGTACTGAGATTGAGCTGAGCCCCCATAGCGCGATGAACTGATTTCCAAAAATGAGACACAAATCGTCCGTCACGATCGGAAACGATACTCTTAGGAGTACCGTGCAGTCTCACTATCTCCTTGATGAACAACTGAGCCAGTCTCTCGGGACCCCACGTATCCTTGATCTCAAGGAAATGAGCTGATTTAGTTAAGCGGTCCACAATCACCCAGATCGTATTCATGCCACGACGACTCGTCGGCAAACTCGTGATGAAGTCCATAGAAATGTCTTCCCACTTCCACTCCGGAATAGGGAGAGGTTTCAGCATACCCGCCGGTCGCTGATGTTCAATCTTAACTTGTTGACAGGTTAAGCATCTCGAAACAAATTCTGCGACTTCTCGCTTCATATTACTCCACCAGTAATTTTGTTTCAAGTCCTTGTACATCTTGTTGGACCCCGGATGAACAGAATAAGGGGTAGCATGAGCTTCTCTCAAAATCGAGTTTTCAACTCGTCATTCGCCGGTACGCACAACCGATTCTTAAATCTCAAAAGTCCATCCTCGTGGACCACGAATCCAGGGGCTTTCCCCTGAGCCACATCCTCACGGATGCGCAACAATGAAGGGTCTGAACTCTGATTCTCTCTGATTACCTCCTCCAGTGTGATGAAATCTCCAACATACAAAGTGTCCACCGAACTCGCTGGAGCGGACCTCGATCTCAGGTCTAAGGAATTCCTGCTGAAGCTCCTTCTGAACTGTTAGACGAGCAAGCATCTGCTCCTGAACGGACTTACGACTCAAGGCGTCGGCGACAACATTCGCCTTGCCCGGGTGGTAAAGGATCTCGATATCAAAATCTTTGATTAGTTCTGACCACCGCCTCTGTCGCATATTTAACTCCTTCTGAGTAAATATATACTTTAAACTCTTATGATCGGTGAATATCTGACAAGTAACGCCATAAAGATAATGACGCCAATTCTTCAATGCGAACACCACGACTGCTAGCTCCAGGTCGTGGGTCGGATAATTAATCAGCTAATCCAAGGAAACCTCGGATTTCCTTAACATCTTTCGGAGGTTGCCAATCTTGGATAGCCTCCATCTTTTGAGGGTCGACACGAACTCCGTCTGATGAAATTACATGTCCGAGAAAAGTCACTTCGGACACCCATAATTCACATTAAGAAAACTTTCCATAAAGTTGCTCGCGTCTTAACACGTCGAGAACATGATGAAGACGTACCTCGTGTTCCTCTCGTTCACGAGAATAAATCAAAATATCATCGATGAAGACAACAACAAACCAATCCAAAAAGTCAATGCAAACCCGATTCATTAACTCCATGAATACCGCAGGTGCATTAGTTAGCCCGAACGGCATAACTATGAACTCATAATGACCATAGCGTGTTTGAAACGCCGTCCTCGCAATATCCGACTCTCGAATTCGCAACTGGTGATATCCAGATCTTAAGTCGACCTAGGAAAATATTGAAGCTCCCTGAAGTTGATCTAAGAGATCATCAATACGGGGTAGAGGATACTAATCTTGATCATCACCCTGTTCAGCTCCTGATAATTAATACACACACGAGACGAGCCATCCTACTCCTTGACAGATCACACTGGTGCTCCTCACGGGGACGCACTCGGTCGGAGATAATCTTTCTCGAACCATTCCTCAAGTTGAATCTTCAACTCCTGCATTCTGGTCGGGGCCATCCGATACGATGCCTTCAATAAAGGGGACATACCGGCTCCAACTCACTCCTGAATTCCACTACTCTATGTGAAGGCAACCAGATAACTCGTCTGGAAATACATCGTCAATCGATGACAATGATATCACGAATGATTGAACATTTCGATTGCCCTAGAATGGTCAATCGATAAAAAGAGATACCAATAATGATTGAACAACTCGACTGCCTTAGGAAGGCCAATCGATGAAGATGATACAATGAATGTTTGAATAACTCGATTGCCTTTGAAAGGCCAATCGATGAAAATGATGCAATGAATGATTGAATAACTCGATTGCCCTCGAAAGGTCAATCGATGAAAATGATACAATGAATGATTGAATGACTCGATTGTCTTAGAAACGCCAATCGATGGAAATGATACAATGAATGATTGAATGACTCGATTGTCTTAGAAAAGCCAATCGATGAAAATGATACAATGAATGATTGAATGACTCGATTGTCTTAGAAAAGCCAATCGATGGAAATGATACAAGGAATGATTGAATAGTTCGATTGCGGAATTTCTCTGCTTTCGTCATAATAATACTTCTTCTGGAACAACGGGGATTACTTCCCTGAAGCACACATTCGACAACCAATGACGGAAAGATAGCGACCAAACGCTAACAAACATTGAGGATAGTATCAAGACGATCAAACCAACTAATACCGAAAATTACATCATCCTAAGATAAATTCACCACGATTAGATCCATCAACCAATCGCGGTCATTAAGCTTAATTCGATATGATTTCCGAAAAAACTTCCATCGTCAGGTAGACCGATGGTATTAGGTCCACAAGCAATAGGACTATCCCGAAATAAGTCTATTCAAGCATGATTCGAAAATGAATGAATGCGGTGTACCAGCATCAAAAGGTACACACAGGTTGAAATAAAATTACTAGTATACCTGAAATCATTCGGGCCACCAAATCGTCGATCCTCCTCATCATATGAATTTGGGACTTGCCGGCCCCCGAACCGGACGTTCCCGTCTGATAAATATGAGCCCCAACTCTCTTTGCTTCCATTGTCTTAAGCAGCGTTGTGAGAGCGATCGATTACGAATCGCTAATTTCTTCGGGGCCTGAGATGCCGCCGGAGCCGACTTGGAGTCCTTTCGGCAAAAACGAGCCTTATGCCCAAAATTCCCACAATTATAGCACGTGATAGACGGTCTCAGACACTTGGTGCTGACATGACCCGGTTCTCCACAATTAAAACAGATGATGGCCGAACTGGCCGCTCGGGATTGAGATCCCGCACGACTATGCACCGTAGAAGGTCGCTCAGAAACGATAGGACTCACACGAGGCTTCTTGAAGGTTGACTGACCGCCTTCAGATTGATTACGCTTCGTTGATTTCTTGCTGACAAATGAAGGTTGTTGTTCAGCACTTTCCTTAGCAGCTGGCTCATACGGGAGAGTTCTCTCGATTAATCCGGTCAGAGTGGCGCAATGATGATTGAGCAACTGCACATGGGTCATCATGGCCTGCATAAAAGTGAGTGGATCAACCCGAACATCTTCTGATCGAGCCGAGTCCTGGGCACGATTTCCCGACAGCGAGTGATTATTTCCCGGGTTTCGGCCCACACCGCGGCCTCTCCCGTGCATCCACGGACTCTCCCCATCGAAGTAGGAAGGTCGCATAATGATTATATTTCCCGCATGATTATCACGTTATGATTACGTCATGAGATGATGAAAATGAGTATACATGCTCTAACTTAGTGATTATATGAATGATTTACTGAAGTGGCATGATTATCTAATGAAATTCTTGAAATGATTATCTTGAATAACTTAACAAGATTAATAATATGATCATCCAGATCGACAACTGAGTAATGAAATGAATTGAGTAATTAATGAATTAACATGATCGTCCGGATCATTAACTGAGTAATGAAATGAATTAAGTGATTAATGAGTTAACATGATCGTCCTAATCACAATGAATGATGGTGTTTGAGGATTGTTAAATGATGAATGATGAATGAATGACTATTGCCAGAAATTATACCATGGCGTAGAAATCTTACAGTTTTTCCGGTCTGATTGGCTCGGCATTTGCACAGGTCACACGTGACGCGAAAGTCCAATGATACTAGTCTGATGATGATGATTTCAAATGAGACATGACTCGGAAGGTAGTATTCAAAACCACGCTCCGATACCAACTCTGTAACACCCCAAACTAGGCGGATATTACAGTGCCGTAGATCCCCAACTGGGACCCACCAGGCAAATGAAAATGAATGAATTACACAGGATAAATGTAGTACCGAACTACATTACAACAATAATTACTCCGATGAGGAGTTTAGTTACAACACACCAGGACAATACCGAATACTAGTGTATTTTATATGAAGATAAAATACACAACACTGAATGAAACGGAGTATTCAAATGAAAGTCTGCAGCGGAAAATAAAGGACAATAACATGAATAACTGAAAGATCGGGGCCCCTACTAGTATCACTGGGACTCCTCGACGTCAGCGTGTTCTCCCCGTACTTTTGCCTTGCCAAGACCTGAAAAACAAAATCCCCAAACGGGGTCAGTTACAAAGAACAACAATCCTCAAGGGTTGAAAATACACAATCATGATTATTTAAGAAGTTATGAAATATCCTGTCGAAACATACGCAATCAAACATGCTATATGAATCAACTAACAGTACGGCTCAAAGGGTGGCGCCACACTACGCCCGGGATGGAAATGTGTCCGTGCACAAGCCACCAACGAGTATCGATCAAATACACGTGTGGTCTTGTACCTAATCAGTCTCACGAGACAATATGACTCGTGTGCACAGTCCAATGTATCACTCCCAATACATGGCCATCACGTGCCCGACATGAAAATCCTACACATACCAACCGGCACGCCAGTATGACCCGGAATGCCACGATATAACAAAAGTGACATCGAAAACGAATAATGACTCACCGAGATAAAATGATAGTGAAATGAATAATAGCTCAACGAAAAGATTGGAACCGTCGTTCCTTATGACTGAAGTGATTAATTGACAATAACAAGTTTTGATACGGTTAATACAATAATGAATGAGTTATGATTATGAATGAACAAGATCAAAAGGGATGAATATCCTTTTAACCGAGTAAGAATTAACTTACTCAACACCGGCGACAATTATCCTTCCACGAACAACGTCTTAATTGAGATATCGGTCGCTCGAACAACCTTGAATAAATACAATTACCAACAATCCGTTCAATACACGAATCAAACACGAATATAACGAACTCGAAACGTCGATACGAATAAACCAAGTTCATTGGGGCATTATATCGAACACTTTGTGGCCAACTTCGATTGTTTATAACCAAACTTCAAAAATACCAATATCAAATTCTCAAGAAGTGTTTCAAACCAACAAAACATCTCCAATACGATCAATAATCCATTATGAATATCCAAAATCGTGATTTCAACAATAATTAATCGAAAACCCCCAATCTCAACTCGATATTCAAAGTGTTCTTGAATAATCATCAATAATCCAATGAATCCTTATACAAACTCATAATCATATACATATCCCTTCATATAACATGATTATAACGTCCAAAACATCATATCTCAACACAAAATCAAAATCCAAGGTGTTGAAGAAATTACCTCTTGAAGATCCAACCACTTCGATCCGATGAACACGGGTTAAAACGAGTATCCGAGCTATATGATCGAATGGAAATGAAGAAACTCAAGTGTTTGATGAAGGGAAAATCCCTTTCCCCAAGCTCTCTCTCGGACAAAATGGAAGAATGAAGAAGTGAGGAAAAAATGACCCGGCCAAGTCCTTAAATACTGCCGGAAGTTACGGCCGTAACTCGGCCCTCTTACGGCCGTAACATTCCAAGTCAACGGCCTTACGGCCGTAACCGGCCAACTCGTACGGCCGTAACTCGGCTTCGTCCGAAAGCCTGCCGACAGACGTATGGCCGTAACCGCTCCTGAGTTATGGGCCTAACCCGCCTTCGTCAAAAACACACGTCGACATCCTTACGGCCGTACCGCACACCTTACGGCCGTAACTCGGATGATACGGCCGTATCTGGCCAACCTTATGGGCGTAACCCGCCTTCGTCAAAAATGGCGGACATCACACTGCTGACGGCCGTATCCGGCCAAGCCTTACTACATGCACTGCCTCGACTTACGGCCGTATGCCGCAACCCTTACGGCCGTAAGTCACCCTTGGTCGACAACACCCGAAATTTACGAACACCACTTACGGCCGTATCCAACCCACCTTACGGCCGTAACTCACCTTCGGCCAAAATGCCTGGGCAGCCTGCTGGACCACTTACGGCCGTAACTCAATGCTGGCCAAGGTGGATTAATCCGATAACTCCGATTCCTTGATACGACTGATGAATGATCCGACATACCATACGAATGTGGAAGTGAACAAGTCTAACACGAGCCAAGGATGATACTCCCAGTACAAGGCTATCAATCACAATGAAAATGATAATACTCCCGTCTCGATCTAAAAACGGAGATAAAATGACGATCGGTAACTGATATACGATTACAACATGCCAACATTGAACGCAAATGAGTGATTCATGAATGATGAGTGATTATTAATGAGTGAGAATTACTGAGTGACAATTACAGACTGATAATTACTGAATGAAAATGAATGAATTTCAACCGGGTATTACACGCAAGTCCGAGAACTTCGTCTTTTTTTGGAACAGATGATATAGGTGCCACGGTCTGTACAGCCTTCCTCTTCTTGGCCTGCGTCTCTAGCTCAAGTTCCCGTCTCCGGGCAGCCTCCATCGTCGCAGCAAGTGAAGCATATTGCGCAGTACTCACGAACTCCCTGATCTCTATACGTAACATATCCTTGTACCACGTCATCTTCATGTCCTCAGAAGCTGCATACTGAGGGCAAAACAGCGCCATCTCCGTGAACTTTCTATTCATCTCCTTCACGATCTCCGTAGTCTGTGTGAGCTCCAAGAATTCTTTAGCAATCTTCTCCATCTCCACTGGAGGCACATACTCCGCACGAAAACGTACGACGAACTCCTCCCAGGTCAAGGTAGTGCGCTCAGTAAGCGTCAATGCAGTAGCACACCAGTCTTTTGCTCCGTCTCGTAACAGGTTCACTGCGAAACGTACCTTCATGTTCTCCGGACAACCACTGGTAAGGAATGCACACTCCATGTCCGAGATCCAGCGCATGCTGACGATCGGGTTCGAGTTTCCCTTGAACTCTGGAGGAGAACAAGTAGAGAGATCCCGATACTGAAACTCTCGCGCTCGGGGCTGCCCACTAGCAGGGGGTGAAATCGCCGCGATGCGCTCCTCCATCAATATTACCACTTCATTACGAATGGCGGTAATAATTTCGGGGATCGCCTCCCCAATAGCGTGCGTCACCTCAACCGCAATCATCTCACGAATCTGTTCAGCAGTAAATCCAGTACCAGCACCTGACTCAGCATTGTTGTTCCTTCTTGTGATGGCCATCTGGGTAATAATTATAGCGATTTATTAGCACACAATAAGTCATTTTAACTACGCTCACGCTCAACTCCTCGGATTCTCCATGACTTTCCCCGACTCGAGCACGGATCCTGTGCATCAGATAGTAGGAGCTCTACTACTACCTTCCACACCTATCCTTACTCGTTTCGAGTCCCATCCCGGAGTGCCCAAGTAGTTCCCTTCCAACGGTTATACCCATATGCCTGTACCAGCATATGTAAACACTCTTCCTAGCTTACTAGGAATTTCACCCAATCCCACTACCCTTGCTATAACGAAATCCCCACTAGTCATGACGAGTTGCCTCGTGAATGCACAATTGTATACAGTATGAAATCAGATAGACATTCGAATAAAAGATTCTATCCTACAACGGTTGGATTCAAACAAGAGCTGCGCAATAGAACTAAATCCAACATTCTAAGGCTATTTGGTTCCTACTGCATACAACTTGTAAGGCATTCACTTAACAACCTATTAAGACTAGCATAATTTCCTTCTAGCAAGTAACAAACATGTAGTACAGTGTAATAAGCACCAAGAATCTAGCAGACATACTCCTATGTTCTAGAAAGCAATAAATTACACTAAGTACTCTACCTTTTCTCATGGCATCGGCTGACTGTACACACTGCGCCTCCGGTCACCGTTTCTCAAAAATTTTCTCAAAATTTTAAAAAAAGAAAAGAAAATTCCGAGCTGCAAAATTGAGTCCAAACACACCAGAATGTGTTCGATTCGCTCAAGATGTGCTCTGATACCAACTTGAAATGTCCCAAAAATTACAATAAATTTGACTTTTTTATAAATGCCATTTTATTAGATAAAACCATAAGTGTTGAGAGCCCAATAAACGTTTCATCACAACCGTTAAGTTTAACAATCAACCCCAAATAACACAGCAGAAAATGTAATAATTCTAAACTTGAGTCCCAAAATAAACAATAACAAAGATCTTCTCAACGCGCCGGTGTGTACCGTACGCCTTATTGCCTCTCGCACCTAAAACAGTAGTTTATAGGAAAAGGGTAAGCACGAAGCTTAGTGAATTCAAACACCACATAGGATAGCAATCATATGAACACTACCCTTAACCACTAATAGGTACAAATAATCCACACATTCTAGTTTGAGAACATATCCTAAACAGGCAAACTCATGCAAGAACAACTATTTATATAACCATCGGTCTCTCCGAATTCATACAACATCGTGTACGTGTTCCTCGGTCCCCCCGAGTTTATACGACACCCGTATTCATATTTCTAGGTCTCCCTGAGCTCTCGGTCTCCCTTAGTTTTATACAAAACCTACGTCCATACTATCCCCTTAGCCTAGTACCACATACAACAAAATTAACTAGCACACACACGAGCTACAGTAATGCGCATATAACCCCTAACCTACACAGTGAGAGAACTCGCCTCGATTAGAAGCGTATCACCATGAAACTATATCAAGCTCCAGGAAAGATCCCCACCTCTCTTTCTTCCCTAAAATGGAATTACATTGCATAAATAAGCATTCCTAGCTAAAAACTTATAACAAAAGTCCAACTATATAATTCCAGATTTTACCCCAAATCTGTAGGTCTGTTCGGAATCTGTTTGACCCTTCATAAACCAACTAAATTACCAATATTATTCAATTTCCATGTAACTAAACACTAGATCTTTTCAGGGACTTATTATATAAAGTCTAATTATTTTCCTACGATTTATGGTGAATTTTCAAAAATGACATATCAAGGCTGTTAAATTCTGGACAGACCTTGGAAATGACCAATTCCACCAAACTTAGCAATAAAATCAGGTCCTAAATTTTTGTAGGACTTAATTCACTCAAAATTGGAACTTTTCCAATTGGTCTTGCCCCAAACTCATTCTCCAATTATTTTCTACAAATAAATGAAAACAGCACCTCAAAGCTGTCAATCTCGGGATAGCCTATGAAAATTACACTTTCCGGACTTGCTAAGGCCATTTCCAGGCTTAACTCTCTTCGAAGAAAACGTACCCCATTCAAATATCAAACTATTGTCACCGATCTTGCCTTAATCTAACTTCCGTAGAATTAATTACGAATTAATGAAGTTCTGGACAGAACAGTACTCATCACATCAATCCATTTTGTACCAGTCAACAAATATTGCATTTTTCACCATAGATATGATCCGAATAAGGCTTAGCGACCTTCTAACGAAAGAAAGTAGTCGGAACTTTGGGCACTGGCCTTGCCCTAATCCGATTTTTTGTAAAATTAATTACGGTTTTATGAATATCCAGACAGATTATGGTTTATAGGGTTGATGTTATTGATGCAGAATCGAACCCACAAGGAAGAAAAGATTAGGGTTTCATGTGATTACCTCTAGAGTCGATCTCAGCCCTTCCAAAGCCCTAGTTCAATCTTCCTTTTCCATCCCTTCTTTCTCGATCTTCTCTCTCTTAATCTCCTTCTCTCTCTCGGCCACAAACACACCACACACAAAACACGCAACTAGGGTTTGAGGTGGTTTCTCATTGGTGTGCGCCGCAAGGAGCACTACTACAAATCTGGGCTTAGGAGATGCTGCTTGCATAGCGCTTTTTCAAAAACGCTATGCAAGTAAGGCACTTAGACAGCGCTTCACGAGAAAAGCGCTATCCAAGTTATTATCATAATTTTTAAAAATAAATTAAAATAAAAGAAAATACTTCAATAGTGTTTATTTTGAAAACGCTATATTAGTTTTTATCTTCAATAGCATTTTGGATAGCGCAATGCTAGTTAGCAATTTTTAAGTAACATTTTGATTTTTTATTAATTTCTAATGCTACAATAGCGCTTTCAAAAGCATTTTTGAAGTCCACATATCCTAACTAAATTTTTGAACCCTCATTTCTCACTTCACTCCTTTTCCTCTCATCTTACTCTATCCTCTTCTCTCTCTCTCTCTCTCTCTCTCTCTCTCTCTCTCTCTCAAATCTTCTTGGCGACATCTTAAAATATGCAGGAAACACAGGCACACAATCGGTAAGAGGCACACACACACACACAAACACCGATATACATCGTGCAAACACTAAATCGGCCATATAGACCCGCTGCGAACTAGACGGCTCAGGCGGTGGTGAGGTTTCAACATGCTGCAGCGCGGAGGTGCTGGTGCTGGTGCGGGCTCGGCTTCCCGGTTCCCGAGGTGAGTTCGGTTTTGAGTTCGGGTAAAGTACGGTGTTATGGGTTTGTGGATTTGGGATTCTGTGTTGATACAAATCAGGTCATGGGTTCTGAGTCTGACGAACTCAGATGGGGAGCTGAGTTCGATTGGGATTTAATTTGTTGTTTTCTATTGGTTTCTGAGGTCCGATTACTCGGGCTATGATGTTTGGGTTCGGCCGTGGCCATGGTTTGACGGGAACAAGCCGTGATAAACATGTCTGGGAATTTGATTATAGGTTGAGTGGCTTTGGGTTGGCTCAGTTGAGAGATTCTGATTTTGTTCAATTAATTGGTACGAAGATGAAACAATAGTGCAGAAGGTGTCGAGAATTGAGGCTGCTTCGGTCCTTTGGCAGGATTTGATGTGTTTTTTATGTATTTCTATGCTTCGGTCGTTCGGCAGGATCCTAGTACGAGTCCGTTTACATTTTTGTGATTGTTTTTCTCCTTTTTTATAAACTCCTTTGATGTCAGGAGCTTATATAACTCTTTTTGAAAAGTTCTTATTCAGCAAAGGGAAGAAGCAGATTATTTTATCTATGGTTTGCTAAATGTCCTTTTATTACAAACAAGAACATGTTAGTTTATTACTTTTGGGCGTAACTGTGAAAACTCCTAGGTGTTTCTTTACTAATAAAGGTTGACATAATTACGAGCTTTCCTCTCAACCAACTATTTTAATTTTTTATACTAATGATTGTAATGAAGCATACTTTCAAGGTACTATGCGTATACACTACAGAACATGAAAACACTGTTTTTGCTGCTCGACTTTCTTGTAGTTGAGTTTATATCTTTCAAGTTATAGGACCAGTTACAATATAAGTTGAGTCTTATTTTTATCATCCACGAGTTTGTGATGTGTTGTAGTTGTTGGTCTTCGCAATTAGAGGACCTAATTCTTCTAATAAGTTACAAGCTGGATAAAGCATTACATCTCATTCTGGTAAATATGTATTTTCATTTGTTTGCTTTTAGATATATTTAGTTTTCATTACGCTCAATAATCCATGTCGTACTTTCTGGAATTCTGGTTCAATATTTTAATATTCTTTTATGCAGGTTTTCCTTAAAATGAACAACTGATTTGGCTTTGTTATTATCATTGGATCCTCCATGTTTAAGAATTTTTCCTCCATTTGGCAAAGTTGATTACGTATGAACCATGTATGTTCTTGATATTACATAGTATGTTCTTGCTATTACATAGGAGATTATTTGTTAACAGTGTATTAGTATCTATACACTTGACACTGAATTCACATAGCAACACCCAGGGCCACTATTTAGAATATTACAAACCTATTAATTAGGGTAATTGAATGCTGTTGTACATTTGTCAGGAAAACATCGTGGAAAGCTTTAAGGAACTAAAGATATTGTTTAAGGATATATTTTTATTATGATCCTGTCAGTATTAATTCATACATCTTCCTAAAGTGGGGCTTTAATGATGGTATATCTGCTTGCTGGTATCAATTATCATCACGAGAGAAGTTTCAGGAAGGAGGATGTGCTCAAATGGTATTACTTTCAGTATTGGTTTCGTGATGGACTAAACTACTTAGTTTATATATAGCATGTTCCTCGTATAATGCCATAGCCCCGTCAGGTATATTTTAACTCTTGTTACTTGCTCTGGGATTTTTTTTTTGCTATTTGCAGGGTTGTGGCTAACACTCTTTTCGGTCTACGTATAAATTTTTGGATGGTCATTGCTACAAGGTTTCTTCTTGGAAGTTTGAATGGTGTACTTGGACCAATAAAGGTATCTCTAAAAAAATCAGAATATCATATTAATTCCAGATATACACAATTAGGTTGACTTCTAATGTTTTGGCTCCGGATATGGCACATTTTATCGCACATCCATTTCTGTAATTTGTTTGTACACAAAATTTTTCTTAAGTTCATTAGGGTCTTACATTGTAATGTTTTCCACCATGATCAGATGCATATGCATCTGAGCTTGTCCAGGACGAATACCAGGCGTTAGAACTATCAACTGTAAGCTCTTCTGGTACACGACACTACAAGTTTCAGATATTATAGTTACATTATTCTATGAAGATAAGAATGTTACTCTTTTATTTGTATTAATAATCTCTTTATTTCATTTTAAAATCTGTTAGTACAGCATGAGGTAGCAGATTGATAATCGGACTATGAAACAGAGAAATAAGTATCAGGATCCTGTTCATTTTAAATTTGTGTCTGGCTCATTTTCAGGCATAGTAGTAAGAGTTGATCCATGTTCAGTGTAGCTATTTACGCTTCTATTAGTGGCGATGCTCATCCTGATCCAGTTCCAGGTCAACGTCACTCATCAAACAAAGGAATAAACAATGCCGCGACTGATTCTGTAGTTCAAGTACTTGGTCTTACTTAGAAGCATGATGATCTAGTTTAGTCTATGTTTATGCTTTATGTTTTCTTGTATCCCTGCCAGAGCTAATCCCCTGTACTAGACACCAGAACATGTTCCCTGTAGTAGACACAAAATAAATTAATGAAGTTAATATTTGTGATTTATATTAATTATATCAAAGAAATTTGGATTGTGTTTTTTGTCTATTTTTATTGTATTTATGAATTATTGGGAATATTACTGGTAAAAACAAAATGCATAATAACAATGAAATTTTAAAAAATATCACTTAGGAAACGCTTTTTTAAGTGCTATTGAAGTAATATTTTATATTAAATATCCTAGTTGCATAGCACATACCAAAGTGTTATCTAAGCGATGCACTTAGAAACCACATACTTATATAGCGCTTAAAAAATGTTATCTAAGTATGCTACTTGCATAGCTCTAAAAAAACGCTATGCAAGTCATATGCACTTGCATAGCAGCGGCTTACATAGTGCTCAAAAGCGCTATGTAAGTGCAAAAAAAAGCGCTATGCAAGTGTAAATCTGTAGTAGTGGAGAGAACGAGAGTTGAAAAGGGAGGGGATCGGTTCCATTCATGGGCCGACCCATGCACAACACTTTGCCAAAAATATCTATTTAGTCCCTAAGTTTTTAAAATACTCTCCTTACCACCTACAATAGATAAAGTTTAACAATTTAAGCCAACTAACACGACTTAAATCACTTTTGGCCTTTCCCGTCAATCTCGTCTAACAATATTTAATTAAAGAAAACATTAATCAACATAAACATAACCCATAGTGGGACACGGGCTTTACACATCTTTACATCGTTCTCTTGACAGAAGTACATAAGAAGTTGTTCGATGGCAGTGGGATGATCCCAAGTACTTCTCTCAACAAATCTTCTCAATTGAGAGAAAATAAGTGTTTTCATCTCTGCCCATTCTTCATAGAAATTAATGAAAGAGTATAGGAGAACTTTTCTTACCAGCTGTAATTGATCTCTGGTAAGTCCGAAGTGATTGTTCTCCCTCAGATTGAATGAGTAATCAGCACCTTGGATCTCAATGATTTTTTTAACATCCTCATCTTCAGTAACACTTGGAAGTGTTAAGAGGGGAATCACAGCAGGTACCAGCTCAGATGCATGCTCAGGTTGATCTTCTGACACTGTGGGTGCAGGTGATATTATTATCTGCATTTCATCCTCAGTGTCTGAGGGATAGTCCACCAGTCCTCTCTGTCGTTTAGGAGATAATTCAGGTGAGGATACAGTGTAGAGGGGCTTCTCAGGTGACTTCCTCTTTGTGAACAACTTGGTCAGAGGAATGTCATCCCTGTCTGAATCTCCTATGGGTGTGACGACGGGTGCATGTAAGATTTCAGGTGCAGATGGGATAATGTCATTTGCAGGTGAGGTTTTGGGTGCAGGTGGTACTTCAGCTGCAGCTGCATCTGACTGCTCTGCTTCAGAGTCTGCGGGTCCTCTGTACTCAGACATTCCAGATGTCATTTTCTTGAGTTTCTCAACTGCATTTTGTTTCTTATCCCCGATATTCTTTAGGATTTCGTGGTCCAAGTGACCAAGTCTCTTACTGAGGTGAAAGGGGTCTGCCCTTCCCTTAGCCTTTCCCAGGAACTCCAAGATCCAGCTAATTTGAGTTCCATATGCCAGTTTTTGTCTAAATTTCTTTTCCTCATCGTCCCCACTTGCCTTGTTGACCTCCTTGACTAACTGCATATAGATATAATCAAGCCAGTTAATCCTTTTCTGCTGTATCAACGCTCCCATCACGACATACTTGGCAGATGATAGTTGATCATAGCTGTCTGACATGCCCATAACGATTTTGGTATTGATGTCCAGGATATATTTGTATTCTTTATTAAGGTCATTTTTCTTCGCCATAAGTTTGATCTTAGTTGTCTCTTGTGGTAACTTGATCTCATACCACGTCTCGGTCGGATTCTGCTTCAGTGCTTCGACTGTGATGCCCCAGTTTTCTATTTTGAAAGCGTCGGCGATGGTTTGTGGTGTGATGTTTATTTATTCTCCAAAAATCGAGATCATGATACAATGCTCTGTGACCTGTGCTTCCTTGTAGAAGCAGATGACAGCTTCCTTGAAGACCTGCTTGGGGAAAATGTCCAGAAAGTGGTAGATGCCATTCTTCTTCATCATCCGGATTACATACGCCATCTCATCCGTGTTGTTGGTTGCCAGTAATCCTTGAGAGTCAACAACAATACTAAAGATGATTTGCACCTTCACCAGCTTTAGGTTGACTCCATCGAAATAGGTAATTGAGTCCATTTATGCAAAGAAGATGTTTTGATTAAGTGTAGTGAATATTCAAATAATTTTTCTGCTTTTGAAAAATTAGGGTTCTTGAGCTTGAAGACGATAAGATTTTAAGGAAATGATTTCCGCCGTCTTATATACCTAGCTGAAAAGACATTTTTGAAGTTATTAATAAAATAAGTAGGCGGCGGTCTGAATGACGGTTGAAGTTGATTGGACATCGTGGAGGTAGTGTAATCATGTGTTTTGTCCAAGTGTAAATAAATAATTATATGTCGGTCAAGGGATAAGAGACTTAGCTGGTTGACCGTTTGACTTCTGATGCAGATGTGATTTCAGTTCCTTCTCTGCTCTGATCAGAGGACTTTTTTGTCTGTGCTCTGATCAGCTAGCTTTCCTTCGTCTTCTGCATCAAGTGAGGTATGTCATCTGTGGTTGATATCAGCTAGATTTCCTCGCCTGTCCTTCGGATCCTCGTCTGGTCTGATCAGGTCACTTCCTTGTCTGCTTTCCGAGTTAGGTGATACTCCTTGTCTGATCAGATGACTTTTCTTCTTCTGGTCTCCACATCAGGTAGCTACAGTTCAAAAGACTCTTGTCTGCTTTAGGTCAGGTGCAATTGTCTGTTTTAGGTCAGATAACTATTCCTTCGTCTGTTTTTCAACTAAGCACTAGATTCCAAATCTAGTAATCCAAGATTCCTTCTAAGTTCTAGAAATCTTTCTTCTGGTAAAGGCTTAGTGAATATATCAGTAATTTGATACTCTGTGTTGACTCTTTCCACATTTACTCTCTTGTTAAGCACATAGTCTCTGATAAAGTGATGTTTGACATCTATGTGCTTTGTTCTTGAGTGCAGAACTGGATTGTTTGTTAGTGATATTGCACTGTTGTTGTCACACCATATTGCAACTTCATTTGCTACGATGTTGTAGTCCCTTAGCTATTGTCTGATCCAGAGAATTTGAGCACAACAGCTACCTGCAGCTAAGTATTCTGACTCAGTTGTGGATATTGAGTTAGATACTTGCTTCTTGTTGAACCATGCAATAAGTCTGGTTCCTAGGAACTGGCATGTTCCATTGGTGCTTTTTCTATCAATCTTGAATCCTGCAAAGTTTGCATCTGAATATCCTAAGAGCTCAAAGTTATCATCCTTTGGATACCATAAACCAACATTGATTGTGGACTTAAGGTATCTGATTATCCTCTTAGCTGCTTCCTAGTGAGACTGCTTCGGCTTGGATTGGAATCTGGCACACACTCCTAATGCATATGAAATATTTGGTCTGCTAGTGAGATATAAAAGTGATCCAATTAGTCCTCTATAGTGTGTTGGATCCACTGGAATACCTCCTTCATCTGCATCAAGGTGTAGGGATGTGCTCATGGGAACTCTTAGTGATTTGGCTAGTCCATGCCAAATCTTTTGATGAAGTCCCTTGTATACTATGCTTGGTTGATGAAGATTCCATTGTCAACTTGTTTGACTTGTAAACTAAGAAAGAAATTTAGCTTTCCCTTCATACTCATCTCAAATTCTCCTTGCATGAGACTTGAGAATTTTTCACATAGCTCAGGGTTGGTTGAGCCAAATATGATGTCATCTACATATATTTAGACAAGTAATATGTGGTCTTCATGTTCCACTCTGAGGAGTGTCTTGTCCACCTTTCCTTTGTTGAATCCATTCTTCTCTAGAAACACACATAGTGTCTCATACCATGCCCTTGGTGCCCACTTGAGTCCATATAGAGCTTTCAAAAGCTTGTATAGTTTGTCTCCTTTGACAAATCGGGAGGGTTGCTCCACATAGACTTCTTCTTCTAGTAGTCCATTGAGAAATGCACTTTTTACGTCCATTTGATAGACTTCAAAATTCTTGAATGCTGCATATGTAAGGAATAGTCTGATAGCTTCTAATCTTGCTACAGGTGCATATGTTTCATCAAAATCTATTCCTTCACATTGAGCTATCCTTTTGCAACGAGTCTGTTTTATTCCTAACAACAGCTCTATCTTCATCACATTTGTTTTTATACACCCACTTGGTGCCTATGACTTTCTTGTGATTTGGTCTGTCTGTTAGTTCCCAGACATTGTTCCTCTCCATTCGGTTGAGCTCTTCTTGCATTGAAATTATCCATGAGTAGTCATCCAGGGCCTGTTCAGTTGTTTTGGGTTCCATCTGAGACATGAAACATTAGAACATAGCCATTCCTGGTGGTTCTATAGATTGCCTGGTTTTGACTCCATCAGTTAGGTTTCCAATGAGTTGCTGGATGGGATGATCTCTGAGACATTTGGGGATATCATATTTAGGGTTTGTTCCCCCTGTTGAGTTGTTTTGATGAACTTCGTCTCTCTCTGCATCAGCTTGGTTCTGGCATTCTTGAACTGCATCTGGTTCAGCTGCGGTCTTGTCATCTGCAGATGGGGGTCCTGTCTGCTCTGTAGGTGTGTCTTTATCAGCTGCAGTTGGAACAGGTACGGTTGGAGATCCTACCTGATCTGCATTTGGGTCTTCAGACTGATCTGCAATTGGGTATTCTGACTGATCTACAGTTGGGTCTTCTGGATGATCTGCAGTTGGGTCTTCAGGTGAGTCCATCATTCCTCTGTCATGGATGATAATTTCTTCTAGGGTGGCGGATTTGAGCTTCTTCTCAATTGATTCCACCTGTTTCCTGTACTCAATAGTAGACTCATCAAATGCAACATGGGGTATTTCTTCCACAACTATTGTTCTTTTGTTAAAAACTCTGTATGTCTTGCTTATTAGTGAGTATCCCATAAAGTGACCATCATCAGTTTTAGCAACAAAGACATTCAGTTGGGTTTTACCATTGTTGTGAATGAAACACTTACAACCAAAGATATGAAAGATGCAACAGTTGGTGTTCTGCCATTCCAAACATCATAGGGAGTTTTGCCATGTCTCCCTACTATCATACTCTTGTTCTGAGTGTGGCATGCTGTGTTGACAGCTTCAGCACAGAACCTCTTTGGCAGGTCAGCTTCAGCAATCATTGACCTGGCAGCCTCCTTCAAGGTTATATTTCTTCTTTCAGCAACACCATTTTGTTGTGGTATTCTTGCGGCAGAGACTTCATGCTGGATTCTACATCACTATATTTAATGATTGCCTTGTTGGGAAATTCTCCACCTCTGTCTGATCTGATCTTGATGATGGAGAGGGATTTCTCATTCTGAATCTTTCTCATCAGCTCAGGAAGCTTTGTTAGTGTTTTACTCTTTTTATAGAGGAAAACAACCCATGTATATCTCGAGTAGTCATCCACTACTACTAAGGCATGCTTCCTTCCGCTCAATGTCCTTGGCTTGATGGGGCCAAAGAGATCCATATGAAGTAGATCTAAGACTCTGGTGGTGAGAGTGGTAGGCTGAACTGGTTTGAAAGATGCTCTGGTTTGCTTTCCCTTCTGACATGCATCACAGATACTCTCCTTCGTGAATGCTTCTGCTAGAAGTCTTCTGACTAACTTTTGATAGCTTATCTTGTTGATGGCTTTGAAGTTCAGGTGACATAATCTCTTGTGCCAGAGCCATCCATTCTCAGCAATTGTTTTTGATAGGAAACAAGTGTTTGGAGTGCCTGTATTCTAATCTATCATGTAAACGTCTCTTCCTCTGAATCCTTGTTGCTTCACTTCTCGAGATAGGATATCAATAACCATGCATTTCCAAATAGTGAAGACTACTAGGTTCTTTTCATCACATAATTGACTTATGCTCAACAGGTTGTATTTGAGCCCTTTGACATAATGTAATTTAGATATGATTATGTTTCATCTGTGCAGTTCCCCAAATCCTTTTGTTTGACCTCGAGAGCTATCACCAAAGGTTACGTCTGGACCTCTTTCATTGATGTAGTTTGAGAGCACCTTCTTATTACCTGTCATGTGCCTTGAGTATCCAGAGTCTACAAATCATTCTTCACCTCCTCCTGTTGAACTTGAGGTGACATGGTAGTAGTTCTTCCACCTTTTGTACAATCAAACAGGCAGAGATTTAGGTACTCAAATTTGTGTGGGTCATTTAGGGGTAGTAGGCTTCCTGGAGAATTGGTTTCTCCTTGGGTTATAAAACTTATGTTGATGACCCCTATAAGGTGTGTGCTGTCTAGGTCTATATTCCTGGTTAAGATTTTATACTGGATATGCCTCATAATATTTGTGGTGTGGGCCATACCTAATTCTTGGCTGAGACCATTTGTAAAATCTTTAGGGTCTCCACACCTATTCCTTTTGAAAGTTTGGAAAACCTTGAGGTTTCCACCTACCTCTCCCATTTTGAAATCTGTTTTTGGGGAGTATTTGGTAATAATTTGCATCATGTTTTGGCTGCTGCTTCTGCCTTGGCCATTGCCTAGTCTCCTGTCTAGGTGGTTGCCTTGTAAACCTTGGCTGCTGCCTAAACTTTTAACTGGGATGCTGCCTATTTCGAAATACGGGTTTGTTTATAGGCTCAACAGTCGGGACATAAGTTTCTCCCTTGATAAAAGTAGTTTTTGAACTAGAGGGAGTGTTGGGGTCATAGATTTTGAATAAAGTGGACTCTGGTTCATACACAAACCATCAAGGGTTATATATGATATCAGAGATGTTATCTATTTAGCTTGTGTACTATTTAGCTGTGTTAGTTTAGCAAACTCAGATTTGACATGAGCAAGTGCAGCTGATTTCTCACTGTTTAAAACAGTTAGCCCATTAATCTCAGCTATGGTATTATCAGCTGAGATTTTTAATTTGTTTTCAGCCTGTTTTTCAAATTCAGATTTGATTTTTGTTAACTCTAGGCTATTTCAAAATTATTTTTCAGCTGCTTATTCTCATCTTGCAGCTGTGTTTTCTCAGCTCACAGTCAAGTGTGCAGTTTTTAATTTTTGAAAGTCTTTTGAGGAGCTGATTGACAGATTCATGTAAGTCAATATCTTGAGACATGCCTGAGCTTTCATTATTTGAAATTGAGGATTTATATGTTACCTCTTCATCAGTTAGGTTGGCCATCAGACAGTTGTAGTCTTCATCATCTTCAGAGAAGAATCCACTACTAGATTCTACTCTTTCTTGGTCTTCTCCAATGAAGGCTTTCCTTTTGTCCTCCTTTCTGTCCACGTCTTTCTTGCCTTCATCCTTCTTGAGTTCTGGATAGTCAAACTGGATGTGTCCTGATTTGTGGCAGTTGTAGCATTCCACCTTCCAGTTGCCAGCCTTCTGGTTCTTCCTTGGATTGTCCTTGTAATTTTTCGGCTAAATGACCAAAACAGGACCTCAACTTTACCAATTTTAGCACTTGAGGACCTAAATTTTCGAAGGTATCAAACTGGGACCTAATCTTTAATCCGTTAGACCACGTTAGGACCTCCGTTAATTTTTGGTCGTTAAGTACTAACGGAGTGCTTAGTTGGCAGTTAAATGACACGTGGCAGATGTTTATTGGCTGGTCAATATATGATGTAATAATAAAAAATAAAAAATAATATAAAAGTTTAAAAATAATAAAAAATCTGAAAAACTTAACAAAAAATCAAGTTCATTTTTTTATTTAAAAAATGGAAAATTTAAACAAAAATTGTAACTTGCTTTTTTAAATTAAATACAATTAATATTAAAAATCGAAATTTTTATTTAAAATTCGGAAATAAAAATTTAAAAATTGGTTCTTATTTATAAATTGTTTTGATAAAAATAAAAACTAGAATATTAGTTTCCACAAAATAAATAAAAATCAATTATTTTATTTTATTTATAAAAATCGCTAGTAATTTATTCCAAAATTTAAAAAAAAATACCTCAAGTTCCGATTTTTTATTTTCCAGAATTTTTCCATTTTTTTATTTTTATTTTTATTATTATTTTATATCATATATTGACTAGCCAATAAACATTAGCCTAACATAATAATAAGGCTAAATGACATAAAATAATTAAAAATAAATAAAATATAAAAATGGATCTTATTTATAAACTATTTTAATAAAAATAAAAACTAAAATATTATTTTCCATAAAATAAATAAAAACCGATCAGTTATCTTCTCCGGTGATAAAACAGTTTTTTTATGAAACAGCTTTTTTATGAAAAGTAAAAAAACTCGATCGATTATATAAAACAGCTTTTTTATGAAAAGTAAAAATAAATAAAAAATAAATTACCAGCAGTTTTATTATAAATAAAATAAAATAATTCAGATTTTTTATTTATTTTTTGGAAAATAATATTCTAGTTTTTATTTTTATTAAAATAATTTACAGAATTTTTGAATTTTTATCTCCGAATTTTAAATAAAAATTTTGATTTTTAATATTAACTATATTCCGGAATTTAAAAAAAGCTCAAGTTACGATTTTTTTAATTTTCCAGATTTTTTAAATAAAAAAATGAAGTTGTGATTTTTTTTGTTAAGTTTTTCATATTTTTATTATTTTTAAACTTTCATATTATTTTTTATTTTTTATTATTACATCATATATTGACCAGCCAATAAACATCTGCCACGTGTCATTTAACTGCCAACTAAGCACTCCGTTAATACTTAACGGCCAAAAATTAACGGAGGTCCTAACGTGGTCTAACGGATCAATGATTAGGTCCCAGTTTGATACCTTCGAAAATTTAGGTCCTCAAGTGCTAAAATTGGTAAAGTTGAGGTCCTGTTTTGGGCATTTAGCCTAATTTTTCTTGTACTTGGAATAGTTTTTTCTGAAATTGCTGAACCTCTGCATGATGAAAGCCATCTCTTCTTCAAAATTCAGAGCGCTGGGGGGGCTGACTTCAGCTAAGCTCTTTGCAAATGATTCTGCTGCAAATGTTATCCCTTTTTAAGCTGGTTCATTAGATAATGAGCAGGGAAGCTCAAACTCATAGGCCTTCAGATCAGAAAACAGCTCCTGGATCTTTATTTTGTTGAGATCCTTTGATTCTCTCATGGCCACAGCTTTCATGCTCCATTCAGGGTTGAGAGATCTTAAAACTTTTAGAGCCATCTCCCTGTTACCATATATCTTTCCAAGGGAGGTTATTTCATTGATAATCTCAGTGAATCTTGTGTCCACCTGGTCAATTGTTTCTCCAGTCTTCATCTTGAAATTGTCAAAATTTTTAGTGGAAATTGACAACTTATTTTCCTTGATTGGCTCGGTTCCCTCACACATTACAGCTAATGTGTCCCAGATTTCTTTGGCATTCTTGCAATTTTAATATTGAACATGGTTGCCTTGTCAAGAGTTCGATATAGCACATCTCTGGCCAGGTTGTCAAGATTGGCCAGCTTCCTTTCTTCAAGAGACATCTCGGTTCTCTTCTTGGGGATCTTCTCTGACTTCCCAGCTGCAACTTCTTCTGGTGTGTTGTCCTTCGCAAATATGAATGGTCCATCCTCAATTACACACCACATGTCATCATGAATGGATGACAGATGAGCCTGCATTCTTATTTTCCAAAGGTCATATTCATTCACATAAAATACATGTAATCTATAGTGCATGTGTTGCATGTGTTCCATTATAATATGAGAGATTAAAATATACTCACATATGTGGATCTAGTCTGTAAATTTGAACCAACTGCTCCGATACCACTTATAGGTCACAAGCCGTCAAGAATAAGTCTAGAGGGGGTGATAGACTTATTAAACTCTTTTCCTTAATTAGGTGAGTTTCTTCAGTTGTATAATATGCAGCTAATAAACCTTAGTTGCAGATGAGTAGTGTGGTAGCACAGCTGGTAACACTGTAGGTGACCTATATCTACTGTAGGTGACTTATGTCAACTGTAAAGACTAAGCAATGCGGAAGGTAGTTGACTATTAAATGGAGATGAATTCACTATAACTTCAACCAGTGATAAACATTACAATGATTCGAACCAGTTACAACAGCTTCCAACCCGTGGAAACCCGTGGCAATTGCAACTCCCTTGACTGCCTAGCACCTCTTGATCGAAAACCCGTGGGTGTCTCAACAACTCTCGAGCTGTCTATCACCTTCCAATCAAGAACCTATGGATGCCTTATCAATCACGAAACTTCTGAAGAACCTCGTTCACAGAAGTACCCCGTACTCAGCTTTTAAGACAAGAGTGTTTGTCTTCTCCAACTTATAGTTCTCAGAATATGATCCTTGAATATTTGATCTTCACGATGCTATAGTTCTCTTGATAGCTTTGATTGCTTTGATTTCTTAGATTGCTTATAAGTATTGTTTGCATCGTACGTTGCTATTCTGATCTTCAGATGTTTATAGTGCGATTCTTTGAGCATCCTTCATAGCCGTTGCATCTCTTGTAACAAATCCGTCCATTGGAGAGTGGACTTCTTTGTTTATCTTATCATTCCGTTGCATGACTTGATTCCCTTTTCAATTCCGACCATTTTAAAGAATTCTTTTGGTCGCGCCGTTTTTCTTGATTTGTATATTCTTAAGTCTTCAGTATGCGGATCTCAAGGAATATTTTATTCCTAACTTTTTGGGAATCCTTTTGATTTGTCTCCTTATGTATGCATGTGAATTTCCGTTGTTGTTGACTTCAACGCTTGCTAACGTGGACTGAGTTTCTTAAACTTGGCTGATATCTTATTTGAAAAACGTATCTGATATCTCTTAGTCAGACCTGCCAGATGTGCGGTCAATCCTCTCTGATGTAAAACTTCTCTAATTTAACTTTGTAGAAGTTCTCTGATATGATGAGATGAAGTCCTCTGATCTGGTCTCTTTAAAGTTCTCTAATCTCATGAATGTTCTCTATTCTGATGGTCAAACTTTAGCTCATGTTTTGTGTTGACCAGACCTTTTATGATAATAAGTTGCCTCTTGATAACTTGTCTGTGGTCAACCTTCTCTGATCTGTTTGAGTTGACCAAGACTCGGCTGAACTTTTCTCGCCTGATGATAACTCGTTTGCTCTTCGGCTGCTACAATGTTTTGGTTAAACCTCTCTGATATTTCTGTTGACCAAAACTCGCCTGATAAAAGGTCGCCTGATAACTTATCTGATATATCGGCGGTTCTGCCTATTTTTTACTGATTAACTTCAGATCAATCTAAGCCTATACCAATGGCTCATAGAAGATACTCATTTGGTTCTTCTTTACAATGCCAATTATTTATAGTATACATTTGAATAAACCACAAGTACAAGGATGACATCATCAAAATCTAACAAGTATTCCTAACACACATGTCATTATGGATAGATGATAGATGTGCCTGCATTCTTATTATCCATAAGTAATATTCATCCACAGAGAATACAGGTAATCTAGAATGCATATGTTGCATGTGTTCCATTTATGAGAGATGTAAAATATATATGCTCAAATATATATGGATCGGGTTCGGTAAAATTGAAACAACCTCTCCGATACCACTTGTAGGTCACAACCCACCAGGAATAAATCTAGAGGGGGGTGAATAGACTTATTAAAACTTTTACTCAATTCAACTGTTTAGAAAACACAGCTGTAGTAAGATCAGATAAGGTTACTCGTCTGATCAGGTAACCTTTGTCAACTGTAAAATATTATGCGGAAGAATAGCTGACTATAAATGGAACAGTAAATATTTATGCAGCAGTTAATTATAATGATAAAGTTGTAAATCACACAATCACTTATAGTGGTTTCAGATGTGGGGTAATCCTATACTAGTCCACTTCTCTCCAAACCATTTGGAGATAAATTCACCATAACTTTTAACCACTGAAATTAACGTTACAATGAATTCTATTACAATAGCTTCCAACCAGTGGAAACCCATGGCCGTTGCAACTCCCTTTGGCTACCTAGAACCTCTTGATCGAAAACCCGTAGATGCCTCAACAACTCGCAAGCTGTCTATAACCTTCCAATCAAGAACCCGTGGAGGCGTTTACAATCTTTGAACTTCTAAGAACCTCGTTCAAATAAGTACCTCGTACTCAAATATTTAAGATAAGAGTGTTGTCTTCTCCAACTTAAGAGCTTCTCTGAATATGACTTTAGAAACTAGCTCTTCACGATGCTATAGATGTGCTTTGATTGCTTTGATTGCTTTGTTCTCTTGTAAGTATTGTTCGCACCGTACGATTCTTGAGCTTCTTATTAGCCGTTGCATCTCTTGTAACAATTCTCTCCGTTGGAGAGTGGATTTCATTGTTTATCTTTTCATTACTTTGCAAGGCTTTGTCTCTTTCTTCAAATTTGACTGTTTGTATATGTACTTCCCGTTGCGCTGCTTTTCTTGATTACTATAATTAGAAAGTCTTTTGGGCGCTAATCTTTAGGAATAAAGAATTTCTTAACTTCCGCGAATCAATCACTTTGTCCCTTGACTTTTACGTCCGCATGTGTCTTGCCATTTTCGTTGACTTTTCAACGCTTGCTGGCGTGGACTGGGCTGCTATTCAGATACACATACTTGGTTGCAGTACTAGTTTGGTCAACCTCCTCTGATATTTAGTTTGACCGAAAACCTCGACTGATAAGAAATCGCCTGTGGTCAACCCTCAGCTGATATTATTGTTTGATCGAAAACTCGTCTGCTTCCAATTGGAGTAAGAACTCGCCTGATATTTTCTATGTCTGAAAGCGTGGCTGATAATAAAATCGCCTGTGGTCAAACTTCTCTAATATGTTGTGTTGACCAGAACTCATCTGAAAATATCTCGCCGGATACTTATGTTGGTCAAACCTCTCTCATATTTCGTGTCCAAAATTCGCCTGATAGTATCTCGCCTGATATTTATGTTGGTCAAATCTCTATGATATTTCGTGTTAACCAAAACTAGCCTGATAGTATCTCGCCTGATATTCTGTTGTCTTTAGAGCTCGGGTGTTACAGTGTTGTGGTAAAACCTCGACTGATATTTCTGTTGACCAAAAACTCGCCTGATAGTAACTCGCCTAATATCTTGTTAGTTCTATACTTAGCCAAATTTCTATATGATTAATATGATCAACACTTAGCTTAATCTTTTTAAGGCCTATAGAAGATACTCATTAGGTTCTTCTTTACAATGCCAAGTACATACATTTGAAATAATCGTGAATACAGGATAACATCATCAAAATCTAAAATAATATTCCTAACATTTTTTACGTATGTTAGCTTCGCTTATGCTTCAGTTCTTTGCTTTTATGTCCAGCTCGTGCTTCTTCAACTGTTGTTGATTAATTGTTGTTTTCTTTGTTCATCAACACATCATCAAAATACTTTAATATATTTGTGTTGAATAAAACACTCCAACAATCTCCCCCTTTTTGATGATGACAAAACAACAATTCTTGATGGAGTTGTACCTAAAAAGTACAACAGAAAAAATACACATATCAAGTTTTTGAATTTATCCGTTATTATTAATTTTCCCATAAGAATATATTCTCTTCCTTTATCTCTTCTTCTCCCATCACTTCTTCTCCCTCTTCTGTCATTAACAAAAAGTAAGCGAAATCTTTTAAATAAGAATATAATCAAATAAAATTTATTAAAAAACAAGTACACTCCCCCTAAATGTGTCCCCTAAGTTTAATATTAATTTGTTTGATAGATATAAAAACAATAATAAGCAATTAATTTTTTGAATTTGGGGATCCAACCATCTCTAGGTCGTTTTTGATTTGGCAAATAAACGATATTTGGCACTATGGTTCCTTTTGTAATCCATATTTTCTTAATTTTAACTGTTCATCTAGGGTTTTTGTAATTTGAAATATGATGCCGATTTTCAAATATTTTTCACAATAGGGTATTTCAAAAATAATGACTTATTGGATTCATTTTCATCAAATTTTTTGAATCCAATTCCTTGTTTATTTAACAAAATTTTTTGAATATAAAGTAATTTTTCAATTTTTTTATTTCCACATGAAAATTTATTCGTTAAATCTTTAAGTTCATTTTGAACTTTTAACAAATCATTCTTTAATTTATATTCTTTTTCTAAGCACAAAGAGTGATCATTTTCGAATGAGTTTCCCTTTTCTCGTATTTTGGAAATTTCATCTTCTGATAATTTATTTTTCAATTTAAAGGATTTATTAACATTTAATGATTTTGAAAATATGTCTGTAATAATTCGAAATCGATAAAAAGTTCGTCTTGAGACGAAGTGCTTACATGGCTTTCGTTGTCGTTGTCGTCATACGAACTCCTTGCAATGAGTGCGAGATTATTATGAGCTTTTTCATTTTCTTCATCATCGTCGCTCCAGGTGGGTATCTAAACTTCTTTTCCATAAGTTGATATGTGATAGGTTTTCGCAAAATGACCGGGTTTTCTGTAATTTCGACAATTATTGAATCTTTTTGACTCATTCTGGGCTTGAGATTTTATGTCTTTTCTACTCTGGTTTAATAAGTTTTTTTTGAATCAATATAATTATCATATATTTTGATTATGTTTAAATAGACAAAATAATCATAACGTACGGTAGCCTTATGGCATAACGTAATAATCACTCACATATTACTTGTTGGAATGTGTTAAGTATGCAGGGTTACGTAGTTGTCAACCTACGTTACAAAACAGACATAACATACGCAACAGGACATTCATAACGTACGCTATGTACAAAAATAAACCGTTGTACAGATTCCAGAAGGTCAACATGTTGAACGGTCATATACATCGTAACATACAACATATGATTCATAATGTATTGCTAAGAGTTCGAAGTTGAATTCAAAATTGGACCGTTGATGCGCCATTGATGTCATCCAATGGTCATCACATCTAACGACTATCTGAGGATTCTATAACATACGCAATTGTTGTCTCGCAAAGAATGCGCCATAAGCTACTGCCTGATTCTGGACTTTCATTTACGTACGTTATACATTCTAGTAACGTACTCTATGTGCCTTACGTATGTAGCGTTTGTTAAATAACATAAGTTAATGAGGCCTTGTTGGAAAAATAATGTTGTTTTGATAATTGCCAAACAACAAAGCTTGATACAGCAAGCCCTGTATCGAAAGTCGGTTGAAGTTGCAATCCTGTATCGAAGACCTTCTGATAGCGCCAGCATACAGCAAGCTCTCGCGCTACCAAGATACAGCAACAAAGTCTAAAGTAAGCACCAAGTATGGAAGCTGTCTCGAAACCTCAATACAGCACACCCTTCCATATAGCGCCTGACTATTCCTTTATGCCTACAGCTCTAGTGGATACAGCATTCACATCGAATCAGGACTGAAGACCATTTTAAAAGGAATCTTTAGTATTCACTAAAGTCAAGTACCGTTTCATAAACAAGTATTTAAATACTGAAAGGATAAAGTATTTAAATACTGAAGCTGTCAGAGATCTTCAAATCCCGCAATATCCGGATCCTGGTCTATTCAAAGTTATCACGGAATCTTGCCCAACGGATCTATCTCAACGGATATAATATTCAGAAGACTATATATATCTCATAAGAGCGTTGAAGATACAGATATAGATATACACACACCGAAGTTACCAAGTGAAGAAGCTATCATTATATACATCAGAGCAAAACATATCTCCAGAAGCTTTCTGCAAATTAAGATCCAAAGAGATATACAGTGCTCAAACATCAAGAACAGCCATCATCAGCTCAAGAACTTCATATTCAAAGCTGCTGTTCTTACCTAGTTACCTACCTTTTACCTTTGCGTAAAAACTGAGATCTGTGTGAACTCAACAAGTTATTCTGACCTGTGTGGGAGGAATAAGAGGACGAAGCTTTGGAACTGTGTGTGAAGAAGCTAGTCAAGAAGGAAGCTTCAACCAAATCTGTGTGAACGGTTGAAAGCGACATTCTTTGTATCAATCTGTGTGAACGATACAAGGATAGGTTTGATTATAAATACATAGTTGTGTACGGAGTATTTATAATAAACGTTTTACTCCTGTGTGGAGGACCAGTGGACGTAGAGGGGTTTACCTCGAACCACTTAAATACTGTGTTATTTACCTTTCGCCGTTACTGTTTTCATAATTGTAATTTATATAAGTATACACTGCAAAACCCTGCACGCACCAAGCTAACAGGAGAATAGACTGAGTTGTTGTATCGACGGCAACTTACTATATTAAAGACTTCCGCTACGCACTCAGATTCGAAAACCATACAGCCTGTTGCTTAACCATTTCCCAAGCTGTATCGAGTATACTTAAAACAAAAAGGGACCAACAGGCCTACTATTCCAACGGGAAAGAGACTCCAAAATGCTATAAATAGAAGCATTGGGAGGTGATGAAGTATACAAGAAATCTCTGAGCATATCAAGCTATTATATCATTCTTTTATACTTTGAGAGATATTACTGATACAATATGATTTGTTCTAACAATCTTCTACATACATACTTGTATCATTTCGAGCTATTATTCTGTAAAGACGAGTAGCTTTACTCATAATATTTTTTGTATCTGTGTGAAGTTGTCTTGTACCTTGAAAAACAAGAGAGATTATAGTTATGGTTGTTCTTAATCCGGAAATCAAGAAATTGTAAGTTAGGCACTAATCTTGAAAAGTGCTATTGTAAAGAGTTGGCATTTAACTATAAAGTGCATTCAAGTTTTGAGAAAAGTTCTAGTCGATAACACTAGGTAGTGGAGGTAGGATTTTGGATAGCCGAACCTCTCGAACAATTTCTTGTGTCTATTTATTTCCGCACTTGAGCTTTACTTCTAATATTATTCCACACAAAAAGAGTTCAAAACTCTGCTCCGCACTATTCAAACCCCCTTATAGTGGTGGTACCAACCCAACAATTTTGATATTTATTGATGTTTTTGGCATAAAATGCCTATTCTTCATCATTATCATCAACCGGGATTTCTTTATCGTTATCCGACATCTTTTTTTTCATATCCTTGACTTGAGTTGTTCCTTCGTGAGTTACCTCGAGTATTTTTTAAATTTCTTTGGCACTTTCACACGAAGAGATTCAATTATGTTATTCAGGATTAAGAGCACAATATAGCAATTGAGTTGCTTTATAATTGTAATGGTCACTTTTCCAATCTTCATCTTTAAATTCCTCGAAGCTCTTGAGTGAACCGTCAGACTTTGTAAGAATTTTTAGACAAGGCAAATTACCTTCCAAATGTTGATGTCGTAAGCTCGGATAATGATTGACATCTTTTTCTTCCATGTCATGAAATTCGATCCATCGAAAAATAGTGGTCGGTTTAAGGCGAGGCCTTCTACCGGAGCAAAATTATATGCCATTAGATCTTTTTCTCCTCGGATGTTAAGCCGACTATTATAAGAGACCCGCTCCGATACTAATTGTTGGATTGGTACCGCTAGTGTGGTGTATAGTATTGAAATCTTTTCACATGCATAGGCAATGGATAAGTGTGGTAAATAAATGACACGGAGATTTATAAAGGTTCGACAACTTTCCTACATCCTCTCTCCTTCGTTCTTTATCTATAGGTTGAAGATAAATCTTTCTGCCTTGTCTTCGGTCAGTCCGAGGTAAACCGTTACAATCTTGTCTTCTATGGGTCTAAGATAAATCATTACAATCTTGTCTTCGATCGGTCCAAGATAAACTATTTCTAGCTTTCACTAGAAAAACCTCACTAGATTTAGATTATGATTCTAACAATACGGATTCATGATCCTAATAACACCGAATCAAATCTATAATCCTTTCTTTTCGCTGGCGTATGGTTGAGTGAATCAAATACTCAAACTTTTATCAATTAAGCTCGATTAAAACAACAAATAGTATGTATAATAATCTCAGCTAAATGTATAATATGCTTGAAGTTGTTGCTTGAATACCATATGATATGGTATTTTCGTTGCTGCCTGCTCCTTCATAGTGCAAGTAACACTGTCCCATTAGCATAAGTTAAGCTTGTTGCCTACGTAATCTATGATGTGTTACGTACGTTAGCATCTGTCTAGTGCAGTCAATTAGCTACTTTTCACGTTGCGTACGTTAAGTACAACGGGTATATGAACGTTGTACGAGTTGATCTTCTAGATTCCTCCAACGAACTGATATTTGAAATCTCATCTCAAACTTCATAGCGGCTGTAATGCTGTCCATGTACGTTGCTTCGCTTGTTGCATGCGTTAACATGCCTGAATGTCATCGTCCAGTTTCTTCTGTGCTTAACATTACGTACGTTAAGTCTTCTTATTAGCATACGTTAATCTTGTTAACTCGGCTGGTTCAGCTGGGTCTTTTTTACGTACGTTAGCTATGATACATAGCATATGTTGGCTTCGTTTATGCTTCTGTTCTTTGCTTTTCTGTCCATCTCATTCTTCTTGAACTGTTGTTGATTAATTGTTGTTTTTCTATGTTTAGTAACACATTATCAAAATACTTTAATATATTTATGTGGAACAAAATATTCCAACATTATAAAATAAAGGAACCGAACCGCCTAAATAACATTAATTTTTCTTCTAAGAACCAAACTGAACCGTTGGTTCTTGCACGGTTCGAATCGGTTCACGGTTCTCGATTTGAAAAGTTCTAGGCCTAAGAGTACCTGAAATGCATAAGATGCATTTCCCCATTTAAGTGGTTATCAATTGGAATTTGCTAGTATAAGTATGTAAGCTATGCAAAATATACCATGCAAATAGCAACTATGACAAACATGGACAAGAAATTCCGGAGAGGTTGTGATGTTTAGAAAACAAGCTCAAATCTAAGAAAAATATTTTAGCATCTTGGGGATTTTTTTAAAATGGAAATCTTTTAGGACCTCCATTCCTTAATTATAGAACCTTTCCAAAATCATTAGGGTCTCAGGCCAAAGTTTGTTTCACTTCTCACTGACCAAAATATAATCATAGGTCCGTGACCCTACAACAAACTATTATTCGTACTCATCAAGTAACGAATTCCATAGGCCTCATCATACCCTACCTGGCATCACATAAATATGGTTCGTACTCATCAAGTAACGAATTCCAGAGGCCCCTCGGACCCTACTTGGTACACACAAATACCATTTATACTCATCAAGTAACGGACTCCGGAGGCCCCGTTGGACCCTACTTGGTACACAAAAATATCGTTCGTACTCATCAAGTACCAAACTCCAGAGGCCCGACCGAACCATACCTGGTACACAAAACGGAACACATTCGAGCTGAGTTAATCTCAACAATTAAAATCTCCACAATCCCCATAAGGGAGCATTCAAGAACATATCAACACAACGAGCCAAATATGTCGTCTATCCATGGCAAATCACGAATGTTGCATTTAAAGATAGAAAGACAACTATCACAATCCAATACACAATGTCAATTCACAAGATACAAATTGTATAAACAAGATACTTGCCTTGTTAATTGATATGCAAATACTCTCAAGAACACGACTCGGCTGGAAGCCCCAAAACCTTCGACTACCATGAAAATACAACAAAGCATAATCACTGCAAATAGGATAATCAATCACGATAAAAAATACCCCAAAACCCGAATAGAAACCCTTTGAAACAATTACGAGTTCTCCCAAGAACTCCAATTCAAAATCCGGGTTGAATGAAATCACGATAAGGATCTTTAATCATATAATATAATCATCAACAAAGAATAACACTAATCAATTCATCAAAATCGGGTCAAAATAGAAATCAAGAATAAAACCTCAAAAATTCTCAAAATAGGGTTTTACGAAGATTTATCTTGATTTGTAAGAGAACGGGGGATTGAATGATGTTTAATCCATACTAAGAACTCAAGATTGATGTTAGATGGTGAAGAATCACACTAAATCTCCTCCAAGTCACTGCTCTCTCTCTATCTCTATCTCTTCGGTCGGTTTTACGGTAAGGAATGATAAAAATGCAGAAAAGGGTTGTTGTTTGCATATATATATATATATATATATATATATATATATATATCATATGTGCAGTTAGCGTGCACTAAGCACCCATTTAGCGTGCGCTAGCAGATATGAAAATCAAAGGATTCTGCCTCGGCCCATTAGCATGCGCTAACACGTACATTACCGTGCACTAATGTTGTTGAGTAGCTCGCGCTATCTCACTGATTAGCATGCGCTAAGCCTCTGTATAACAGCACAACAGTGTCACCCCAGACATCCCGAACACGACCCGAATGATGAAAAATGTGAAGGTTAACAACAAACACCAAAGCACATGAGAAGCATTAATATATGAACTGAAGCGCTAAACAAACAAGCGATTCCTGACCACCTTACAAAGTCAAACATCCAAAACCTTGGGTAATTAAAAAACAGCGCAACCGTCCGAAGATTATAATTCAAGACCGAACAACAACACCAAGCTCACAACACGTCTAAATATGTTAAATGAACTCATAGAATAATGAAGCGACAGTTTCGAACAAGATTTACAAGTATCGAATCCAAAAGCAAAGTCGCAACAATTCACATACTTCACTAAAACAACCCCGAAACTCGTTCGTATGGAAAGAAGTGCGGAACAAATTGTTTCAAAATGTCGAAAGGATTACAAGCGAGTCATCAAAAGCAAAAAAAAAAAATCGAAATTACTGAAAATAAAAAATACAGATATTACATGAAAGACACGTGAGAATAAAACTAAAAATATTTGCCACAAGATTGAAGAAAAAATATTGAAAAATGTTAAAACACAATATAAGATTCTTTCAGTCGACACCTCAAAGACCCTACATACAAGCCACTGTAGTGTGGACATTTATATAGGCATTTTTCAAATAGGTTTTCACGTCCTTAATTTTAATATCTAGTCAACCTTTGTTTATGACAAGTAAAATTAATGGTTGGTTGCTCTTGACCATGTATTTAATTAACATAGACTCTAAAGGGGAGCTTATTAATTAATACATGTGACCACCATAATTTAACAACCTTAGACTATTTTTTTAACAATAGGTCTACAGATGAAGAGGTCCTATCATTAAAAATAACATTCATCTCTTGTTAACATTTTGAAGTTTAAAACTAGTGAACATATAATGAACACATTCGATATGGATAAAGACAATAATGTCAATGCACATTCTAATTATTTCACAATCTATTTATTAGAGGGGAGAAGAACAAGACTATGATCGAACGGCCTTGGAGATAATGAAGAATTCATTTTACAACATTCTTGGGCCAGGTGAAGGTGAGGTACTGGAGAGCTCCAGCGGGATTGTCATAAAGTGTGGGCTAGGAGAATGGTGAATATGAGCTAGAAGAAAGTTTAGAATGGGTATCGATCAAAGAGGGGCAGGATTGAATGGGTCATACTAGCACTTTCAAGTTCACGAGCAAATTTAGCTTGAAAGATAAATAAGCCAGAAAAAGAACGAGTAAAAGAGATCCTAAGAGGAGGACGTAGATCAGTCATAACAAGTTCGGAGGAGAGCTGTTGGAAAAGATCTGTTTGGAAATGAGAGTAGAGGAGGGTACAATGAGAATGATGCAATCGACATCAAGAAGTAAGAAAGTGGTATGTGAACCGTGATGGAAGACAAAGAGGGAAGTCTATGCCCGACTACTTACAGAAACTAAAGGAATTATGTGCTTATCAAAGATGACATACTCGAGCCGGACGAGACGGATCAAGAAATCTTCGAGGATGTTTCATGTAAACAGTTTCTCAAATATGTCCACTACAATGGCTTTTTTTGACATCAACTTGATAGATTAGCCAAGAACATGAGAGAGCAATGCTGAGGAATATTCAAATAATGGCCAGTTTCCCGATAGGACTGAAGGTTTCGACATAGTCAAGCCCAGGAAGTGTAACACCCCCAAAATTTCTCGAGGCATTACAGTGCCGTGAATCCCAAGTGGGACCCACAAGGCTATTTTGGGAATAGATATTTCAAAGAAATTATTATAAAATGATGAGTCCGCAGTTGCATAATATAAAACGGAATATTTTTGAAAGAAACATAGTTCAAGGCACGATTATTACATAAATGGAGGTTTCGAAAATCAAATTTAAAATATGCGGCGGCAAAACTTTTATTCCATCACCGTTCAAGCCTGATCGGACCCCTCGGGAATGTCCTGCACATATTCAATAAATTTACCTGGCACGACGAATCATGCCAGACAAACCGGGGTCAGAGAATGAATATCAATAACAATATTTTGCAAACGTCATACATGATTTACAACACTGTGCCGCATAACAGATAGAAGATAATTCACATTATGACCGACATTGTCTTTCTCTTGTTAACACATAAACCCCAAGGTCGCAACCAAGGATCACGGAAGTATCCACACGAATATCCCGGAACGTGGGTGCCCTTTTTAGGTCTTATCCCTCAACACATTTCCACACGGGAACCATTCAGGTTTTATCCCCAACACATCGGCCCATTCATACACATTTCCTAGAGAAAGACAATCGTCGGCATTCATCACACAACGGAACATTCATGTATTACGAATATTTCAATAAAATTAATACTTCTCGAGCAAGATTTTACTTGCCTTGAATTCGACGGTAAGTGCCTTACGATAACTTGAACTTCCACGACCGATCGAGTTTAACCTAATCACATAATCCCCGATTAACATTTCATACGAATAATGACGAATAAACTAGTTTCCCCTTCCCTATCCTAACCGAATTCTTAACTTAGATCGATTTCGCCAACACTAGTATCGTGCTTCTAAGTTCACAAGCAATACGTATTATTATGTTGTTCAATTTTATATTTAACGATTGTCATAACAATTTGCTCAACAAGATTATCCCCAATCATTATTTCGGTTGACAACAATCGACCATAGCATAATTGAATTCCATAACTACTAATTCAATTCTCTATTTCGAGTACTTCATTCGGTGGGTTACCATTTTACACAACAATTTCAGTATTCTCAATGATAATAATACTTCGAGTTGATTCCTTGTAGTTAATTTAACGTTGATAATCATATGGCAAAAATGAGTTACAACTAGTTTAACATTTGGTGACAGATTCCTACGCAATTTCTCTTACAATTGATTCGTCAAGTTTTACATTACCAAGGTTGATTGGGATGGGGATTTTCGCATATGATTAATACAACGAGATGTAACACCCCGAAAAATGACGGCTATTACAGTTCCGTGGACCCCACACCGGGACCCACCAAGCGATATCAAAACATAATTTAGACACCCCATAGGTGTGGTACCAAACCACAATAACTTAATCATAACACCGATTAGGAGTATAAACTGTATACATCACCTCATACAACCGCACACAGGATCCAAATCCAGTATAAACCATATGGAGATAGAATACACCCAAAACAATAATAATACATTCGTCCAAATTAAAATAGAAAAACGAATTTCACAGTTAAGACATAACCGACCAACAAAAGACTCGGGGCCCTTGAACTAGCACCCTTCAATACCCTTCGCCGCCATCGTGCTCTTCCAGCGCCTTGCCCTTTCCTCGCCCTAAAATACAAGTATTCGCCTAAACCACAGGTTCAGCTATACATGATAATAATTATCATGGTATTATACAATTCATATACATACAGATCTCAAAGAAACAACCGACTACTGAATATACCCCTCGGGCGATAAACAGTCAGCCCCAACTGTCGAACATATCAAATCATAACGGAATATGAACGTCCAAACAACATGACTCAAGACGGACGTCACAGTACGCCCGATCCTAAAATGTGTCCGTGCACATGTCCACCCCGCATACGGAATCCGGAATATACATAGGATGATGTACCTAATTAGCCTCACCAACTATGTCTCGTGTGCACGGTCCAATGCGGAAACATCCACGGATGACCATCAAGTGTGTTCGCTATATTTTTAAACAATCCGCAAGTGGAGTAAATGTAGAAAGCGGCGAGTAAGGTCGTATTCCACATAGACTAAATATTCGTATTGCATTGAGTACTAGATTATAATGATTCCGGTTTTATCTAGACGATCGAAAGGTGAATGAATGTTTAGCGAAATAAAATAAAATGATGACAATTAATTTAAACAAATGACAATATCCGAATTAAAGAGAATTTAAAGAGTTTAGAAAGATAGATTCCAAGGCTAGGTTTCCGTTGATCACTAAGTTTAGTCGGGATTGATGTCGAAGGGTTCTAAGTGCGTCTCCAAAATGATAATCACAACAATATTCTAAAGTCTCTCTCGAGATACATTAAAATGTAGATTAAACAACCTATAACAACATCTCCATCTATTATAAATTATCTAACCCCAAAATGTTCATAAGATTAAATATCATCGTAGTTCATCACCGATTTCTCAATCTCGTAATTTACTACGTCAAATACTCGAAACCTATTAATGCCCTCTTCTCTCGAATTATGAGCAATTAAGTTAAACATGTAAAAACATTGATCATGTGTTCTAACATGATTAAAACCAATCATTCGATAAAGAAATCACACTAGATATATATAATCATCAATCCCTCAAAAACAACATGAATCAACGTACTCCCATGCCCAGAATCTAACAAGTTTAGCCGGACATGGTAATGAAAGAAATCTCAATAAATATCATGTTCATCATGTTCATGCTAAATAAAACAACAAAATGAGTAAAATATAGGGAGAAGATAAAACTCGGATGGTGTCTTGAGTGGACTCGGATCAAGCCTTTAAGTCCTCTTGGTTTGTTCTTCCTTGGTTCCTTCAAAATCTCCTTCTTTTTGGTAAGTTTCCTCTCAAATCTCTTGTTTTTCTTCCCTTACCCACTCACTCAATCTCTCCAAATCAGAATCTCTTAAAATCTAATATCAACCCAAAAGTGCCAACTTTTCTTGTCCAAATCATGTAAAAATGTCAAAAAGTGATTTTCCACCGAAATGTGACATGACCTGTGTCATACTGATCTAGAAACGTCAAACGGCTCTGGACAAGGAACCCGATCATGTCAGCTGACACGGCCGAGCATGTGACACGGCCCGTGTCAAATGACATGGCCATGTCTGTGTTTGTCCGTTTTGACTCCATTTTTCCTTCTTTTTCGGCTCGATCTTTCATTTCTGCATTGCTTGATATGTATTGAGGGTTGAGACGTCGTTCTTGCTTGATTAATGTTCCTAAAATACCTATAAAATCAGTAAAACGTACCCAAGCGTGATAGAGTCCAATAAACACAATATGAGCACAAACGACACAATTCTACACATTTTAGGATCTTAAAATCCGGAAAAGCTTTGCAAAAATATATGTAAAAATGAGTGTTATCAAAATTCCCCAAACTTGAACGTTGATCGTCCCGAGCAATGTACTTCAAAATAACCACTCTTAAGGGAACTCATCCCTCAACACACCTCAAAGGATCATTTTGAAAATTCATCAATGCGACTCAAGAAATAAATAAGTCGAGTTCTATAAAGTATTCAAATTTCTGGGGTGCTTCCTTAACATCATAGCCAATACTTGAAGAATACGAACCTCACCGGTCAAGTGTATTCCCTAACTCTCAAAGTGTATAATGGGATAAGTGACGCTCAAAACTCATTCAATGAAATAAGAATCCTCATAGGCTTGCCAATCGTCTACATCTCTACCACTATTTGTGCATGCAAATTTGGTGAATCAAAAAGGACTTTATTGGTTGTAATGTAGGCTTTTTGGTCGGGGTAGGATAAGTATGGCTAAAGTGACTTGACTTGAGTAAATTAGAACATCATCTCAATAATCACTTAACTCAATTAGAAGCTCAAGTTTTCATCATTTTTTTCTGGAATTTGCTTCCTTCAACCCCTTGATTTTAATATAATCGCAATAAGCACTTTTGAAAGTGAAAATCACAACCTTGTTCATCCTTATCACACCATATTTTTTTGGGTGGATAACATCGTCATTATAATCACACCATTCTTCCTTCAAATTTATTTTGATAAATCATCGCAATTGAACCAACAATCTTCCCAATCGCCTCCACACACCTTTTCATTCTTTTGCCAATTTATTCTAATAAGCTCAAGTATAGGGACAAAAGCTTATAATGGAACGGAAAGCTCATAATGTGGCTAACAAGAAATAGGCTTTAAGCTCAATTGGGCTAACTAGGGAATTAATAATTGTCGGGTTGGCCAAAAGGTTTGAAGGGCTAACAAAAAAAATCGCCTAAAATCACTTTCACTAATTTGCACGCACGCTTGTAGTTTCGAATAAGATACTAAGGTAAGTTCTAGAGTCTTAAAACATGAATGATACACTCGACAATGAAACTTGCATATTTAATGATGCACGAAGCCTCAAAATCTCACAAGTTAGATTTGTTCATATTTCCAAGATATTAAACTATTTATTCAATTTCACACCCTTTTGGTTATTCTACAATTTTTCCTCTTCAAATTACCCTCGATTTGCATATCAAAATAACAAAATAAATCCCGGGGCATCCAAGACAAGATTTCTTTCTTTCGAGTTTCATCCAAGTATGATAGTCAAAGCACACAAAGTTCAAAAAAATCAAAAATTCACACCAAAATCCAAGCAAATTCACACCAAAATTTGAAAAATAATAGAAACAAACAAACAATAAAACAAACAAACAAAACAAGGTTTCAACAAAAAAATAAACAAACGAACAATATAAGTATTTCTTGACCCAATATCTCCCCCCAAACTTGAATTAAAGAGTATACACACGAAGGGGTATAGTATTTAAACAATAAAAACTTTGGGTCAAGAAATACTTACAACCGGTCCTACTGATTGGGCGGAGGGAAGTGGCCTTGTTGGACATGCCATTCGTGCATTTGTCGTAATAAGGTCAGCATCTCTTCTTGTTTTTGCGGATCTTGTCTTGTTTCTGTCGGGTCTTCTCTCGGAAAGCCTCAAATTCCGCTCTAAGTGCTGATCGAGATGTGGCATGTCTTGATTCGGCCTGTCTCGATGACTCGGGCCGGTTCCTCTCTCTCTTCTTCCTCTTCCTCGTCTTCCGGGCCTCTCTCATACGCATGCTCTTCCTCCATTCTTTCCGCTCTATCTTCTTCTTGCATTCTATCGGCTTTGTCCTCATTTTCTGTCCGCCGAGGTCGAACATTTCGAGCAAAGTGGCTATCACCAGGAGAGATCAATCCAGCTGCTACGCGGGCTAATTTGTGCACCTTCATGGCCATTTGTAAGTTTCCTAAATCCCGATACTATCAATCGTCGTCAGAGGTATATTCGAGAGGAGAAAATGATCGCCGTCATTCTATAGGAATATAGCACGCGAGTCGTGGTCCAGGATATTCATTAATTTCATGACTGACAAAGATATGAGCATATTTCCTAGAAGGGGAGTTCGGTTGTCCAGTGATATATCAAAATGAAGTGCGATAGGGGTAATTAAACCCCTATCCAAATCTCCCCTCTCGGTTTAGTAGCAACATCCTCAAAATGATCCATTAATATAGCCCCGGTTGCGGGATCCGTCCCGCCGAGCATGTGAGATAGAACGTACAACTCTCGCTGGGTGATCGGCCCTGTTTCTTTCCGCCCGAAGATAGTGCTCGCAATCACTTTGTGTAGGTATCGGAGGATTGGGTTGCGAATAGAGGATCCTTTGGCCAATTTTGGAATGTAAGGATGTGCCTCGCTCCCCGGATACTCTACCATGGCCCGCGAACATGTTTCACACTCGAACTGATTTATTCAGTATTCTCCGTACCTTCGAGTGTCGTATATGGCGTCCAATTATCAAGGAGATAACTTTTCATTCTCGTTGTTTAGATGGAATTCCAAAGTGATCGGCTCATGAGTTATATGATCTCTTTTAACCGTAAGCGTCCATAGGAATTCCAGAGTGAGATCTGTAGGTGGGCCAATGTTGTGTCATCATCCACTTCCATTGTATCCTTTATAGCAGCCTCATCACATCATCTTTTATCCCCATGGCTGTCATGCACTCCTCGTCCGGCCATCTGGTGGGGAGCATTTTTTTCTGCCCCAACATCTCCCATCGTGCTAATCGGCTCGGCGAAAGTTCAATTCCATAAGTCTCCGGCATCTCAACAGCCCCTTGCGCCGGTATTCTTGCCGGTTGCTCTATTTCCGTTGTCGGTCTTCCTCGTCCTCGTTGAGCTGCACCATGTCCCTGTTGGGCATTTCCTCGTCCTCGACCTCTGGCCATTTCTCTGCAAGAAATTCATCAATTATCATTTGTTTAAAAAAAAAACTCAAGGTCAAAATTTTCGATGATATATTCCCCCCCCCCCAAACTTATTACCAAATGCACATTTACCCCAAAATAATCGTATCTTCCAAAATACCGCACATGTAAATTTCAACACACCAATCGTCATTGTATATAACATCCCTGAAGACAAGAATTTCAAACATGTAATTCAAGAAAATCGCGACCAAAATTCAATCACCGAACACATCAATATTCACGAAAATCCCAAAAAAATCGATTAAAGAACCCTAATTTGTTCGATAAGTCATAATTCACACAATCTTAATGTACTTGAAGAATTAAACCATCAAAATCATAAATCATACCTTGATTTCGGAGTAAAAAGATGAAGAAAATTTCAAAAAAAAAATCGCGACAAAAATCGGATGGATACGTCCGATTCCTACCCTTTGAAGCTCTTGGATCGTGGAATAATGATGAAAATCTTGTTCCTATGCTAGATTTAGCGCAAATTTTGCTTGATTTTGACGGATTGTAGGGGTATGGGGGTTAGGATTTCGGATTGGGGAAGAAGGAGAGAAAATAAAATTTGGGGGAAGAAGATGAATAGGGCACGATCGAGTTCTGCATATATATATACTCCCGACTGACACGGCCCGTGGCAAATGACACGACCCGTGTCAAATGACACGGCCATGTCATACCTGCTCCGTTTTTCCTAAATATCGCCTGCCCACCTGACCCGACCGTGTCAAATGACACAGCCCTTGTCGCACTTGCCCAGAAAGTGAAAAACGCCTGGATGCCTGACCCGACCGTATCAAATGACACGGCCCGTGTCGTACTTGTCCGGAAACTAAAAAACGACTGGATGCTTGACCCAACCGTGTCAAATGACACGGCCCGTGTCGCACCTGCGAAGAAAGTAAAAAAAACGTCTGCCTGCCTGACCTGACCGTGTCAAATGACACGTCCCGTGTCATACAGGCCTGGAAAGTGCATTTTTGATTTCCGCATCTTTTCCTGCGAATTGAACACCAACAGTTAAAACGGTCAGTTCTACATCAAGAAAAAAAAATAAAAATAAAGTGCGAAAAAGAACAAAACTAAACAGAACTATTGGGTTGCCTCCCAATTAGCGCTAAGTTTAACGTCTTCAGCCAGACGTCTTCAACGGGAAGTTCTATGGCTCGATTAAAGTTATTACGGACACGGCTTCCTTTTGATTTGGATGATAGTAGTGTTTGACTCGTTGTCCGTTAACATTAAATAGCTCTCCATCTCTGCTCATGAGCTCGACCACTCTGGGTGGAAGTACTTTCTTGATCACGAATGGCCCTGACCATATTGATTTTAATTTTCCGAGAAATAATTTTAATCTTGAATTATAGAGAAGTACTTGTTGTCCCGGCACAAATTCATGTTTTATGATCATCTTGTCGTTCCATCTTTTAGATTTCTCTTTGTCGATTCGAGAGTTTTCGTAGCATTCATCCCGGAATTCTTCCAACTCGTCCAGCTCTAACAATCTTTTCTTTCCAGCGGCCTCAAAATCCAGATTTATCCTTTTTACCGCCCACATCGCCTTGTGCTCCAACTCTAGAGGTAGGTGACATGATTTTCCAAATATGAGTTGGTAGGGAGATGTATCCAAAGGTGTTTTATATGCCATGTGATTAGCCCAAAGTGCATCGTCAAGCTTGGACGACCAATCTTTCCGAGATGTACTCACCGTCTTTTCCAGGATTAGTTTAATTTCTTTGTTAGCCACTTCGGCTTGTCCATTTGCTTGTGGATGATAGGCCAATGATTTCTTTGATCGGACCCCATATTTATGAAGGAGTTTATCCATGATTTTGTTGACAAAGTGTGATCTCCGATTACTGATTAACGCTCTTGGGGTTCCAAACCGGCAAAATATGTTCTTCTTTAAAAATTTCATCACCACTTGAGCATCATTTGTTGGGGAAGAAATTGCCTCGACCCATCGAGATACATACTCGACTGCTAGAAGAATGTACTTATTCCCAAATGATGAGGAAAAGGGACCCATGAAGTCGATGCCCTAGACGTCAAAAAGTTCAACTTCAATTACGTTGGTCATGGGCATCTCAGGACGCCTTGAAATATTCCCCACTCGTTGGCATCTATCGCATTGTTGAATGAAGAGATAGCAATCTTTGTATAATGTAGGCCAATAAAACCCACTTTGAAACACCTTTGCAGCAGTCCGTGTTGCTCCAAAATGTCCTCCGGTTGGTGAAGAATGGCATTGTTGAAGAATTTCCTCCCATTCCTCTTGCGGCACACACCTCCTTACTATCATGTCGGCACATCTTTTAAAAAATAGTGGATCATACCACATATAGAACTTGATATGATGGAGGAATTTCTTCTTTTGATAATGATATAAGTCCGGGGGTAGCACACCTGTAACCAAAAAATTAACAATGTCAGCAAACCACTGAGATTTAGCTTCTACCATAAAAAGCCACTCGTCCGGAAACTCTTCTTTAATCCCTTCAATTTCGGGCTCCTTCTCCTTCTTGTATTCAAGGCGAGATTAGTGGTCAGCCACCATATTCTCACAACCCTTCCTATCTCGAACTTCCACGTCAAACTCTTGCAAAAGAAGAATCCATCGAATCAAGCGAGGTTTGGAATCTTTCTTTCGAATAAGTACTTGATAGCTGCGTGGTCCGTATGTACTATCGTATTTGTCCCAATAAAGTATGATCGGAACTTATCAAAAGTAAATACCACGGCAATCATTTCTTTCTCCGTTGTTGTGTAATTTTGCTGGGCTCCGTCTAATGTTTTTCTTGCATAGTAAATATCCTGAAAGAGTTTCTCACGATGTTGTCCCAACACAGCTCCGACCGCATAATCACTTGCATCACACATGATCTCAAAAGGTTGAGACCAATCCGGTACTATGAGGATAATAGCACTTACTAATGCCTACTTTAGAGTTTCAAATGCCTGCAAACACTCGTTAGAAAGAAGGAAAGCAGTATCTTTTTCTAACAATTTACTCAAAGGTTTAGTAGTTTTTGAAAATCTTTTATGAACCTCCTATAAAAATCCGCGGGACCAAGAAAAATCCTAATAGCCTTTTCATTCTTCGGTGGTGGAAGTTTCTCAGTGGACACAATTTTTCGCTCTATCAACCTCTAATCCTACGGCGGACACTCTATGACCTAGGACAAACCCTTCTTGCACCATAAAGTGGCATTTCTCCCAATTTAGCACAAGATTAGTATCTTCACACCGCTGCAAAACTAAAGTGAGATTATGCAAGCAATGATCAAATGAATTTCCAAACACCCGAAAATCATCCATGAATACTTCCATTATATTTTTGATCAAACCATGAAAGATAGCTATCATGCAACACTGAAAAGTGGTTGGGGCATTACAAAAGATATTTTAGGCTTCTCAGCCCCCCTAGATGTATCATGATTCACTTCTTCCTCTACAATTTTGATTTGATCCTCCTTAGCTCCCTCGCTTTGTTGGACCGTTGGCATCTTTAGCCCTTAATAATTCGTTCCGCTTCTTAAGGTGATAGCTTGACAAGATTCTTTTGGATTCACTTCGGTGTTGCTCGGAAATTGTCCCCGGTATTGACTCCCGACAACTTTATCCAATTGTCCAATTTGAGTTTCGAGATTTTTCATTTGAGCTCCCATGGTGGTAGCTAATTGAGTGACATGGCCTTCGATTTTGTCTAATTTTTCCTCATCTCGACTAAATCGGCTTTTTGTCTCCATAATAAAGGTAGCTAGAATATTCTCGAGATTTGACGTTGGCTTTGCTTCTTCAATTATTTCACCATTCGACACTTGGAATCCGGCTGGTGGTTGCAAGGCATTATTTTGATTAGCATAGCTAAAATTTTCATGATTTCGGTTGGAGGGATGATAGAAACTCGGCGGTGGAATATTCTAGAAATTGTTGTAATTCCGATTATTAATGTAATGTGCCTCTTCCAAGTGGTCGGACGGTAGTGAACTTGAACTTCCTTGAGGAGCTATCTTCGAATCACCTATTAGGGTCCCAAACTGAGTAGTTAACATCGTCATTTGTGCGGTTAGTGCCTTAATAGGATCCGAATCGGATATCTAGGCCACCCTTCTAACATCTCTTTCCATCAGCCATTGATAACTATTCATAGCCATTTCTTCTATTAATCCATAAGCTTCTTCAGCACTCCTTGCTAGCAATGCCCCACCCACGGAAACATCAATAAAATTTCTTGTTTCTCGCATAAGACCATTGTAAAAGAAACACACTTGTTGGTCTTTGGGGAAGCCATGTCGAGGGCATCGCCTTAGTAGATCTTTGAAATATTCCCAAGCTTCATATAACGGTTCGGAGTCCAGTTGATGAAATTGAGTAATCTCACTATTTAGCTTCATCGTCTTGTTAGGTGGGAAAAATTTGAACAAAATTTTTTCGCTCAAATCCTCCCATGTACTTATACTTCCCGGAGCTAAAGTCTCAATCCAGTTTCTTGCTTTCTCTCTCAAAGAGAATGAAAACAATTGTAAACGTATTGCATCATCCGAGACCCCATTCATTTCGATAGTATCACATATTTGCATGAAATATGTGAGATGGGCATGTGGATCCTTGACAACAAATCCTCCAAATTGATTTTGTTGAACCATTGAAATTAAGGCAGGCTTCAACTCGAAATTTAGGCCGTTGATTCGAACATGAGTGATTCCTCCAAAGTTTCGGTCCAATTTTGGCCGGAATCTATCCCGAATTGATTGCACCCTAGTTGTTGGATTTTAAATCCTTCCGCCCTCGTTGTCCTGGATTATTACATTCTCGTTCGTGTTATTCATTCCGGTGTTGTCTCCTGCTCTCTCCATGTCTTCAAAAACATCCCTTCTTAGTTTCCTTGCGGTAGCACTTGTTCTTTGGGCAAATGCTTCTACTTCCGGGATGAAAGTTTCTAATGGCACTCGAGATGAACGGGTGTTCATGCACTCTCTGAGTAGGATTTAAATATGCACAACATGAGTTATGTAACAAAAATAAGAAAATGTCTAGAGTAAGACTAGAAACACTTATCATAATATCAAAACTAATAAAAATAAATTAGTCCCCGACAACGGCGCCAAAAACTTGTTCGCTAATTTTTAAACAATCTGCAAGTGTACGGAGTAGATGTAGAAAGCGGCGAGCAAGGTCGTATTCTACAGAGACTAAATATTCATATTGTGTTGAGTACTAGATTATAATGATTCCGGTTTTATTTAGACGATCGAAAGGTGAATGAATGTTTAACGAAATAAAATAAAATGATGACAATTAATTTAAACAAATGATAATATCCGAATTAAAGATAATTTAAAGAGTTAAGAAAGATAGATTCCAAGGATAGGTTTCCGTTGATCACTAAGTTTAGTCGGGATTGATGTCGAAGTGTTCTAAGTGCGTCTCCAAAATGATAATCACAACAATATTCTAAAGTCTCTCTCGGGATGAATTAAAATATAGATTAAACAACCTATAACAACGTCTCCGTCTATTATAAATTATCTAACTCCAAAATGTTCATAAGATTAAATATCATCATAGTTCATCACCGATTTCTCAATCTCGTAATTTACTACGTCAAATACTCGAAACCTTTTAATGCCCTCTTCTCTTGAATTATTAGCAATTAAGTTAAACATGTAAAAATATTTATTAAGTGTTCTAACATGAATTAAAACCAAGCATTCGATAAAGAAATCACACTAGATATATATAATCATCAATCCCTCAAAAACAACATGAATCAACGTACTCTCATGCCCGGAATCTAACAAGTTTAGCCGGACATGATAATGAAAGAAATCTCAATAAATATCATGTTCATCATGTTCATTCTAAATAAAAAAATGAGTAAAAGATAGGGAGAAGATAAAACTCGAATGGTGTCTTAAGTAGACTCGGATCAAGCCTTCAAGTCTTCTTGGTTTGTTCTTCCTTGGTTCCTTCAAAATCTCCTTCTTTTTGGTAAGTTTCCTCACAAATCTCTTGTTTTTCTTCCCTTACTCACTCACTCAATCTCTCCAAATCAGAATATCTCTTAAAATCTGATCCAAGGCCCCTTTTATCACCCCAAAAGTGCCAACTTTTCTTGTCCAAATCTTGCAAAAATGTCAAAAAGTGATTTTCCACTGAAAAGTGATACGGCCTGTGTCAAATGACACGGCCCATGTCATACTGCTCTAGAAACGTAAAACGGCTCTGGACAAGGAACCCGACCGTGTCAGTTGACATGGCCGAGCAAGTGACACGGCCCGTGTCAAATGACACGGACGTGTCAAATGACACGGCCGTGTCTGTGTTGGTCCGTTTTGACTCCATTTTTCCTTCTTTTTTGGCTCGATCTTTCGTTTCCGCATTGCTTTATATATATTGGGGGTTGATACTTTGTTCTTGCTTGATTAATGTTCTTAAAATACCTATAAAATCAATTAAACGTACCCAAGCGTGATCAAGTCCAATAAACACAATATGAGCACAAACGACACAATTCTACACATTTTAGGATCTTGAAATCCGGAAAAGCTTTGCAAAAATATGTGTAAAAAATGAGTGTTATCAAAGTGCCCAGCTAAAAATCCTACACATAAGCAATCGGCACGTAGATATGACTCCAGATATGTCACGTTGCAACATGACAATGAAACTCAACGAATTACACATTTATCCAAGAATCGAAAGACTCACCGAAGTGACAACAAGGCTCAACGAGACCAACGGTACCAAAGGCGATCAACTAGGGAATACAATCCCACCACAAAACGGTAATACGATCGAGAACAACATTATATCATGAATCGTAGATTCACAGAGCATTACCTATACACGAAACGTACAATATTCACAAGAAATCAACCATCATTATAACCAAGCAAGATACTTGCCTCAATTCCGTAGACGAATATCCCTTCTTCAAATGAACGAACGGTCGGAATCCTCGACTACTAATATTCACTCGAACGAGCAACCTTGAACGAAACATAACTCATTCAACAACACATTCATGCAATAATGATATCAATTCCTAGGAAACGACACCCAAAATATTACTCGAATGGTTCATCCCATTCTAACGAATATCCCCATAGCTTCATTAACGAATTATGATACACTAAGTTCATCTTTAAAAGCCGGTTTTACCAAGTTATTTAGGTTTACCCACATTTACGTCTTCTATTTTACAAGGATCGTTGTAAATGAATTCGGACCCTAATTCTATAGTATCATTATCACCCATAATCGTTACAATCATCCTAAGAACACTATCAATGTATTAATATGATGTTCAACACCTTCTTAGGTTATCAACACATCCGATGAATTTGAATATATAAAGGTTATAATTGTGTTCTTCATAATCCATTATTACCCCTTAAAAATTTGCTCAAAACATAATTATATTATTGAGGGTTTTTGAAACTCTAAAGACATCATTCAAATCTTTGATACTCATCAAACTCTTCCCAATGAGTTTTTTAAACCCTCTCCAATGTATGGCTATAACATCATAGGATCTTACTAGAATTAAGTACATACTCATAAACCCGAATCACCTGGTTTTAACATGATTTCCTAAGGGTTTTATAATCAACATGTTATTCCACAACCTCATCAATCATTCAAGGGATGATACTAACAATATTATCATGTTCCAAACTAAGTTTGTTCATAAATCCAATAACCATCACGTTCTACTTTATTATTCTAACATTACAAGAATTACTTCTTACTAACATCATCAATCATATGAAACAACATGAGTTAAGATAACCAACCTCAAGAAAGGGATGAAGAATAGCACCAAAACTCCAAGAACACACTCCAAGCTTCTACTTACCAAGCTATAATCCAAGTGTTGAAGCTCTAACACGAGATTGGAGGGGTAAAACGTGATTTAGCAGGGTAGGGGATCGGTTCTGAGAGAGAGAGAATGAGATAGGGTCGTGCATAAATGAAAGGTAACCCATGCCTTTATAATCTGCATTAAGCATTACGTACGCTATAGCTAACGCTTAACGTACGTTAAGCATATTATGTATGTAACCATACGGGCATTATGTATGCAATGAATCCCGAGAGCCAACTGCCTCAAATCACATATACTATTAGGTACGTTGTCAAATTAACGTACGTAAGGCCCAGGCACATTACGTACGCTAACGCAGAGCCATTACGTACGTAATGGCTGTTGACCAGGCTGTCACGATCGGATCACCGACCACTGTCTACGTCTGGACCCACCCGCCGAAAGGCGAGATGATGTCTAATACACCACATTACGTATGTTAACGTAGCAGTGTTATATACGTAATGTTACATACATAGCATACATAACGATAACATGGTAGCGTACGCTAGGGGCAACACATAGTCAAAAAATGAAATTCTCCAAGCAATATCTAACAATCAACTATAGTGTGAACGACAAAGATAAACAATTCGATTTAACATATCTCAGCAATATACTCATAATAATATATATGGATATGGTACGATAATACTCGAATTATCCGAAAAATACAATAGTAAAGACGAGAGTTCAGGCGGATATTACATACTCCCCCCTTTAAAAGGAGTTTTGTCCCCGAAACTATGCGGTAAACAACTCGGGATATCTCTTTCGCATTATATCCTCAGTCTCCCACGTAGCCTCCTGGATTTCATGTCTCGACCACTGAATCTTCAATAAGGGAATCGTCTTGTTCCTCAACTGTTTGACCCTCCTCTCACGTATCCGCACAGGACGCTCTTCATATGAATGGTCATAGGCTATCTAGACCTCTTCGAATCGAATAATGTGGCTCGGGTCAGCAATATACTTCCTCAAGTGGGATACATGAAATATGTTGTTAATCTAACTCAAAGCTGGTGGTAATGCCAAATCATAGGCTAGGTCGCCTACACGTTCCAAAATCTCAAACGGGCCAATATACCTCGGGCTCAGCTTGCCTCTCTTCCCAAAACAGAAAACACCTCGATTCGGGGACACTTTTACTAGTACATGATCACCAACCTCAAACTCGAGTGGTCGTCGATGATTATCTGCATACGATTTCTGGCGGCCCTGAGCCGTTAATAGACGACTCTTAATCAGAGCAATCTTCTCGCGGGCTGCTAACAACATATCAGGCTCCGTACCCACGAATTCGGACAAGTCATCCCAACACAAAAGGGACATACAACGATGGTCATACAATGCCTCATAAGGTTCCATCTTAATCGAAGCGTGCCAACTGTTATTATAGGTGAATTCCACCAATAGTAGTTGGGCTTCCCAGTCGTACTTCCAATCAACAGCGCATGCCCTCAACATATCCTTTAGAGTTTGGATAGTCCTTTCAGACTGACCATCAGTCTGCGGATGAAATGCCGTACTGAAGTTCAACTGCATACACATCGCACGATGAATTGCTTCCAGAAGTGTGACACGAATCGCCTGTCATGATCTGATACAATACTCTTGGGGGTACCATGTAACTTTACAATATCTTTAATAAACAGTTGGTCCAATCTCTCGGGGGCCCGTGTGTCTTTAATCTCCAAAATGTGGGCTGATTCGGTTAGATGGTCCACAATCACCCAAATCATATTCATCCCTCGACAACTCGTCGGCAAGCTAGTGATAAAATCCATCGATATGTCCTCACAATATTACTCAGGAATCGGGAGCGATTTCAGCATTCCTGCGGGTTGCTGATTCTCAATCTTAACCTGCTGATAGGTTAAACATTTCGAAACGAACTCTGCTACTTCACGTTTCATATTTCCCCACTAATAACATTGCTTCAAATCCTTATACATCTTGCTAGACCCTGGGTGAATGGAGTATGGGGTAGCATGGCCTCCTTCAGAATAGTGTTCCTCAACTCTTTATCTACAGGTACACAAACTCGATTCCTAAATCGTATCAATCCATCCTCGTGAATCACAAATCCAGGGGCTTTCCATTGGTCTACTTCTCCCCGAATTCTAGATAAGAACGGGTCCGTCACTTGTTTCGCCCTGATTATGTCGTCAAGGGACAATAAGATCTCAAGCGTGAAAAGTTGACCCTGAACATGCTGTAACTAGATCTCAATCTCCGGCCTCGTGAACTCTGACTACAATTCTCTCTGAACTGTTAAGCGGGCAAGCATCTGCTCCTGAACTGTCTTACGACTTAAGGCATCGGCAACCACATTCGCTTTCCCCGGATGATAAAGGATCTCGATATCATAGTCCTTGAATAGTTCTAGCCACCTTCTCTGCCTCATATTCAACTCCTTCTGAGTAAAAATGTACTTCAAGCTTTTGTGGTCAGTAAAGATCTGACATGTAACTCGATACAGATAGTGATGCCAGATTTTCAAAGCAAACACCACAGCTGCTAGCTCCAAATCACGGGTCTGGTAGTTGACCTTGTAGGGTCGCAGAAGTCTTGATGCATAGGCAATCACCTTCCCATTATGCATTAACACACATCCAAGGCCCTGTCTCGACGTATCACTATACACCACAAATCTTTCTGTTCCTTTTGGTAGAACCAAAACAGGTGTTGAAATCAATCGACTCTTGAGTTCATCAAAACTTTGCTGACATGCCTCCGACCACAAATATTTCTTATCTTTCCTCAACGGATTAGTCATCGGTTGAGGAATCTTGGAAAAAACTTCCACGAACCATCGGTAATAGCCTGCTAGACCCAGGAAACTGCGAACTTCCTTCACGTTCTTTGGAGGTAGACAGTCTCGGATAGCTTCTGTCTTATATGGGTATACTCTCACCCCATCAACGGATATCACATGCCCAAGAAAAATAACCTCCGGCATCCAGAATTCACATTTGGAAAATTTTCCATAGAGTTGTTCCCGCCTCAACGCATCGAGCACCTGACGGAGGTGATACTCGTGCTCTTCATGGTCACGATAGTAAATCAGAATGTCGTCAATAAAAATGACTACAAAGCGATCCAGATAATTAATAAATACTCGATTCATCAATTCCATGAATACCGCTGGTGCATTAGTCAGTCCGAATGGCATCACTACGAACTCATAATGCCCATAACGAGTACGAAAAGTTGTCTTCGGAATATCAGACTCTCGAATCCTCAACTAATGGTATCCAGATCTTAGGTCGATCTTGGGAAATACAGTGGTGCCTTGGAGTTGATCCAGCAAGTCATCAATACGAGGCAACAGATATTTATTCTTGATTGTTACCCTGTTCAGTTCACTATAATCAATACACAAACGCAGAGATCCGTCTTTCTTCCGTATAAATAACACCGGCGCTCCCTAAGGGGACGCACTGGGTCGAATATAGCCCTTTTCGGTTAACTCCTCAAGCTGGCTCTTCAACTCTTGCATCTCGGTCGGTGCGATACGATACGGTGCTTTCGAAAGCGGGGACGTCCCTGGCTCCAACTCAATGGTGAACTCTACCTCCCGATGTGGGGGTAAGCCTGGCAACTCGTCTGGAAATACATCTGGGTAGTATCGAACTACTGGAATATCGGCTAACTCAACTGGTCAATCGGTTGTCTTGGTCATGTAGCACCAATAACCAACGCACCCCTGATTAAGCAGTCTCACTGCTTTCATTGCGCTGATGATTCTCCCGGAATGACTGGGATTATCACCCTGAAAAATACACTCAACACCATCATCAGATGTGACGGTCACTATCCGCTTGTGGACGCTAAGTATGGCATCATGACGATCCATCCAGTCGATGCCCAAGATCACATCATCTTTAGGTAAATCGACCACAATCAAGTCTGACAACCACTCACGGTCGTTCATGCGAATTGGACAGTTCTGCACTTCACGATTCCCAACAATTCTTCTACCATCGGGTAGGCCAATGACATAAGGTTCACAATCGGTAACATGATCTAATTGCAAATGACTCAAAAAAGAGGCATATAAAAAGGAGTGTGAAGCACCAGTATCAAAAAGGACACAAACGGGCTGAGAGTGGATCTCGAGAGTACCTGTAATCATGTTGGCTTCGGGATCGTCGTCCTTCTTCATCTCATAGACTCTAGGTTTTGCAACTCCGGTACCAGGTGTACCAGCTTGATTTCCACGGCATATCCCTTTGTTTACCCTGGTAGTCTGATAAGAAGCGGACGGAGGTACACGGTCCTGAACAGATGACTGTACTGGAGCAAGAGATGCTACTGCAGCACACCCGGGTCCACCCCTGCAATAACGAGCATGATGTCCATTCTTCCCACAAGTATGGCACGCGACGGTCGGCCCCGGGCATTTGTAGATGATGTGTCCCTGGTCCCCACAGTTATAACACATGATAGATGAGCTGATCGCTCGAGAGTGTGATCCGGTTGGCTTCGATGCCATAGGTGGCCGCTCAGAAGGATTCGGTACAGACTAGGGCTTCCTGAATGTCCCCCGGTTACTTTCTGCCTGGGTCTGGTTCCTGGATCTCTTGTTGGAAGACTGAGGCTGCTTCTTGGAAATCTCCTTCGCAGTAAGTTCGTATTCCAGAGCCTTTTCGATAAACTCTGGTAGGGTCGTACAGTGGTGGTTAAGCAACTGCATCCTCATCCGAGGTTTAAGCCTCTTGAGGAAATATTTGATCTTATCAGCTTCCGAATGAAGAACTGACGTAGCAAAAGGAAGAAGTGCCTGGAATTTCTCGGCAATAGCTAACACATCATTGTCCTCAGATGGATCGGGGCTCAACAATTCTGATAATTTGGCTTCACGGAGTGGTGCGGGATAGTAGCAATCCAACATGAGATTCTTGAAGTCTCCCCAGGTACTCACACCGTCAGCAGGTCTCACATAAAGCAACCAAGTATGGGCGCTCTTACTAAGGTAGTAAGCCGCCACAGCAACTCGGTTCTCTTCTGGGCACTCCACCATCTCGAACAGTTTCTCGAAATGTTCTATCCAATATACAATATCAGCAGTCTCAGAAGAGCCTTCAAAGGTCGGAGGTCGCTGACGCGATATGTCGCTAATGATCTGGCTCACGATCCCGCCGTGCACCGGAGGCGGAGGCTGTTGTCCCTGCTGTTGGCCAGTAGTAGCATTCCTATGCATCGCTTCCATCATCTGACCCATTTGAGTCATCTGGGCCATCATGTCCTACATAATCACATAAGGGTCGACATGTCGTTCGGCGTGTTGGGACTGACTCCTAGTGGGTGAATCACTCCCCGCCGAGCTTTGTCCCACACTCGAACGCGTGTTAGCGCGTGGTCTCAGGATTTGGCCTCGGCCCCCTCTACCACGGCTCTCAAGTTACGTTCCATACTAAAAGAATCAAACAATAATCATAAGCATAACCCAATATACATTTTTACGGCCAGATTACCAATTTATGCTAAATTAATAGCAACAATGGCGCTATATATATCAAGGAAACAGTTGCGAGTACCACACAAAATATCATATCAACATCAAATCGAAACATTATCGATTAATTACTCAATTTCGGACTTTCCTCAGGAAATCAAACAGATGAATCTTACCACACATTCTCGAAATGCGAAGATCAACAATGAGATCGATTCGTCTCAATATTATGCCACTAATTAAATCATGGCTCATGAGGAACATACCGTATTCGACGGGTCAAGCGCTTGCACAGGTCACACGTGGCACGAATGTTTCTTGATGCTAGATCAATCCACAATGACTCAAAAAGAAAAATACTCGCTATGATACCATCTTCTGTAACACCCCGAAAAATGGCGGCTATTACAGTGTCGTGGACCCCACACCGGGACCCACCGGCCGATATCAAAACATAATTTAGACATCACATAGGTGTGGTACCAAACCACAATAACTTAATCATAACTCCGTTAGGAGTATAAACTGTATACATCAACTCATACAACCGTACACATGATCCAAATCCGGTATAAACCATATGGAGATGGAATACACCCAAAACAATAATGATACGTTTGTCCAAATTAAAATAGAAAAATGAAATTCCACAGTTAAGACATAACCGACCAACAAAAGACTCGGGGCCCCCGAACTTGCACCATTCAATACTCTTCTCCGCCATCGTGCTCTTCCTGCGCCTTGCTCTTTTCTCGCCCTAAAATACAAGTATTTCGCCCAAACCACAGGGTCAGCTATACATGATAATAATTATAATGGCATTATACAATTCATATACATACAGATCTCAAAGAAACAACCGACTACTGAATATACCCCTCGGGCGTATAAACAGTCAGTCCCAACTGTCAAACATATCCAATCATAACGGAATATGAACGTCCAAACAACATGGCTCAAGACGGACGTCACAGTACGCCCGATCCGGAAATGTGTCCGTGCACATGTCCACCATGTATACGGAATCCAGAATATACGTTGGACGATGTACCTAATTAGCCTCACGAACTACGTCTCGTGTGCATGGTCCAATGCGGAAACATCCACGCATGACCATCAAGTGCCCGGCTAAAAATCCTACACATAACCAATCGGCACGTAGATATGACTCCAGAGATGTCACGATGCAACATGACAACGAAACTCAACCAATTACACATTTATCGAAAATCGAAAGAATCACTGAAGTGACAACAAGGCTCAACGAGACCAACAGTATCAAAGGTGATCAACTAGGGAATACAATCCCACCACAAAACGGTAATACGATCAAGAACAACATTATATCATGAATCATAGATTCACAAAGCATTACTTATACACGAAACGTACAATATTCACAAGAATCCAACCATCATTATAACCAAGCAAGATACTTGCCTGAATTCTGTAGACGAATAGCCCTTCTTCAAACGAACGAACGGTCGGAATCCTCGACTACTGATACTCACCCGAACGAGCAACCTTGAACGAAACGTAACTCATTCAACAACACATTCATGCAATAATGATATCAATTCCTAGGAAACGACACCCGAAATATTACTCGAATGGTTCATCCTATTCCAACGAATATCCCCATAGATTCATTAACGAATTATGATACACTAAGTTCATCTTTAAAAATTGGTTTTACCAAGTTATTTAGGTTCACCCACATTTACGTCTTCAATTTTACAAGGATCGTTGTAAAGGAATTCGGTTACTAATTATATAGTATCATTATTGTAACACCCCCAGAAACTACCGGGAATATTACACGCCGTAAACTCTTTTTCTATAAGGATCTACCAGGCTAACAACTACGATACGAACAATGTTTGACCGGCTGAGGTCAAACAACGTACTAACACAGACCGATAAGGTCAAATACTAATTACACTGACCAATGAGGTCTCATGATTAAATCAACCCAAAAAAATAAACTCATTATTGTACATACCCACGCAGGGGTCAAGATACAATACAGCGGAAGACTGAAAATAACTCAACAATACAACAACATCAAACTGGACTCTTCACTCTTGATTAGTATCGCGGCGCGTCTTCTTCCATGATGTACCTGTGGTTTCTCCAACGAACTAAGCATACCTGAAATGCATGATACACATTTCCCCCATTTAAGGGGTTAGCATTTGAATGGCTAGTACAAGTATTCAGTCTATACAAAATATATCATGCCAATATCAGTTACATTACAATAACAACAGTTGTGAAAGAAGTTACCGATAGGTTTTCAATATTTAAGGTACAACTCAAGTCTTTGAAAATAATATATATCAACTCGGGAATTTTAGAAAACGACATAAAGTCTTTTGGGACTTCAAGTTCGAGATTATAAAACCTTTCTGAAAACAATAGGGTCTCGGACCAAATCTTTTCTGTGAAACAAACGTTTTCATTAATAGTAAATCTTTCCGGACCTTACGTCCTTAATTACGAAATCATTTCAAAACATTTGGGTCTCGGCCCAAAGTCATTTTCCACAAATAACATTTGCACAACCATAGGGATCTCAACCCAAAACCTTTACAAACTATAATACACGAAAACAATATCAAGGTCCATTTTCCAACGCCAAAACCTCACAACCAAAGAACTAAATACATACGACACATACTTTGGTGCCATTCTATCCAAGTTCCAAAATCCTATATATAATGTATCTCAACATCGAGAACAAAAGCGTTGTGATATTCCGGACACATCATAATTATCGACAACATCAACATCAACCACATGATGAAAACCACACCTGGTAACCCGTGGCTGTACCCATCCCCTAGAGGCCCCGTCGGACCCTCTCGAGGTGGGAAACCACTTTCGCGGACATACCCAGTAGTATCGGCCCTCAGAGGCCCCGTCAGACCATCCCTGGGTGGAAGAACAACAACACACACACATACAAAACTTTCACAAATTCCAACGTTGAATAAAACATACATAGTTAGGGCACCTGCTAGAATGACCTCATACCGGTACGTAACTACAACCAAGGATTTGACACAACAACTATCCCTAGTACACGTCAACACACAACAACCACCACAAACAGCACCTACGACACAACCGGCACGACTTCACAGCAACCTAACAATCCTCGACGCTTCACTACACATCGACAGGTATAACAACCGATCAAACCATTATAGCCAATCCAAATCACTAACACACAACTTAATCCACACAAACTCGGTGATCACCAAAAAATTATAGCACACGTCTAAGTGTACTATCTACCCGTCACTACTTCTCTATTGACATATCTCTATGACAAGCAATGAACCAACATTAACTTCACAAAACCACATAACAACTATAATAATTCACATAAGGTACAATCAACAAAAATTCACAAACCAACACAATTTCATATGCAACCTCAATTCACGCAATATAAACTGTATAGACAAGAATACTTGCCTCAATATTTAACACACGAACAACTCCGAAGAACATAGCTCGATCGAAAGTCCCCAACTTATATCCTCCACGAGAGACACAATAGCAACGTGATCATTACGAGCATAGCAACTGGAAACAACGGAAAACGCATCTAAGAATCGAAGAAAAACTCATTGAGACATTCGATCGAGCATTAAATGCTCAAGACTTCAATAGGTCACTGAATCACGATTCGGATTATACGAAACCGGAATATGGATATACAATCCATAGAACGTGATCAATAACTATGTTTAACAACGATCAATTCATAAAAACCGATCAAGAACAAAATCCCCAAAAAGGTCAACTCTAGGGAAAACAAGAAAATACCTCGATCGGACGAAGAACAACTGATTAGATGATGTTACAATCACCTAAGACCTTCTAAAACACGTAGGTATTGCGTAGAATCAACCAACAATCCAACCCTAGCTTCACCTGACCATTGTTTGCGAGAAGAGAAGGAGAAAGGGGTTAGAAATGAAGTGAAACCCGTCGCCCAGCTATTAAATAGATGGGCGTGTTACGGCCATAACATCACACTCGGGTCTTCTGTCCAAAATGTAAGGGTGTGTTACGGCCATTATCAGTATGCCATTACGGTCGTAACAAAATGTCCATTACGGCCGTAACACGCTGCAGGTTACGGCCATAACACACTACAGGTTACGGCCGTAACCTGCATTCTGGCAGCAGATTCATTCTGCTGTCCGATCAGCCCCGAACGATCCCGTAATGCGATAATTCGGAAAATTCAACTGAACGCTCACAAGGGATTCTCAGCAATGAACAAAAGCGTTAATCGAACATGTGATTCCAACAATAGAAGGTAAGTAAAAACGGGTATGAAAATGAGTACCCAAAACTTTAGGAAATTACGAAACGGCCCAACAGTCCAAAAATCACGATACGAGATCGAATAACAATTCCGAAGTTCACAACACGACCACAAATGTTAAACAAACTTGTAGGGATGACAAAACAACATTTCCGAGCAAGATTCACAAGAATCGGACCCGAATGCGGAAAATTCGCAATAATATACCGGTTAATCCGAAACAATATCAAAACTCGCTCGAATAACAAAAGGTACAGAACAAAACATGTCCAAAATGTGTCAATGAACACAAGCGAGTTGCTAGAATCGAAAAATACAGGAATGAAAAATACGGGTATTACATTCTACCCCACTAATAATAAGTTTCGTCCGAAAACTTAAATAAAATAACAAGGTAGAACACAAACGAAGTATAACGGTTCGCACAACAAACATCAATCCTCACACAAGACAAAACCCACAATACGACACGCAATAACATCACTGGTGTAATATCCGGATTAATCATTGAGTATTTCGTCTGTAATTAAACTTTGTATTATTAGGATTTGTGATATCGATAATAGAAGTATGATCTTTCTCGTATTCATATCCATATGCATTATTATATCAACATATAAATCTTCACATGCAATTACATAATAACGTACGCTATGAAGTGAGCATAGCGTACGTTATTTGACAAGGTTAGCGTACGCTATGAATGAAGCATAGCGTACGTAAGGCAGCCAATAATTGAGCAGGGCGGCTAGCACATGAGCCAGCTGGTTGATGGGTCTGGATAAGATTCTCGCAGATGAACTTGGACAGTTTTGGGTCAATGGGGATTAGCGTACGCTAAGTGATGTATATAGTGTATGCTAATTATAACTGATTACGTACGTAGCTTTGAGGATGTAGCGTACGTAAGAGTGTACAGGAACGAGACAGTAAACTATTTGGATGTTAACGTACGCTAAGCATAACCTATAACATACGCTAAGTGTATAACGTACGTTACGCACGAAGGCTAACGTACGTAAAGTCAGAAAAATTATAAATGGAACACCACCCCATTTCATTTCATTTCATTTCCTTCACTTGTTCTTCACCTCCCTTCATTCTCAGAGAGTTTCCAGCCACCTAAAACACCCATAGACCATCTATACTTGATCATTGGAGATTGAATATCACTTATACTTGATCATTGAAGTTGAGAAACATCTTGGATTGGCACACAAGCAACCGGAGTTGGACTCTACCTATTGTCTCGATGTTTTCTTCATCTTAAGGTATGTTAATGCTATCTCCAACCTTAGATTCGTGTTCTTAAGGATGCAATGATCATACTAACGAGAATATTAGGTTCCATAGACAATTTATTCAACCAAACATCATATTTAGGAAGTTGGGATGATTATGCTTAAGTTACCATTGTTGAGAACATTATAGTTGGAATCTTATTACGTCAAATAATAAGAGTAGTGTTCTGAGATTGATAATTCGTATTGAATGGTGCTTCCATAATGATCGTGGATTTGGTATTGATATCACCTTTGCTAAACGGAATTAGATAAAATATCACCGAAGGTTGTATCATTTCTTATAAGTTAGATTGGTTGATTAATCTTCATGATGAAGTTGAATGTAATGATGATATTGGTAATTAGCATATCAACCTTAGATCACCTGAACTTTATATGAGAAATTGTAATCAAGATTGAGTATGACGTTGTGATGTTATGCGAATCCTTGAATTCAAAGATGTGTATAACCGTAAGATCATTCAAGTTGCTTGAGTAATGTATGTGTGGAGTATAACGTACGTTAAACACTGAGAATTACGCACATTATATCATCAGACAAGTCAGTCATCTGATCAGAGAAGAGAACTGTCAAATGTATGCTTAGCGTGCGCTAGGCTTCGTAGCTTACGTACACTAACGAGCATACTCAACGTACGCTACGTTGGGTATGTAATGTACGTTATGCAGATCAGGCAGGATATATTTTGTTGAACTTTCGGCCGTAGTTTAGAATGTTAGATGTTCGTTCGTTAGTTATTCGATGTAAGATGAAATCTATATTATTTCTTTTGTTTAAGGTCCGAGTCTTACTAAGTGATTGATCGAATGAGCCACCTTCGAGTGTATTGATACCATATGAAGTATTATTCTTGTCGTCAATCGAGGCCAGTACTTTAATTTTATTTGTGCGTATTACTGTCGACTATGTTATTGTTATATTGTTGCGTACTTGTTAATTGTCCACCATGCGTTGTTCCGACGGGATCATCATGGGAATCTATAGCTGTGTGCGCTGGATCACTGGACAGGTATTCCACCTTGCGTTGGTCCGATAGGATCATCATGGGAATCTATAGTTGTGTGCGCTGGATCACTGGAATACCACGAGTATGTTGAGATTGTTATGATGTGCTATGTGTTGATATTATTTCTCATTGGAGAAACTTGACATGGTTATGGTTGATAATATTGATGTCATTGTTTAAGAATTGATGGACAAATCCTTGTTGTTTAATTATCGTACTTGTACTAGCATTGTTGTGCTAACCCCTTCTGGGGTGAACATTTGTTTATGTTCAGGATCCAGGAGAGCGGGAAAACAACCACTGGAGCTGCATGACGATGAGGGTGCAGAGTGATGTTCCGGCCAGATTTAATTGTCAGATGTTTATGTTGTTTTAATAAGTACTCGAGTATGTTGTCTTTTATGATATTGGATTTGTATATGTATTAATGTTCCTCGTTGGACATTTGTATTTTCAGTACTGGTTTAGAACCGTTGTATTTTATTTCAGTACTTTCATTTGTTGGTATCTGTTATTGTCTTTTCGTTTCATTAGCCATGTGAATTCTTACGTAAAGGATTTACGGCGCTCTAATAATCCTAAATATATCGAGGGTGTTACAGAATATGGTATCGGAGATAAGATTATGGATATCTTGGCCATTGGGCTAAAATAGGAGTCGTATATGTATTTTGAGATAACTGGCCGTGAATGACATCACTGTACTGCCTACGTCTTCTTGCAAGCGGTGGTTGTAAGTTCCTAAAACTATATCTTGTCCTTTACATGTGATACCTCTTTATAGTTGAACATTTGAACGATATTGTTGCCTGTATATTGAGTATTTATGCTTACAGTATGTTGAGAGGAGGATGTGGACGTGGTCGCGGACGCGGATGTAGGAATGCTGAAAGAGAAGCTTCACCTTCAAATCAGGCTAGCCACAGCTCAGGCGAGCCACAAGAATCTACTAACAACGAACCAGAACCTTCTGTTCCCTAAATCCTTCGTCAGGTGGTTAACCAGATGACTCAGTTTGCTCATGTCGTGGACCAAATGCAGGTGGCAGTAGGATTGAAACAGGGAGAAAGATAGCAGGGCATCCCAGACTTGGCTGCAGGAGATGGCGAAGATGCAACCACCCAAATTCGACGGCTTTTCCGAGACACCGACATGGGATCACTGGTTGAAAGAGCTGGAGAAAATTTTTCCGGGATTAATTGCCCAGACGATCGGAGAGGCTCTATTGCTCAGTATTTTATGATAGGGGAAGCGTCCGAATGGTGGGAGGCCATCCGACCCATAGATCATGATGCCGACTGGGGAGAATTTAAATTGATGATGGAAGCTCATTACTGTACCCGTCCAGTGAGGGAAGCTAAGGTTCGGGAATTTTTCTCCGCACAACCTTCAGATGTGCCAGTATCTCAGGCATTAAGACATTTAATCAGCAACTGGCATTTGTTCGACACCTGGTCAGAACTGATGCGGAAATGATGATCCATTTTGATATGAGAATGAAACGGAGATACAAAAGTACATGTCAGGTTTTGAATGCACCACTCTCCGTCAGTATCAGGATAAAGCGCTGGCGTATAAGATTAAAGAAGCAGCAATGGAAAAGTTTGCAGAATCCAAGAAGCAGAAAGTATCTGGTAGTTTCACAGACGCAATGCCCAGTCATCCTTTCATTCATTCAAGAAACCTCCGCACCCATCCAAGAGCGGAAGGAACTTCGAAGCGGTATCAACACCGACAGATATGGTCAAGAACTGTTTTAATTGTGGACGCCCAGGACACCTCTGGCATGATTGTCTCTGTTCTCCAATAACATGTTACAATTGCGGACAGGAAGGGCATCGTGTGATGTTCTGCAAGGATGCCACGAAGTTAAATGGAGCTCGTACTTCACAGTCAGCTCAGAAAGAAGCAAGTGTTCAGCAGACGCAACAGAGTGTCCAGCTACCGCAGAATTTTGGTCGGGGATAGGGCAGAGGACAGTTCGACCGAAAGGGGACATCGAGTGCCAGATCCGTTCCTCCATGCCTGTATCAGATGAGGAGGGCAGGCGATCAGGATGCTGCTGTCGCATCAGGTACCGTTCAGATCCTTTCACAACCTGTTAGCGTTTTATTCGATACAGGGGATACACATTCATTTATATCATTGTCTTGTATAAATCGTTTGAACATTTCTAGTTTTTACTATTTTGAGCCTTATGTTGAGGGTTTACCGAGTGGGGAGAGAATTGTGGGAAACTTGGAAACTAGATATTTTCCTATATCCACTAGAGGCAGAGAGTGGCCCTCAAATCTGATTGTGATAGAAATGCAAGGAGACGACCTGATTCTCTGAGATGATTGGCTTAATCGATATGGAGCTATTGTAAACTACCGGAAAAGGAATATCTCGATGATAGATGAAGATGGTTCTGAAATATTGTTCGAGGGTTGGAGACCATGAAGCTCAAGAAAGGTGATCAAAGCAATGAGAGCTGTGAAACTGCTAAAACAGGGTATACGAAATACTGGTGTTACGCAATGAAGAAGGAAGACGGAAAAGTGGAACTTTCATCCATTCCTATTGTGAAGGAATTCCCGGGTGTGTTTCTTGACGAATTACCTGGACTACCTCCACGACGAGATGTGGAGTTCACCATTGAGCTGGAACCAGGAGCTACACCGATTTCTAAGGCGCCGTATCGTATGGCACCTACTGAGATGTACAAATTAAAGAAACAACTGGAAGAGTTACTGGACAAAGGCTATATTCAGCCAAGTGTATCGCCCTGGGGTGCACCAGTTCTTTTTGTCCGGAAGAAGGATGGATCGCTTCGATTGTGTATTGACTATTGAGAGCTGAACAAGATGACGATCAAGAACAAGTATCCGTTGCCATGGATTGATGATTTGTTTGACCAATTGCAAGGAGCAACAGTATTTTCTAAGATGGGTCTGAGATCAGGATATCATCAGTTGAGAATTAAGGAATCTTATGTTCCGAAGTCAGTATTCAGAACTCGCTACGGACATTATGAGTTTGTGGTGATGTCGTTTGGTCTCACTAATACACCTGCCGTATTCATGCAGTTGATGAATCGAGTGTTTATAGAGTATTTGGACAAATTCATAGTTGTGTTTATTGATGATATTCTGGTTTATTCCAAAAGCCCGGAAGAGCATGCGCAACACTTACGAATCGTTTTGGACCTATTGAGAAGCGAACAATTATATGCCAAACTTTCTAAGTGTGAATTCTGGCTAAAGGAAGTGGTGTTCCTCGGTCATGTGGTATCAGCAAAAGGAGTCCGAGTAGACCCCCAGAAAATAGAAGCAATTATGGATTGGAAGTCTCCTAAGAACGTAAAGGAAGTCAGGAGATTCTTAGGACTTGCTGGGTATTATCATCGATTCGTGGAAGGGTTTTCCAAAATTATCCGCCCACTTACTCGATTACTACAGAAGACCCAAAAGTTTGAGTGGAACAACATGTGCCAGACCAGCTTTGATGAATTGAAGAAGAGATTGATGATGACACCGATTTTAGCACTACCACAGGGAACTGGAGGATTCATAGTTTACAGCGATGCTTCAAACCAAGGTCGGTTGTGTACTGATGCAGAATGAGAAGGTAATCGCCTATGCATCACGACAGTTGAAGCCCTATGAAGTAAATTATCCAACGCAGGATTTGGAGTTGGCAGTTGTGGTTTTCGCCTTGAAAATATGGAGACATTATTTGTACGGGACTCACTGTCAGATCTTCACAGATCATAAGAGTCTCAAATACATCTTCAGTCAGAAGGAGTTAAACATGCGGCAGAGGAGATGGCTAGACTTGATTAAGGACTATGACTTGGAGATTCTTTACCATCCAGGCAAAGCAAATGTAGTGGCTAATGCACTGAGCCGCAAACCTATTTCTATTCGAATGCTGGAGACTCTCACCTCCCAGACCAGCATTCAACGAGAATTGATTCGCGAAGGAATTTAAGTATGGTTGCAAAGAGTCTAAGGACAACTGTGTGTGATGAAACTAATTTCATCATTAACCTAAGAAATCAAATCTAAGCAATTAGATGATCCTCTGATGATTCGGTTACGTGGTGAAGTGAGCAGGGGAAAGGCCCCAGGATTCGTAATTCATGATGATGGAGTTTTGAGATTTCAAATCCGACTTCGTGTTCCCGATGTCGATGTTTTGAAATATACAATCATGAAGGAAGCTCACAGCACGCCCTATTCTATCCACCCGGGCACCAGTAAGATGTACAAGGATCTGAAGTAGAATTTCTGGTGGGGCAACATGAAGAAAGACGTAGCGGATTATGTCTCGAAATATTTGATTTGTCAGCAGGTTAAGATCGAACATCAACAACATGCCGGAATGCTGAAGCCGCTCCCAATTCCTGAATGGAAGTGGTAGGACATATCAATGGACTTTATCACTAATATGCCGAAGACCAGAATGGGGATGAACATGATTTGGGTGATAGTTGACCGTCTAACCAAATCAGCTCATTTTCTGGCAATTAAGGACACTTGGGGACCAGAGAAGTTGGCACGAGTGTTTATTGCAGAGATATTCCGATTACATGGTACGCCGAAGACCATTATTTCTGACCGAGACAGTCGTTTCGTGTCACATTTTTGGAAAGCAGTTCATAAGGCCTTGGAAATTTAGCTGAACTTTAGCACAACATATCATCCACAAACAGACGAACAGTCCGAGAGGACTATTCAAATAGTGTAAGACATGCTGAGAGCTTGTGCCTTAGATTGGTCAACTGATTGGGAAGTTCATTTGCCGCTGATTGAATTCACTTACAACAATAGTTGGCATGCTTCCATTAAGATGGCTCCTTTAGAAGCATTATATGGGAGGAGATGCAGATCGCCCCTGTGTTGGGATGATTCATCAGACTTGATCGGGACGGAACCAGAGTTAATCGTACAGACGCAAGAAAAGATAGCTTTGATTCGTGAAAGACTGTTGACCGCCCAGAGTCGGCAGAAATCTTATGCAGACGTGCACCATCGCCCATTAGAGTTCAGTATTGGAGATCACGTGCTTTTAAAGGTTTCTTATACTTGGGGAATCTTCCGTTTTGGGAGAAAAGGAAAGCTGAGTCCGAGATATATCGGACCGTTCGAGATTCTTGAGAGAGTTGGAGAGTTGGCATACAGGTTGGCACTACCGCCGTCATTAAGCCATGTTCATAACGTATTCCACGTATCCCAGTTACGGAAGTATATACCAAATCCCAGTCATGTCATTGATTTCGGCGAGATCGAAGTCACTAAGGATGGTACGTTTGAAGAGAGACCGATCAAGATACTCGAAAGCCGAGTCAAACAATTGAGAAATAAACCAATCGCATTGGTTAAGGTTTATTGTTCGCGCCACGGAGTGGAAGAAGCCACTTGGGAGACGGAAGATAGCATGAAGTCCAGATATCCAGAGTTATTTTCGTCTTGAGTTTCGGGACGAAACTCCTTTTTAGAAGGAGAGTATGTAATATCCGGATTAATTATTGAGTATTTTGTCTGTAATTGAACCCTGTATTATTCGGATTTGTGATATCATAATCGAAGTGTGATCTTTCTCATATTCATATGCATATGCATGATTATATCAACATATAAATCTTCACATGTAATTACGTAATAATGTACGCTAAGAAGTGAGCATAGCGTACGTTATGTGCCAAGGTTAGCGTATGCTATGAATGAAGCATAGCGTACGTAAGGCATCCAATAATTGAGCAGGGCAGCTAGCACATGAGCCAGCTGGTTGATGGGTCCGGATAAGATTCCCGTGGATGAACCTGGACAGTTTTGGGTCAACGGGGATTAGTGTACGCTAAGTGATGTATATTGCGTACGCTAATTATAACAGATTACGTACGTAACTTTGAGGATGTAGCATACATAAGAGTGTACAGGAACGACACAGTAAAGTATTTTGACGTTAACGTACGCTAAGCATAACCTATAGCGTACGCTAAGTGGATAACGTACTCTATACACGAAGTCTAACGTACGTAAAGTCAGAAAAATTATAAATGGGACAGCACCCCATTTCATTTCATTTCGTTTCCTTCACTTGTTCTTCACCTCCCTTCATTCCCAGAGAGTTCCCAGCCACCTAAAACACCCATAGACAATCTATACTTGATCATTGGAGATTGGATATCACTTATACTTGATCATTGAAGTTGAGAAATATCTTGGATTGGCACACAAGCAACCGGAGTTGGACCCTACCTATTGTCTCGGTGTTTTCGTCATCTTAAGGTATGTTAATACTATCTCCAACCTTGTATTCGTGTTCTTAAGGATGTTATGATCATACTACCGAGAATATTAGGTTCCATAGACGATTTATTCAACCAAACATCATGTTTAGGAAGTTGGGATGATTATGCTTAAGTTACCATTGTTGAGAACATTATAGTTGGAATCTTATTACATCAAATAATAAGAGTAGTGTTCTGAGATTGATAATCCGTATTGAATTGTGCTTCCATAATGATCATGGACTTGTTATTAATATCACCTTTGCTAAACGGAATTAGATAAAGGATTACCAAAGGTTGTATCATTTCTTATAAGTTAGATTGGTTAATTAATCTTCATGATAAAGTTGAATGTAATGATGATATTGGTAATTAGCGTATCAACCTTAGATCACCCGAACTTCATATGAGAAATTGTAATCATGATTGAGTATGACGTTGTGATGTTATGCGAAACCTTGAATTCAAAGATGTCTATAACCGTAAGATCATTCAAGTTGCTTGAGTAATGTATGTGTGGAGTATAAAGTACGTTAAACACTGAGAATTACGTACGTTATATCATCAGACAAGTCAATCATCTGATCAGAGAAGAGAACTGTCAAATGTATGCTTAGCGTGCGCTAGGCTTCGTAGCTTACGTACGCTAACGAGCAGACTTAGCGTACGCTACGTTGGGTATGTAACATACGTTATGCAGATCAGGCAGGATATGTTTTGTTGAACTTTCGGCCATAGTTTAGAATGTTAGATGTACGTTCGTTAGTTATTCGATGTAAGATGAACTCTATATTATTTCTTTTGTTTAAGGTCGAGTCCTACTAAGTGATTGATTGAAGGAGCGACCTTCAAGTGTATTGATACCAGACGAAGTATTATTCTTGTCGTCAATCGAGAAAAGTACTTTAATTTTATTTGTGCGTATTAATGTCGACTATGTTATTATTGTATTGTTGCGTACTTGTTAATTATCCACCATGCGTTGGTCCGATGGGATCATCATGGGAATCTATAGCTGTGTACACTGGATCGCTGGACAGGTATTTCCACCATGCGTTGTTCCGACGGGATCATCATGGGAATCTATAGTTGTGTGTGCTGGATCGCTGGAATACCACGAGTATATTGAGATTGTTATGATGTGCTATGTGTTGATATTATTTCTCATTGGAGAAACTTGACATGGTTATGGTTGATAATATTGATGTCATTGTTTAAGAATTGATGGACAAATCCTTGTTGTTTAATTATCGTACTTGTACTAGCATCGTTTTGCTAACCCCTTCGGGGGTAAACATTTGTTTATGTTCAGGATTCAGGAGAGCGGGAAAACAACCACTGGAGATGCATGATGATGAGGGTGCAGAGTGATGTTCCGGCCGGATTTAATTGTCAGATGTTTGTGTTGTTTTAATAAGTACTCGAGTTCGTTGTCTTTTATGATGTTGGATTTGGCTATGTATTAATGTTCCTCATTGGACATTTGTATTTTCAGTACTGGTTCAGAATCGTTGTATTTTATTTCAGTACTTTCATTTGTTGGTATCTGTTATTGTCTTTTCGTTTCATCAGCCTTGTAAATTCTTACGTAAAGGATTTATGGCGTTGTAATATTCCTGAATATATCGGGGGTGTTACAACTGGGCGCCACTGGTCCCTCCACGGTCAGGAGTGGGTCTCCGGTTCCCAAACATCTCAACGACGGTCTCGCAGTTCACCGCTTGGTGTCCCAAATGACCACACTTGAAACAGTTAATCTGCGGTGAGCGACAATTCTGCCGAGTATGGCCCACACAGCTACAGTTGAAGCACATCTTCACACCACTCACCTTACTCACCTCCGGAGTAAGATTCTTAGACTGACCAAATGAACGAGGAGTGCTCCCAGAAGGACAATGCAAAGTAGTAGGCTCACGAAACTCACTCCTCTGACCTCTGGAAAAGTTACCCGAGATCTTCTGCCTCTTACTGTCTGGACCCGCCTCCATCATAGGAGTGGCTCTCTCAGTGGTCATGTTTGATCTAAATACTTCATCACAGTACTGCACTCGATGCCCCTCGTGTCCACAATTATAGCAAACTACTGGCGGCTTCTTACAATTTGCGCGTTCATGGCCCGAAACATTACAGTTGAAGCATCTAGGCAAGTTACCCACAGTCAAAGATACTGCCTTGGATCTCTTGGATTTTCCAGGTGGCCTAGAAGGTTCCACAATCGATTGATACGGGGGTTGAGGTCTATGAAGCCCCGTTCCCTTACTTCCCGATGAATCCCCTGAATCCTTCTACTCTATTGCCACGGACATAGGGTTCGTCAATGATAGAGTCATAATGAGCGTTGGATTTCTGCCAACATGGTCGCTCACTTCGGCTACTTTCCTATGATCACGAGCCACACCCTGCTTCTGAATACGTCCACAATCACCAACCTGACCTCGTCTTCTCGGCATACTGAAGCTCTATGGGACATAACATCACAAACGATACCTATAACGCCGACTCAGCGCAACATACCGACATAAGGCAATGATAACATCACACAAAATATTCACTCACGAAAGTTACACAAGTACAATAAATACAATTGCAAGAAATGGAACTTACAGACGTAACTGATGGATCACATGACCATATCAGCAGAAAAGTTACGTTTAATGCCGATAAAAAAAACAGACACGGCCACTACAAATCGCACATCATAGTAGTAAATCATTGATAACATTCTTTTTCAAAAAAAAGTCCCCGAGACATTTGTTTAAATAGTAACATTTTAAAATCTGAGTTTATAAAAATTTTCCGAAATAAGATTGGAAAACGCTTTGGGCACCTCGGGCTGTTTTACCGGAACTATAAGGAATAGATCGAAATTGTTTCTTTCTGAAATCATTTGCAAAACCATGATCCGGAATATTAAAATTCATTAAAACTTCATCGTCAAGAGGAATCATGTCGAAACAACATTACACGGGCTATAAAACCAACCGAAAACACGCAACACAACAATTGGGCACAAAATTAGTGTGCTAACTCTACTCAGAAAATTACTCCAAATCCGAGTCGAAAGTTTAAGCCAAGTAAGATTCTCCATCTTTCACTATCTATAAATTTTTGAAAATAAAAATCACATTTTTGGTTTAAAATATAAAAATTTTATGGTGTGAAAGATTTTAAAATCGTATACTCGAGCTATTTGAAATTAACAGCAATAGGCTAAAATTATTCTAAAATTCTTTCAAATATGACAAAAAATTGAAGACGGTGATATTTAATAAAATATCAAAAGTACTTCAAAATATATCCTTCATATTTAGTCGCAAAGTTTATATGAAAGCGCACGATCACTTTGTCAAAACTCAAAATGTTTATAATTAAAAAACAATGTATACGCTAAGTCACTACTTATGCATACCGATAAAATAGTCACGAAAATTTTCTAGTTTAACCCAGATTGCGAAACACTTGCAAGTCATTTGAAAATACACGTACAACAGGTATAGCTAACGATGAGCGTACGCTGAGGTAGCAAGAAACAATCAATCAACTCTCTTTCTTGAAAATACACGGCCGGCTTGTCCAAAATTCAGAAAATTTTCAAAATTCATTGTAACCGCCGTTTAACGGTACTAGTAAAATGTTTGAGAAGGTCTGATTTTCACAACATTCTCAAGTCTATGAAATTTTCAGAAATATTATCAAATACACGCGTAGCCAACACAGTTATCAATAAAAACACGTCTGTAGCAATTAGCAACAATGTCAAACATATTCGGTTCTCAAACACGTGCCCATCTAGCATTCAAATCATCATACTAATCGATACCACTCATGAATATAATCTCAGATTTAAACATGCGTCGAAACCATCCGTTTGCGTTTCTGACAATCTTTGTCGTCAATACGCCTCCTGGAACACAGTAATGTCCAGAGACTTCCACAACACGTCGTACCAATCAAAACTCAATCTACCAGTCTATCCCAATTACCATACACATAATATACCACAAGTATCAAATAAGGTTTCTATTTTGCCTCTTACTTGCAAACAAAAATCATCCAACACAAAATATAAAATATAATATATATATATATATATATGGGGAGACTTACATCCTCAGGTCGCACGAAGATGACGGTCGCCCACGAAACTAATCTCAACGAACAACACGAACGATATGATATGACAACGCACAAGTCGACTTGTTAACTGACAACTCGGACGATGCAACAAAATAAGACTCGACAAAACACGATTCGACTCGACCCGACAGCCTAGGTTTCCACAACCTAATCTCTGATACTATAAATGTAACACTCCCAGAAACCACCGGGAATATTACACGCCATAGACCCTTTTTCTATAAGGATCTACCAGGCTAACAACTACGATACGAACAATGTTTGACCGGCCGAGGTCAAACAACGTACTAACACAGACCGATAAGGTCAAATACTAATTACACAGACCAATGAGGTCTCACGATTAAATCAACCCAAAAAATAAATAAACTCATTATTGTACATACCCACACAGGGGTCAAGATACAATACAGCGGAAGACTGAAAATAACTCAACAATACAACACCATCAAGCTGGACTCTTCACTCTTGATTAGTATCGAGGCTCGTATTCTTCCATGCCGTACCTGTGGTTGCTCCAACGAACTAAGCACACCTGGAATGCATGATACGCATTTTCACCATTTAAGGGGTTAGCAATTGAATGGCTAGTACAAGTATTCAGTCTATACAAAATATATCACGCTAATATTAGTTACATTACAATAACAACAGTCGTGAAAGAAGTTCTCGAGAGGTTTTCAATATTTAAGGAATTTTAGAAAACGACACAAAGTCTTTTGGGACTTCAAGTTCGAGATTATAAAACCTTTCTGAAAAAAATAGGGTCTAGGCCCAAACCTCTTCTGTGAAACAAACGTTTTCATTAATAGTAAATCCTTCCGGACCTCACGTCCTTAATTACGAAATCATTTCAAAACATTTGGGTCTCGGCCCAAAGTCATTTTCCACAAATAAGATTTGCACAACCATAAGGATCTCAACCCAAAACCTTTTCAAACTATAATACACGAAAACAATATCACGGTCCATTTTCCAATGCCAAAATCTCACAACCAAAGAACTTAATATATACGACACATACTCTGGTGCCATTCTAGTCAAGTTCCAAAATCATATATCTAATGTATCTCAACATCGAGAACAAAAGCATTGTGATATTCCGGGCATATCATAATTATCGAAAACATCAACATCAACCACATGATGAAAACCACACCTGGTAACCCGCGGTCGTACCCATTAGTATCGGCCCCCAGAGGCCCCGTCAGACTATCCCTGGGTGGAAGAACAACAACACACACACATACGTACACAACTTTCACAAATTCCAACGTTAAATACAACATACATAGTTATGGCACCTGCTAGAATGACCTCATACCGGCACGTAACTACAACCAAGGATTTGACACAACAACTATCCCTAGTGTAACATCCCCAAAACCGTATGGGAATATTACACGCCGTAGACCCTTTCCACAAGGATCTATCAGGCTAAACATCCATAAATAACCAAATGCTTGCCCGGCCAGGGTCAAACAATATAATAATACAGACCGTATGGTCACTTACACGTGAATACACAGACCGATGAGGTCACACAACTCAATCAACAAAACTTACTTAAACGACATTACCCACACAGGGGTCGAAATACAATACAGCGGAAGACTGAAATCAACTCTGACAACACAACAAAAACCAGAACAAATCTCGACTCATGATTAGTCTCGTAGCTCGTCATCCTATTGTGCCAATCCTGTGACTGCTCCCCTGAATCTGCATGTACCTGGACGCAAAACAGACATCCACCCCCCGATTACTCGGGGGTTAGTAAAACTCCACTGTTTTACTAGTGCAAGTATCAAATCATACGAAATGTAACAAGCAATTAATATTCGTGATCAAATATAATAATCAAGTATCAAATATTCCCGTGAGGTTTTCACAAGGGAAGATAAGCTATGAAGCATTCGAAAATAAGATTATCATCTCGGGAATTTTTTAGAATTTCAAAACCTTAAGACCTCAAGTCCTGATTCACAAAACCTTTCGAAAAACTTAAGGGCCTTAACCCAAAACTCGTTTCATAATTCAACAGTTTACAATACCGGAAACATTTCCATAAATCTCGTGGGGCTCGGCCCAACATTATTTCTTAAAACTTTTCCTTTAAAAACTTTGATTTGAAAAGTATCATGCTCATGATACCGTGATCCACTGTCACGTGTCTCCGTAGGTTCAACAACCCGCACGGACTACATCACGCACAATTAAACAAACATAATCAACTCCGACACCGTGATCCACTGTCACGTGTCTCCGTAGGTTCAACAACCCGCACGGACTATTAACCAAACATAACCAATTCCGACACCGTGATCCACTGTCACGTGTCTCCGTAGGCATAACAACCCGCACGGACTATTTCAATCAAAACAATCACACACACAGTCCTGACACCGTAGTCCACTGCCACGTGTCACCGTAAGCCCCGTCGAGCTCACCCGGTTGGACGCACTGTGTCCGAAACTCATGGTCCACTGCCATGCGTTATCGTAGGCCTCGTCAGACCAGCACGATTGGACCTCAGTACCTCACTAAGTTCTGATCCCGTAGTCCACTGCCACGAATCCTCGTAGGTCCCGTCGAACCAACACGAGTGAACTTAGCGGTCACACACATATTCACATTCACATTACATACAACAATGAGCGCAATTAATCAATCACCTTGATCACCACAAAATCGTACATTGCACGCACATAACACAACCTCGACACTCGCAACAACTATCATCAATCAACGACATTTAACCAACATAACACACATTCGGTACACAATACATTGCACAACCAAGTGTACAACCATCCCATATGTACGTCGCATTCCTGCACAAATGGCACAACGCCTAACACGTATACTGATATAACACTATTCAAATTGCGGAAAACACAACCAACTCAAACGGAACATATTTACGAAGGCAAGCAAAGTCATCATACATCTCATATGTAATTACTAGTCGCAAGATACAAGTCGTATAGTAAGATACTTGCCTTATTAACCGCTACCAAACGCTCCGAAGAACACGGTTTGACCGGGAAGCTCGGACCCCGAAGAAGACAATGAACGGAAGGGTTCCGACTCGAGTTCTTCACAAGAATTCGACCCTAACAATATAAATTCAATAAATCATCGATCATACGAGGAAGAATAATCGTAGAACGCCCGAAAACCCCTCTATGACATTATACCGGACACCTTCAAGGCGTCGGTCAAGAACTCGACCAAAATAACGAATCGATACGATCCGACCATGGGTTAACAAGGGGAATGATACAATACATCCAAATAATCATCAATCCATCACAATCTTAAGTTAAATCGGATTAAACGGGCGAAATCGAACAAAATACCCAAAATCCCCAAAATTAGATTTCTAGAAAATCTGACCTGATTCGCTCGATCAAGGGATGTTATAGGATGGATGATTGATGATATGAACTCCAAAACTTCATGGATTTGTTGACCAACAACATCTCTCCATGATAGGAACAACTCCAGCCGCGGAAGAGAAGTGGAAGAAGGAGAAAAATGGCGAGAAAAACGTGTGCTGGGCCTTAAATAGGTTGCACAGTGTGCCGCGGCCCAGCGGGAGTGTGCCGCGGCACAGGCCCAAAAATGGCTCCCAGTGGTCGGCAGTGTGCCGCGGCTCAGCCGGCGTGTGCCGCGGCACTGCACGATCAGTTTGGCCGAAAAATGCCACGAGTGTGCCGCCACTGCCCGGCATGTGCCGCGGCCTACGCAGATGCTGCTCGGCCGGAAGCCGCCGTCACTACCGGCCGTGACTCGGCCAGAGCCGCCGATCACTACCGGCCGTGACTTGGCGATGCGGCTGGGCCCATTGCCGGCCATGTCGGCCGGGCCAACTCCGACGGCCCGACCCCGAAACCCGAACCTGAATACGAATCGATGATACGGTTACGACGTACTCGCAAGGACGAATCTAAGAGCTAAGAGAACACACAATTCCGACCACCCGAAGGCTCGGAATCCGACAACGGAAGTAATTACCCAAAACTTTGGGAAATTACGAAAATGGCCCAAAACGTCCGAAAATCACGATACGCGATCGAAACACCAAACCACAGCTTGCAACAAGAATAATAACATTAAATGAACTTACGAGAAACTCGAAACAACAGTTTCGGACGAGATTCGCAAGAATCGAACTCAAGTGCGGAAAAGCGTCTAAAAAGCTCGGAACTCAGCAAAACGATACCGAAACGAACTCGGATGACAAAAAGTGCAGAATTAAATATTCTCAGAATGACGAAACGGTCAAAAGCGAGTTGTCTAAACGGACCTCCGCCGAAAAATGAAAATTACCGGAAATCCGAAATTGCGGATATTATATTCTACCCTCCTTAAAAGAAGTTTCGTCCCGAAACTTAAAATAAGTAGGGAGAAGCAATATCCCAACAGGAAACCTCAACGAGATACACAAGAAGCGCATAACTTTCTCCCATTGGCGAAACGTTACAAGAAATGCGAAAGAATATACAGCGTGAAAACACGCCCCACGACGACCATAACAACGCCACCGGCAATGATTCAAAACAATAACAATCAATTAACGACGCATCACATACCACATCATATGCACACATTTAATGAAAGAAACGTACGCGACAACAAGTCGCACCCGACTAAAACGGCTATGCGACAGAAACAAATAGAGTATTACGATAGAAATCATTCCGATTCTCATCAACAAGAAAATGTCTGACGTCAAAACACAAACAATTCAAGATAACGGAAAACGAGAATACCGGATATTACATTCTATCCTATTAAAATTAAGTTTCGTCCCGAAACTTAAAATAAAACATCATGATAGAATAGAAACAAAACCAAAAAGTTCACGCAACAAATATCAATCTCTACACGAATTACAGCACAAAGTACGATACACAACTACATCACTGGACACCACCGGGCCCTCCCCGAGTAGGAACAAAACCTTGATTCCCGAACATCCTGGCAACGGTCTCACAATGCACCGCTTGGTGCCCCAGTTGGCCGCACTTAAAGCAATTAACCGGTGGCGAACGACAATTCTGTCTCGCATGGCCTACACGACTGCAGTTAAAGCAGGTCTTCACACTGATCGTCTTACTCGCCTCTGCGGTAAGGTTCTTAGACTGGTCAACCGAACGAGGAGTGCTCCCAGAAGGAAACGGCGAAGCAACAGGCTCACGAATCTCACTCCTCTGGCCTCTTGAAAAATTTCTCGAGGTCTTCTGTCTCTTACTCTCTGAACCAGATTCCGTCACAGAAACGGCCATCTCAATGGCTAAAGCTCGGTCCTGATATTCCTTCAGGGTGGTACACATGAGCGGAGCCATACTCTCATGGATATGGGGTTTCATGCGCATATTGAAGTATCGGCCCTTGTCCGCTTCACTTCTCACTTGATCACGAACATAAGCCAACTGTCGATTATAATCGACTATCGCCTGGGATATTGACACATCTTGGGGTGTAGCCGAGAAAAACTCAACGATTCTGCGTTCACGAACAGGCAACGGGCAATACTCTGCCTCCATTGCGGTCTTAAACTCAGCCCATGTATGTGTACGATCTGCAGGCACTACAGCGTGCCACCAGTCTGCAGCTTCTTTGTCGAGTAGGTACTGAGCAATGGGTACCCTCCTATCATCCGGACAAGCTACAGCATCAAATATTTTGTCCAACTGGAAGAGCCAGTTTTCCCAACCTAACAAGTCAGACGAACCCACAAAACGGGGCGGCTGCATCTTCATCACATCTCGCAACCACTTACTAGTTCCGTTATCCCTATTTGGGTTCTCATCCCGACGTACGGCCTGATTCATCTGCACTAACTGGTCAACCACCTGACGAAGGATGGTGGCGGCGCCAACGTCAACATTAACGCTAGTCGAATGTCCCTGATCTGTACTGAGCTGATTGGTACTCGGCAAGGAGGGAGTCGCCCTCTCCTGCTCCCGATTACGACCACGACCACGACCACGGCCACGGCCTCGACCTCGACCCCTTAGCATACTGAACGGACAACCAATCAGAATAACAAGATAGAACAAACCTCACATAATCGACATAAGCCCACCATCGCCAAAGACAATGCAATATTCACACGTTCACATTGACAAAGATGAACGACCTATACCTCAGCATACATGGTTAAAACATTAAGCATACCATTGTGGTCCAACACCGGTAATATTTTAAAAAAAAACAAGTTTATCGAGGTACTTGTTCGAATGATAATATAAAAAAAATTCGCGAGTTCGAAATATTTTGCTGGGGTGAAATTTTGAAAGCACTTTGTTTAATACCTCGGTCATTTAATCAAAACTATGTATCTCAACATTTAGAAAACACTAAAACATTCTCCGGCGAGCACAACAACACTACAAACTTATCACAACCACTTAGCCCCAACACATGGACATAAGAAGTTCAAAATCCCAAAAAACCAAAAATCGTTCTGCAAAATAAAGATTTCCCGAAATCCTTTAGTTCATAAACAAAACGACGGTAATATTTTACAATGTCCGAAGTACTTCAAAACACATTTTTCAAATACCGTCTGATGGTGTCATTTGAAAATACACGGCCCATTTGTCAAAATTTACAAATTTTAAAAATCCATATAAACCGTGGTTTGACCGAACCACCAAAATATTTTCTAAAAATTGATTTCTACAAAAATTCTCAAACTGTAAAGTCCTTCAGAAAATATTCTTAAAGTTACCCATAGCGAACAAAAATTACAACATTCCAAAAACAGTCGAATTTAAAACCACATACTCAAATGGCAACCAGGGTCGCCAATTCAATCAAATGCATCTCGTGGTATCAAGTTTAAACACACAGCAAAATCATTCATCGGAGTTTCTCACAAACTCTACCGTTGATATCTTCACAGAACCCATCAAGGTTTACATCTTTCACACCATACCACCCCACACGGTGGTTCAAAAGTAAAACAACAATACGCCCAGCTATACTCATACCATGCACCACAAGTATTAAACACAACTACATCACACAATACTGTGTAAACAAAATTATGCACCGCAATTAACTCACTATGATAAAATCGAGATACAAAGGTATTACGCATAAAGGAGGAGACTTACATCCACAGGTCGCACGGAGGTGACAGTCGCCCACGATACTAATCTCATCCGACAATATAACTGACACGTTGTGACTACGCACAACTCAATTTGTCACTGACGACTCGAACGACAAGACAACACATTACTCGACAAATCACGACTTGACTCGACCCGACAACCTAGGTTTCCGCAACCTAATCTCTGATACCATAATTGTAACATTCCCAAAACCGTATGGGAATATTACACGCCGTAGACCCTTTCCACAAGGATCTACCAGGCTAAACATCCATAAATAACCAAATGCTTGCCCGGCTAGGGTCAAACAATATAATAATACAGACCGTATGGTCACTTACACGTGAATACACAGACCGATGAGGTCACACAACTCAATCAACAAAACTTACTTAAACGACATTACCCACACAGGGGTCGAAATACAATACAGCGGAAGACTGAAATCAACTCTGACAACACAACAAAAATCAGAACAACTCTCGACTCATGATTAGTATCGTAGCTCGTCATCCTATTGTGCCAATCCTGTGACTGCTCCCGACCGCATGTACCGGATGCAAACGGACATCCACCCCGACACTCGGGGTTAGTAAAACTCCACTGTTTTACTAGTGCAAGTATCAAATCATACGAAATGTAACAAGCAATTAATAATCGTGATCAAATATAATAATCAAGTATCAAATATTCCCGTGAGGTTTTCACAAGGGAAGATAAGCTATGAAGCATTCGAAAATAAGATTATCATCTCGGGAATTTTTAGAATTTCAAAACCTTAAGACCTCAAGTCCTGATTCACAAAACCTTTCGAAAAACTTAAGGGCCTTAACCCAAAACTCGTTTCATAATTCAACAGTTTACAATACCGGAAACATTTCCATAAATCTCGTGGGGCTCGGCCCAACATTATTTCTTAAAACTTTTCCTTTAAAAACTTTGATTTGAAAAGTATCATGCTCATGACACCGTGATCCACTGTCACGTGTCTCCGTAGGTTCAACAACCCGTACGGACTACATCACGCACAATTAAACAAACATATCCGACACCGTGATCCACTGTCACGTGTCTCCGTAGGTTCAACAACCCGCACGGACTATTAACCAAACATAACCAATTCCGACACCGTGATCCACTGTCACGTGTCTCCGTAGGCATAACAACCCGCACGGACTATATCAATCACAACAATCACACACACAGTCCTGACACCGTATGTAACACCCCAAACTAGGCGGATATTACAGTGCCGTGGACCCCCGACTGGGACCCACCAGGCGAATGAAAATGAATGAATTACACAGGGTAAATGTAGTACCGAACCACATTACAACATCAATTACTCCGATGAGGAGTTTTATACAACACACCCAGGATGATACTGAATACAAGTATATTTTATATGGAGATAAAATATACAACAATGAGTGAAATGGATATTCAAACGGAATGTCTGCAGCGGAATAAATAAAAGAAACATAATGACTGAAAAGACTGGGGTCCCCTACTAGTATCACTGGGACTCCTCGCCGTCACCGTGCTCTCCCCGTGCCTTAGCCTTGCCATGACTAAACAAAGCATCCCCAACGGCCGGGCCATACGTAACAACAATCCTCAAGGGTTGAAAATACACAATCATGATATAACTGAAATTATGAATTATCCTGTTGAAACATACGCAATCAAACATGCTATATGAATCGACTATCAGTACGACTCAAAGGAATGGCGCCACACTACGTCCGGGATGGAAATGTGTCCGTGCACAAGCTACCAACGAGTATCGATCAAATACACGTGTGGTCTTGTACCTAATCAGTCTCACGAAGCCATCAACTCGTGTGCACAGTCCAATGTGAGGCCACCAACCAACACACGACTATAATGTGCCCGACATGAAAATCCTACACATACCAACCGGCACGCCAAGATGACCCTAATGCCACAATATGACAAAAGTGACAATGAAAATGAATAATGACTCACCAAGATTAAATGATGGTGAAATGAATGGTAGCTCAATGAAATGATCTAACCGGCTGCTCCTTATGACTGAGGTGATTAATTGACAATGACAAGTTTTGATACGGTTAATACAATGATGAATGAGTTACGATTATGAATGAACAACGACAAAAGGAATGAATATCCTTTTAACCGAGTAAGAATTTACTTACACAATACCGATGAAGAATGTCCTTCCACGAACAACGTCCTAAATGAAAAGTCGGTCGCTCGAACAACCTTGAACATCAATAGTTACCAACAACCGATCAATACACGACTCAAATACGATCATAACCGACCCAAACGTCGATACAACAATATCCGAACTCGTAGATGTACTCTAACGAAAACGTTGAGATTCCCGTTGGTTAAAACCAAACCCAAATAATCGAACCAACTCTAACATGATTGATTCAAACCAGCAAAACATTATCAATGACATCAATAATCTCATAGAAATCCACAATTCAAGTTTATAAAAACGACAATCGGAAATCTCCAAAATAACCGAAGTCAACCCCAAGGGTTCTTGGAATAATTCCGAAAATAACCATTAAATCCGTAAGAGTATACTTATCCAAGGTAGATAATCCATATCTAACATATTCCAATGATAATCCAAGCTTACACGAAGAAATCGGAAGGAAAACCCAAAAATCCGAAATTCTAGATCCAAGAGGTTAATACCTTTGATTCGATGCGATGAAGATGATGAAATGATGATTAATCCGAAAGATGAGCTTGAAGATGATGATTGACGATTACACCTCGAAGAATCCTCTCCGAATCGCTCGAAATCGCCCAATACTACCGAAGGAATGAAATGAGATGAATAATGACGAAGTCTGACTAAACTGTCCAATTTATAGTCAGTCCAGGTTAGTGTGCGCTAGCCCTTGTGCGTAGCGTGCGCTAACGAGTAATTTGGGTAGTCCAGTACCCACTGTCCGAACACGGTAGCGCGCGCTACGTACCTTCTCGTAGCGTGCGCTACGGCCATACTACTAGCGTGCGCTAAGACCCATTATTAGCGTGCGCTAACGAAATATTGATGCTCAAAGATCGAGTCCGTAAAACTGCCTCGACCTGCGATCGACCCCGATAGCGTGCGCTACAACTATTGTTTAGCGTGCGCTAATATATCGGTTGCGACGCTAATAACAACACATAGCGTGCGCTATGAATTAATCGAAGGTACCAAAGAGCCACCGGACTCAACCTCGATCCGCCCTTAGCGCGCTACACCACACATTAGCGTGCGCTACTTCAACCCACTAGCGTGCGCTACCAATCGTAGCGTGCGCTACTTATAACTCACTGCAGTCCGGTACCTTCCGGATCAGGTGGTAACCTTAGCGTGCGCTAAAGTCGAGTGGTAGCGTGCGCTACCTATACCCAATTAGCGACGCTAAAAGGAGTATGTAGCGTGCGCTACTCCTCACGCATACCGCAACGAAAATGACAATGATGATAAACACGACGAAACTCCAATCGATTAGTGATGAATGACGATTGATACACGATACAATTACTCAATGATGAATACCATGACCGAATATGAGTGACAAATGATCAATAATGAATGAAATTAATGAGTATCAATTCTCGAATGATAAATACCGAATGATAATTCTTGAGTGATAATTATCAATTACAACCGGGTATTACATACACCCTTAAAAGAGTTTCGTCTCGAAACTAAGGGTCAAACAACTCGGGATAACTCTCCCGCATACTATCCTCGGCTTCCCAAGTAGCCTCTTCGACTCCGTGTCTAGACCATCGAATTTTAACCAAAGGAATCTTCTTATTCCTCAACTGTTTGATTCGGCTGCTCTAAAACTCGCATGGACGCTCCTCATATGAATGATCGTCGGCGATCTCGATTCACGAATCAAGTATGTGACTGGCCGGCAACATACTTCGCAATCGAGAGACGTGAAATACATTATGAATTCGGCTCAACGCCGGAGGTAAAGCCAATCGATAATCTAACTCGCCTACTCGATCCAAAATCTCAAACGGTCCAATGAATCTCGACTCAACTTCCCCTCTTCCCAAAACGGAAGATACCACGACTGGGATACCTTGACCAACACGTGGTCACCCGCCTCGAACTCTAATGGTCGATTTACGGCTATCCGCATATGATTTCGCCGACTCGAGCCGTCAACAAATGACTCGATCAAAGCTACCTTCTCACGGCGGCTATAAGCATATCGGGCTCGGTGCCGATTGATTCTGATAAGTCGTCCCAACACAAAGGAGATCGACAACGACGACCGTACAAGGCCTCGTAAGGTGCCATCTTAATCGAAGCATGCCAACTATTATTATACGTGAACTCGATCAATGGTAGTTGGGCTTCCCAATCGTCTTTCCAATTGAGGACGCATGCCCTCAACATGTCCTCTAAGGTCTGAATAGTCCTCTCTGATTGTCCGTCGGACTGAGGATGAAAAGCGGTGCGAGATTAAGCCGAGTTCCCATAGACGATGAATCGATTTCCAAAATGCGACACAAACCGTCCGTCACGATCGGAAACGATACTTTTAGGAGTACCGTGAAGTCTCGACTATCTCTTTGATGAACAGCTTGAGCAAGTCTCTCGACCCCACGTCTCCTTGATCTCAAGGAAATGAGCTGATTTAGTTAAGCGGTCCACGATCACCCAGATCGTATTCATGCCACGACGACTCGGCAAACTCGTGATGAAATCCATAGAAATGTCTTCCCACTTCCACTCGGGGAATAGAAGGGGTTTCAAAGATACCCGCCGGCCGCCGATGTTCAATCTTAACTTGTTGACAGTTAAGCATCTCGAAAAATTCTGCGACTTCTCGCTTCATATTACTCCACCAAGAATTTTGTTTCAAGTCCTTGTACATCTTGCTAGACCCTGATGCACGTAATAAGGGGTAGCATGAGCTTCCTTCAAAATCGAGTTTTTCAACTCGTCATTCGCCGCAGACGCACAACCGATTCTTAAACCTCAAAAGTCCATCCTCGTAGACCACAAATCCGTGGGCTTTCCTCGAGCCACATCCTCTCGGATGCGCAACAATGATGGGTCCGAACTCGATTCTCTCGGATTTCTCCTCGAGTGACGATGAAATCTCTAACATACAAAGCCGCCCGAACTCGCCGGCTGCACTCGATCTCGGGTCTAAGGAATTCCCGCCAAGCTCCTTCGAATCATTAAACGGGCAAGCATCCGCTCCGAACGGACTTACGACTCAAGGCGTCGGCGACAACGTTCGCCTTGCCCGGTGGTAGAGGATCTCGATATCATAATCTTTGATTAATTCCAACCACTGCCTCTCGACGCATATTTAACTCCTTTTGAGTAAATATATACTTTAAGCTCTTATGATTGGTGAATATCATGTGTAACGCCATAAAGATAATGACGCCAAATTTTCAAAGCGAACACCACTACCGCTAGCTCCGTGTCGTGGGTCGGATAATTAACCTCGTAAGGTCTCAATTGCCGTGAAGCATAGGCAATAACCTTCCTGCTCGCATGAGTACACATCCGATACCCCGTCCGACGCATCACTATAGACCACAAATCCTTCCGTCCCGCGGCAAGGAAAGTACAGGTGCTGACATTAACCGGCTCTTGAGTTCCTCAAAACTCCGTTGACACGCATCGGACCACGTGTATTTCTTATCCTTCCGCAAAAGGTTCGTTAAGGGGTGAGCGATTCTAGAAAATCCTTCCACAAACCGCCGATAATAACCCGCTAATCCGAGAAAACTTGGATTTCCTTAACGCTTCTGAGGTAGCCAATCCCGAATAGCCTCCGTCTTCTGAGGATCGACACGAACTCCGTCTGATGAAATTACATGTCCGAGAAAAGTCACTTCGGACATCCAGAACTCACATTTGGAAAACTTCCCAAAAAGTTGTTCTCGCCTCAACAAGTCGAGCACTTGATGAAGGTGAAACTCGTGTTCCTCCCGGTCACGAGAATAAATCAAAATGTCATCGATGAAGACAACAACAAACCAATCCAAAAAGTCGATGAAGACCCGATTCATTAACTCCATGAATACCGCAGGTGCATTAGTCAATCCGAACGGCATAACCACAAACTCATAATGACCATAGCGTGTTCGAAACGCCGTCCTCGCGATATCCGACTCTCGAATCCGCAACTGATGATATCCAGATCTTAAGTCGATCTTGGAAAATACTGAAGCTCCCTGAAGTTGATCTAAGAGATCATCAATACGGGGTAAGTGATACTTATTCTTGATCGTCACCCTGTTCAACTCCCGATAATCAATACATAAGCGGAATGAACCATCCTTCTTCTTGACAAACAACACTGGTGCTCCCCATGGGGACGCACTCGGTCGGATATAACCTTTCTCGAACAATTCCTCAAGTTGGTTCTTTAATTCCTGCATTTCGGGGCCATCCAGACGGTGCCTTCGATATCGGGACGTACTGTGCTCCAACTCAATCGTGAATTCCACATCCTCTGTGGAGGCAAACCAGTAACTCGTCTGAAAACATCGGCATATTCCCTCACCACCGGAATATCCGTTAACATTACCGATGATTTCTGTTTGGCCATATAGCACCAATAATCGACACATCCCCGATTGAGTAACCTTACCGCTTTCATCAAATTAATGACCTTACTGCAGTAAATGATTACCTCCCGAAACACACATTCGACTCCATCATCTCAAATGATAGTGACCAAACGCTCGGACACTAATGATGGCATCATGACGATCCATCCAATCAATACCCAAGATGATGTCGCCCTCGGCAAATCTACTACGATTAGGTCCACGGCCATACACGACCATGAAACCGAATCGGACAATCGAATCTCACGGTTACCGATAATTCGCCTACCATCGTAGGCCAATGACATAAGGCTCACAACTAGTAGCACTACCTGCACGTAGTCTACTCAAACATGACTCGGAAATGAATGAATGAGATGCACTAAGATCAAAAAGGGTACACACAAAGTTGATATAGAATATCGAGTGTACCGAGATCATTCGGCCTCGGATCATCGGTCTTCTTAATCTCATAAATTCGGGCTTGCCGCCCCGAACCTGACGCTCCTGTCGATAGCTCTGCTCCGCCTTTAGCTCCCGTCGTCTTGAACGACGCCGACCGAGTGGCCCGATTCTCGCACCGAATAACATGGGGCTTGAGATGACGCCGGAGTGGGTTTAGAGTCCCTACGGCAAAACGGGCCCTATGCCCAGAATCCCACGATTGTGGCACGTGATGCATCGCTTGACATTTGGTGCTGAAATGACCCTGTTCCTCACAGTTGAAACAGGTGATGGCCGAACTGGCTGCTCGCGACTGAGATTCCGCGGGTTTAGATGCCGTGGGGGGTCGCTCAGAAAAAGTAGAGCCCGCACGTGGTTTCTTGAAAGTGGCCTGACTCCCGTAAGACTGATTACGGTTCTTGGACTTCTTGCTAGCAGACGAAGGTTGCTGCTTAGAAATTTCCTTAGCAGTAAGCTCGTAGGTAAGAGCTTTCTCAATGAATTCAGCCAACATGGTGCAATTATGATTAAGTAACTGAAGTCTCATTCGGGGTTTCGGCCTCTTGCTGAAATACTTGATCTTGTCCGCTTCTGAGTGAATGATAGATGAGGCGAACGGAAGAAGTTCCTGAAATTTTTCGGCAATGGCGAGAACATCATCATCCGCCGAAAGGTCGGGAGTGAGTAATTCCGACAACTCGCCTCCCGAGTGGGGCCGGATAGTACCTCTCCATCATGAGAGTCTTGAATCGATCCCAAGTACATGATCCGTCTGGGCTTCAACGATAACCACCATGAATGAGCGCTCTACCGAGATAGTAAGCCGCAATCGAAACTTTATGCCCTTCGTGGCAATCCACCATAGCAAATAACTTCTCAAAATGCTCAAGCCAATGAACACATCCGGCTCGATGAGCCCTCAAAAGTAGGTGGTCAAGCAGAGATATCGCTAATGATATTGCTTACACCCCTCTCTTACCTCCGAGGTGGCGGCGGAGGAGCTCGCCGATTTTGATTGACGGAGTTATGCATCGTCTCCATCAACCGAGCCATCTCGGGTCATTTGGGCCATCATGCCCTCGCATAAATGCGAGTGGTCAACCGGACACCCTCCGACCGAGCCGTGTCCCGGTACGACTCCCGGCTGAATGATCGCGTCCAGTGAATGAGTGGCGCTACGCCGCTTGATGAATTAGCATTATTCCCGGCATTTGCACGTGTATTCGCACGAGTTCTCGGGATTCGGCTCGCTCCACGGCCTCGTCCTCCACGTCCTCTCGCCAACCTTTCCATCTCAAGTGGAAAGTCATATGATGATTATATATCTCGCATGAGTATCACATTATGATTATATTATGAAATGATGAAAATGAGCATACGCGCTCAAATACAAATGATTACATGAATGATTAATTGACGTGACATGATTATCGATGGAATTATTGAAATGATTATCTTGAATGAGTTAACAAGATTAATGATTCGATCTTCCCGATCAACAATCGAACAATGAAATGAATCGACGATTAATGAGTTAACTCGACTGCCTTGGTCAAAATGACAATGATGATTGAGGATTGTTAACTGATGAATTATGAATGAGTGATTAATACCAGAAATTATACCATGGCATTAGAAATCTTACAGTTCTTGGTCTGATTGACTCGGCATTTGCACAGGTCACACGTGACGCGAAAGTCCAATGATACTAGTCCGATGACGATGATTTCAAATGAGGCATGACTTGGAGGGTAGTATTCAAAACCACTCTCCGATACCAACTCTGTAACACCCCAAACTAGGCGGATATTACAAGCTGTGGACCCCGATCGGGACCCACCAAAGAATGAAAATGAATGAATTACACAGGGTAAATGTAGTACCGAACCACATTACAACATCAATTACTCCGATGAGGAGTTTTATACAACACACCCAGGATGATACTGAATACAAGTATATTTTATATGGAGATAAAATATACAACAATGAGTGAAATGGATATTCGAACGGAATGTCTGCAGCGGAATAAATAAAAGAAACATAATGATCGAAAAGATCGGGTCCCTACTAGTATCACTGACTCTCGCCGTCACCGTGCTCTCCCCGTGCCTTAGCCTTGCCATGACATGAAAACAAAGATCCCCAACGGCCGGGCCATACGTAACAACAATCCTCAAGGGTTGAAAATACACAATCATGATATAACCGAAATTATGAATTATCACAGTCGAAACATACGCAATCAAACATGCTATATGAATCGACTATCGCACGACTCAAAGGAATGGCGCCACACTACGTCCGGATGGAAATGTGTCCGTGCACAAGCCACCAACGAGTATCGATCAAATACACGTGTGGTCTTGTACCTAATCAGTCTCACGAAGCCATCAACTCGTGTGCACAGTCCAATGTGAGGCCACCAACCAACACACGACTATAATGTGCCCGACATGAAAATCCTACACATACCAACCGGCACGCCAGTATGACCCGGAATGCCACAATATGACAAAAGTGACAATGAAAATGAATAATGACTCACCAAGATTAAATGATGGTGAAATGAATGGTAGCTCAATGAAATGATTGGAACCGTCGTTCCTTATGACTGAGGTGATTAATTGACAATGACAAGTTTTGATACGGTTAATACAATGATGAATGAGTTACGATTATGAATGAACAACGACAAAAGGAATGAATATCCTTTTAACCGAGTAAGAATTTACTTACACAATACCGATGAAGAATGTCCTTCCACGAACAACGTCCTAAATGAAAAGTCGGTCACTCGAACAACCTTGAACATCAATAGTTACCAACAACCGATCAATACACGACTCAAATACGATCATAACCGACCCAAACGTCGATACAACAATATCCGAACTCGTAGATGTACTCTAACGAAAACGTTGAGATACCCGTTGGTTAAAACCAAACCCAAATAATCGAACCAACTCTAACATGATTGATTCAAACCAGCAAAACATTATCAATGACATCAATAATCTCATAGAAATCCACAATTCAAGTTTATAAAAACGACAATCGGAAATCTCCAAAATAACCGAAGTCAACCCCAAGGGTTCTTGGAATAATTCCGAAAATAACCATTAAATCCGTAAGAGTATACTTATCCAAGGTAGATAATCCATATCTAACATATTCCAATGATAATCCAAGCCTACACGAAGAAATCGGAAGGAAAACCCAAAAATCCGAAATTCTAGATCCAAGAGGTTAATACCTTTGATTCGATGCGATGAAGATGATGAAATGATGATTAATCCGAAAGATGAGCTTGAAGATGATGATTGACGATTACACCTCGAAGAATCCTCTCCGAATCGCTCGAAATCGCCCAATACTACCGAAGGAATGAAATGAGATGAATAATGACGAACTCTGACTAAACCCCAATTTATAGTCGGGCCTGTGTTAGCGTGCGCTAGCCTTGTGCGTAGCGTGCGCTAACGAGTAATTTGGGTAGTCCAAGCACCCACCGTCCGAACACGGTAGCGCGCCACGTACCTTCTCGTAGCGTGCGCTACGGCCATACTACTAGCGTGCGCTAAGACCCATTATTAGCGTGCGCTAACGAAATATTGATGCCCAAAGATCGAGTCCGTAAAACTGCCTCGACTCGATTCGACCCGATAGCGTGCGCTACAACCATTGTTTAGCGTGCGCTAATATATCGGTTGCGACGCTAACAACAACACATAGCGTGCGCTATGAATTAATCCAAAGGCAAAGAGCCACCGGACTCAACTCGATCCGCCCTTAGCGCGCGCTTACACCACACATTAGCGTGCGCTACTTCAACCCACTAGCGCGCGCTACTTTACCAATCGTAGCGCGGCGCTACTTATAACTCACTGCAGCCCAAGACCTTCCGGATCGCAGCCTGTGGTAACCTTAGCGTGCGCTAAAGCCGAGTGGTAGCGTGCGCTACCTATACCCAATTAGCGTACGCTAAAAGGAGTATGTAGCGTGCGCTACTCCTCACGCATACCGCAACGAAAATGACAATGATGATAAACACGGCACGAAACTCCAATCAGATTAGTGATGAATGACGATTGATACACGATACAATTACTCTGAATGATGAATACCATGACTGAATATGAGTGACAAATGATCAATAATGAATGAAATTACTGAGTATCAATTACTGAATGATAAATACTGAATGATAATTACTGAGTGATAATTACTGAATTACAACTGGGTATTACACCGTAGTCCACTGCCACGTGTCACCGTAAGCCCCGTTGAGCTCACCCGGTTGGACGCACTGTGTCCGAAACTCATGGTCCACTGCCATGCGTTATCGTAGGCCTCGCTGCATCAAAGACGATCGACCTCGCACTCACTAAGTTCTGATCCCGTAGTCCACTGCCACGAATCTCGTAGGTCCCGTCGAACCAACACGAGTGAACTTAGCGGTCACACACATATTCACATTCACATTACATACAACAATGAGCGCAATTAATCAATCACCTTGATCACCACAAAATCGTACATTGCACGCACATAACACAACCTCGACACTCGCAACAACTATCATCAATCAACGACATTTAACCAACATAACACACATTCGGTACACAATACATTGCACAACCAAGTGTACAACCATCCCATATGTACGTCGCATTCCTGCACAAATGGCACAACGCCTAACACGTATACTGATATAACACTATTATCACAAAGCCTTCAAATTGCGGAAAACACAACCAACTCAAACGGAACATATTTACGAAGGCAAGCAAAGTCATCATACATCTCATACGTAATTACTAGTCGCAAGATACAAGTCGTATAGTAAGAAACTTGCCTTAATAACCGCTACCAAACGCTCCGAAGAACACGGTTTGACCGGGAAGCTCGGACCCCGAAGAAGACAATGAACGGAAGGGTTCCGACTCGAGTTCTTCACAAGAATTCGACCCTAACAACATAAATTCAATAAATCATCGATCATACGAGGAAGAATAATCGTAGAACGCCCGAAAACCCCTCTATGACATTATACCGGACACCTTCAAGGCGTCGGTAAAGAACTCGACCAAAATAACGAATCGATACGATCCGACCATGGGTTAACAAGGGGAATGATACAATACATCCAAAAAATCATCAATCCATCACAATCTTAAGTTAAATCGGATTAAACGGGCGAAATCGAACAAAATACCCAAAATCCCCAAAATTAGATTTCTAGAAAATCTGACCTGATTCGCTCGATCAAGGGATGTTATAGGATGGATGATTGATGATATGAACTCTAAAACTTCATGGATTTGTTGACCAACAACATCTCTCCATGTTATGAACAACTCCACCAAGGAAGAGAAGTGGAAGAAGGAGAAAAATGGCGAGAAAACGTCATTGGGCCTTAAATAAGCCGACAGCGGTGTGCCGCGCACAAAGCCCAAAATGGCTCCTGGTGTCGGCGGTGTGCCGCGGCTCGGCCAGCGTGTGCCGCGGCATCCAGTGATCGGTTTGGCCGAAAAATGCCACAGAGTGTGCCGCGGCCTGCCAAAGATGTACCGCGGCCCTACGATGACGGCCGCCTACGGAAGCCGCGATCACTACGGCCGTGACTCGGCCAGAGCTGCCGATCACTACCGGCCGTGACTTGGCGAAGACGGCTGGGCCTGATTGCCGGCCATGTCGGCCGGGGGCCAACTCCGACGGCCCGAACGACCCGAAACCCGAACTCGAATACGAATCGATGATACGGTTACGACGTACTGCAAGGACGAATCTAAGAGCTAAGAGAACACACTATTCCTACCACCCGAAGGCTCTAATCCGACAACTAAGTAATTACCCAAAACTTTGGGAAATTACGAAAATGGCCCAAAACGTCCGAAAATCACGATACGCGATCGAAACACCAAACCAAAGCTTGCAACAAGAATAATAACATTAAATGAACTTACGAGAAACTCGAAACAACAGTTTCGGACGAGATTCGCAAGAATCGAACTCAAGTGCGGAAAAGCGTCTAAAAAGCTCGGAACTCAGCAAAACGATACCGAAACGAACTCGGATGACAAAAAGTGCAGAATTAAATATTCTCAGAATGACGAAACGGTCAAAAGAGAGTTGTCTAAACGGACCTCCGCCGAAAAATGAAAATTACCGGAAATCCGAAATTGCGGATATTACACCTAGTACACGTCAACACACAACAATCACCACAAACAGCACCTACGACACAACCGGCATGACTTCACAGCAACCTAACAATCCTCGACGCTTCACTACACATCGATAGGTATAACAACCGATCAAACCATTACAGCCAATCCAAATGCCTAACACACAATTTAATCCACACAACCCGGTGATGACCAAAACATTATAGCACACGTCTAAGTGTACTATCTACCCGTCACTACGTCTCTATTGACATATCTCTATGACAAGCAATGAACCAACATTAACTTCACAAAACCACATAACAACTATAATAATTCACATAAGGTACAATCAACAAAAATGCACAAACCAACACAATTTCATATGCAACCTCAATTCACGCAATATAAACTGTATAGACAAGAATACTTGCCTCGATAGTTAATACACGAACAACTCCAAAGAACGTAGCTAGATCGAAAGTCCCCAACTTATATCCTCCACGAGAGACACAATAGCAACGTGATCACTACGAGAATATCAACTGAAAACAACGGAAAACACATCTAAGAATCGAAGAAAAACTCATTGAGACATTCGATCGAGCATTAAATGCTCAAGACTTCAATAGGTCACCAAATCATTATTCGGATTATACGAAATTGGAATATGGATATACAATCCATAGAACGTGATCACTAACAATGTATAACAGTTCCGAGCAAGATTCACAAGAATCGGACGCGAATGCGGTAAAGTCGCAATAATATACCGGTTAACCCAAAAAAATATCAAAACTCGCTCGAATAACAAAAAGTACAGAACAAAATATGTCCAAAATGTGTCAATCAACACAAGCGAGTTGCTACAATCGAAAAATACAGGAACGAAAAATATGGGTATTACAATTATCAGCCATAATCGTTATAATCATCCTAAGAACACTATCAATGTATTAATATGGTGTTCAACACCTTCTTAGGTTATCAACACATCCGATAAATTTGAATATATATATATAAAGGTTATAATTTTGTTCTTCATAATCCATTATTACCCCTTAAAAATTTGCTCAAAACATAATTATATCATTTAGGGTTCTTGAAACTCTAAAGACATCATTCAAATCTTTGATACTCATCAAATTCTTCCCAATGAGTTTGTTAAACCCTCTCCAATGTATGGCTATAACATCATAGGATCTTACTAGCATTAAGAACATACTCATAAACCCTAATCACCTGGTTTTAACATGATTTCCTAAGGGTTTTATAAATAACATGTTATTCCACAACCTCATCAATCATTCAAGGGGTGATACTAACAATATTATCATGTTCCAAATAAGTTTGTTCATAAATTCAATAACCATCATGTTCTACTTGATTATTCTAACACTACAAGAATTACTCCTTACTAACATCATCAATCATATGAAACAACATGAGTTAAGATAACTAACCTCAAGAAAGGGGTGAAGAATAGCACCAAAACTCCAAGAACACACTCCAAGCTTCTAGTTACCAAGCTATAATCCAAGTGTTGTAGCTCTAATATGAGATTGGAGGGGCAAAATGTGATTTAGCAGGGCAGGGGATCGGTTCTGAGAGAGAGAGAATGATATAGGGTCGGGCAGAAATGAATGGCAACCCATGCCTTTATAATCTGCATTAAGCATTACATACGCTATAGCTAACGCTTAACGTACGTTAAGCATATTACGTACGTAACCATACGGGCATTACGTATGCAATGAATCCCCAGAGCCAAATGCCTCAAATCACATATACTATTACGTATGTTGTCAAATTAACGTACGTAAGGCCCAGGCACATTACGTATGCTAACGAATAGCCATTACGTACGTAATGGCTATTGACCAGGCTGTCACGATCGGATCACCGACCACTCTCTACGTCTGGCCCCACCCGCCGAAAGGCGAGATGCTGTCTGATACCCCACATTACGTACGTTAATGTAGCAGTGTTACGTACATAATGTTACATACAAAGCGTACGTAACGATAACATGGAAGCGTACGCTAAGGGCAACACATAGTCAAAAAAATGAAATTCTCCAAGCAATATCTAACAATCAACTATAGTGTGAACGACAAAGATAAACATTTCGACTTAACATATCTCAACAATATACTCATAATAATATATATGGATATGGTACGACAATACTTGAATTATCTGAAAAATACAACAGTAAACACGAGAGTTCAGGCGGATATTACACGAGATGCATGAAAACGAAATATACGAGCAATGATAGTTTCGATTACTACAAGTTCGTCCGATTAGATTGTCTACAAGAGTTGGCAAACAACCCAAATACCTGTAATCCAATAGGCATAATGACAACATTGAAGAGATAGCCTCAAGGTTTGATAGTCTTACCTTAATAGAGGGAGAACAATGAGGAATTGTTAGTTGTATTTTTATGCGCTTAATCATCATTATTTTATACCCATTTTTAGTTTAAATCGGCGTAAATGAGCTTTCAATGCATTATCTGTATATGTTTTGAAGGAAATTCGAGTCCGAAAGCGTAAACGACGAAAAACGGGCCAAAACGACATTTTTTGGTCAAAGGCCGCGGCATACCAAGGCCAGGCCGCGGCACACGCACGGCACAGCAGGCGCGGTACTCACTGTACCGGGGGCCGCGGAACAGTTAAGCTAAGCCGCGGCCCGTGTTAAAAATACCGCCCAGGCATATGGCGCTGAACACTTAGGGCTGCGGCACACTAATGCAGAGCCGCGGCCCGCGGGGCAGGATTTCTGAGTCAGCCGTGTTTTTGGGCCGTTTTTGGAGCCTGTTTTCGACCTAATTCCCGGACGCATTTTGGAGACTAATGAAGGTTATAAATAGGGATTGAGGTCTGAAGATAGACTATCGAATAAAAGGAGAAAACACTGATCGAGCAGAGAGCAGAAGCTAGAGAACGGAGGAATTCAAGTGCTTCAACTGTGTTTGATTTCTATCATGCTTTCTTTAATTCTTTGTATATTATTTTCTAGCATGTCGGGCTAGAACCCTATTCTAGGATTGTGATGAAACCGAGGTTTTGACGAATTAACTTTTGATTTTGCATTATCAATATATATTTCCCTTTCTTATTGAGTTTTCCCCAATTGTTTTTAATGCGTTCAATTATGTGGCCTATGATTGAATTGTTTTGATTACGCAACTCGAATCGGGAGAGGAGAGTTAGTAGGTAAAATTAGTGAGAAACGTTTTATCTTGTGAGATAGGAATATACTCATAGGAATTACGTGGCCTGTCTGAAGATTTCGTACTTTTTGCCTATTGTCAAATTAATTCACCTAGGAATAGAATGTTTGATTCGCCTTAGAAAATTCTACTGACCTCGGGAGAGGCATTAGAGTATTTTAGCAATCTTCTCCTTCAATAAATTGGGAAATCACTTAATTTATATAAATCAAGAGTAATTCGGATAAATCGAGGCGGATTCTCAATCCTAGATTATTCTCCTATATGATCTTCTTTCTTCTAATAATCGATTTTATTAATTTGTTCTTAGTTCATTCCTTTATTAGTTTTCTTTAATATTACTTGCACCTCCAATTTCGATCATTCAAATAAAATTAGAATACATATATATTGGTAATTAGTTAGTCAGTCCTCGAGGGAACGATATCTTACTTATCACTTTATTACTTGCTTACGACAACGTGCACTTGCGTTCACCGAAATACGTAACAAGTTTTTGGCGCCGTTGCCGGGGACTGATTGTTTTACTAATATCGATTTCTGTATTTCTAGTCTTAATATTAATACTATTTTATTTTTGTGTAATTTTTTATTTTTTATTCTTTCAGTAGTTTCGTTTAGTGCATGAGAAAATTCGGTAACGAAGGCCTATTACCTTTGGATACTGAACTCGAGTGCACTCTGCGGAAAAGCAAGAAGGAAAGGCATGAGCTGTCGACAAAAGATACCATGGCCGATAACACAGAAAATCACGGAGTAGACAATCCTATGCAGCAAGCTCAACCGGCATTGGCACTCTGAGATTATACATTGCCTCAAATCAACGCAAATTTTTCGGGGGTTCGGCGCCCAACTGTCCAAGCAAACAATTTCGAGATAAAGCCGGCCATAATCTAGATGGTACAAGCAAGCCAATTCTGCGGATTAGCGAATGACGACCCCAATGCTCATATTGCGTCCTTTCTCGAGATATGCGATACGTTCAAGAACAATGGAGTTTCTGATGACGCCATTCGTCTACGGCTTTTCCCATTTTCTTTGAGGGATAAAGCCAAGTTTTGGTTGAATTCACTTCCGCCGGGCTCTATCGCGACTTGGGCAGAGTTAGCACAAGCCTTTTTGGCTAAGTTCTTTCCGCCGACAAAGACTGCGAGACTTCGGAACGAAATAACGACGTTCGGGCAATTTGAGATGGAATCGCTTCATGAAGCTTGGGAGCGATATAAGGATTTACTAAGGAGATGCCCACACCATGGCCTACCGGATTTGCTACAAATTCAGACCTTCTATAACGGACTAAGTGCATTACACGCATTCTTGTTGATGCAGCCGCTGGAGGAGCTTTAATAGGCAAGACGATGGCGGAAGCTCATTCTTTATTGGAAGCGATGGCTGCAAATGCTTATCAGTGGCCTTCCGAACGTGTGAACCCAAAGCGAGTTATGGGAGTTTCCGACAACGATCCGATCTCTACACTATCAGCCCAACTTGTAGCGCTGACTCAACAATTGCAAGCTTTTTCACATGCTCCTTCTACCGTTACCACAAAATCATGTAATTGGTGTAACGGGTCTCATCCTAGCACGGAGTGCCAAGTCGGAAATCCTTTCGAGCAACCTCCGATGGAACAAGCTCAGTTTGTGGGGAACAGAAATCGGCAGAACAACCCATATTCCAACACTTACAATCAAGGGTGGAGAAATCACCCAAATCTTTTGTGGAGGAACGGGCAAGCTTTAAATAAACCTCCGCAAGCTCAATTTGTGCAGCCCCCATAGCAGCCCCATCAACCACCAAAGGTGTCCTTGGAAGATGCTTTTGCTCAAATAGCGGCTAATACGAGCCAATTCACGACCCGCACTGAGACTACTCTACAAAATCATTCCGCCTCCATCCGAAACTTGGAAGTACAAATGGGGCAGATCACAAATTTATTTTCCTCTCGACCTCAAGGTGTATTACCTAGTGCCACCGAAATGAACCCCAAGGAAAATGTGCAAGCAATCGAGCTACGAAGCGGAAAGGAGCTACAAGAGCAGCCTAAGAATAGCAAGGACAAAAGCAACCACAGTGAGAAAGCAAAAGACGAGGAGCCCAAGCCAAAAGCAGTGTCGACTACTCATCCCACTCCACAAATTCCATTCCCACAACGTCTGCAAAAGCAAAAATTGGACAAGCAATTCTCCAAGTTTCTTGACGTCTTCAAGAAACTACATATCAACATTCCATTTGCCGACGCCTTGGAACAAATGCCGAGTTATGTGAAGTTCATGAAGGAAATCTTATCGAACAAAATGAAGATCGAAGAGTATGAGACAGTGGCATTGACGGAAGAGTGCAGCGCTATTCTACAGAAGAAGCTCCCACCTAAATTGAGGGATCCGGGAAGCTTTACTATTCCATGCACTATTGGAAATTCGTCCTTTGACAGAGCCTTATGTGATCTAGGAGCCAGCATAAACCTTATGCCCCTTTCCATTTTTAAGAAGCTGGATATTGGGGAAGCCAAGCCAACGACGATCACTTTGCAATTAGCTGACAGATCTATCAAGTATCCGAGGGGAGTAATAGAAGACATTTTGGTAAAAGTCGATAAATTCATCTTCCCGATCGATTTTATTGTACTCGATATGGAGGAGGATCATGATATCCCAATCATCTTGGGAAGATCATTCTTGGAAACCGGCCGAACTTTAATTGATGTGGAAAAAGGGAAGCTTACTCTACGAGTTCAAGAGGAGCAAGTTACTTTCAATATATTTCGATCCTTACAATATCCTAGTGATGCTGAAAATTGCTTTCAAGTTGACGTCATTAACTCGTGTGTAAGTATAGCCTTTCAGGGGAGCTATCCATCAGATCCATTGGAGTCCGTTTTAGTTGGGTCGGCTTCCGAATTGAATTCAGAGCATGTACCTTATGTACGACACATGGATGCTTCCCCACCATTTTTCACTCGTCGACCATATGAGGAGCTCGGAAGTTCTCCAACTCGACCCATCCCATCAATCGTGAAACCCCCAAAGCTAGAGCTCAAACAGATACCGAGTCATTTAAATTATGCATTTATGGGACCCGACGATTCCTTGCCAGTCGTTCTTTCGGCCACTTTAGCGGGGGATCAAGAGGAGAAATTATTGAGGGTTTTGAGGGAGTACAAATCTGCCCTTGGATGGTCTATTGCGGATATCAAGGGAATCAGCCCGTCCATTTGCATGCACAAAATTTTGATGGAGGAAGACTACAAACCATCTATGGAGCATCAACGCCGTTTAAATCCAAATATAAAAGAGGTGGTAAAAGTTGAGGTTTTAAAACTCCTCGACGCAGGTATGATCTTTCCTATTTCTGATAGCAAGTGGGTAAGTCCGGTTCAAGTTGTGTCAAATAAGGGTGGGATAACGGTTATCCAAAACGATAATAATGAATTAATTCCCACTAGGATTGTTACGGGGTGGCGTATGTGCATAGATTATAGGAAATTAAATAAAGCCACTAGAAAAGACCACTTCCATTTACCATTCATTGATCAAATGTTGGATAGATTAGCCGGACAAGATTTCTATTGTTTTCTTGATGGTTATTCTGGGTACAATCAGATTTATATAGCCCCATAAGACCAAGAAAAGACGACGTTTACATGTCCTTATGGCATTTTCGCTTATAGGCGCATGCCTTTTGGTTTATGTAATGCGCCGGTCACTTTTCAACGGTGTATGATGGCTATTTTTTCTGACATGGTAGAGCATTGCATTGAAATTTTTGAGGATGATTTTTCTGTTTTCGGTGATTCGTTTGATATATGTTTGCAGAATTTGCAGAAAGTCCTAAAAAGATGCGAAGAAACAAATTTGGTCTTGAACTGGGAGAAGTGCCATTTTATGGTCCAGGAGGGCATTGTACTAGGCCACCGCATATCCTCCCATGGAATTGAAGTCGACCGGGCAAAAATTGAAACAATCAAGAAGATGCCTCCACCTACTTCGGTAAAAGGGATAAGGAGTTTTTTGGGACACGCCGGTTTTTACCGCCGTTTTATTAAGGATTTTTCGAAGATCATGAAGCCGTTGTGAAATTTGCTCATGAAGGATGTTCCTTTTAATTTTGACGAGTCTTGTAAAGAAAGTTTCGACCTATTGAAGAAAGCTCTAAGCACTGCCCCGGTAATAGTCGCTCCAGACTGGGACATTCCATTCGAATTGATGTGTGATGCTAGTGATTGTGCCATTGGGGCTGTTTTGGGACAGAGACGAGGGAAAGTGTTCCACGTCGTGTATTATGCAAGCCGAACTCTTGATGACTCCCAAAGAAATTATGCCACAACAGAAAAAGAATTGTTAGCTGTGATCTTTGCTTTTGATAAATTTCGGGCATATTTATTGGGGACGAAAGTAGTGGTGTGGACTGGCCATTCGGCGATCAAATACCTTTTGGAGAAGAAGGATGCTAAACCAAGGTTGATTAGGTGGGTGCTTCTCCTCCAAGAATTCAACTTGGAAATTCGCGACAAAAAGGGGACTGAAAATGTTATTGCCGATCACCTGTCATGTTTAAAGAATCCCCTTGAGAAGGGGGAAAGTCATCCACAAATTGTGGAAAACTTTCCCGATGAACAGCTCTACAAGTTGGGTTCGCAACACGCGCCTTGGTACGCTGATCTAGTGAACTATCTGGCGAGAAAAATAATTCCGAATGATCTCTCGCATCATCAAAAGAAGAAGCTGATTTCAGATGCTAAGTATTACTTGTGGGACGATCCTTTTCTGTTTAAAAGATGCCCTGATCAAATCATTCGCAGATGTGTTTCGGATGAGGAAATCCGCAGTGTGCTGAATCATTGCCATGCATCACCCTACGGTGGGCATTTTAGCGGAAATAGAACAGCGGCAAAGGTCTTACAATCGGGTTTCTATTGGCTATCGTTATTCAAAGATGCTCACTCCTTTGTGTCCACGTGTGATCGGTGTCAACGGACAGGAAACATCTCAAAACGACATGCAATGCCGTTGAACACTATACTTAAGGTTAAATTGTTCGACGTATGGGGGATTGACTTCATGGGTCCATTTCCTCCATCAAATAAGAACCTCTATATTCTAGTAGCAGTGGATTACGTCTCAAAGTGGGTCGAAGCGGTGGCACTACCAACAAATGGGTCTAATGTCGTGAGCAAATTTATAAAAACAATATATTTTCACGCGTTTTGGGACTCCACGTGCTATTATCAGTGATGGTGGTTCACACTTCGACAACAAATTCCTTGATGAGGTCTTGAGAAAATACGGAGTCACTCATCGTGTTGCTACAGCCTACCATCCCCAGACGAGCGGTCAAGTCGAGATATCAAATCGAGAGCTAAAGTGGATCTTAGCAAAAACAGTCACCTCGTCTCGAAAAGATTGGTCCTTTAAACTCGATGATGTAATTTGGGCGTACCGTACTGCGTGCAAAACACCTATCGGCATGTCACCTTACAGATTGGTTTATGGGAAAAGTTGTCATTTGCCAGTAGAGATGGAACATCGTGCATACTGGTGTTAGGCATATTTTTATGCGCTTGTTTATCATTATTTTATATCCATTTGAAGTTTAAATCTGCATAAATGAGCTTTTAATGCACTATTCTTATAAGTTTTGCAGGAAATTGGATTTTGGAAGCCTAAACGACGAAAAACGGGCGAAAACGGCGATTTCTGGTCATGAGCCGCGGCACAAAGAAAACGAGCCGCGGCACACGCACGGCACAGCAAGGCACCCAACCAACTGTACCGGGGGCTGCGGCACAAGGATACTAAGCCGCGGCCCAGGAATAAAATGTTGCGCCCAGGAATAGGCGTTGAGCGTTAAGGGCCACGGCACACACTTACTGAGCCGCGGCCCACGGGGCGGTTATGATGAATTTGCAGCGTTTCTGGGCCGTTTTTGGAGCCTGTTTTCGACCCAATCCCTAGACGCGTTTTGGAGGCTAATGATAGTTATAAATAGGGATTTAAGGTCTGAAAAGTGGAATCGAGGAATCATCGCGGATCATTGAGAAGAAGCAGAAAACACCAAGGAGCAGAGAGCGGAAGCTAGAGAACGGAGGAATCCAAGTTCTTCGTCTGCGTTTGATTTCTATGCTTTCTTTAATTCTTTGTGTATTTTTATTTTCTAGCATGTCAGGCTAGAACCCTATTCTAGGATTTTGATGAAACTGAGATTTTGACGAATTAACTTTTGATTATCAATTCAATTCCCTTTTCTATTGAGTTTTCCTCAATTGTTCTTAATGCTTTCAATTGTGTGGCCTATAATTGAATTGTTTTGTTTACGCAACTCGAATCGGGAGAGGAGAGTTGGTAGAAAATAATTGGTGAGAATCGTTTTATCTTGTGAGATAGGAATATACTCATAGGAATTACGTGGCCTTTCTGAAGATTTAGTGCTTTTTGCCTATTGTCGAATTAATCCACCTAGGAATAGAGTGTATTATTTGCCTTAGATAATTCTATTGACCTCGGGAGAGGCGGTAGAGTATTTTAGCAACCTTCGCCTTCAATAAATTGGGAAATCATTAAATTCATATAATCAAAAGTAATTTGGATAAACCGAGGTGGATTCACAATCCTAGATTAATTCCTTATTTGATTTTCTTTCTTTGAACAATCGTTTTCATTGTTTATTCTTTTATTAAATTTCCTTAATTATTACTTGCACCTAAAATTTCGACAGTTCAAATAAAATTAGAATACGCATAAATCGGTATTTAGTAAGTCAGTCCTCGTGGGAACGATATCTTACTTAACACTTTATTACTTGCTTACGATAACGTGCACTTGTGTTCACCGAATTTCGCAACAAGTTTTTGGCGCCGTTGCCGGGGACTGATTATTTTACTAATATCGATTTCAGTATTTTTAGTCTTAATTTGAACATTGTTTTATTTTTGTTTAATTTTTTTTATTTATTTATTTTCCTTTCAGGAATTTCTGGTTAGTGCATGAGAAAATTCGGTAACGAAGGCTTATTACCTTTGGATACTGAACTCGAGCGCACTCTTCGGAAAACCAAGAAGGAAAAGAGTGAACTACCGACAAAAGATACCATGGCCGATAATACCGAAAATCACGGAGGAGAAAATCTTATACAGCAAGGTCAACCGGCATTGGCACTCCGTGATTATGCTATGCCACAAATCAATGCAAACTTTTCGGGGATTCGGCGTCCAACCATCCAAGCGAACAACTTTGAAATTAAACTGGCTATTATTCAGATGGTGTAAGCAAGCCAATTTTGTGGACTGGCGAACGATGACCCCAACGCACACATCGCTTCATTTCTCGAGATATGTGACACCTTCAAGAATAACGGTGTTACCGATGATGCTATTCGTCTGCGGCTTTTCCCTTTCTCTTTGAGGGACAAAGCCAAGTTTTGGTTGAATTCATTACCGTCAGGCTCTATCACGACTTGGGCGGAATTAGCACAAGCCTTTTTGGAAGTTCTTTCCACCATCGAAGACAACGAGATTAAGGAACGAGATTACTACTTTCGGGCAATTTGATATGGAGTCGCTTCATGAAGCTTGGGAGCGATACAAGGATTTGCTAAGAAGATGCCCACACCATGGTCTACCGGATTGGTTGCAAATTCAGACATTTTACAATGGATTGAGTGCTTCAACACGCACTCTTGTTGATGCAGCCGCTAGAGGAGCGTTTATGGGAAAAACGATGGTCGAAGCCCACTCTCTATTGGAGGCGATGGCTGCAAATGCTTATCAGTGGCCTTCCGAACGAGTGAACCCGAAATGAGTGATGGAAATCTCCGATAATGATCCAATATCTACGCTATCGGCTCAAGTCACCGCCTTGACTCAGCAACTTCAAGCTTTTTCACATTCTCCTTCCTCCGTTACCACTGAATCATGTAATTGGTGCAACGGATCTCACCCTAGTGCGGAATGTCAAATTGGAAATCCTTTCGAGCAACATCCGATGGAACAAGCTCAGTTTGTGGGGAATGGGAATCGACAGAATAATCCGTATTCCAACACATACAATCCGAGGTGGCGAAATCACCCTATCTTTTCGTGGAAAAACGGACAAAACCTAAACCAACCTCAGTTTACTCAACACCAGCAGCAACCCCCTCCCGCTCCAAAGATCTCTTTAGAAGAGGCAATGGCGAAGTTAGCAGCAAATACGAGTCAGTTCATGACCCGTACGGAAGCAACATTGCAAAACCATTCCGCCTCTATTCGCAACTTGGAAGTACAATTGGGTCAAATAGCAAATGTGTTAACAGCCCGCCCTGAGGGTACCTTGCCAAGTACAAACGAGACGAACCCCAGAGAGTGTATAAATGCCATTAGTTTGAGAAGCGGGAAGGAAGTGTGTGAGCAGCCTGGGCAGAACAAAAAGAGAGGTGATGATGAGGAAAAGAAAAATTCGGTGACTGAGGAATCACAAATGTCTAGACCCTGGAAATTGTTTCCGGATAATCCGACAGCCTATGTGCCTCCCGTCCCGTTTCCACAACGTCTGCAAAAGCAAAAATTGGACAAGCAGTTCTCTAAGTTTCTTGACGTTTTCAAGAAACTACATATAAATATTCCATTTGCTGATGCCTTGGAATAAATGCCGAGCTATGTGAAGTTTATGAAGGAAATCTTATCTAACAAAAGGAAGCTCGAGGAATATGAAACGGTGGCACTAACTGAAGAGTGCAGCGCAATTTTGCAGAGAAAGCTCCCGCCTAATTGAAGGACCCAGGAAGCTTCACTATACCGTGCACTATTGGGAACTTGTCTTTTGATAGAGCATTATGTGATCTCGGTGCTAGTGTTAATCGCATGCCTCTTTCTATTTTCAAGAAGCTAGGAATTGGGGAAGCGAAACCTACTACGGTCTCTTTACAACTAGCCGATAGATCAATCAAGTACCCGAAAGGGGTAATAGAAGATATTTTGGTCAAGGTCGATAAATTCATTTTCCCTGCTGATTTCATTGTACTTGATATGGAAGAAGACCATGAGATTCCGATTATCTTGGGTAGACTGTTCTTAGCCACCGGAAGAACCCTTATCGATGTTCAGGAGGGTAAATTAATACTTGGGGTTGAAGATGAGCAAGTCACGTTCAAAGTGTTTCGATCTCTCCCGTGTCCAAGCAAGGACCAGAAGTGTTCACAAATTGATATCTTTGAGAAAGACACACACCGGGAGAGTTGTCGGTCGAAATGTTCAGAATCCGTTTTAGTTGCTCCGACGTCTAAGAAAAATATAGAACGAGTTGCATATCTTAGGAATTTGGACATGTCGTCTTCATCAACTGTTCATATACCAACGAAAAATTCTAATGCTGTCATAAGTGCATTCGTGAAAAAGGAGAATAAGCCGGAAGTGAAACAGGTGCCAAGTCATGTGCAATATGGGTGTTTTGGAAAGTTGTTTTTGTTCAAATCTTTTCGTAAAGAACATTGGATGTCCAAACCAAAAATCGAATTGTTAAAGACCAATAGTCAAAAATTTAAAACACATATTAACGGTTCGGTGGACGGGGCGGAGTTCAAATGGTGTTTGCGAAAAGCTAATTAATTTTCAAAAGGTCCAGCTGAAGACTATAAACATAGCGCTTCTCGGGAGGCAACCCGAGTATTAGTTGTAGATTTTTTGTTTTTCAGTATTTTCTTGCATTTTAGGAGTCTTTATTTTTCGTCATTTGTGCTTTGATATGCTTATCCCTCACGTTCTTGATGTGTTCCTTTGAAAATTCTGTGCAGAAATCACCCCAGGGGAAGAAATCAGCAATGGGCCGCGGCACAAGGATAGTGAGGCGCGGCACACACAAGTTGACACAAAAAGGCCAAACGAACTATACTCTGTGCCGCGGCACACCCAGTCCCTGAGCCGCGGCACATATGCACTGAGCCGCGGCACGCCAAATGCCAAAAATACGCCCAGGAAGTTGTACTACGTGCCGCGGCACGGATCACATGAGCCGCGGCACACTAACATGACGAGCCGGCACCCGTACGCTGAGCCGCGGCACAAGGCGAAAGAACAAACACACCCAGGCAGACTGTACTCTGGGCCGCGGCTCACTTAAGCTGTGCCGCGGCCCCTGTTGCGAAGATAAACAGCCTAGTCTCCTTCATAAACCCGATCGGCCGGCACACACCAGGTAAGTGACCTTCCTTTCTTCGCACAGCGCTCGGCCGAACCCTTCTCAACTCTTCTTCTTCTTGCATACTTCAATCCAAGCAAGGTAATTCTCAATCTCTTAATCCTAATTGCCACATGATTTGAAAAGTGAGGTATTGGTATTCATTCGGTGATGAATATTTGTTAGTTTTTTTTCAAAGTTCTACCAAGGTTGAGTTGGGATATGAAGTTTTTGGTTGATTATTGATTGTATTTGTTGATTATGAATGAATTGTGGATGTTATTTGTCGTTTGACATGACTATCGATTTATGTTGTTGTTTTTGGGGATTAGATTTAGCCATTATAATTCATGTTCTTCATTCAAACCCATGCATGTCAAGTGTTTGATAAAATGCGTCAAAGATAATTTTTGAGCAAAACGTTTTCAAATGATATGCAACGAAATTGATTATCGGATTACATTGTACCCCAACCATTACGTCATGCTTAAACTTGAATGCTCAGCCTTAATTTCCTCTTCGATGATGCAAGACTCTATATTCACGTTTTGTGTATTTTATGTCGAGAGTGGTGTAATGTTCCTTAAAGGTTGCTTGATCTCCGGTGTTTATTTTTTCAGGAACTCACCATGGCTAGAAAACGGAAGATAAGCACACGGGCTAGGACACAATCGTCCCCCACAAGAGGGGAGACTTCACAGAGCCGAGCCGATTTGGAGTCTCACCAATTCTCCGATCCAGAAATTCACAAAATATTCAATGAAAAAATCCGACCTCGACCTATAACCCCGGAGTGGGGATTCACTCCCGCCCCCAGGACGGTGAGCTTCTGACTATGATAGACGAGATGGGGTGGGCTCGTTTCAATGCGCCTCCTGAGCCGGCTGTGATCTCTATCGTCCAGGAGTTTTACGCTAGCGCTCTACTGTGACATATTCGGGCAGGGCAGATGATACCGCAATCAGATACTCGGAATCAGGTCGTCGTCCGAGGCCATACTGTGGATTTTTCAGTGGCGGCAATTCGGAGACTATACGAGCTGCCAGTGGTGGACGAGATGGCGTTTACGCAGAGTATGAGTAGCCTCACGAGAGAGGCTCTGCTTGAGACACTTACACAGCCCGGTTCCGTCTGGGAGACTCATGCCCCGGGTTCGTCAGCCTTATACTTTAAGAGTTCGCGCCTCAGTCGACTCGGGCGAGCCTGGTTATACTTCCTCTGCGCACGGGTCGATCCTACCTCGCAGATTCGCTCAGTCTTACTCTATCGTGCCCGACTGCTATATGCTATCACTTCCGGGCTCAGATTCGATGTGGACCCTCATCTGGTCCGATCTATCCTTCAGTGCATTCAAGGAGGGGCCAAGACGGGGCTGAAGCACCCCTCTCTCATTTGCGCTCTATGCCGCTAGTCGGGCATGACTTGGTCGGATGATGAGCCGATGGTAGCACCGCAGGGTCCGATTGATCATCGCATTATTTCTCATTTTGACCAGTGGGGTGGAGCGCCGGCACACGCTCGGGGACGAGGATTTCTTCTTGACGAGGCACATGAGCAGTCCCCCGAGCCCCTTCTTCTGACGCATGAGCAGGCGGATTCCAGCCCGCCGCCCGAGAGAGAGCACCTCCAGGCGATGTTTGACGGCCTGAGAGAGGAGATTAGAAGAGATAGAGAGAGCCACTTAGCCGCTATGAGAGAGGATATGCGGACAGAGAGAGAGAGAGCATCCTCGCAGCTGTCCGGGAGGAGATGAGAGAGCAGGCCCTCCGGGCCAATCGACGTACGGAGAGGCGCCTGGCAGCGAGAGATGCTTACCACCAGGATTACCTTGCTGCGTGGACGAGCCATGTACTGCACCCGGACGGGCCATTCATTCCACCAGTTAGGCCAGCCACACCACCCTCATCGCCGGACGAGGCCGGCACCAGTTCATGAGCGGACATTAGTGAGTACTTGACCTTTTCTCTTATTGCATATTATTATCTATGTCCATTGAGGTCAATGTACGTCCTAAGTTTGCGGGGGTTTACTTTCAGTTGCTTTTTACTTATTCGTTTGCATTTTTCATTATTTTTCGTTATTTTTGACGCTAGCCTTGCTTGTCGTGATTTTATTTGCATTCGTGGATTTTACGTGCTTCCTTGTGTAAAACTGATGTTATGATACTGATTTCTCTTTGAAGAAATGGTTGAGTTTTGGTCGAGTTTGCAGTCAGCGATATCTGTTTCCTCTGAGTATTCATTTAGGTCTATATTTTTCGTTTTTGTAGAAATCTTAGCAGATAAGAAAGGAGACATACGTTTTTCAAATCACCATTTATACGTTTGGTTACACTTTTCACGTAGTCGTCAAGTAACATGAGTCTTGTTGGCACTTAAATTGAGTTTAGAGACGGACAGTTTTTCCCAAAAAGTCGAGATATTATACATATTCTATGATGGGAAGTTTAGTAACCGGGGGTATTCACGTGACCCGTTGTTTACTCTCACGTAAAACGACAACCCTGAATAGACTAATGGTTTAGAAATATCGCATTTGCCGATGATGGGAAGCCTAGTAACCGGGGGTATTCACGTGACCCGTCGTTTGCTCTCGCGTAAAACAGCAACCTTGACGTGCGGGAATTGCTATTCGAGCTTTTTTTCTCCGCTGTAGAGGGGGACTTAGTAACTAGAAGCATCCATGTGCCCGATGAGTGTCTTTTACGTCAAACGGTTCCCCAATACATGAGAATGGAAATCCACCCTAGGATTATCCCGATGAAACATCCCGAGATCCGAACCTAGTGGTTAACTCGAATCTTTATTATGATCATACATAAGGGAATGCTGTCCGAGGAGTAATTTTGATGATGAAACTCTTAAATTTTGCCACTAGACTGTGGGACTGGGCGAGTTGGCTTGTTTACTCTAACCCTTCGTATTGGCGGGCGGTTAAATTCACGCTTGTTAATCTTTGAGCTTGATTTTCCTCATGAACGATCGATTAGCACTAAAAATGGTTACTTTGTGGAATCAGTGTCCTTGATGTGACTCACTATTACGATACTCGTATTATTCTTTGAGATTTTCAGGGTAGTATTGATTAAGTTGAGCACTATGGATTTGCACGATCATTCATGATACTTTTTATATCCATTTGAAGTTTAAATCTGCATAAATGAGCTTTTTATATACTTTTTATTCTTTGAGGTTTGGAAATTGATTTTTGCTTGAGGACAAGCAAAGGTTCAAGTTTGGGGGTATTTGTTAGGCGTATTTTTATGCGCTTGTTTATCATTATTTTATATCCATTTGAAGTTTAAATCTGCATAAATGAGCTTTTAAAGCACTATTCTTATATGTTTTGCAGGAAATTGGATTCCGGAAGCCTAAACGACGAAAAACGGGCGAAAACGGCGATTTCTGGTCTTGAGCCGCGGCACAAAGAAAGCGAGCCGCGGCACACGCACGGCACAGCAAGGCACCCAACCAATTGTACCGGGGGCCGCGGCACAAGGATACTGAGCCGCGGCCGAGGAATAAAATGTTGCGCCCAGGTATAGGCGCTGAGCGTTAAGGGCCGCGGCACACAGTTACTGAGCCACGGCCCACGGGGCGGTTATGATGAATTTGCAGCGTTTCTGGGCCGTTTTTGGAGCCTGTTTTCGACCCAATCCCCGGACGCGTTTTGGAGGCTAATGATAGTTATAAATAGGGATTTAAGGTCTGAAAAGTGGAATCATCAAGGAATCATCGCGGATCATCGAGAAGAAGCAGAAAACACCAAGGAGCAGAGAGCGGAAGCTAGAGAACGGAGGAATCCAAGTTCTTCGTCTGCGTTTGATTTCTATGCTTTCTTTAATTCTTTGTGTATTTTTATTTTCTAGCATGTCAGGCTAGAACCCTATTCTAGGATTTTGATGAAACTGAGGTTTTGACGAATTAACTTTTGATTATCAATTCAATTCCCTTTTCTATTGAGTTTTCCCCAATTGTTCTTAATGCTTTCAATTGTGTGGCCTATAATTGAATTGTTTTGTTTACGCAACTCGAATCGGGAGAGGAGAGTTGGTAGGAAATAATTGGTGAGAATCATTTTATCTTGTGAGATAGGAATATACTCATAGGAATTACGTGGCCTTTCTGAAGATTTCGTGCTTTTTGCCTATTGTCGAATTAATCCACCTAGGAATAGAGTGTATTATTCGCCTTAGATAATTCTATTGACCTCGAGAGAGGCAGTAGAGTATTTTAGCAACCTTCGCCTTCAATAAATTGGGAAATCATTAAATTCATATAATCAAGAGTAATTCGGATAAACTGAGGTGGATTCACTATCTTAGATTAATTCCTTATTTGATTTTCTTTCTTCGGACAATCGTTTTCATTGTTTATTCTTTTATTAAATTTCCTTAATTATTACTTGCACCTAAAATTTCGGCAGTTCAAATAAAATTAGAATATGCATAAATCGGTATTTAGTAAGTCAGTCCTCGTGGGAACGATATCTTACTTAACACTTTATTACTTGCTTACGATAACGTGCACTTGCGTTCACCAGATTTCGCAACAACTGGGCGATAAATAAATTGAATTTTGATCTTAAATCTGCTGGTGAAAAGCGCTGTTTGTAGTTGAACGAGCTGGAGGAAATTCGTCATGATGCGTACGAGAATGCGAAGCTTTATAAGGAGCGGACAAAGATTTGGCATGATAAGCACATCACACATCGAGAGTTCGTTCCGGGTCAAGAGGTGTTATTGTTTAATTCTCGCTTGAGGTTGTTTCCTGGGAAATTGCGTTCACGATGGTCGGGACCGTTTACAGTAGTTCAAGTATTCCCACACGGAGCAGTGGAAGTACAAAAAGATGACCGAAGATTTAAAGTTAATGGGCAGCGGTTGAAGGCATACATGGGTAATCCAATAGACGCGCAGAAGACGGGCGTCGTCCTATCCACCGCAAAATGAATGCTAGAAAAGTCCGGCTGAAGACTATAAACTTAGCGCTTCTCGGGAGGCAACCCGAGTATTAGTTGTAGATTTTTCATTGTTTTCATTCATTTTAGGAGTCTATTTTTTTCGTCATATTTGCTTTGATACGCTTATCTCTCATGTTCTAGGTGTTTTCCTTTGAAATTTCTATGCAGGAACCTTCCAGGGGCAATTGTCAGGTTTGGAACGCGGCACAATGACAGCGAGCCGCGTCACATACAAGTCAAGAAATTGAGCTAACCTTCCTATACTATGTGCCACGGCACGAACATACTGAGACGCGGCACACTCGACCCATGAGCCGCGGCACGTTGAAGCTGAGCCGCGGCACGCCAAGACCCAAAATAACGGCCCAGGAGACTGTACTCTGTGCCGCGGCATGCACTCTCTGAGCCGCGGCACACTAACTCTCTGAGTCGCGGCACCCGTTTAATGAGCCGCGGCACACGCCGAAGATACCCAGCGCCCAGAACCTACTGTACTACGGGCCGCGGCTCACTTGATACGTGCCACGGCCCCTGCTGCGAATTTCAAACGCCCAGGGCACCCTTATAACCTCAGTCGGCCGAGACACAAGGTACGTTTACAATCTTCTTCTTCGCGCGGCGCTCGGATAGTTCCCCTTCAAGTTTCTTCTTCTTCTTACCTTCTCAAATCCAACACAAGGTAACTCTTATCCCTAAAACTTCATTGCAACATGGATTGATGATGGGGTAATGTTCTTCATTCGTAGATAAACTTGTGTTTAGTTCTATTACAATTTATATCGGATTATGCTGAGATTGCGTGATTCATGGTGTTTTGTTTTTGTGTCATGAATTGTTGTGAATTTTGATTCAATTTTTGTTTTTGAGGATTGATTTGAATATGTTATTGTTTTTTGTTCTTCATTTAAACCAACGCATGCAAGGTGTTTTACAAAATGCACCAATGAAATTTTTTAAGCCAAACATCTTCAAATTGTATGCAACGAATTCGATCATCGGATTTAATGGTGCCCCCAACCCTTACATCATGTTTAAGCTTAAAATCTCGGACTTATTTCCCTCATACAATGGTGCAAGTTCATTCCACTCTATATTCATTTCCCGCACGTCTTAAATCGAGTGTGGTGTAGTTATCTCTAAAGTTGTGTAATTTCCGGCGTTTATTTTTCAGGAACGTCGTCATGGCTAGGAAAAGGAAGTTGAGTACGAGGGCTAGGACGCGATCATCCCCCACAAGAGGGGAGACAGCACAAAACCGAGCAGATATGGAATCCCACCAATTCTCCGATCCTGACATTCATAGAATATTCAACGAGAGAATCCGGCCTCGTCCAATAATTCTGGAGCGGGGATTCACTCCCGCCCCCCAGGACGGTGAGCTTTTGGCTATGATCAACGAGATAGGATGGACTCGTTTCACTGCGCCACCCGAGCCGGCGGTGATCTCTATTGTCCAGGAGTTCTAAGCCAGTGCTCTATTGCGACATATCCAGGCGGGACAGATGATGGGGCGACCAGATACACGGACTGAGGTCGTCGTCCGAGGCAAAACTGTGGACTTTTCAGTGGCCGCGATTCGGAGGCTGTACGAGCTACCGGAGGTGGACGAGTTGGAGTACACACGGATTATGAGTAGCCTCACGAGGGAGGCACTGCTGGAGGCACTCGCTCAGCCTGGTTCCATCTAGGAGACGCGCGTCCCGGGTTCCACAGCTTTCTATTTTAAGAGTTCTCGCCTCAGTCGGCTCGGGCGAGCCTGGCTCTACTTCCTCTGTGCACGAGTCGACCCTACATCACAGATCCGCTCGGTCTTACTTCCTCGTGCCCGATTACTGTATGCTATCACGACGGGACTCCGGTTTGATGTGGCCCCACGTTTGTCCCGTTCTATATTTCAGTGTATTCAGGTAGGGGCAAAGACGGGATTAAAACATCCCTCGCTGATATGTGCTCTATGCCGCCAGTCGGGCGTGACGTGGTCCGACGACGAGCCGTCTATTGCACCCCAGGATCCGATCGACCCCCATATTATCTCTCATTTTGACTAGTGGGGTGGCGCGAGGGCACACGAGAGGGGGCGAGGATTTCTGATTGATGAGCCACACGAGCACTCTCCCGAGCCACTACTCCTGACACATGGGCCGACGGCGGATGCTGATGATCGGACTGAGACCACTCCACCGCCAGCGAGAGAGCAACTTCAGGCGATGTTTGACATTCTGAGAGAGGAGATGCGAAGAGAGATAGACAGCCTCCTCGCAGCTGTTCGGGAGGAGATGAGAGAGCAGGCCCGCCGGGCCAATTGACGTGCGGAGAGGCGCTTGGCGGCGAGGGATGCTTATCATCAGGACTATCTTGCTGCGTGGACGAGCCATATACTCTATCCGGACGGACCCTTCATTCCACCAGTCAGGCCATCTACACCACCCTCCTCGCCGGACGAGGCTGGCACCAGTTCCTGAGCTGATATTAGGGGAGTACTTGACCTTTTCTCATACTATATATTACTATCTATATCCATTGAGGTCAATGTGCGTCTTAAGTTTGGTGGGGTTTACTTTCAGTTGTTATTTACTTATTCGTTGTTATTTTTCGTTGTTAATGACTCTAGCCTTGCTTGTCTTGACTTTATTTGCATTCGTGGATTTTTCGTGCAGCCTTGTGTAAAACTGACGATATGATACTGATTTCTTTTTGAAAAAATGGTTGAGTTTTGGTCGAGTTTGCAGTCTGCGATATTTGTTTCCTTTGAGTATTCATCTAGGTCTGAAATTTTTTTGCGTTATTGTAGAAATCTTAGCATATAAGAAATGAGACATACGTGTTTACGAACTGCCATCTATACGTTTGGGTACACTTTTCACGTAGCTAGTCGTCCAGTAACATGAGTCTTCTTGGCATTTAAATTGAGTTTGGAGTCGGACAGTCTTTCCCAAAAATTCGAGAAATTATACATGTTCTATGATGGGAAGTCTAGTAACCGGGGGTATTCACGCGACCCGTCGTTTACTCTCGCGTAAAACGACAATCCTGAATAGACTAATGGTTCAGAAAAAAACCGAATGATGATGAAAAGAAGCCAAGTAACTGGATGTATTCACGTGACCCGTCGTTTACATTCGCGTAAAACAGCAACTTTGAGTCGGACATGCGGGAATAACCATTCGAGTTTTTTCTCCGCTGTAGAAGGAGACTTAGTAACTAGAAGCATTCATGAGCCCCATGAGTGTCTTTTACGTCAAACGGTTTCCCAATACATGAGAATGGATTTCCACCCCAGGGTCATTTCATGGAAACTACCGAGAGTCGGAACCTAGTGGTTAACTCGAATCATTATAATAATTAGACATAAGGGAATGCTGTCCGAGGATTAGTATTAACGATGAAACTCTTGCATTTTTGCCACGAGACTGTGGTACTGGGCGAGTTAGCTTGTTTAAACTAACCTTTCATATTGGCGGTCGGCTAAATTCACGCTTGTTAATCTTTGAGCTTTGATTTTCTTCATGACCGATAGATCAGCACTAAAAATGATTGCTTTATGGAACCCTTATCCGTGATGTGACTCACTAAAACGATACGTGTATTTTTCTTTGAGATTTTCAGGGTAGTATTAATCAGGTGAACACTATGGATATTGCACGTTTACCCACGATACTTGTCATCTCATTTGAAATTAAATTTTGCTTGAGGACAAGCAAAGGCTTAAGTTTGGGGGTATTTGTTAGTTGTATTTTTATGCGCTTAATCATCATTATTTTATACCCATTTTTAGTTTAAATCGGCGTAAATGAGCTTTTAATGCATTATCTGTATATGTTTTGAAGGAAATTGGAGTCCGGAAGAGTAAACGACGAAAAACGGGCCAAAACGACAATTTTTTGTCAAAGGCCGCGGCATACCAAGGCCAGGCCGCGGCACACGCACGGCACAGCAGGCGCGGTACTCACTGTACCGAAGGCCGCGGCACACTTAAGCTGATCCACGGCCCATGTGAAAAATACCGCCCGGGCATATGGCGCTAAACACTTAGGTCCGCGGCACACTAATGCAGAGTCGTGGCCCGTGGGGCAGGATTTCTGAGTCAACCGCGTTTTTGGGCCGTTTTTGGAGCCTATTTTCGACCTAATTTCCCAACGCGTTTTGGAGACTAATGAAGGTTATAAATAGGGATTGAAGTTCTGAAGATAGAGTATCGAAGAAAAGGAGAAAACACTGATCGAGCAAAGAGCAGAAGCTAGAGAACGGAGGAATTCAAGTGCTTCAAGTGTGTTTGATTTCTATCATGCTTTCTTTAATTCTTTGTATATTATTTTCTAGCATGTCGGGCTAGAACCCTATTCTAGGATTGTGATGAAACCGAGGTTTTGACGAATTAACTTTTGATTTTCCATTATCAATATATATTTCCCTTTCTTATTGAGTTTTCCCCAATTGTTTTTAATGCGTTCAATTATGTGGCCTATGATTGAATTGTTTTGATTACGCAACTCGAATCGGGAGAGGAGAGTTAGTAGGTAAAATTGGTGAGAAACGTTTTATCTTGTGAGATAGGAATATATTCATAGGAATTACGTGGCCTGTCTGAAGATTTCGTACTTTTTGCCTATTATCGAATTAATTCACCTAGGAATAGAGTGTTTGATTCGCCTTAGAAAATTCTACTGACCTCGGGAGAGGCATTAGAGTATTTTAGCAATCTTCTCCTTCAATAAATTGGGAAATCACTTAATTTATATAAATCAAGAGTAATTCGGATAAATCGAGGCGGATTCTCAATCCTAGATTATTCTCCTATATGATCTTCTTTCTTCTAATAATCGATTTTATTAATTTGTTCTTAGTTCATTCCTTTATTAGTTTTCTTTAATATTACTTGCACCTCCAATTTCGATCGTTCAAATAAAATTAGAATACATATATATTGGTAATTAGTTAGTCAGTCCTCGAGGGAACGATATCTTACTTATCACTTTATTACTTGCTTACGACAACGTACACTTGCATTCACAGAAATACGTAACAGGAATGATGACGATCCGATGAAGAACCACGAGGAGGAACAAAGAGTGGATCGATTGACCAAGATAATCTTCTCCAGAGCTTGAGTAATCCCCTCCTCTATGTTGATTCAAGTGATTTGGGAGGCCAAGAATCGTGTAAGGGTTGGAAAAATGCTTCAACGATGTTTCTCAAGAGGTTTTTAGTCGAGGGAAATGAAGGAGGAAGTGTTATTTTATAACACTCGATCATGTTAACGTACGTTAGAGCTCAAGGATTTACGTACGTAATAGGTCTTACGTACCAGTTAACGTGCGTAAAGGCAGTCCAGAGGCTACTGCCTGGAATGCCCCCACCTATTACGTACGTAGGGTGTCATAACGTACGTAAAACACCTGACCATAACGTACGTTAAGGTTGGTAATTAGCGTACACTACGAGCAGTTGAATCGTTTGTCTTCTAGCCCGCCGAAAGTACCCCAATCAGCGTCAAAAGAAAGATTCTGGTCGGAAGACCAATTCAAGCCTTGCGTACGTAACCAAGTGATGTTAACGTACGTAATGTTACGAAACTAGCGTATGTTATGCATATCCTATAGCGTATGTTAGCCACTCAACGCCTTAGTCATATATCACATTTTAACCATCTTGAGGCGACCACATTTTCACTCGTCAACAATTCATCGGGGAACAAAACATTGGCCACCATCATATTCGCATCAACGATTGTCCAACAGCATCAAGGCACATAACCTCCGTTCTATTCACATCACACATTTGTATCGTAATAGCACTTTAAATGAAATCACATACTATAAAAAGGCAACATCACACTAATCACATAGTACAAGGTAATTGAGTATGAAATATCGGTGGTATTACATACCATCCCCCTTAAAATAGTTTCGTCCCAAAATTAAGTAAATAACTCGGGATGACTCTCCTTCATGCTCGACTCAATCTTCCAAGTTGTTTCCTCCATGCCGTGGTGCGACCACTGAACCTTCACAAGGGGTATAGCTTAATTTCGCAACGTTTTCATACACCGATCCAAGATAGCGATTGGCATCTCTCTAAAGGTAGCGTCGTCGGAAATTTCCACTTCTTCAAAATTGAGTTTGTGCCTTGGATCATAGACATACTTCCTTAACTGAGAGAGATGAAAGACGTTATGCACTCCATCCAGATGCGGCGGCAGGGCTAATCGATATGCAAGCTTTCCTACCTGGTCCAATATCTCGAACGGGCCTATGAACCTTGGGCTTAACTTGCCCTTCTTACCGAAATGCCGGATACCTCGCATAGGTGATACTTTGACCCAAACGTGACCCCGACTGCAAATTTCAACGGTCGCTACCGGTTTTCAGCATATGATTTCTGCCGGCTCTGCGCTGCTAGCATGTGTTTTCGAACAACAGAGATCTTCTTAATGGATTCCTGGATAAGATCTAACTCGGTAACCACGGTGTCAGAAGCATCATCCCAGCATAATGGTGACTTGCATCTTCGCCCATACAGGGCCTCAAATGGTGCCATGCCTATGCTCGCATGCCAGTTGTTGTTGTACGAGAACTCCACCACCCCAGATGCTTAACCCAATCCTTAACCCAATCGAGTACACATGCCCTCAACATATCTTTCAAGGTTTGTATCGTGCGCTCGGTCTGTCCATCCGTCTGAGGGTGATAGGCTGTGCTAAAATGCAACTGGGTTCCCATAGCTTTATGAACGGCTTTCCAAAAACGGGACACGTACCTGGTGTCGCTATCCGATATAATGGACGAGGGAACACCGTGCAGTCTCACGATCTCCCTGATGAAGATAGTGGCTAAATGTTTTGTTCCGGTTGCTTCCTGAATTGGAATAAAATGTGCCTATTTTGTTAACCGATCGATGATAACCCAAATTGTTTCCCTTCCTCCCACCGCCGTTGGTAACTTGGTAACAAAATCCATTGATATGCTTTCCCATTTCCACTCCGGAATGGGTAAGGATTGCATAATTCCAGCTGGTCTGCGGTGTTCAATTTTTACTTGTTGGCACGTCATACATCGGGCGGCGAATCTAGCCACTTCTTGTTTCATGTTCTTCCACCAAAAACTCTTTCGCAAATCTTTGTAAAGTTTGCTCGCTCCTGGATGAATGGAGTAGGGGATGGAGTGTGCTTCTCTCATTATAGTTTGCTTCAGCTCGTCATTCGGTGGAATGCAGATCCTATTCTTTAACCTCGCCAAGTCCCTCTGGATCTTATAATCAGAAACATCTCTTCCCTCGATCCTCGCACCGATCGCACGTAGTTCGGGGTCCTCCATCTGTGATAGACGTGTCTCGTCTAGTAAGGACAAGTGTATATTGATTGAGCACAATTGTCCTCGCCTGCGTTGTACCCATACTTCAGTACTACTTCTCCTGATGTCTTGCTACAGTTCGGGTTGAACTGTTTCCGACTAAGAGCATCAGCTACGACATTGGCCTTCCCGGGGTGGTATGATATTTTCACATCATAGTCTTTGATTAGCTCCAACCAGCACCTCTGTCTCATGTTTAATTCCCTCTGGGTGAAGATATATGCCAAGCTCTTATGGTCCGTGAAAATCTTGCAAGTAACTCCGTAAAGATAGTGCCTCCAAATCTTGTGGGAGTACACCACTACGGCTAGCTCTAAGTCATGCGTCGGGTAATTCGTTTCGTGCGGCTTCAGTTGTCGAGATGCGTATGCAATAACTCTGTCATTCTACATGAAAACACATCCTAGTCCATGCTTAGATGCATCTGTATATATAATGAATCCTTCCGTTCCCTGTGGCAGCACTAACACTGGAGTAGTAGTCAGTCTCCTCTTGAGCTCATCAAAGCTCTTCTGACAGTCCGTAGTCCATACAAACTTGGTACTTTTCCTCAGTAGGTTCGTTAGTGGTCTAGCGATACAGAAAAAGCCTCGATGAATCTTCGATAATAACCCGCCAATCCTAGAAAACTCCTCACCTCCTTGATGTTCTTCGGCGGTTCTCAACTCATTATCGTTTCGATCTTTTGTGGATCGACCTTAACGCCCTCTGTCGAGACAACATGTCCGAGGAAAATTACTTCCGGCATCCATAATTCGCACTTGGAAAGTTTTGCATAAAGTTGGTGTTGCCTCAACACGCTCAGTACCTGCCTCAAATGTTCTTCGTGTTCCTGTTGGCTTCGAGAATAAATTAGGATGTCGTCAATAAAAACAACGACGCACTTATCGAGGAAATTGATTAAAACACTGTTGATCAACTCCATGAAAACGGCTGGGGCATTGGTCAAACCGAATGATACCACGATATACTAGTAATGTCCATACCTCGATCGAAATACAGTCTTGGGTATATCTTCCTCCTGAATCCTCAATTGGTGATATCCGGACCGTAGATCGATCTTCGAAAACACAACCGCCCCTTGTAATTGATCTAGACACCCCCAACATTTCCCGAGACCTTACAGTGCCGTGAATCTCAAGTGGGACCCACAAGGCTATTTTGGACAATAGATATTTCAAAGAAATTATTATAAAATGATAAGTCCGCGGTTACATAACATAAAATGTAATGTTTTTTAAAGAAACATAGTTCAAGGCACGATTATTACATAAACGGAGGTTTCAGAAATCAAATTTAAAATATGTGGCGGCAAATATTCCAATACCGTTCAAGCCTGACCGGACCCCTCGGGAATGTCCTGCACATATTCAACAAATTTACCTGGCACGACGAATCATGCCAGACAAACCGGTGTCAGGGAATGAATATCAATAACAATATTTTGCAAACATCATACACGATTTACAACACTGTGCCACATAACAGATAGAAGATAATTCACAGTATGACCGACGTTGTCTTTCTCTGGTTAACACATAAACCCCAAGGTTGCAACCAAGGGTCACGGAAGTATCCACACAGGAATGCCCCGGAACGTGGGTGCCCTTTTTAGGTCTTATCCCTCAACACATTTCCACACGGGTACCATTCTGGTTTTATCCCCAACACATCGGCTCATTCATATATATTTCCTAGAGAAAGACAATCGTCGACATTCATCACACAACGGCACATTCATGTATTACGAATATTTTAATAAAACTAATACTTCTCGAGCAAGATTCTACTTGCCTTGAATCCGACGGTAAGTGCCTTACGACAACTTGAACTTCCACAACCGATCGAGTTTAACCTAACCACATAATCCCCGATTAACATTTCATACTAGGGCGGGGGGCGGGGCGGGGCGCGTTGGGGCGGGGCGAAGGTAAAACCGCATCCGCCCCGCAATTTTTGTGCGGTGCGGGTTTTTGCGGGGCGGGGCATTTTTGATATTGAAAACCGCACACAATCATAGTTTTGCGGGGCGGGGCGGGGCAAATACAATATTTATATAAATATCTAAGTGTTTTCCCTTGTTATATGCGGGGCGGGGCGGTTTTTTGCGGGGCGGTTGGGAAAAAAATAAAACCGCATTCGCCCCGCAATTTTGGTGCGGTGCGGGTTTTGTGCGGGGCGGGGCGAAATCAACATTTGAAACCGCCCCGCCTCGCTATTTTGCGGTGCGGTGCGGTGCGGGGCGGGCGGGGCGGTTTGTTTTGCCCAGCCCTATTTCATACGAATAAACTAGTTTCCCTATCCTAACCAAATTCTTAACTTAGTTCGATTTCGCCAACACTAGTATCGTACTTCTAAGTTCCCAAGCAACATGTATTATTATGTTGTTCAATTCTATGATTAACGATTGTCATAACAATTTGCTCAACAAGATTATCCCCAATCATTATTTCGGTTGACAACAATCGACCATAGCATAATTGAATTCCATAACTACTAATTCAATTCTCTATTCTGAGTACTTCATTCGGTGGGTTACCGTTTTACACAACGATTTCAATGGTTGATTCTCAATGATAATAATACTATCGAGTTGATTCCTCCTATTTTATAACACTCGATCATGTTAACGTATGTTAGAGCTCAAGGCTTTACGCACGTAATAGGTCTTATGTACGTAATGCTCTCCAGTTAACGTGCATAAAGGCAGTCCAGAGGCTACTGCCTGGAATGCCCCACCTATTACGTACGTAAAACACCTGACCATAGCGTATGTTAAGCTTGGCAATTAGCGTACGCTACGAGCAGTTGACTCGCTTGTCTTCTAGCCCGCCGAAAGTACCCCAATCCGCATCAAAAGAAAGATTCTGGTCGGAAGACCAATTCAAGCCTTACGTACGTAACCAAGTGATGTTAACGTACGTAATGTTACGAAACTAGCGTACGTTATGCATATCCTATATCGTACGTTAGCCACTCAGCGCCTTAGTCATATATCACATTTTAACCATCTCGGGGCGACCACCTTTTCACTCGTCAACAATTCATCGGGGAACAAGACGTTAGCCACCGTCATATTCGCACCGACGATTGTCCAACGGCGTCAAGGTACATCACCTCCGTTCTATTCACATCACACAATTGTATTGTAATACCACTTTAAGTGAAATCACATAATATGAAAAGGCAACATCACACTATAAGAAATCACATAATACAAGATAATTAAGCATGAAATACCGGTGGTACTACAGGAAGCTAGGCGAAACCCTGAGCGACAAGTCAACCTCTGTATCATTCGGAGGATCCATCATATCAGAAGTTGTGATGAAAAACTAATTTGGACCTGATGAGAATAACGGATGGGGGACAAGGAAAAAATCCCAAGTTCTATTAGCATTAAGGTAATCAAGTTCATCTTCCATAGCGGCTTCCACTGAGGATTGCTAAGAGCTTGAACAATGGAGCGAGGAATAAGGGACATGTCGGAAGAGATAATAGCAAAGAGATTTAGATTTTTGTTTGGGTTTGAACACACCATCCTTAGAAGGTGCAACTATGAAATGAATCTAATCAGGATCTGGGGGTTGGATGGTGGTGTGATGTCACGAGAAGTCAGTATTATATACTGCAAAATATACTTTATGTTTATACCTTATCTTCATGTATTATTTATGGGAATATTAAATTCATGTTCGTCAAATATGTTGCATATTAATTCACATTATGATTATGCAAATATTGACTATTTATTTTATTTTGGAAATAATGCAGTGTTTTGATGTCACAAGGATGATGACATTATTGATGCCTTATAAAATATTTAATTAGTTCACAACCTATATAATTGAGTTAACTATATTTTTAGTCCATGTGGTTTGCCGGGTATTTCATTTTCAGTCCAATTTTTTAAAAAGTTTCGGGTTTGGTCCAAATGTGAAACACTCATTTCAGCTTTGGTCCATTTTACTGTTGACTGCTAGTTTGACCGGTTGAACAACATAAAATGACTAAAATACCCTCTTTTCATTCTTTCTTTTTCTAATATTATTATTATTAAAGTTAAATATTTTTTATTTAAAATCAGAAATAAAAAATTGAAAAACTATGGATCTTATTTTAAATTGAATTAATAAAAAATAAAAACTATAATATTGTTTTCCATAAAATAAATAAAAATCTGAATTATTTTATTTTATTTATTCAAAAACTGCTAGTAATTTATTTTTTTATTTTTTTACTTTTCATAAAAAATATTTTTTTTATTTTTTAAAAAATCTAAAAATCTAAAAGACAAATTAAAGATTGATTACTTGAATTCAACTTTACCGGAGAAGATAACCGATCAGATTTTTCATTTATTTTATGGAAAATAATATTTCGGTTTTTATTTTTTTGAATTCTAAATATAAACTCGATTTTTTTGAATTTACGTTAATTTTTATCCGTTAAGTACTAGCAGAGTGCTTAGTTGGCAGTTAAATGACACGTGTCATATGTTTATTGGCTGGTCAATATATGACGTAAAATAATAAAAAAATATAAAAGTTTAAAAAAATAAAAAATCTAAAAAATCTGAAAAACTTAAGAAAAAAATCAGAACTTCATTTTTTTATTTAAAAAATCTGGAAAATTAGAAAAAAATCGGAACTTCAGGTATATTTTAAAATTCTGAAATATAATTAATATTAAAAATCAAAAATAAAAAATTTATAAACTCTGGATATTATTTATAAATTGTTTTAATAAAAATAAAAACTAAAATATTATTTTCCATAAAATAAATAAAAATCTGAATTATTTTATTTTATTTATTAATGAAAAGACGAAAGTACCCTCCTAACTAACGATCAAACCTAGTCTAACTAACGGTGTTAGTAAAAATGGACTGAAACTGAAATGGGTGTTTCACTTTTGGACCAAACCCGGAACTTTTTAAAAAATCGGACTGAAAGTAAAATACCCGGCAAACCACAAGAATCAAAAATGTAGTTAACTCTATATAAATTTAGACAATTATGTGAAAGACTGTAATATATGCTTGAGATTAGTTGGTCTTGACTATTAACAGACAATAGCGTGTTTCACATACGTTGAGTTGGATTGTAGTGAGATAACTTCTTCTGTACTTAGTAAATAAAGAATGAAGATCTCGATAATTATTATTTCATTATTTTAGTGTGTAATATTTATAATATTAATTTTTTGACTTATCATGGTAAATAATTCTATGATCTCTTAGATCTGGGTTGAAATGATTTATATTATCAATATGTGCTACATAGAGAATATCTTATTTCAATTGCGAATTAATCTAGATAAATTAACTAATTGATAAGTCTAAATAGATCTTAATTAGCAATTTTATACAACTCCAAATCACTCTTATGTTGCATTTTGTATCCAACAATTGGTGTCAAAGAACGTATAGGCCTTATTAATTTAATTAATTTAATGATAATTAATTGCGAAGAATTTCAAATTCATATTTTTTGATTTTTTTTGAAAAATAATTTGCTAAAGTTTTTCCGCAGAGAATATGAACACAATTATCATGTTTGTATGAATGTTTTATTTTATTTACATATCTATTGGTTTTTACCGAGTTTGTGGCATGTAATGGTCTTTCCCCGATAAAATCCACATGTAGGCCAAGGTTTAATTTTGGGTTTGTCTAAATATACCATTTTTTTTACTTAATATACCAACTTTTGCCTCATGCAGAAAACTGTGCTGACTGCTTGGTGCGGATTCACATGTGCTGACTTCACCACATTTAACAAATATATTATATATAAAGAGAGAGAAGGAAAAATACATTCTCAGTATTACTGAAAACTTAAAAGATAGTTATTAAATTATGAGGTGCAAATCTTGGGGTTTAAATAATAATAATAATAATAATATATTTTCAAGATAATAATACATTTTCGATTTGGGTTTTGTCATCACTTTTTATACGGTTTAAAGTAACTTTAATTTTTAATTTTATGAGTTTTGTCATCACTTTTTATACGGTTCAAGTAACTTTATAATTTTTTAATTTTAAAAGTATTTTATTTTGAGTTAGAATTTACCTATAAAAATAAACTATTTTTTTAAAATAAAAATTATATATTAAAATTATAATTAAATTAAACATCTTGAAAAGTATAATAACATAAAAAACAAAAATTTAAAATTTTAATTTTTATGTGTCAAAATGTCAAAATCACTTTTCAAATAGGCCGTGAAATCGTCGGATGTTTGAACCGTGAAATCAACCGCATGTAGAATGACTTACTTGATCATAGTTAAGAAAGTTAGATGCCCGCATTTTCTAACCATTAATAATAAATAAATAAAATTAAATAACTCTATTGGTTGTGTTATTTCCAAAGTTGAGATGCTGATCAATTCAGACTGACATAAATATTTCCTTGTATTTGTTCAACCAACTCTCATTTACGTAATTTAAAACACCTGGAAAGTAACGTAAATTTGGATGAGAAAATATATAAGAAAAAAATTTAAGGAAAAAAATACACGATAATAAAATAGTGCAAAATAAAATAAATCGAAAGAAAGTGCTTCTTCAATAGCCCACACAATATTCTTCAGGAATATTATTTTGTGTTCTTTATCAGGAATTTTACACGAAATTTTTAGATCTCATAGTGTTCTTCAGGAACACATCATATTCAACTAGAATATGACGAGATAATATCGTATTTGTTCAAGAACTACAACACGTATTTTATCTTAATAGTCTTCTGGACTATTAAGGATTGTTAAATCATGTTTCTTCAGGAAACACTAATGAATCTATTTGTTGTTCTAAATTATCATATATATTATTTATATATGAATATTTAAAATCAAAATAACAATATTATTAACAACATAGGAATTACATAAATTTTGGCTACCCAAAATTAATCAATTAATTTGTTTAATCGAATCAAATCCATTGAATCGATCTTATTATTATTATTATTATTTTAATTTTGAAAAACTGGTGATAGAATAAAGAGAGGAAAATAAGAGAAAAGAAGAATATTGTGTATCTTATTATGAGGGTCAGATATATTTGTTGATAGCCCGTCCTACTCAGAACCCACGTAGGCACTCCAGGCAGCTAAACCGGCCGAGCAGAACCCGAAGTCAGACCAGACAAAAAAACCCGATTTCCAACCGGGCTCGCTAAAAACCAGACGGTGACTCAGTGCCGACCCAGATCCGAACCAGAAGGCCGAGAGAAAGGACGGAAGGTCCGGTTCGAGATTACGACAGGCCGGTCGAACGACCAGCAGACCAAGGCCGACTCCGAGCGGGGACCGAGGACCGACCGTCGGATAGGCATCACCGAAGTCGGCAAAGCAGACCCGCATGCCAATTAACGCATGCGATCACGCCTTCCCAAGGCACTCCTTATAGCCGCCACGTGTCCAAGAGTTAAATGCGGGTGACAAGTGTTATGGCGTATTCCCAAACATGAGCCACTGTCATCTCCCACCTCTGACTGTCTATATAGGAGAAATGTACTGAAGAAAGGATCTTTGGGAATTCTAAGCATTAATAAGAGAGAAAAAGAAAGAGATAAGAGAGAGTGAAAAAGGATAAAAAGACTTGTAATTAACAAGCAAATGAGATAGGCCGCACATTATCACGCTCGGCTCTATCTTTATCGAAAGGTCATTAATAAAAATTTAGTGATCAAATATCTTCCACTTTATTTGTTATTTTCTACGTGTCTTCGACCCATTTGTCCCGGTCAGTACACGTGACGTTGACCAAATCAGACGTCAACAATCTTTATTTATAGATACACAATTAGAATTTAGGGAACATAAAAGTCATTAATATATTAATTAGAACCTGCTCTATATTTAGATAAGTCTGTTTTTAGTCGTATCAAATAAAATGGGGGAAATGCGAAAAAGTGGAGGCGCCTGAGCTGCGCGTACGTGGGATAGAGTAGGGAATACGTAAGTATTGTGTGTGGGGTGGGGTCACTGTCACATGCAACCCCACAGCCATCAAGATGCATCTGCAGCGCTCTCTCTCTCTCTCTCTCTCTCTCTTTTATTTGTCCGATTCCCCATTTTTTTTTTCTTTTTTGGTATGTTTAACAACACCCTTAATTTTTCATGTAATTTGTATGTAATTCGATGTACTTTATTTTGTGTAAAAATAATAATCGAGTTGGAGAAGAGAAAATATGACAAAAAATTCTCGGACTAAAACCGGGACTATCGGCGCATGGCCGAGCCGAGCAGCTGGCCATGACAGTCGGCTGGATTTTCAAGCAGCACGTGGCTGCCTGCTCAGCAGTCCCAACCGACTGTCAGTCTATGGGTCGGATTGTCGTGCTTGGTTCGGCTCAATCTGGATCGTCCGATATGTTGTCCCGTCCGTTTTCATCGTCGCTCTTTGCGTCTGGGTATGAGTTAAGATTTTAATTTGAAATTCTTTTATGTGATTAGCTTTCCATAAAAAGCAAAATTCTAATTTTAGAAACCATGGTCGGTCCGGTGAGAAAGTGACAAGATGTTTGATCCAGTGGGAGATATCGAGCAGAAAATTTTCTCTTATTCAAAAAGAAGAATAAAGACCATGATAATTGGATCTTATTTTTATCCCTTTTTCTTTTATCAGTTGAATAAATGGCATATATGATGAGTGTATGATATGTTTCTTGCATGTTAGGATGATAAAATCAAAAGTCTTAAGGCAAAACAACAAAGTGATTAATCACAAAAATATAATCAAATTGACCTCCATAATTAATTTGAATATATTGTGATATTGCACAAATATAATCGAATTGATCTCCATAATATAGTGATTTACTATTGATTTGTTTGAGTATATTGTGATTATAATGCGCAAATATTATTACTCCTACTACATGCAATCCATTGCATTGTGTCGTGCATCGCACTGGTTAATAACTAGCTAAAATAATACCCCCTCCGTCTCACCCATCTTGAGCATTTGCTTTTCGACACGAGATTTAAGAAAAACTGAAAAGTAGTGTATAAAGTGATAGTATGGATACATATTATTTAAAGTTGTGAGAGATAAATGTGTCTTAAAAAGAAAATGACCAAGTATCTTGGGACGGCCCCAAAAAGAATATGAACCAAGATCGGTGAGACGGAGGGAGTAATTCATATATAGTGGTTTGCCTTTTTTGTTTGAATAAATTGTCATATTATATCAATGTTATTATCCTTACTCCATTTGGTTCACACAATCCCTTACAATTTGGTCCGTGTATTGCGCGAGTTAAATACTAGGATTAATATACATAGATCAAAATTAATGTATTCGACGAGAGTTAGCTGTGGAAGTTCCACACCATCATATAGTAATCAAAATCCACAGTTAAGTATCATATATAATGAAAGATTGAGTCCTAAAAATGACTGGGGAGTATTAATAACATCAATTTTGAAACATTTATTAGGATTTTGCAATTTAGCCCTCATATTTTTCTATAGTTTTCAATTTAACCCCAAAAAATCTGTATACTTCAATTTTAACCCGTTTTGATTTATTATTCTTTGATTTTAACCCAGTCAGCTTCTCAACTCTTACAATTTGACCTCACTCAACTTTAAAACCTCCAATTCAGTCCCATTTTTACCAAGACATTAAAATGTTGACATTTCAATTAATATTAATAATTAGTCCGATTTTATGCATATATATTTTAATTTCCGTCATTATATCGTAATATTTTATAATGATTGAAATATTATTATATGTAGACTTTATCGAGGATTTACGGGCTTAGGACTGTGAGTCGAGCATCTCCATATTCAAGTCGAAAGATCATTTATTCGTGGGAATTTTCACTATCACTTTAATTGCTTTAATTGGATTGTATATGTGATATTCAATTCAATATGTGATATTCAATTCATGTTTAAAAATTGACGATACATGTTGTGAATCAGGCTCACATGTATACATGTAAAGAGGCTATCTTAAGATATATGTTGTTGCGGGGACGGAAAATGCTATACTACCCACTCTACAAGTCCCTAATTTCCCCCAACATCTTAATTAGATGGATTCTAATTGGACCCCTCATGTATAAATATGAGTCCCGCGAATAAAAACACGACATGTGTCATTCGGTACATATGTTGGGACCAATTTTAAGGGTGTATAACATAACTCTACGGGGACACCTGCGCAACCTCAATTTTCACATGCGTGCTCGATTCATGTTATATGTGGTATTTTGTGTATGTTTCATGTTGTTGCGGGGACACCTGCGCAACCTCAATATTCGTGTTATGCGTGCTAGATTCATGCTATACGTAATATTATGTGTATGTATTCATGTTGAGGAAAAGATATGATAGATTATTCATTTTATGCTTTCCATGAGATTATATATTAATGTGATAAGTGAGATTTCCACGAGCTGGAGAAAGCTCACCCCCACCTTTATTGATCCCGCAGGTTAAACCGAGCTGGATGAACGAAGGAGCGAGCCGATAGGGCATATGAATGAAATTTATTAAATGATGTTTTTCTTATGTCAAATGTTTCGAAATTCTTTTGGGGAAACTTTTGTTAGAAATTAACAATTTATAATTTATTCTTCCGACGCAAATTTTATTTCGTATCTATGACGTGTTATTGCCTTAATTAAAGGTATTTAATTTATGTGAGTGTAGCGACTCGACTTTGTAGGCGTGATTCTTCGTCAAATTTACTTTTTATTTATTTTGCCCAATAATTACCCCTAGAAATTCGGGGCGTTACATAGTGATATAACTTATATTACACACATTAACGCAACCTTGATATAAAGTATATAAACATCTGCACAAACATTACGTACAAAACACGTATATATTCAACCAAAAGCACAACCGGTGCATCGCACGGGTTCGTAACGCCTCTAAACACTACAGCTGCAAATTGCCAAGGTTGATTACTTATTGCATTTGGATTCCGATTAATATGTATATAGTATAATTTTACGTGCATTGCACGAAGTAAACACTAGTTAAAAATATACATGTAATGATTACTTTGGTGGTTTTGTGATAAGACTGGAACATGTGATCTAATTCATGCTATTGATATGAGTTTGTATCTCTGCCAATAAGATACACACCAGGGACAAACAACAAGATATAATTCAAAGAAATCGATTTTGACGAAATAAAACACATGAATCTCTTCTGGTGTGAATACACGCGAGAAAGACTAATTGATGAAAGTGATAATAACACCATAAGAAAATAAAAACAGCAAAACAACAATGATGTACTTACATTGTTGTGATCTTACGATTTTCAGAGTTCAATATTCCAAAGAAATGTAAGTATCTATCGACATTTTTTCTTTACGTCCTTTCTTTTCCTCCTTTTGTGCATTCAAAAGAAAAAAAAAACGGTTAAACATGAACAAAGGCTCACAAGTCGCAACTGAGCATCAACTACATACACGGTACCCCAGACCCCTCATCGACGGGACATCAAAAACCTATGATCAGCACTGTAATTTGAGAAAAAATAGAACGACAAAAAAAACGAAGAGGAGAAAACTGACAACAATAACTCATTATTAAAAAAAAAAAAAAAAAAAGTGAAACAGCCCACAGTACCACGAAATTCTGGTTTTAACGTCATAAAATCGACCAAGTCTGTCTTACTCCATCTGTTCTTACTTCCCATTTGCCGATTTTCGCCTCCCGCCAGCAGAAGCCGGTTGCCGCCCATTTTTAACCAACGGAGATTGATTCCCATTTGAAACTCTCCTAGTTGGCTGAGGAATTTGGCTCCTAAAGTTCAAGCATTATTAAAAAAAAAATACATATATGCAAGTTAAAAGACGTAAATCACATGTTCTATTATCTCAACATCATTCTTTCTTAGTCACATCTTTCCAGAAAAATAAATTCATACCCGTATCTTTTTAGAACTTTCCAAGAAAAAAGTTGCACGGATATGATGGTGTTAAAAATAAACTCGGGATAATTACAAAACTACCCTCGCGGTTTGATCTAATATAAATAAAAACACCCGCCTAACTTTCAAAACAATGAAAATACCCCTGAGATTTTATCTAGCTTTACACGTTTCAAAATCCCTCCTTCACATTTATAAAAGTATTAAGTTAGTCCCTTAATGTTAACGCTAAATCAAACCTCATCGGTATTTTGTCCCCCTTCTGTAATCAGGCAAAGCTGGAGGATACTTTTTCATATTATCCTCGTAATCAACGAGCCTATGAATGTATGTTGATAAAGAAAAAAGGAAAGGGAGCGAGAAGCATGGTAAGTTTGTAATCCATGAAGATATTAACTAGTACCTTATTTCTTGGCCCTTTATCGGTTTAGGACTAGGCCTTCTAACTTTGGGTCCGACTACATTAGGCATGCTGTTGCATTTACGGATATTAAGCTGCGTTTGGTAATCCGCCTCCGAAGAATCACTAGTCGTCGCGATTTCCAGATCGTCTGAATAATCGGGAGCTGCTACCATATCGTACTGAGTAGTAGTCATAGCTAATCCGTTATCCAGGCTGTGCCTTCTGCTTGCTGGGATCTTGTCCTGGCAAATAATACTCTTCTGATAGTATATATCGGGCGACTGTCCACCGTTTGCTTTGCTCACCATAATCTTATCATCCCAATCACCAGAGACGCCTTTTTCTTCTTCTTCTTCTTCGACTGACTGGCGGCTTCTGCTGAGTGGTGGCCAAGGAGGAGAATTCACTAACAAGTCTTGAGGGTCTAAGCTGTGCCTTCTAGATGTAGATGCCGAGTTACTTTGGCCCTGCACCAACCATGCAAAAAATAAAAATAAAACGAGATTTTCTGAAGTGATTTTCATTAAGGGGGTGTTTGCATAAACGACTTTATTGCAGCGGGAAGAAGAAGTAATTGAGAACCAACAGTTGGTAATGTTTGCAAATAGAAGCTAAGAATTTGATCAAATTGAGAGAGAGAGAGAGAGAGAGTTTGGTGGAGAGGTTGAAAAGCCCTTTATTTATGTGTGAGAGTCGAATTACAAGCAGAATCACAATACAAAACCCCTCTCCCCATACTTTCGATTCTAAGTTAACTAGAATCGAAAGATAAATGGGTGATTTTTCTTTTTCCAGTTACAATTTAAGAATCACATTTTTCTATTTGAGTGATAGCTCATCCATTGGGCATCTATTTATGGAGTACATGAAAAAACACTCATGCAACTGGTTTATATACCTCCGTCTTACACATATCATCAAATGGTAAGTTTGCAAACACTAAAAGGGTGATTTTTCTTTTTCCAGCTACAATTTAAGAATCACATTTTTCTATTTGAGTGATAGCTCATCCATTGGGAATCTATTTATGGAGTACATGAAAAAACACTCATGCAACTGGTTTATGTACCTCCGTCTTACACGTATCATCAATACTGTCCCAAGATAAATGTGATGGAGAAGATCCAGAAGACTTAAATCCCTGTCTATCCGGGCTGCTATATCTAGAATACTGCACGGCCGGCGACTCTCCTCCCTCTTTCCGTGCTAAGGCCGCTTTAAGAGTAGCTATCTGCACGTGGTACATAACACACGAGTCATTGTCTCCAACACAACACGCAAGGCATGCATGAAAAATAAGTAGCTGTTCAAGATGTTGGGATCTTATGTGTGTGTGTGTATATATATATATATATATATATATATATAAATATATGACGAACAAAGTCACAGCATGACATTAAGTAAAAAAGGCATAAAAAACCTGTTCTTTGAGTTCCTTGACATCAGAACCCTCTCTGTTTGCTTTAGCGGCACCAAGTTCGACGGTCGAGACACGTTCGGCAAATTTAAGAGTACTAATTGTTTCTCCAAGAGCATCAGGCTCTGGACTAATGTGAACAAACATTAATGTCTTGGCTTTCCCTCCTAACAAATCACAACAGCAAGTCCTTATGTGAGAGAGAGAGAGAGAGAGAGAGGTGTATTGTAGTTCATTTTTCGAAAGCCAAATGAAATGATACCTAGTGAATCTTGAAGCAACTGTGTAAGCTTGCTGTTTCTATAGGGAACATGTGATTGCTTTTGGGCAAGAGAGGAAATTACGTCTCCTAAAGCAGAAAGAGAGCGATTAATATGTTGAGCCTCCTTCAACCTGTCACCAACTGCCTCGGTTTTATCGAGTCTTTCACTTCCTGCAAGGTCAACTAAATGCATACAACCACGAAGAAGTGATCCTGATGTCAGGTCTCTGCCTTGAACGTGAACCATCAGACAACTGCATGCATGCGCATAAAAATCGCTCAACTTTCACATTATGTAATAATAGTCAAGAAAAAGAATATAAAATAACAAGAATTAATTAGCCAACACGAAGCCTATAGGTTATACCTGTGCGAACGACTACTTCGATCATTCATAAGGGTAGAACCAACTGCACGGTTTTTATGACCAAGGTTCATCAAACTAATGACATCCTCTGTTGATGTAACTGGTAAAAGATTTGCATTCGGTACATTAATACCGGATGAGGTATTGTTACGAATCTCCAATGTGTGTACGAGTTAAGGTGACCCAAAAAAATGTGAACTTAAAAACACAATAAGAACAAATATATTAAAAAAAAAATGGTCAAAGACTCAAAGGATATCTCCTATTGCCACCATCCACGGCAAGGAGATCTCTAACTTGCTCGTTGTAGATTTCCATCATCTGAACAGAAATATCATAAGCAATTATATCTTTTCTCTGTTCGGAGATTAGGAACAAATCACTTAACGCCCTGTAGTTCACTCCTAAGGTTTCTTTCGTAAGTTCCTTTGGTCCTGTCTGTAAAACAAAACAATTACATAAACTTTTACTAGATCACCAAAAACAGAAATGAATTTCAATAACCGGAAGTTTTATATCACTACCATTGTGAAAGTTTTCCCAGATCCAGTTTGACCATAAGCAAATATGCAAACATTATAACCATCAAGAACGGACCGAATCAACGGCTGTGTATCTGCAAATACTTCTTCTGCAAAAATGAAAAAACAAAATTAATATTGTTTATTATGAAATAGAAAAAAAATGCTATTAAGGACCTCTGGTTACCTTGGCTTGAACATGGACCAAAACACTTGTTGAAAGTGAAGGACTTTTTCCCTTTTCCAACTTTCGAAGGGGTTATTATTGTGATATTATTGTCACTTACATCTTCTACAGCGCTTAAACCATTTGCTTGTCCTGGTAGAAAAGGACGTACTCGGCAATATACCCTTATATTTCCTATTTACGAATAAAACCATATCATCAACATTGCGCACTATATAGTAAATACTCAAGCCAATAAGAGTTATTAATTTTTTTTTTTTTAACCTTTGAGGTCTTGCACTTGATTGTATAATTTGCGATTCTCCTCAAGCACCTTTTGGTATCCGGAAGCCGCATGAGCCATAGTACTGAGGTGCTTACCTAAACCAGCAAGCAGAGATTATTTTTTGGACTCTTGTTTGTTTCGACTTCTATAACATGAGTGCCAAACTAAGTTTCATACTTAGGTTATCGACTTCTTCTTGATACTTAATTCGTAGCAGCTGCATGTCTTCTTTCGCGGCGTGAAGCAGATTCTTCAATATCTACAAGTTGTCGATTTTTTTCTTTTAATACTAAACTGGACACAAAGTTTGATTTGTCTAAATTTAATCTTTTGAAGGCAGATGACCTGTACACTCCTTTGCTGCTGGTCAAAGAATTCCTGGTGCTTGAATGAATGGACTGTTGGTGCACTATTACGAACCTCCTCTTCGGAGCATGTCTCTTTTTGTATTATACTCGCTGAGCATTTCTCGTCTTGCATTATTATGTTTGTGGCCTTTTACATAACAAACACCAAGTGTTACTTCTGATGAATATCTATATACATATCAAAAGCATTATAAGGCAATGCAAACTATAACCTCTATCTCCTTGCTATATTGGGAATCCGAAACATCGTTAACATGTAAAGTCGTTCGAATCTGTCATCACCCAAATGAATTAAAAAATGCTTTGATTCCAAAAATGGTTTATCTAGAAGATAGCGCGCATGATGATAATAAAGCATTGATCCCAAAAGCGGAGCTTTTGTATGGGAAAAAGCATTAGGCTTACGCGTTCGTTTTGGCTTGCCAGCCTACGCTCAATTTCTTCCATAACATTACTCAGCATATGCTCCACAATCTGTTCAATAGAACCACTCGAGTTTAGATGACTAGCAAATTCATGAAACAGAGATCAATATAATCAAATCAGAAAACGAACTAAGAATAAACCAAACAGATCAAATTGGCTGTTATACCACTAAGTCTTCACATAGAAACATACAACAAAAAACGATAGCTCACCACAGGAATATCTTCTCGACTCTTATCAGAAAGAAGCTCGCGAACAAGGACATGCAACGAATGCGATGTACCCTGCAGTTCAAAACGTGAAATCATAAATCCTTTTGCAGAATAATCTTAATGATAGACGACCAAAGCAATTAGCTTCACAAACCACTTCGTTAAGGCCATGCACGTCATCACCACACGAGTTATCCTCTCCCGGTAAACTTTCAACAGATTTCCCACCAGCAGATGAGTTCCTCAAGATAAAATTCAGAAAGAGATCGGAGTTTTTTCTGACAACTTGTTTCCCTCCACAAGGCGGCTTCAAATTTCCACTGAATTTCCAGAGTCCATTTCCACCAAATTGTTTCCATTCGTTGTATGACTTGAGTGCCAGGATACAGTGCACGATTCTAGAAGACTTTCCTCCCTAATTTTCAAATCAATAGTTATTATGTATTCAACTCCCCATTTCTCCATACTTCAATAGACGAACAGGATTCAAATATACGATTTATCATAACGAAAAATACAAGTACCTGCTCTAAATCAGAGGCTTCGAAAGTAGGAATTCCCATTTCCTCTATAGCTACAAGGAAATTCCGTACGTTTTCAAAGTACTGGTATGCCGTGAGGGCAGCCCCATCGGGAATAATAACTGTATCGGGAGGTGCTTCAATTACCTACAACCAAACGGAATCATTAAAATGAATGCTTAAACAAACTTACAAAAACAAAAGCAGGGAACCCCCCAAACAAAAATGCAAATAAATGTAGAAAATCGATTGAAGCCATACTTTGGGCACAGCACCAGGCTGGACCTTGTTAAGTACATTGCAAAGTATAATCCCACTTCGCAAACCGAGTCGAAAGTCTTCTTCTGAAGGCTCAGCCGGCAAATCTTTCCCGGCAACCACGCCGGCCATCTTTCTTAACCATCCGGCGGCATCATATCTTCTCAATGCTGAATATATTATATATGTATATAATTGTACCATTACAGAAATTTCAAAACTCCCAATAATATCTATCCAATTACAAATGGAAATGACAATAAAGCTTGAGCCTAGGTTAAAAATCAAGATTTTAAACAAATTAACTACAACAATGAAATCGTCAAAACCAGTGCGCATTGTTTTTACAAGGAATGAATCCCAATCACAAAAATGCATACAATCAAGGGTTATAAGAGATAATCAAGAATGGTCAAGAAAGAAAAAAAAAATTGACAGTTACTATAATTATCATACAAGCTTCTTGAGCTTTTCTTGAAGCCAAATCAATGTCGCTGAGTCTCTTTACATGCTGTTGTTGAAGCACATCTTCCACCATTGAAGCCACATTGAATTGCAACACTCCCCCCGCCATTGATGCTGCACAAAAATAATAATTAAAATTAAAATATACGTCCCACTTAGAGAAATCTTGATCAAATTTCAAGAATATAAAATGGGTGTTTTCATGTGCATGCATATAGAATATTTACACATACATATGTGGATGTAAAACTGTATCTCAACGCGAGAATATGTGTTTGCTTAGAGTGTCATAGGTTTCAACGGTGAAAGATAATTTCTAGATGTTCTTCTCTTTCTCTAGCGAGAAGAAAGACAGAAATGCAAGGAAGTTGAAGGAAAAAGATTGGGAGAATTCTTTTTTTTTTTTTATTTAATTTTCTTTTGTTTTTCCCAAAAGAGAAAACTACGTTGTGAATGGTTTTGAATTTGATGTTTATTTTCAGAGTTTCGCGGTCATCCATCCATCCATCCTTGACTACCTTTTATATTCATTTAGTGGATGTTCACCCGTGCGATGCACCAGATAAAATATTTTCATATTTAAAAAAATATTTTCTCCGTTCTCCAAATTTATTCTTGAGGATTTTTGATACGGATTAATAAAAAAATTATTGAATGTATTATGGAATGTAATATAATTGGAAAATGAGTCTCACATTAATGTAGTATTAAGTTAATTAGTGTACATTATATGAACAAATTTAGAGGACATACCGAAAAGAAAAGATAAGAACAAATTTGAGGGCCGGAAGTAATATGTGATTAAGTCATATATGTATGTGCGTATTTGTGCAATATGTGTTTTACTATTTTTATTATTATAATTAAATAAGTATCATAATTTATTTTTTATGTAAGCAATATGAATTTTAAATCTAATTTTTAAAAAGCGAATTAATTTATTTTTATTTTACATCAATTAATTTTATTGAAAACTAATTTCCATAAATTTTCTAATATAATTAAAGTAAATCCATCAAATTTACTAAAAAATCCAATATGAAAGACTAATTAAAGATCGTGAAATAAGAATTAATTTGGTATATTTTTCATTAAGGATAAATTTGATACAAAAAAATTATAAATATTTAGAATTTTAAGCTAAAAAATAAAGAAATAATTTTTTTTATTGGAAAATAAGTATAAAGTTATCAAGTAAAATTTCCACAATTCCTGAAAACACTCTATATATAAGTTATATTTTTTAAAAAAAAATTAGAAAATTTAAGAAAATGACATGTGTCCATGACTTTCTTTTAATAGAAGTATAGATTTCTCTCTCAATCCCCGGAGCTCCTACCGAGCCGAAAGGCTCGGCCGCCTCATTTTCACGGTTAAACCAAAACCAAACCAAACCAAACATACCCAGTATATCCCGCTCAGAGCAGGGTCTGGGGAGGGTAAGATGTACGCAGACCATGCCCCTACTTATTACGGTAGGGAGGTTGTTTCCGTGAAGACCCTGCCTTAGTGCGCGCAGATCTTGTGTGATAAATACAAAGGAAAACATATGATTCGAAAAAGCTCGAGACCATACCTGAGCCCATGGCTTGATCCACATGGGACTTACCTAAGCGGAATTTGGTTACTTCACTCCCGATGAACGTTGCTCTAACAAAAGAGAGGTTGGCTCTGCGCACAGCTCCCTGTCAAAAATACACCACACGCAAAGACAATAGGATAGAATATACAATAAAAGTAAAAATGCAATGCTCTAGGTCAAAGTTAACCGAGACAACCCAACCATGAGGCTCTCAACTACAGCACCGCTCCCTAAAAAAGAATCCACAACTCTGATTTGGCGCTTCCAAGCGCACCTATCAACAGTCATGGTCTCGGAAAGGTTTAAGGCCTTCAAATCTAATCTCAGTTGCTCCTCCCACGTCCTCCTCGGTCTGCCTCTCCTCCTCTCCCCAACAACCATTAAACTCTCGACCCTCCTCACCGGAGCAGATGCCTGCCTCCTGTGGACGTGGCCAAACCATCTCAATCTCCCTTCCCTAACTTTCGCTGAAATGGGCGCCACTTCCAGCGCGTTCCTGAAAACCCCGTTCGCAATTCTATCTAACATTGTGCGACCACACGACCACACGACCAACGTAACATTCTCATTAAGAAGCAACGAGTGGGATGGAGAGAACTAAGAAGCATGGACAAATTGATATTCCAACGTAGACCTGGAAAATTAGTCCTGTATTTTTGTATTTTCTGTGTCAAAAGTCCAAACTCATACACAATACGAAATAAATTAGTGTCGTGTCGTGTACGTGCAAATTCGTATCGTTTCGTATCGTGTTTCGTGTCAGACACATTATATAAAGTAAATATTAAAATATTATAAAAAATAACAATTTTAATATTTTAATTTTGTTTTTATAGATTTTAATAGACGAAACGAAACGAATGGCAACGAAAATACGATTGTTTACACGAAATTTATGAAAGTTCACATTATATTTTTAAATTTTAAAGTCTAGTACAAACAGAATTCATAAAATGTATGTTTTTATAAAATTAAATATAAAACTTTAAATTATGTTATAAGATATTATATATATATATACATATATAAATATTTATTTAATTATTTATTTTATTCTTGTACCTCGTGTCTTGTCGTGTATCCAAAGAGTAAACACAAAACCGACACTGAATTTCGGTCGTGTACTTTCATGTTCGTGTATTTTCGTGTCGTGTACTCAAAATGCAGGCACAAATATTAAATTTTCGTGTCGATTTCGTGTCGTGTCATAAAATGCCGAGTAATGTATGTTTGGTTTGGCAGAATAAGTTAGTATGTAAATTAATTTATTTTTTAAGTTTAATTAAAATAAATTATTTGTTGCGCTGTAAATTAATTTATTAAAAGATACTGTCTAGAATGTACTTAGCAATTTAGCTTATGAGTTAATTTGCGGCTTATCAAAAAATAAGCTAGTGTTTAAGTAAAAATAGAGGAGACAAAGAAGTAGGGCAAAAAAGATTTATATTATTCTCATTAATGGTATCCCTATATATAGGGAGAGATTATAGTATATGAGACGTAATCCTACTATAATTAGGAATGCATGTAACTTGTGCCAAGTCTTTTAGCCCATGTCATATTGCCTTGTTAAAACCTCGTCAAGTAAAAACCCACTGGAAAAAATGTCTTGATCGTAGGGAAAATAGTACAAATCTAGACATATAAGGTTTACACTTTGCCGCTTAGATTCTAACCCTCCATATGATCGTTACATTGACCATAGCCCTCTGAAATGATCATTCCATCGAATCCCTAAATCGATATATCTAGTTAACTCGTTAAAAATATTTCTAAGTAATAAAAACATGTGGAAAAGATGATCCTTAGAAGAAAAAGAGTATAATGTATAACGTGGATGTAAGACTCTCCCTCAAGTCTATATTTCTGTAGCACCCCCAAAACCATCCGGGATATTACAGCGCCATGGGTCCCGCGCCGGAACCCACCAGGCTAAAAACCATTTCAAAAAATGTTTAAAAATGCCAAAAGGCCAATGACGGTAATATTTTAAATACTCAAATATTTTCAAAAACATAGTTCTCAAATACCGTCATAAAATACCATTTGAAAATACAAGGCGAAATGCCAAATCTCGACAGTTCAAAGTGTACGTTAAGCCACCCCTTAACCGTACCGATAAAATAGTTAGGAAAAAGGGTTTGACGAAATAAACCAAGTTCGCAAAATTTCAAAAGGCCATTTAAAATACACACACTGGTAAAAATACCGGAAAGCCATTTTAAAATACACACGCAGCGGATAAAAATACAGTTCAAAATACACATTTGCAGCGGAAATAAAACAACCAGAAAGAATACATGATACTCAAAAACGTGCCACGGCCAGTATCACCCGGGAAGCTCACCCCTTCACGACCGCTACTAGCTCGATCTCCGAGTACCTAAAAATAAAGCCCACGACGGGGTCAGCCACAATACTCAACAATGATATCGATCACATCAACATAAATAATTACATACCAATGTAATAATATAGTAAGAATACTACCAAAGTAATCTTACCGTTATAACTTTACCAATTTATAGCAATCCATACTAAATCAATCCTTACCATAATCCATATTTCGCATTCTCAAATGACGAAATGAACTCAACAACAATTATCTGTACTGTATTCCAAAAATACCAACAATCCTCAAAACATCATCATAACTCATAAGTGTGGAAATAATCCAATCTGTGTCAACTCCTGCCCGTCGGATTACACAATCAAATCTCAACCTAGATAAACCAATAATACACAACATACTGTAGATCAACTATCACATGATAATGATAACAAATCCCGAACATCGACGTTGTTGGGATTCGGTGCCTAAAACGAAGGCCCAGCGGAAGCGGTAAAACGAAAATTAATTCGATCCGAATCCCTACGAGGATCAATCGAGCTACGTATATACGAATATCAAAAATGAAATACAAGAGATACGAGAAACATACCCTTGTAGTCCATTGATTAAATGGATAACCTTCTCTTGAGCTATTCCCCAAGCTCTTGAACGATCCAACGCCGAAAGCACCGCGTCTCTACTTGCCACGCGCCGGAAAAACGACCGGAATGACTAAACCTCATTATCCTCCAAGGATACGGCTAGAACAAGGTTATAGAAGCTAAGCAACTCAAGATTACAACACTCTAAGTGTTTAATCTAGTATCTCTCTATCTCACAAATATTTTTCTCCAAGAAAAAACTTATGAATGATGTGAAGATGATGATGAATAGTATGAAGCCTTGGAAAAAAGCTTTTCCTCTCTCCTTCTACTTAACAAAAACGTGATCTCTCTTACATGCAAGGAGATTTGGTCTTCTCTATATATTATCCATCAAATCCCCTCATATCTATCACCTTTTGACAAAATCACCTTAGGTGATATTTTGTCCCCTTGACAAAACATAAGTCTTCCACCAACATGTGGAGACTATGACCAAGGAAAAGGGAAGGAAAGAGGGGAGGCCATCTAGAAGGAGCCGGGCGAGTTCGGTCCGTTTCGGACTCCCGTGAGTCCAAACAGATAAACTCCGATTCCGTTCCGATGTATTTATATTGATTAATTAATCCAATTAATTAATCATATCAAATACATAATAACATAATTAATTTCTCCAAGAAATAATTATATTCATGAATTAAATTAATCACCCATGAATTTATTTAATTCATTAGGCCGTAAATCAATTTATCCAATAAATCGATTTAATCATCTAATGTTCCAAAATTAGATATCCAATATCTAATATTCATAATGAGAGAATTAGCTTTATTCATTAGTCGTCAATCCTATCATTGCGACTCGGTAGGTCCGTCTCGATCGGAATGGGAGGAACCAAAGAGTAGTAGCACCACCTAGCCACTGGCGGCTACACTGCACTACCCCGAGAACGAATGATTGGGATCATTCAAGAACCATTATGTCGTGAATACCGGTATACGTATAAACCCTTCTTTCAAATGTCCCGATCAAGTTATAGGGTCACGGTCGGTCAAACCCTATTTGTACTTGACGCTATGCATGCGTTAATGCAAATCGAGATCATCGAGTCATCGTGTATCTAATACAACTAGCTCCAATGCTTTGGCCAAAGACTTATGATCTCATCCGCGATAACCGCATAGGACATATAACCCACTCACTAACGGAGAAAGAATTTATCTTGGTATTCGTAGGACTGCTACTTGCCCGTCAAGATGCACGTCGAGGTTGACCCCGCCTTCCGGTTTATAGGGTCGAACTACTCTAATGAAAATCTTGACGTCACAAGCACATCCCTACTAAATCCTCAAGTCGAAGGTTCACGAATACCTATCACAACCTTTCGATTAGTCATTGGTATCCGGAGTGAAATCCGTGTGACGAATCGAGGGTGAGTCGGTTCGAGTATACTAATCCAATTAGCATACCTATAACGTGTGCTCCCACTAACCATTAGCGTTCGACAGGCACTCTCCATGTCAAAGAACACGTCATACAAGTCTTCACATAAACTTAACGCCTACCAAGTTTCATCGACTTGCGAACGATTAAGTATTTGAGCTATAACCTTTCCAGTGCCGCCCCCCTTATCCAATAAAGAGTGGAACGTTTTGCTCTCAAATACACGGACTAGTTTCTATATGTTTATTTACGAGTTAGGAATGCCAGCAACTGTAATAACCCGTAATTTTGATTTCCGGTAATTTCTTTTTTTCAGCGGAAGTCCATTTGGACGACTCTCTCATGACCGTTTCGTCATTCTGGGAATGATTAATTCTACACTTTTTGACATCCGAGTTCGTTTCGGTGTTGTTTTGTTGAGTTCCGTGCTTTTTAGCGACTTTTCCGCACTTGAGTTCGATTTTTGCGAATCTCATTCGAAACTGCTGTTTCGAGTTTCTCGTAAGTCCGTTTAACTTTGTTAGACGTGTTGTGAACTTCGGTTTCGTTATTCGATCACGTATCGTGATTTCCGGGCGTTTTGGGCCATTTTGTAATTTCTTGAAAGTTACGGGTATCCGTATCTGTAATTGTTGTCTCGACCCGTTTCTTGGTCGCGTATGATTAATTATTGTAATATGTTTTCATTTCGGGTTGTTGATGTCGTCCGCGAACTTTTCGTCGTGTTCGTTCCGTGTGTTTTCGGAAATCGAGTCGTCGAGCCCTGGTGGTCGCATCGCCGGACGGCTATGGATCGCCGGACGATTAGGCACCGGCCGGACAGTGCGGCAGAACCGGCCAGAGCACACGCCACGGCCGGGCTGCGCGCTAACCGGCAGTGTAGCGCACGCTATCTACCGCCTAACGCACGCCATCGTCTGGGCAGTGGGTTCTGAGGTTCTGGACTCGGTCAGGATCGGCAGGTAGCGCACGCTGCTGTCGGTCGTAGCACACGCTAACCGGCAGGGGTAGCGCACGCTGTCGGCCGACTAGCGTACGTTACCAGGGCGAGCTGTTTAGTCCAGAGGCTACTGGACAAGTCGGCTAGCGCGCGCAGGCTTCCGGCCGTAGCGCACGCTAGCGGGAGTCGGGTCGGCAGGTTTGGTCGGTGGTGCCGGGTCATGCGGGCCCTGGCCGAGGGTACTCGGCCGATACCGGCCGATAGCGCACGCTAGTCCGGGAAGGCTAGCGCACACTAGTCCGGCCCAGTATAAATGTGACAGAGCAGTCACATTTTCATTCATTTCTCACTTCCTTCCTCTTCTATCCGTGGGTGGCGATTCGAGAGTGGCGAAGCCATGTTGTTTGACAACAAATCCACGAAGTTCTTGAGTTCATAACATCAATCAATCATCCGTTATCATCCTTTGATCCAGCGAATCAAGGTAATATTACCTTAGAACCCTAATTTCGTGAATTTGGGGGTTTTTGCATTTTTGTCCGATTCGTTCCGTGTTGTTGATTAATTCATGATGGGTATGATTAATATTAGTAGTATTCTTGTGTTTAACATCATTTAATCCATTGTTCTTCGTCGAATCGAAGTATATTTCTTGATTTCCTTCGAATTGACTTTTTGGGGGATTTGTCCTTGATCTCGTTTTTCATCCGTTTTCGATGGATCAATTATGGTTAAATGATGTTGTTAAACATATTCTATGGATTGTATATCCATATTTCAACTTGGAATTCCGTTTTCGTGATTTGACGGAACGAATCGTGTTCTTGGCCGTTTTGGGGGAAATCCTTGAACCTTCGTCATTTGTTCTTTGAATTCAACGGCTTTGGGTCATACTTTGGAATTCATTTTCGTTGTTATTGTTTTCGTTCATAGTTCATTGTTGTGGATTGTCGTTCGGTGGAGTCGGCGAGTTCGTAGTCGGTTCGTGCCAACCTACTTCGGCCGATTCTCCGCGTTGTGTTTATTCGAGGCAAGTACCTTGTCCATACTATTCTTGTTTTGTGGATATGATAATTAGTGATCATCTTGGTGTGTCTGTTTATTTGTTTGAAATGAGTTTTCAAAAGATTCGGCTAGCCTCGTTAAAGTCTCACTTTCAAAACGCGTGTGTTTTGTAAATTTCGTAGGTTGTAAGTGACTACGTGAATCCTTTAGATATATTTGGTGTTGATGTTTCGCTTGATAATGCGTGCGTACGTATATTGCTTATTTCCGCCGCGTTATGGTTGACGAGCGTGTTGTTATTTATTCGTGTGGTCGTGGACTGACGGATGAATTATGTGAACTGGTGTATTGATTTGATAATTGTTACACGATTGACTGTGTGCTTGATGTTTGTGACAATGTGAATACTTGTTATTGAGAGACGTCATATCCGGGAGCCTCTGAGGGCGGGGCGTGTACTCCGGCCTGGTGTACGCTGCAATGTGCGGCTCCATATGGGTGGTGAACGCCGGTGTTACATAATGCGTGTGTCAAGGGGCGGCTCTTGCGGGAGTGATCGCCGGCGCAGTAACATGTTCAAGGAGCGGCCAACATAGTGGAGTGAACGCCGGTGCACAAAGTGCAGTGGAGGCGCCCGGCAGTGCTTATTGTTACGTATATTTGAGTGATAGCTAAGACCTCTGCTAGAATGATTATCGTATTTCCAAATTCTTTCAACTCTTTTCAAATGCTGGTCTCGATATAGACCGTGAGTTATGTTTTCTGAAAGTGTGTTTCAACTTATTTAAAAATGTTGGTATCAGGGTTAATTAACCAAGGACATTTGACGAGATCTCCGAGGGTTAATTAATCAGGGGTCTTGAGCAGTTTTTGGGCGAACGAAAGGCTGTGTCCTTGATTATACTATGTTGACATTTTGTGTTTTGGGTCGAGGACCCCGTGTGATGTTGAGATGTTTGATCTCGTGTTGATATTATTTGGATTGGGTCGAGAACCCCGTGGGAAATATTTGTGAAGACTCGCTTGTGTTGATTGAATGGTTTTCTTGCAAATTGCTTTCTGCCTATTGGTCGAGGACCCTGTTGATTTTGGAATGAGTAGGATTTGATAACCCTAAATTGTTTTCTATTAAAACTCTCGATGGCACTTTAAACGGTTTTATAAATTGTTTTCCCTTGATTTGTGATCTTTCGGTTTTGAAGTGTTTTACCCAAATTCATGCCTCGGGAAGTACTTTTCGTTACGTTGAATCTTTGAGGATTTCTTGGTTATTGTTAATCATGGAATGTGAATTGTATGGCTCGTATTTGCACTTTGTTCTTGCACTAGCAAAACAGTGGAGTTTTGCTAACCCCCGAGTATTCGGGGGGTGGATGTCTATTTTTGCATTCAGGTTTTGGAGCATAGCACAGGGTCGGCACGAAGGATGATGAAAGATGAACGATACTAATCACACGAGTATCCGTTGATGTCGTATTGGTCTAGTTGTATTTTCTTTTCCGCTGCAGTATCTTTTCCCCGTTATACGGGAGTTTATTGTATTTTGACCCCTACGTGGGTATGTGTTTGGAATTGAGTTGAATGTTATTATTGAAAGACCAAGTCGGTCTACTGGGTCATTTTAGCCTCAAAGGCGATGTTTAGATGTTTGATTTTAGTTATCAGCCTGGTAGATCCTCGAGGAGAGGGTCTACGGCGTGTAATATCCCTGAGCGGATTGGGGGTGTTACATTTATGTTATCGGATCTTAGGTTGAGGAAACCTAGGCTGTCGGGTCAAGTCGTGTTGTTTGAGTCTTGTTTCGTCGGATTTTATCTGACTGAGTCGTGTCGCGACTTGTCGTTTTAGTTTGTTGGTCGTGATTAGTATCGTGGGGCGATCATCATCTTCGTGCGACCTGTGGAAGTAAGTCTCCCTTCTTTTCACAGCTCGTGTGACACGAGCTATTTTTATGATTATTTGTTAAGTGGTGGAATCTTTATGTGGATTTTGATTTCACGATATGTATTTAGTCGACTCTCGTATTTGATTTATACGAGGAGTGTCGTCGCTTGTGATGTCTTTTTATTGTTGTTTTTGTCCGTGGCTGATGATTTTCGAATCGATTTGCACGTTTTACAAGTTCTCTTGTGGAAGCTTTGTGCTTATACACGTACGACTTGTTCACTAGTCGGTGCGGGAGGGTCCTTAGAGACTTCGAATGGGGCCAGTGGTTTTGTTCTGAATCCTAGGCGGTCTTCGACTCCGGTATTTTATCGTTTATTTCCGTTTAAAGACATTTATTGTCTTTATTTTAAATATTTTGATGCGTGTACTAGGAGTTGTTTTAATGAATGTCGATACGTGTGAGTTTTGGGCGTTCTGGCCTATTGGATTTTTGAAAACCTTGAGTATCTTGGAAAAATAAATTTCGAGACATACTTTTCAAATGAGTTATTTTCTTGTGGTACATCCTAGGTGCCACAATATATTTCAAAAATTTTCTACTTCGAGGACCAAAATGCTTTGAGATATTTTCAATGTTTTGGAAACACTTTTATTTAGACCCGAGGGTCGAGTATTCTGAAAGTTTTCACTAAGAGAAAGTGTCCTCATTTTTATCAAATGCGAAATGGTTCTCCAAAGTCTCGATAACGATGTTTCACGTTTGTACTTTTTGGAAGGTGATACTCAAGATCAACCGGGGTTCTTCTAAATTATTTTCAAAATGAGGTTTTCGTTTTTAAAACCTATCCATTCCCGTTTGAGGACTGGGTATGTATGTATGATGTTCACGTTGTCATTTTGATACTTTCTCCCGAGTATGATCGAATTGGCGGTGTGAGCGTTGAGTCGCTTTCCACACATTGGTTGTGCTAGCCCCCTGTTAGAGGCGGGATGTTGGTGTTGAATGTTGTCGCCTCGTGGTGATTTCTGCGTTGTCACGTATGTGCGAGCTGTTGGAGCTTGGTTCGGTATGACCGTGTGCATCGGTGATGGTTCCGTTATGTGTCGGTTGTTTAATATCTTGTTACCTTGCTCCCGTTTTTTTTTGTGAATTTCGTGGACGAGGTCGGAGGTAATACCCGTACTATTTTGACTTCGGTATTTTCTCTTTCTCCAGTCTATCGATTCGCTCATGTTTGTTGATACTTTATGAACTTGTTCGGTATTTCAGTTTCATCGTCCGAACGAGCTGTGATCTTGTTTTGAGTCGATCTGGTTATCGCTGTGACTTTTTCGAGTTCGGTTCGATTCTTGTGAACCTTGTTCGGGAGTAACATCATTTGGTTCTACTAGTTCTTTTATCCGAAGTGGATCGGATTTTGAACTTCTGTATATTCTACTTTGTCGACTCATTTATGTTCGTTGACATTTCTGAGCTTGTCCTGCCCCTTGTTTTTGTTTATCGAACGAGTGTGGTATCGTTTCGGAATAACTCGTTTGTCGTTGTGACTTTTCAATCGCTATTCCCTTTCCTGTGAATCTTATGGGAATGCATGTCTTGTAGTTCTCACCAGATCATCCTGGGAGTTTTTGTTTGAATTTTATTATCCTTCGTGTTTCGGACATGATTGTTCGATTTTTGTTGTCTCGATCATTTGTTTGTTCGGTTTTTGTTCTCGTTTCGTGATTGTTGAGCGTTCAGGCTCCTTCGTAATTCCCTTAAGTTCGGGAAATTAGTCTCGTTTTCGATCTTCCAACCTTTGGGCGGTGGAATTCCGTATTTGTTCAAAGAATCGCTCGCGTCTTGATCAATGTACCGTTAGGTTGGTCAATCGTATTGATTTTGTTCGTTGTGTTTTGCGATTGTTCGGATAATTGACTTGATTGTATTATCCATTTGATGACGCTTGTCATTTGTTGGTTTTATTATATCCCTAACGGCGACGTTGTGTTGGTCGCCGTGGAGCGTGTTTTCACGCCGTATATTCCTTTGTGTTGTTTGTAACATTTCGCCGTTGGGCGTTAGTTACGCATTCTTGTGTATCTCGTTGAGTTTTTCCTGGCGGGATATTTCTTCTCCCTACTTGTTTTAAGTTTCGGGACGAAACTTCTTTTAAGGAGGGTAGAATGTAATAACCCGTAATTTCGATTTCCGGTAATTTCTTTTTTTCGGCGGAAGTCCGTTTGGACGACTCGCTCATGACCGTTTCGTCATTCTGGGAATGATTAATTCTACACTTTTTGACATCCGAGTTCGTTTCGGTGTTGTTTTGTTGAGTTCCGTGCTTTTTAGCGACTTTTCCGCACTTGAGTTCGATTCTTGCGAATCTCGCTCAAACCGCCGCTTCGAGTTTCCGTAAGTCTGCTTTAACTTTGTTAGACGTGTTGTGAACTTCGGTTTCGTTATTTGATCACGTATCGTGATTTCCGCGTTTTGGGCCATTTTGTAATTTTTTGAAAGTTACGTATCCGTATCCGTAATTGTTGTCTCGACCCGCTTCTTGGTCGCGTATGATTAATTATTGTATTATGTTTTCATTTCGGGTTGTTGATGTCGTCCGCGAACTTTTCGTCGTGTTCGTTCCAGGCGCTTCGGAAATCGAGTCGCCGAGCCCTCGTGGTCTGCATCGCCGGACGGCTATGGATCGGCGGACGACAGGCACCGGCCGAACAGCGGCAGAACCGGCGAAGCGCACGCCACGGCCGGAAGGTCGCGCGCTAACCGGCAGTGTAGCGACGCTATCGGCCGCCTAACGACGCTATCGGTCCGGGCAGTGGGGTTACGAGGTTCGACTCGGTCAGATCGGCAGTAGCGCACGCCGCCGCTTGGCCGTAGCACACGCTAACCGCAGGGGTAGCGCACGCCGTCACCGACTAGCGTACGTTACTGTGGCGAGCTGCTTAGTCCAGAGGCTCTTGGACCGGATAAGTCACAAGGCAGCTTCCGGCCGTAGCGCACGGTTGCGGGAGTCGGGTCGGCAGGTTTGGTCGGCAGGTTTGGTCGGTGGTGCCGGGTCATGCGGGCCCTGGCCGAGGGTACTCGGCCGATACCGGCCGATAGCGCACGCTAGTCCGGGAAGGCTAGCGCACGCTAGTCCGGCCCAGTATAAATGTGACAGAGCAGTCACATTTTCATTCATTTCTCACTTCCTTCCTCTTCTATCCATGGGTGGCGATTCGAGAGTGGCGAAGCCATGTTGTTTGACAACAAATCCACGAAGTTCTTGAGTTCATAACATCAATCAATCATCCGTTATCATCCTTTGATCCAGCGAATCAAGGTAATATTACCTTAGAACCCTAATTTCGTGAATTTGGGGGGTTTTTGCATTTTTGTCCGATTCGTTCCGTGTGGTTGATTAATTCATGATGGGTATGATTAATATTAGTAGTATTCTTGTGTTTAACATCATTTAATCCATTGTTCTTCATCGAATCGAAGTATATTTCTTGATTTCCTTCGAATTGACTTTTTGGGGGATTTGTCCTCGATCTCGTTTTTCATCCGTTTTCGATGGATCGATTATGGTTAAATGATGTTGTTAAACATATTCTATGGATTGCATATCCATATTTCAACTTGGAATTCCGTTTTCGTGATTTGACGGAACGAATCGTGTTCTTGGCCGTTTTGGGGGAAATCCTTGAACCTTCGTCATTTGTTCTTTGAATTCAGCGGCTTTGGGTCATACTTCGGAATTCATTTTCGTTGTTATTGTTTTCGTTCGTAGTTCATTGTTGTGGATTGTCGTTCGGTGGAGTCGGCGAGTTCGTAGTCGGTTCGTGCCAACCTACTTCGACCGATTCTCCGCGTTGTGGTTATTCGAGGCAAGTACCTTGTCCATACTATTCTTGTTTTGTGGATATGATAATTAGTGATCATCTTGGTGTGTCTGTTTATTTGTTTGAAATGAGTTTTCAAAAGATTCGGCTAGCCTCGTTAAAGTCTCACTTTCAAAACGTGTGTGTTTTGTAAATTTCGTAGGTTGTAAGTGACTACGTGAATCCTTTAGATATATTTGGTGTTGATGTTTCGCTTGATAATGCGTGCGTACGTATATTGCTTATTTCCGCCGCGTTATGGTTGACGAGCGTGTTGTTATTTATTCGTGTGGTCGTGGACTGACGGATGAATTATGTGAACTGGTGTATTGATTTGATAATTGTTACACGATTGACTGTGTGCTTGATGTTTGTGACAATGTAAATACTTGTTATTGAGAGACGTCATATCCGGGAGCCTCTGAGGGCGGGGCGTGTACTCCGGCCTGGTGTACACTGCAATGTGCGGCTCCATATGGGTGGTGAACGCCGGTGTTACATAATGCGTGTGTCAAGGGGTGGCTCTTGCGGGAGTGATCGCCGGCGCAGTAACATGTTCAAGGAGCGGCCAACATAGTGGAGTGAACGCCGGTGCACAGGTGCGCAGTGGAGGCGCCTGGCAGGCTTATTGGTTACGGATATTTGAGTGATAGCTGTTGTTGCCCAAAATATTTATCCGAAGATTAATACTGCTGGAAGACGGACAACAAACAACAATTGCGGGAGCACTTCCGAGAGTAGATAAATAATACAAGATTTGCCGGGTTTGTTAGGCCCGGGCTTGAATGCTCTCGCGAGATGTTATTAATACGAATATTCGTGGATACAAGTATTAATGAGAGAAATCTAAATACAATGAGTGTAAAAAGACTCTGTTAATCCGGCTCTTGAGCGAAGCTCGGTGTTCTTCGCCCATTGTAATCACTTGGATGAGATAGGCCGGGAGAAGTAAGACCGAAAGATAGCTGTTGCCAAGAGTTGGATGTTATCCAAGTGTAAGTGTTTGCTTCTGTATGGTGTGCTTGAATCGCGATATTGCTGAGTGAAAATACAAGTGTAGGCTGCCTTCTTTATATAGGGGTTGAGGTGCCTTGTCCCTTAGTGGGCGATCGCCTTTCGGCCATTAATGCAATGGGGCGATCGTCCTAAAGGTCACGTGGGCTGCCTGCCAAAAGTCCATAGATCCAAATGGCACTAGCCGAGTGGCCCAATGAGGAGCCGGCACGCGTCCTAAGTACATCACAGAGGTCCCACTTTGTTACTTTCGGACTTTGTCGTGGTAGGTGACAGCCGTGGTCACCGCCTCGTCCGGCCTCCTTTCGCAGTCCGGGCCCCGTTGGTAGGTAGGTGAGGTAGGTGACAGTTTGTCGGGCCGCCTTTTGCGGATCTCGCACGTGGGTGCCGTCCTGTTGCTCGGCCTTGGCCGACTGGATGGCCATCGCCCAGATCGTCATGATGCGGTCGCCTCTAGCCGATCATCCGAGGTCGCCATCGGCCGGTGGATGGAGGTCGGCATTGGCCGGCCGCCAAGGGTCGGTCGGCAAAGCGCCGAGAGATGATCGTCCATAAGTCGGTCGCTGAAGTTTGCCGCCAGCGCCGACCGATGATCGTTTGGATGTCGATCGCCGACACCGGACTTGTCCCGGGACCTTGGTGGCGATTCATGCTTGTCTTCCGGCTAAGGCTAGGTCGTCGGCCGCTGGTCAGATCCGCCAGCCGCTCGGCGATAAGCAGCCTGGCCGCCTCGGAGGCGATCGCCGGTCGGAAGGTGTTAAATCTTGACACAACAATTGCCCCCCAACTTGCTCCTATGTTGAAGACATGGGGCGAGGTGGTTCTTGCTGGCGACCTTGCCGAGCTGACTTACGATTTCGGACTTGGGCTACCATGGTCGATTGGCTTAGCTATCTTTCGGTCCTGTACCTGCAAAAACAACATTGGCCGATCCCCCATGGAAACTTGGTGGTTTCGTTTTGTTTGAGGAATCGTGCACAGTCGCGGAGATCGATGGACCGACCCCATGACCGTGTCTTGGTGCGCGAAGACAATGAGTGTCTCGTGACTCACTTTATTATGAGGGTCCTCTGTTAGCCGCGCCGCCTCGTATTTAAACGAAGGGCGTGCGGTCTCGCCTAGAGGAGTCCTTGCGCGGCGTCGGATGAATCAACTCCACGCCCGCGGCTTGTTAGCTCTGCTTCCACCTCGGCCAGCCATGGAGATGGCCGACCTCGACGGTGTACGTTGAGACGGGGATTGTGGTATGTGTCCACTGATTAATGTTGGAGAGCCCTCAGACTACGCCGGCCTCGTATTTAAACGAAGGGCGGGCGATCTTGGCCGAAAGGGACCTTGCATGGCCGAAGCAGCCGGTTCCATCGACTGCCAGGACCATGGCTTTATGATGTGCGGTGGAGGCGATCTTATGCCTTAGTGCGTCATGTTATATGCTGGACTGTAGATGGCGATTGTGTCCTCCGGATTGCGGATGATGTAGCGTGATGATCGGCGATCGGGCCGGAAGACTGGCGATCGTCGCTCGGCTGCCGATCGCTTATTCGTAGGTCGATATTGGCGATCGGGCGGGAGATCGTCGTCCGGGTGCCGATCGCACGCCACTGTGCTAAGAAGAAACCTTTGCCTGGCCAGAAAATCTGCGGCTCTTGCCCGGAAGGCTGCGTAGGTCGTAGGTTGGGTCTTCGTGAGATGCCTGAACATAGGCGAAAAACCCTGAAATCCTCCTAGGACCGCGTAGAGGGCGGTCTCATCGCTTATGGGCTCGCCATTTAGGATGATTACGTCTACCCGGTCGATGTAGTCCGAGTCGGACTCTTCTTCTCCCTGCTTGATTTGCATCATGCGGAGGGGACCTTCGGGCCGGACGACCCTGGTGGCGAAGTACTCCGTGAAGACGTGCGCCAGCTCGTTAAAGGAGCCAATGGACCGAGGTGGCAATGAAGCGTACCACCGGTGGGCGAGGTCGTCCAGCGTCAGAGGGAACATTCGGCATCTGGTCGCGTCAGATGCCCCGCACCCGGTCATGTAGATGTTGAACTTCCTCAGGTGCACTTGGGGGTCCGATCGCCCCTCGTACATGGGTGTTTGCGGGGGAGCGATCTTATGCTGCACGGGGGCGAGCTCGATGTCGATCGTGAGCGGCTCGCTTGGCCCGGCGATCGTCTTCTTGGCGCCTGCCCTGGATTCCAGGAGCGCCTTCATGTCGTCGAGTTGACGTTGCATCGCAGCCATCGCCGTGGCTTGGTCGCTTGCAGATCGGCTTTGTGAGCAGGAGCCGAGGCGATCGTGTACCGATCTCCGGCTCACGCGCCGGCCTGCACTCGGCGAGGGGGAGCCGACGGCTAGGGCGCCCGGGAACAGGTAGGCCGAGCTTCGTGACGGACTCAAACTCCGTCGCCTCGTAGCCGGGCCGGATCGCCCGTGAGCTGTGTCGGGTCACCGCCTGTGCGATCAAGACAGAGGTGCCCTGGCCGGGCGAGCGCCTCTTCCCGCGGACGGAGCCTCACAGCGATCGCTCGGCTGACGCCTTGAGCTTCCGCTTGGACTTCCGGCGGACGGCCGAGGGGGCGATAGCAGGAGGCGCGTTGAGAGCACTCCGTCGCTCCTGTAGGACGGCCAGGGCCCCTTCGATCTGTTCCTTGGTTTGGAACCGATCGAGCGAGTGGCTTGGGCCGCCGTCCAGGGACGGGATCGAGCGTCTCTGACCGCGGCGGCTACCTTCCACCATCGGCTGTGGCTCGGACTGGGACGGAACAGGGGGTTTGGCCGGCTAGTCAGCGGCTTTCTTCGGCGCGGAGGCGGAAGACATGATTTCTGTAGGATTTCTTTGAAGTGCAGTAAGTGTCACTTCAAGTATCTGCCCCGAGAACAGTGAGTGTTCTTCGGAACGGTAAGTATAAAAATTCGAGGGTTGGATCCCCTTCCTCTAGCGCCAATTGTTGTTGCCCAAAATATTTATCCGAAGATTAATACTGCTGGAAGACGGACAACAAACAACAATTGCGGGAGCACTTCCGAGAGTAGATAAATAATACAAGATTTGCCGGGTTTGTTAGGCCCGAGCTTGAATGCTCTCGCGAGATGTTATTAATACGAATATTCGTGGATACAAGTATTAATGAGAGAAATCTAAATACAATGAGTGTAAAAAGACTCTGTTAATCCGGCTCTTGAGCGAAGCTCGGTGTTCTTCGTCCCCGCCGGTAATCTGCTGGATGAGATAGGCCGGGAGAAGTAAGACCGAAAGAGAGCTGTTGCCAAGAGTTGGATGTTAGCCAAGTGTAAGTGTTTGCTTCTGTATGGTGTGCTTGAATCGCGATATTGCTGAGTGAAAATACAAGTGTAGGCTGCCTTCTTTATATAGGGGTTGAGGTGCCTTGTCCCTTAGTGGGCGATCGCCTTTCGGCCATTAATGCAATGGGGCGATCTTCCTAAAGGTCACGTGCTGCCTGCCAAAAGTCCATAGATCCAGCCGGCAGCTAGCTGAGTGGCCCAATGAGGAGCCGGCACGCGTCCGGAAGTACTATCACAGGAGGTCCCACTTTGTTACTTTCGGCGGACTTTGTCAGGGTAGGTGACAGGCTGTGGTCACCAGTCTCGTCCGTCAGCTCCTTTCGCAGGTCTGGGCCCTGTTGGTAGGTGAGGTAGGTGACAGGTTTGTCAGCGCCTTTTGCGGATCTGCACGTGGGTGCTGTCCTGTTGCTCGGCCTTGGCCGACTGGATGGCCATCGGCCCAGATCGTCATGATGCGGTCGCCTCTAGCTGATCATCCGAGGTCGCCATCGGCCAGTGGATGGAGGTCGGCATTGGCCGGTCGCCAAGGGTCGGTCGGCAAAGCGCTGAGAGATGATCGTCCATAAGTCGGTCGCCAGAAGTCGGTCGCCAGGCGCCGACCGATGATCGTTTTGGATGTCGATCGCTCGACACCGGGACTTGTCCTGGGACCTTCGGCTGGGCGATTCATGCTTGTCTTCCGGGCTAAGGCTAGGTCGCCTGGCCGCTGGTCGGCAGATCTGCCTTGGCCGCTCGGCAGTAAGTCGGTCGCTCGGCCTCGGAGGCGATCGCCGGTCGGAAGGTGTTAAATCTTGACACAACAATAGCTAAGACCCCGTTACCGAATGATTATCATATTTCAAAATTCTCTCAACTCTTTTCAAATGCTGGTCTCGATATAGACCGTGAGTTATGTTTTCTGAAAGTGTGTTTCAACTTGTTTAAAAATGTTGGTAGCAGGGTTAATTGACCAAGGACATTTGACGAGATCTCCGAGGGTTAATTAATCAGGGGTCTTGAGCAGTTTTTGGGCGAACGAAAGGCTGTGTCCTTGATTATACTGTGTTGACATTTTGTGTTTTGGGTCGAGGACCCCGTGTTATGTTGAGATGTTTGATCTCGTGTTGATATTATTTGGATTGGGTCGAGAACCCCGTGGGAAATATTTGTGAAGACTCGCTTGTGTTGATTGAATGGTTTTCTTGCAAATTGCTTTCCGCCTATTGGTCGAGGACCCTGTTGATTTTGGAATGAGTAGGATTTGATAACCCTAAATTGTTTTCTATTAAAACTCTCGATGGCACTTTAAACGGTTTTATAAATTGTTTTCCCTTGATTTGTGATCTTTCGGTTTTGAAGTGTTTTACCCAAATTCATGCCTCGGGAAGTACTTTTCGTTACGTTGAATCTTTGAGGATTTCTTGGTTATTGTTAATCATGAAATGTGAATTGTATGGCTCGTATTTGCACTTTGTTCTTGCACTAGCAAAACAGTGGAGTTTTGCTAACCCCCGAGTATTCGGGGGGTGGATGTCTATTTTTGCATTCAGGTTTTGGAGCATAGCACAGGGTCGGCACTAAGGATGATGAAAGATGAACGATACTAATCACACGAGTATCCGTTGATGTCGTATTGGTCTAGTTGTATTTTCTTTTCCGCTGCAGTATCTTTTCCCCATTATACGGGAGTTTATTGTATTTTGACCCCTGCGTGGGTATGTGTTTGGAATTGAGTTGAATGTTATTATTGAAAGACCAAGTCGATCTACTGGGTCATTTTAGCCTCAAAGGCGATGTTTAGATGTTTGATTTTAGTTATCAGCCTGGTAGATTCTCGAGGAGAGGGTCTACGGCGTGTAATATCCCTGAGCGGATTGGGGGTGTTACAGTAACTACCAGTAAATAAAGAAACATTCATTTGCCTTATATAAATGGTTTACATAATTACAAGTACAATGCCCTCACTCAACAACCTCTGAGTGGCATTCGAGGGCATAATCCTAACAATCTCCCACTTGCACGCAATGCCACACACTATGGTATCTTATACCCATGTTCTCCAGATGATGCTCCAAGCTAGTCTGAGAAAGTGGCTTGGTCAGTGAATCGGCGACGTTGTCGGCCGAGTCTACTCTGTGCAGCACAATGTATCCCTTGCGAACAAATTCTCTTACGAGATGATACTTCCTCTCAATATGTTTGGTGCTGTTGTGAAACCTCGGCTCCTTAGCCTGCGCTACAGCTCCGTCGTTGTTGCAGTACAGCGGACCAGGCAGCTCAGCACATGGTATCACTTGAAGTTCTCCCAGAAACTTCTTAATCCAGAACCCTTCCTTGGAAGCCTCCGAGGCTGCTTGATACTCAGCCTGACAGGTGGAATCAGCAGTCGCGCTTTGCTTGGCACTATGCCAAGATACTGCTCCTCCATTAAGAGTAAATATGTAGCCAGAAGTGGACATCGAGTCGTCCTTCAGTCCTTGGAAGTCTGAATCAGTGAATCCCACCACATCCAAATCTCCACCGCCATACATAAGAACCATATCTCTCGTTCTTCTCAAGTACTTGAGAACGTTCTTTCTGACGATCAATGTTCCCTACCTGGGTTTGCCTGAAACCTACTCACCACGCTTACAGCATGCGCGATGTCAGGTCTTGTACACAACATAGCATACATAAGGCTACCCACGGCCGAAGCATATGGTATATTACTCATTTCCTTTCGTTGTTCCTCACGTTGAGGACACATTTTCAAAGAGAGTTTTATTCCATGTTGCATCGGTAGGAACCCTCTTTTAGAATCATCCATCTTAAATCGCTTTAAGATTTTATCTATATAGACGGCTTGGGAAAGACCTATTGTTCTCTTCACTCTATCCCGGTAGAGTCGAATACCAAGAATATAGGTAGCTTCTCCCAAGTCTTTCATGGAGAAATTACTCGAAAGCCAAGCTTTCACAGAACTGAGCATTCCCACACCATTTCCTATTAGTAGAATGTCATCTACATATAGTACTAAGAATGCGATCTTGCTCCCACTAACCCTCTTGTATACACAAGGTTCCTCCTCATTTTGCATGAAGTCAAACTCTTTGACTGCCTCGTCAAAACGAAGGTTCCAACTACGCGACGCTTGCTTCAGTCCATAAATGGAACGCTAGAGCTTGCACACTTTCTGAATATCGACTTCGGACACAAAGCCTTTAGGCTGCTCCATATAGATTTCCTCCTCGAGGAATCCATTAAGGAAAGCCGTCTTTACGTCCATTTGCCATATCTCATAATCGTGGTAGGCAGCTATAGCAAGCATCATGCGAATAGACTTGATCATGGCTACGGGCGAGAAGGTATCGTGGTAATCGATCCCTTCCTTCTGGGTATAACCCTTCGCCACAAGCCTGGCCTTATAGGCGTCAACCTTGCCATCACCATCAGTCTTTTTCTTGTAGATCCACTTGTTCCCAATAGGCACTATGCCCTTGGGGCGGTCTACTAGATTCCAGACCTGATTGACATGCATCGAGTCTATCTCAGCTTCCATAGCTTCACGCCATTTCGCGGAGTCTACATCCACCATCGCTTGGTCATAGGTCGTCGGGTCGACCTCTTGGCTATCACTTGGAACCTCATGGAGTCCCAGCTCCTCCAAGTGCACAAGCACATACCTCTCAGGTAAATGAGACACCCTACTAGACCTACGAGGTGGTTGTACTTGTGTTTCAGAAGGTTCGGTTCCAGTTTCTTGCACAGGTGTCTCCTGAGGAGTTTCATTATATTCTTCTAAAGAAATACTTCTACCTGCTCCGCCTTCCTGAATGAACTCATCTTCCAGGAAGTGTGCTTGTAAAGCAACAATGATCCTTCGATCTTCGGGCATGTAGAATAGATATCCCATCGTCCCAGATGGGAATCCAATGAAACGTCCCTTCGCAGACCTAGCTTCCAACTTCTCCACCTTAGTCTTCTTGACATAGGCGGGACATCCCCAAATCCTAATATGATTAAGACTTGGTTTCCTTCCCTCCCACATCTCATGTCGAGTTTTAGGAATAGATTTGGAAGGACATCTGTTCAAGATATACACAGCAGTCAGGAGTGCATACCCCCACAGGTAAATCGGCAAGTCAGTATAGCCTAACATGGAACGGACCATGTTCAACAAGGTCCGGTTCCTTCTTTCTGACACACCATATAACTGAGGAGTACCTGGAGGTGTTAGTTGTGAAACTATTCCATGTTCCTTAAGGAACTCGTCAAACTCCGTACTCATATACTCGCCACCTCGGTCCGACCGAAGTGCTTTGATATGATTACCAGTTTGTTTCTCGACTAGGGCCTTGAATTCCTGGAATTTCTCAAAGGCCTCGGATTTATGTTTCATTAAGTATACATAACCATACCTAGTATGATCATCTGTAAACGTAATGAAATATTGATATCCGTCACGTCTCGCTTCAAAGCACCACATACGTCGGTATGGATTAATCCCGCTTATCGCGGCTCTTTCAAATGTCCTCGTGAAGGGGACTGAGTCATTTTGCCTTTAAGGCAAGATTCACAAGTAGGAAAGGGATCTGATCCCAATGGACCCATAAGTCCATCTTTTTCCATCTTGTAAACCTTGGTCTGACCAACATGATCAAGTCTAAGATGCCATTTCAAAACTTGATTGGTTTCATCCCTACCACGTTTTCTAGTCATAGTATTCACAACTACTTTGTTGCTGAGATTTAGATGATACAATCCATTCAACAATGTAGCAGTACCCACTAGTTTATTTCTAAAATAAATTTTGCAGGAACCATCACCAATGAAAAATGAAAAGCTTTTTCGGTCCATGACCGGAATGGATACAATGTTTTTATGCCCCTTGGGAAAAACAAGTACATCTTCTAAAGTCAAAACAAAGCCGGATTCTAAACCCAAAAGAAGTGATCCTATGTCGGTCGCCTCGACACTATGCCCGCTTCCGACTGTGATCATAACTTCTCCAGCTCCAAGCTTCCTACTTTGTTTTAGATCCTGATTCACGGTACAAATATGAGAACTAGCACCAGAATCCAGTATCCAGGAAGTAGAAAATACAGTAGCAGAACAATTTGTTTCCAAAACTAAAAGTTCTGTACCTGAAGTGCCATGAAGAATCGGACAGTCTCTAGCCCAGTGGCCCATCTCACCGCACTTGAGACAAGCATCCTTCTTCTTCTTGTTCTTCGGAACCATCGGGGCCTTGCCCTTACCCTTAAGGTCCTTAACTTGTGGTCTAATTTGCTTCTTGGTCTTTTTCTTCTTGTTCTTAGACCTCCGAGGTCCAGAAGAAATCACGAGCAGACTCCTTCATCCGTGGAGTCTTCATCTGCGACTGAGCGGTCACAAGTTTGTTCATTAGCCCAGCTAAATTACATGCAATCTCATTGCAGTTGAAGTTCATAACAAACTGTGAGAAGGAATCAGGGAGAGACTGTAGGATAAGGTCGGTTTGGAGAGAAGTATCCATTTTAAAATCAAGAGCCTCCAATCTCTCGATCATGGATATCATTTTGAGGACGTGTTCCCCAACCTTCTCACCTTCCTTCATCCTTGCACTGAACAGTTGCTTGGATATCTCATATCTAGCAGTTCTGTTGTGCTCACCATAAAGTTCGGTTAAGTGAGATAGAATCTGCCTAGCAGAAGTCATTTTCTCATGAGCTCTCTGAAGCTCATTAGACATGGAAGACATCATATAAGCACGGACTTTCACGTCCCAGTGCCTCTATACTGAGGACAATCATCAAATTGCGGAGCCAATCCACAAAGTTAGGTCCCATTAAGGTGTTCTTTTCGAGTAGAATTGCGAGTGGATTCATTGTCATATTGAGTTATGTCTGCATTAAGCATAACAGATTAATTAGTGACTTGTTATATTATGTTCTGAGTATAGAATTAAGGTCTTTTCTATTCTTGTTACCCAGATCCCACTATTTTTATCGGAATAACACACTCCCATGTGAAATCCGGAAGTATCGTCGCTCTACTTCATAGTGGTGATCGAGTTCTTTATAAATCTTAATAGAGGGCAACCGAACAGGTTTCTAGTCTATTAATTTTCATAAAGTGGTGTCCAGCACCAACCCATCTAATGGATGATTCGATCTTCTTTTTCCCCTTGTTCACTCCCCTCAACCTATACGGTTTCTATGGTTCGTGAACAAGTTAAGTTTATACCATCGACGCAAATCAGTTTCACAATTGAATCTTATCCGGCAACCTATCAGGTTTCTAGGAATAAAATTTGCTCCAACCGAAGGCATCCAATGCGCTCTCGGTAATTTATCCGTCCTCCCCGAAAGACTACCCCGATAACTCGGAAGCATAGTGTAATACCCAAGATTTCTGATATGTATTTGTAACTCGTAACTTTGTAATTGTGCACTTTGATCTGAGTATTTTCTCCGTATTTCATAATCCGATGTTGTTGAGCGTATGATTTCGTGTATGTGATTTAAATTGTAATTCTGCGCATGTAGCGCACGCTATCGGCTATGTGTAGCGTACGCTAACATGGATCCATAGCGCACGCTACAAAAGAACATTAGCGCACGCTAGGCATGGTCAATTTGATTGAGACGTGTGGTAGGTGAGATTTGGCCGGGGATCTTGGTCGGATTGTGTCGGGATGAACCTGGACGGCTTTCGGGAAATGCCAAGTCAACGCCTTAGCGCACGCTACAGGCATGTGCATAGCGCGCGCTAAGTGCTGAGTACAGTAAAGTCAGTAGCCGTTAGCGCACGCTACGAGCAGGGACTAGCGCGCGCTAATGACCATTTCCTATAAATAGGACATCATCCTTTTCGTATTTTCATTCTTTTCTTTTCCCACATTCGAATTCTTATACTTAGAGTATAACTTCCTACATCCTAAACACCTCATATCAACATCCTAGCTCGTGATTGAAGATTGTAGATCATTGAGGATTGGTGTTCGAGCCTTCAACATTGGATTCTTCGATTTTCTCCTTATTCTTCACTACTTTGAGGTAGGTGATTCTTCACCAATATTAGTAGTGTTCTTAGGGGCGTTTGATCATGTTTTGATAGCCAGTTATTTCGTTTATAATCGATCATCACATGTTAGAAGGATACTTTTGACGTATCGGCACTATATATCGTATGAACCTTTGAACCGTTTTAGTATATGGACTCCTAAGCATTTTCAAAACCGATTTGTGATCAGTAGACGGATATTACCTAGTTGTTACGCTTTACACATTGGAATCATGCGTTTTGGAACGTAGGATGAACGGAACTTAGAATATTTTCTTGAAGATCTAGATGAACTATGGTGTTGTGATGATTATACATATCTTTGTATCTCATAGTCGTTTAGTACGTAAAGAACTTTCACAAACCTTATTAGCATGCTATGCTCGGGGATGACTTGTATTATCACCATAGAATTCATGAGCTCATCACCATTAGATCCAATTTTCTACCAGTAATAATCTGCCATGCAAGGTTAGCGCACGCTAACATACGAAAGTTAACGTGCGCTATCGGGGATAAGTTAACGCACGCTACGTGTGGTACGTAACGTACGTTATGATATCAGCCGAGTCAGTCGGCTGATCAGAGAGAACTGTCAGTCTGTGGCTAGCGTACGCTAGGCTTATACGATAGCATACGCTAACAGGCAGGCTTAGCGCACGCTACATAGAGTACGTAGCGTACGCTAAGTGGTTCAGGCAGATTGCATATTTTGAGCTTTTGGGCCGTAGATTGAATTGTTAGGCAATCGTTCGACTTGAGATGATTTGTATATCATTTCTTTTGTTAAGGTTCGAGCTTGCTACGTTGATCGAAGGAGGCGGCCTTCGAGTGTGTTGAGATCATCGAAGTATTTCGTTCTTGCCATCTTCGAGGCAAGTATCGTAATGTGTTAAAATTGATATTTTGAGCATGTTTATGGCTTGTTCATGTTGTTGAACATGGAAATTAATTTGTTGAATTGTCATGATATTCGTTATCTAGTATTTGTATGTTCATGTTGATGAACATAATGATTTGGCATATGTGTATGCATGAGTTGTATTTGTGTACGTTGTACGATCTATGCTGAGGGCGCTGGATCGGATGTCCACCTCGTGTTGGTCCGACGGGATCATCTTGGGATCTAGGCTGAGGGCGCTGGATCATTGGAATACCCTTGCTGTGTTAATGGAATCTTGTGGATTCGCATTATCGGATTCCGGTAGCGGAAGTCCATGTGATGTATCTTGTTATGTATTGTTGATGCATATTTGATTCGCTTAAATGATACTTGTACTAGCATCGTTTTGCTAACCCCTTCGGGGGTGGACATATGTTTTGATGTTCAGGTAGCCGAGGAGCAGGGAAACAGCCACAGTACCGACGTGATGACGAAGGGGTTCAGTGATGTTTGTTTGTTGTTGTTGGTGATTTGTTTTCTTGTTTTGATTTCAGTACTCGAGTACGCGTGTCGTATTAATATCATTTCGATATGGTTGTATTAATTCCTCGTTGAACCAGTTGAATGGTTTTGTAAACTTGAATTTCCGCAGTATTGATGTCTTATATTTACATTTCTTTTAAATCAGCCTTGTAAATCCTTACTTAAAGGGTTTACGGCGCTGGAATTATTCCGAATATCTCGGGGTGTTACAGAATATGGTATCGGAGCTAAGATTCATGGATATCTTGGCAGTCGGGTTTTAGTTGGGTCTGTTTACATTATTTGATTTACGGGCCGTTCGTAACATCACTGTTCAGCCAAAGTCGTCATGCGGACTGTGGTTGTAAGTCTCCTAATATCTTATACTACCGTTTTACTTAATTACTGTTTTGTGAGTATTGACGGGTTTTATTTCGAAAACTTTGTCCTGGATATTGAGGAATTGTGTTTACAGTATGTTGAGAGGAGGACGTAGACGCGGACGCGGACGGGGTAACATGAGACAGGAGGATTCCGCAACTACCCCGGAATTATCAGCTAGTCGAACCGATTCCCATTCTGGAGGGCAGCAAGGGTCAGCGAATGACGACGCAAATCCTAACATGCCGGGAGTGCTTCAACAGGTGGTGGGGCAGATAAACCAGTTTGCCCAGGTAGTCGACCGCATGCAGACGGCGATGGGACAGCAGCACCACGAGGATAACCGGGGAGACAGATGGCTTGCTGAGGTGGTTAAATTGCACCCGCCAAAATTTGACGGATCTGCTGAGGCAGTTACTTGGGACCACTGGCTCAAGGAGTTAGAGAAGATATTCGCGGGTCTTAACTGTCCCGAGGACCGGAAGGTTCCCATTGCCCAGTATTTTCTGACTGGGGAGGCCTTTGATTGGTGGGAAGCTATTCGACCCGAGAATCATAATGCGGAATGGACGGAATTCAAATTAATGATGGAAGCACAGTATTGTCCTCGTCCAGTTAGAGAGGCAAAGATCCGAGAGTTTTTCTCACCACAGAGTTCGGAAGCATCTGTGACAGATGTAATCAAAACTTTTAATCATCAGCTGACTTGTGTGCGACACTTGGTGAAACAGGCGTAAAAGATTTTTCATTTCGATATGCGGATGAAGCGGAGATTGAGTACATGTCCGGGTTCGAGTGTACTACGTTGCGACAGTATCAAGACAAAGCGCTGGCCTACGACATGAAAGAGGCGGCGGTAGAGAAATCAGTGGAGGCAAAGAAGCAGAAGGTGACCGGCAACTTTTCAGAAAACAAGAGTGGTGGGCCCCGCAAGGGCCAGCCTTCCTTTTATTCGGCTAGGAAACCTCCACATCCTTCCAGAGGTGGAAAGAAGTTCCGGACTACATCGGCAGTTCCGGACGCATCAAAGAAATGCTACAATTGTGGTCGAGCAGGGCATATTCGACGTGACTGCCCCGCATCTTCTGTGACTTGCTACGATTGTGGACAAGAAGGACACCGCGCGGCTTTCTGTGGAGTTGCTACTAGGTCTTTTGGTACTCGCACTCCAGCGCCAGTTCCGAAGGAGATAAGTGTGAACCAGACACAACAGAGTGGGTTTCTGCAGCAGAACGTCGGGAAGAGAGAGACATCCAGTGTTAGGTCCGTTCCTCCGCGCCTGTACGAGATGAGGAAATCTGATGATCAGAACACTGCTGTTGCATCAGGTACAATTCAGATCCTTTTGCAACCAGTTAGTGTTTTATTCGATTCCGGAGCTACACATTCCTTTGTATCCTTGAACTGTGTAAATCGTTTAAAAATCTCGTGCTTATTTGATTGTGAACCATATGTTGTGGGTTTGCCGAGTGGAGAGAGAATTATGGGAACCCTAGAGGCTAGAGATTTTCCAGTGTCTATAGGAGGGAGAGATTGGCCATCGAATCTTATTGTAGTTGACATCTACGGTGACGATTTAATTCTCGGAGACGATTGGCTCAACCGCTATGGAGCTATTCTGAATTACCGAGAGAGTCATTTCTATCATTGCTGATGACGGATCTGAACACTTATTCCAAGGATGGAGACCAGGAAGCTCGGGAGTATTGATCAAAGCAATGAAAGCCGTGAAATTACTGAAGCAGGGATGTCACGGACTTTGGTGCTATGCCATGAGGAATGAGGAAGGAGTAGAGCTCTCGTCTATTTCAGTTGTGAATGAGTTCTCAGATGTATTTCCTGACGAACTACCTGGGTTACCTCCGCAGAGAGAAGTAGAATTCACTTTCGAATTAGAGCCTGGAGCAGCTCCTATTTCCAGAGCACCATACCGCATGGCGCCAACCGAGATGTATGAACTCAAGAAGCAACTGGAGGAATTGTTACAGAAGGGCTATATTCAACCTAGCGTTTCTCCTTGGGGAGCGCCCGTTCTCTTTGTCCGGAAGAAAGACGGATCCCTCCGACTGTGTATTGATTACAGGGAGCTCAACAAGATGACGATCAAGAATAAGTACCCTATACCTCGGATCGACGACTTGTTTGATCAACTGCAAGGGGCAAGGGTATTCTCGAAGATTGACTTGCGATCAGGATACCACCAGTTGAGAATTAAGGAATCGGATATACCAAAGTCTGCTTTCAGGTCCCGGTACGGGCATTATGAATTCGTAGTGATGCCGTTTGGACTTACCAATGCTCCTGCGGTATTCATGCAATTGATGAATCGGATATTCTTGGAATACTTGGATAAATTTGTGGTCGTCTTCATTGATGACATCTTGATATATTCGCAGGACGCAGAGGAGCATGCCGAACATTTGCGTGTGGTATTGAGCACCTTGAGGAAGGAACAGCTGTATGCAAAGCTTTCAAAATGCGAGTTTTTGCTCAGGGAGGTAACTTTCCTTGGGCATGTGATATCAGCCGACGGAGTTCAGGTGGACCCAAATAAAGTCGAAGCAATCTTGGAATGGGAAGCCCCTAATAACGTGAAAGAAGTCCGGAGTTTCTAAGGACTTGCTGGATATTATCGCCGCTTTGTAGAGGGATTTTCCAAAATTGCTCGTCCGCTCACTCAGCTGTTACAGAAAACTCGAAAGTTTAAGTGGGATGAGAAATGCCAGGCTGGTTTTGATGAACTTAAGAAGAGAGGCGGCGGCAGCACCTATATTAGCATTACGGATGGAACCGATGGATTCATGGTGTCTGACGCTTCAAATCAGTGCAGGATGTGTGTTGATGCAAAGAGATAAGGTGATCGCCTATGCTTCTCGGCAGTTGAAACCATACGAGGTTAATTACCCGACTCATGATCTGGAGCTAGCAGCTGTAGTCTTTGCTTTGAAAATTTGGAGACATTATTTGTACGGCACTCATTGTCAGATCTTTCCCGATCATAAGAGCCTCAAGTACATTTTCAGTCAGAAAGAATTAAACATGAGGCAGAGAAGGTGGCTGGAATTGATCAAGGATTACGACTTGGAGATTCTCTATCATCCGGGGAAAGCAAACGTAGTAGCCGATGCATTGAGCCGTAAACCTGTTTCTCTTCGAGTGTTGGAAGCACTTACATCCCAAACTAGTATTCAACGGGAACTGATCCGCGAGGGGATTGAAGTATGGGCACCAGGAATCCAAGGGCAATTATATGTGATGGAACTGACTTCATCACTAGTCGAGGAGATCAAGTCTAAGCAGTTGAACGATTCTCTGATCCTTCGATTATGTGACGAAGTAAAGAAAGGAAAAGCCCCAGGATTCGTGTTACAAGACGATGGAGTTCTGAGATTTCAGAGTTGACTTTGCGTTCCCAATGATGATGATTTGAGACGGACTATTCTGAAGGAAGCTCACAGCGCGCCCTATTCTATTCACCGGGCGTGATAAGATGTATAAGGATTTAAAACAAAACTTCTGGTGGGGGAATATGAAGAAGGACGTAGCAGAGTATGTTTCGAGGTGCTTGACTTGTCAGCAAGTTAAGATTGAACATCAGCGACCCGCCGGAATGTTAAAGCCGCTTCCGATCCCTGAATGGAAGTGGGAGGACATCTCGATGGATTTCATCACCAGTATGCCAAGGACTAGAACGGTAATGAACATGATTTGGGTTGTAGTTGATCGACTAACCAAGTCGGCTCATTTCCTAGGGATTAACGATACATGGGGACCCGAGAGATTGGCGCGAGTATTTATTGCGGAGATAGTCAGATTGCATGGGACGACGAAGACCATTATTTCGGATCGAGATGGTTGTTTCGTGTCACACTTCTGGAAAGCAGTTCACAGGGATTTGGGGACTGAGCTCAGCTTTAGCACGGATTATCATCCCCAAATGGACGGTAATTCTGAAAGGACTATACAAACGGTAGAAGACATGCTTAGAGCTTGTGCATTAGATTGGTCAACTGATTGGGAAGTTCACTTGCCCTTGATCGAGTTCACCTATAATAATAGTTGGCATGCTTCTATTAAGATGGCACCATTTGAAGCTTTGTACGGGAGAAGATGCCGATCACCCCTGTGTTGGGATGATTCTTCGGATTTGATCGGGACGGAACCGGAATTGATAATTCAGACTCAAGAGAAGATAGCTTTGATTCGAGAAAGACTGTTGACTGCCTAGAGTCGACAAAAGTCTTACGCAGACGTACTTCGTCGTCCTCTAGAGTTCGACGTTGGGGAACATGTACTATTGAAGGTGTCTCCTACATGAGGGATTTTCCGTTTTGGGAGGAGAGGTAAGCTAAGTCCGAGATATATCGGACCATTCGAGATCCTCGAGAGAGTTGGAGATTTAGCATACAGGTTGGCCTTACCGCCATCGCTGAGTCATGTTCACAATGTGTTTCACGTATCCCAACTGCGGAAGTATGTACCGGACCCCAGTCACGTCATTGATTTCGACGAGATCGAGATAGCCAATGATGGCACCTTCGAAGAGAGACCAATCAAGATACTTGAGAGTCGGATCAAACAATTGAGGAATAAACCAATACACTTGGTTAAAGTACAATGGTCACGACACGGAGTCGAAGAGGCCACTTGGGAAACGGAGGACAGTATGAAGGCTAGATATCCAGAGTTGTTTTCATCTTAAGTTTCGGGACGAAACTTCTTTTTAGGGAGGAAGGATGTAATACCCGAGATTTCTGATATGTATTTGGAACTCGTAACTTTGTAATTGTGCACTTTGATCTGAGTATTTTCTCCGTATTTCATAATCCGATGTTGTTGAGCGTATGATTTCGTGTATGTGATTTAAATTATAATTCTGTGCATGTAGCGCACGCTATCGGCTATGTGTAGCATACGCTAATATGGATCCATAGCGCACGCTACAAAAGAACATTAGCGCACGCTAGGCATGGTCAATTTGATTGAGACGTGTGGTAGGTGAGATCTGGCCGGGGATCTTGGTCGGATTGTGTCGGGATGAACCTGGACGGCTTTCGGGAAAAGCTAAGTCAACGCCTTAGCGCACGCTACAGGCATGTGCATAGCGCGCGCTAAGTGCTGAGTACAGTAAAGTCAGTAGCCGTTAGCGCACGCTACGAGCAGGGACTAGCGCGCACTAATGACCATTTCCTATAAATAGGACAGCATCCTTTTCGTATTTTCAGTCCTTTCTTTTCCCACATCCGAATTCTTATACTTAGAGTATAACTTCCTACATCCTAAACACCTCATATCAACATCCTAGCTCGTGATTGAAGATTGTAGATCATTGAGGATTGGTGTTCGAGCCTTCAACGTTGGATTCTTCGATTTTCTCCTTATTCTTCACTACTTTGAGGTAGGTGATTCTTCACCAATATTAGTAGTGTTCTTAGGGGCGTTTGATCATGTTTTGATAGCCAGTTATTTCGTTTATAATCGATCATCACATGTTAGAAGGATACTTTTGACGTATCGGCATTATATATCGTATGAACCTTTGAACCGTTTTAGTATATGGACTCCTAAGCATTTTCAAAACCGATTTGTGATCAGTAGACGGATATTACCTAGTTGTTACGCTTTACACATTGGAATCATGCGTTTTGGAACATAGGATGAACGGAACTTAGAATATTTTCTTGAAGATCTAGATGAACTATGGTGTTGTGATGATTATACGTATCTTTGTATCTCATAGTCGTTTAGTACGTAAGGAACTTTCACAAACCGTATTAGCATGATATGCTCGGGGATGACTTGTATTATCACCATAGAATTCATGAGTTCATCACCATTAGATCCAGTTTTCTACCAGTAGTAATCTGCCATGCAAGGTTAGCGCACGCTAACATACGAAAGTTAACGTGCGCTATCGGGGATAAGTTAACGCACGCTACGTGTGGTACGTAACGTACGTTATGATATCAGCCGAGTCAGTCGGCTGATCAGAGAGAACTGTCAGTCCGTGGCTAGTGTACGCTAGGCTTATACGATAGCGTACGCTAACAGGCAGGCTTAGCGCACGCTACATAGAGTACGTAGCGTACGCTAAGTGGTTCTGGCAGATTGCATATTTTGAGCTTTTGGGACGTAGATCAAATTGTTAGGCAATCGTTGGACTTGAGATGATTTGTATATCATTTCTTTTGTTAAGGTTCGAGCTTGCTACGTTGATCGAAGGAGGCGGCGATCATCGAAGTATTTCGTTCTTGCCATCTTCGAGGCAAGTATCGTAATGTGTTAAAATTGATATTATGAGCATGTTTGTGGCTTGTTCATGTTGTTGAACATGGAAATTAATTTGTTGAATTGTCATGATATTTGTTATCTAGTATTTGTATGTTCATGTTGATGAACATAATGATTTGGCATATGTGTATGCATGAGTTGTATTTGTGTACGTTGTACGATCTATGCTGAGGGCGCTGGATCGGATGTCCACCTCGTGTTGGTCCGACGGGATCATCTTGGGATCTAGGCTGAGGGCGCTGGATCATTGGACGGGTTATTTCACCTCGTGTTGGTCCGACGGGATCATCTTGGGATCTATGCTGAGGGCACTGGATCATTGGAATACCCTTGCTGTGTTAATGGAATCTTGTGGATTCGCATTATCGGATTCCGGTAGCGGAAGTCCGTGTGATGTATCTTGTTATGTATTGTTGATGCATATTTGTTTCGCTTAAATGATACTTGTACTAGCATCGTTTTGCTAACCCCTTCGGGGGTGGACATTTGTTTTGATGTTCAGGTAGCCGAGGAGCAGGGAAACAGCCACAGTACCAACGTGATGACGAAGGGGTTCAGTGATGTTTGTTTGTTGTTGTTGTTGGTGATTTGTTTTCTTGTTTTGATTTCAGTACTCGAGTACGCGTGTCGTATTAATATCATTTCGATATGGTTGTATTAATTCCTCGTTGAACCAGTTGAATGGTTTTGTAAACTTGAATTTCCGCAGTATTGATGTCTTATATTTACATTTCTTTTAAATCAGCCTTGTAAATCCTTGCTTAAAGGGTTTACGGCGCTGTAATTATTCCGAATATCTCGGGGTGTTACACATAGCACATCCGGTTTGGATTTCAATTTCCCAAAAACTCGATGGAGGGAAGGAAAACCTTGAAACCTTATAAACTTAATAATTTATCGTGAGAGAATTTTCGCGATTAGCGTTACACTTTGCACATTAATCGTTTAAGCGCATTTGTGGCATTCATACAATATGAAACAACCATTCACAACCTAGTTGCTACCAACATGTGGTTCATGGACCGTTCCTAGAAAACAAAAACTCCGTAATCTAATTACAAGTCTTCGTCTTGAATCTTCGTCTTCTCGAAATGGATCTTCCTCCGGTCTTCGTCATTACATATAAATTTTACATTGAAAATTGCATCCTAGATACAATTTTTTCTAGTAAAATAAATAGGCTCAAAACGGCCTTTACAACCCAATCGAATAAAACGAACGATTCAAAAACTAAGTCCACGAACCACATCCCCATTCAAAAGCATTCATTCAATAAATACTAAATAAATGGAAAGTGTAGAGATACATTGATCCAATCAACAATACGAACCGATCCAATCGATTCACACAATCGGTAATATGATAACGTTCAAAATAATTCGGTCTACCATAAATATTCCAATTAATCAAATTTCCCTTATAAAATGAAATACCATAAATCATTTTAATCATATTAAATCCAATTTAACATGCGGGAGATTAATTTTCAAGAATACACGAAAAAATCGAGCCGGGGCGAAATTGGCTGCCATGGCCGAGTCATCGCCGGCAGATGCCGCAAACATGCAGCATGGTGATCACGATCGGCACTGCCGGCGGCTGCCCAGCAGCCCCGTGCGCGCTGCCCTCGGATACCGTGCCGCGGCCCACAAGATGGTGCGCCAGTGCCGCACCACGGGCCGCGGCCCCCGACTTCCGGACCCCTCTCGGACCGTCCAACGGCATTTCGGGACTAGTTTTTCGACCGGATATCCAATATCTATATTCTCCAACATTCATATCTTCAATATAAATCATATTTCCAAGAAATTAAGATTTATATTTAGACATAAACTTACGAAAAATATAACTACAACGAACGTAAAAACATATACCACGATTATGACTAAAATGATTCCAAATCATTCACCATCTAATCGAGCATTCCAAATGCTAATATCGTATATACGATCGCAAGACCTACGCTCCGATACCACTGTTGGGATTCGGTGCCTAAAACGAAGGCCCAGCAGAAGCGGTAAAACGAAAATTAATTCGATCTGAATCCCTACGAGGATTAATCGAGCTACGTATATACGAATATCAAAAATGAAATACAAGAGATACGAGAAACATACCCTCGTATTCCGTTGATTAAATGGATAACCTTCTCTTGAGCTATTCCTCAAGCTCATGAACGATCCAACGCCGAAAGCACCGCGTCTCTACTTGCCACGCGCCGGAAAAACGACCGGAATGACTAAACCTCGTTATCCTCCAAGGATACGGCTAGAACAAGGTTATAGAAGCTAAGCAACTCAAGATTATAACACTCTAAGTGTTTAATCTAGTATCTCTCTTTCTCACAAATATTTTTCTCCAAGAAAAAACTTATGAATGATGTGAAGATGATGATGAATAGTATGAAGCCTTGGAAAAAGCTTTTCCTCTCTCCTTCTACTTAACAAAAACGTGATCTCTCTTACAAGCAAGGAGATTTGGTCTTCTCTATATATTATCCATCAAATCCCCTCATATCTATCACCTTTTGACAAAATCACCTTAGGTGATATTTTGTCCCCTTGACAAAACATAAGTCTTCCACCAACATGTGGAGACTATGACCAAGGAAAAGGTAAGGAAAGAGGGGAGGCCATCTAGAAGGAGCCGGGCGAGTTCGGTCCGTTTCGGACTCCCGTGAGTCCAAACAGATAAACTCCGATTCCGTTCCGATGTATTTATATTGATTAATTAATCCAATTAATTAATCATATCAAATACATAATAACATAATTAATTTCTCCAAGAAATAATTATATTCATGAATTAAATTAATCACCCAGTAATTTATTTAATTCATTAGGCCGTAAATCAATTTATCCAATAAATCGATTTAAACATCTAATGTTCCAAAATTAGATATCCAATATCTAATATCCATAATGAGAGAATTAGCTTTATTCATTCCGTCAATCCTATCAAGGCGACTCTAGAGGTCCGTCTCGACCAAGAATGGGAGGAACCAAAGAGTAGTAGCACCACTGCCACTGCGGCCTACACTGTACCCCAACTGAGAACGAATGATTGGGATCATTAAAGAACCATTCTGTCGTGAATACCAGTATATGTATAAACCCTTCTTTCAAATGTCCCGATCAAGTTATAGGGTCACGGTCAGTCAAACCCTATCTGTACTTGACGCTATGCATGCGTTAATGCAAATCGAGATCATCGAGCTGTCGTGTATCTAATATGATGTGAATCAAGAAGCAGTCAGTCAGTCAGAAGAACTATACATTCCTGTGGGACCAATAACAAGATCACGAGCAAATGCGATAAAGAATTCATTAACAATGCTCGTGCAAAATCATTTTAATCAGACCGGTGATCATAAATATAATAACATATTAATTTGTGTTATTGAAGCCGTCACATGTTAGATTAAAAGTGTTGATGTCATCATTCCAAGCAATAAGCCTAACTGAAGATGCGATACAATTGAAAGCAGGCGTTGGAATTTCAGATACGATACATGTTCGTATTTTTATCATAACTTTCACGTCCGATATCCAATTGAGACAATTCAGGTGGATTTGGAAAGCTAAGAGGCAGTACTACAATTATCTAGAAGACATCAAGATCAAAATCCGAAGTCTAGGATCTGTTATTCTACTAAAACGACAACAGCATATTTTTCTTTAACTTTGTTTTCTTATTTTCAAAACTCAAGTCTTGGTCCTTGATTTTTGTCCCCTAAAAATGTGTTGACTCCTTAACTTATGGGTTGATTTGTCATGTTCAGATTTTAGGAGCTTTGAATGTTGAATTTATATTTTTTTAGTCTTTATTTTATAATTTTATATTGTAATAGTTGTAGGAATTTTGGCTATAAATAGCCCTCATTTTCATTTGTAAGGGCACCTTGAAATTTATCAAAATTGTGAGTGTTTGTGTTAACAAACTTTCTTCTTATTTTGTTGAGTGTGTCTCCAAAATATAAATCGTGATTTCAATTCACTTATCGAGGCGTTAGAAACCTCGTGGCGTGTTTGAATCGCACCTTAGGTTGCTACGGCGCGTCACGTAGAGGGCTTGAAGTAAAACAATCATTTGCTTAATATTGAACGATCTTGGGAACTAAAATCATACTAGCGATAGCGGTTACCACGGCACGTCGTGTGGGGTCGATCGATTGGCTTCAGAGCTCGGTTTTTTTTCCATTACTAAGTGGTTTCTATTTTCCTTCATTTTCATAATCTTCTTATCTTACCATCCTATTCTTTCTTTCTATCTTCTAAACCTTCCGTCTTCTTAATATAAAAAAAAAGTATACAAAAAAAAGTATACAAAAAAAAATATACAAAAAAAGTATACAAAAAAAAGTATACAAAAAAAAAGTATACAAAAAAAAAAAGTACACAAAAAAAAAAGTATACAAAAAAAATATATATACAAAAAAAAAGGTATACAAAAAAAAATTATACAAAAAAAAAAGTATAAAAAAAAATACCTATATATATAAATATACCTATTTATCACAAAGGTCGGTTCTACCACCACAGTGAATATATATACATATACATATCTATCACGAAGGTCGGTTCTACCACCACAGTGAATATATATACATATACATATCTATCACGAAGGTCGGTTCTACCACCACAGTGAATATATATATATATATATATATATTATATATATACATATACATATCTATCACGAAGGTCGGTTCTACCACCACAGTGAAATATAAAATAAATATAAAGCTGGAGTGCGGATTACCGCCCCTGTAAAATTAAATACTTGTCACAATACTAGCCTATATAATCACCTTGTGAGTTGTGGGACATTTATATAAAGCCGAGTGATTAAAGGCAAGAACAGTGCAAAAAAAAAAAGAGTGATACACGAGCGTTGAGTGATCGAGCGATATACGTGAGGATCTTGTGAGGACTAATTTGTGTGTGTGTGTCAAAAAAAAAGAGAGAAAAAAAAAGGGCAAAAAAAAAAAAGAAAAAAAAAGAAAGGCAAAAAAAAAAAAAGCCAAAAAAAAAAGCAAAGAAAAGGGCAAAAAAAAAAAAGAAAAGCCAAAAAAAAAAAGAGCAAAAAAAAAAAATTTCGAAAAACGATATTGAGAAAAATGAAGGAAACGAAGCCCTTCAGAACATACAAGAAATGCTCACCCAATTAATTAGAAGACAAGATCGACAAGAAGAAGCGATCAAAAATTTACAAAAAAATAAAGAGGATGAGCATCACCGTAGAAGAAGGAATCCGAGTCCCATCTCATATAGAGAGTACGAGGATGAAACATTCTCTGAGGATGGAACTTACCAAAATCGAGGAGGAAGTGGTCGAGGAGGTTGGAGAGAACAAGGTAGACGGTATGAAAGGGAAGGACGAAACGAGGAAGACCGAAGTATGGGAAATATAAAAATGAAAATCCCAGCCTTCGAAGGGCGGAGTGATCCCGACACATACCTTGACTGGGAGAGGAAGTTGGAAACTATATTTGATCGCCACAACTATGCTAGTACTAAGAAAATGAGGTTAGCAATAACCGAATTTTCCGAGTATGCCAAAGATTTGGTGGGACCAACTTGTGACGGATAGAAGGAGGAATGGAGAGAGGCCAATTAATAGTTGGGAGGAATTAAAGATTGTAATGCGTAGAAGATTTGTTCCTAATTATTATCATAAGGAACTATTTTCTCGCCTTCAATCCTTAAAACAAGGTTCAAGGAGCATAGAAGATTTTCGAAAGGAAATGGAGATGTTAATGATCCGGGCCGATGTGAGGGAGTCGAGGGAGGCCACAATGGCAAGATTTCTACATGGCATGAGGGCGGAAATCTCTAAAGAAGTTGATAAACAATACTATGTTGAGTTCGAGGACATGGTATATGCCGCGATCAAAATTGAGAGGAATTTGCGAAAGGGAGGCAACAATACTTACTCCACGGGGTACACAACTCCTTGGAAGACTCAAACGGGAAATCGAGACGTATCCAAGGGCAGTTTTGATAAAAGCACCATGAAGGGGAAGTTTGAGGTGGGGAGTACTAGTCGAACAAAACCCGAAGTCAAATCTACATCCGTAGAAAATACAAACACGAGAAACAGGGACATCAAGTGTTTTCGATGCCACGGACGAGGACACATTGCATCCCAATGCACTAATAAACGAGCAATGATACTTAGGGAGGACGGAGAATATGAAACGGATGATGAAGATGACGAAGAAGTGAAAGAAGAAAGTGATGAAGGGGAGCTAGAATTCGCACCCGCACTTGTCATTAGGAGGGTGTTGAATGTGAAGGCAAAGGAGGAAGAGAGCAACGATAACGAACAACGAGAAAATCTTTTTCACACTAGATGTTTTGTGAAAAATAAAAATTGTAGTGTGATCATTGATAACGGAAGTTGCACCAATGTGGCTAGTGCGATGCTAGTCGAGGGGTTAGAATTACCAACAAGGCGACATCCTAAGCCTTATAGACTTCATTGGCAAACGATTGCGGAGAGGTTCGGGTGAATAAACAGTACTCATAACCATCACAATTGGAAAATACCATGATGATATCCTATGTGACGTTGTACCAATGCACGCTTGTCATATTTTGTTGGGAGACCATGGCATTACGATCGAGATGCCCAACTTAGCGGGAAGAAGAATCGTTACTCATTTGAGAAAGATGGGAGGAAAATCACATTAGTTCCCATGACGAAAATACAAGTCCATGAAGATCAAATTCGACTCCAAAAAGAAGTTGAAGAAAAAGAAAAGAAAAGGAAAGAGAAAAGAAAACCAAAAAGAAAAAGGAAAAGAAAAAGAGAAAGAAAAGGAAAAAGAAAAGAAAAGGAAAAGAAAAACAAAGAGAAAAGAAAAAGAAAAGAAAGAAAAAGAAAAAAATGAAAAATCAAAAAATGTTTATTTATAAGTGCAAAGGAAGTCGTTAAAGAAGTTGAGGAGGGGCAACCCGTATACTTACTTCTTACCAAACGAATTTGCACTCTTGATGATGATAAAAACCGGAATGTTCCGAGTACTATAAAAATTCTATTGAGGACTTCAATGATGTTTTTCCGGAAGAGCTACCACCGGTATGCCACCAAAAGAGGGATCGAGCACCAAATCGACTTTGTGCCAGGAGCCGTCATTCCAAACCGACCAAAGATACCGAAATAATCTCAAGAAACTAAGGAGATTCAGCGGCAAGTCGAGGAGTTATTAAGTATTGGGTATATCCGAGAAAGTTTGAGTCCTTGTGCTGCTCCGATAATTGTCGTACCAAAGAAAGACGGGACTTGGAGAATGTGCACCGGCCGAGCGGTGAACAATATCACGGTAAAGTATCGACATCCAATTCCAAGGTTAGATGATATGTTGACGAATTACATGGTTCGCGTGTGTTTAGTAAAATTGATTTAATGAAAGGTTATCATCAAATTCGTATGAAAGAAGGGGATGAATGGAAAACGGCCTTTAAAACTAAATACGGATTATATGAATGGTTGGTAATGCCTTTTGGTCTTACAAATGCACCGAGCACTTTTATGCGGCTAATGAATCATGTTTTGCGTGCTTATATTGGAAAATTTGTTGTCGTATACTTTGATGATATTCTCATTTATAGCAACGATGTGACGAACACGTTGAACATTTAAGATTGGTTTTAATTACCTTGAAAAAGGAACAATTATATGCTAGTCTTAAGAAATGTACTTTTGCATGAGTGAGGTTATATTCCTTGGGTATGTCGTTAGTATTGTGGCATAAAAGTTGATGAAGAAAGATAAGGGCCATACGTGAATGGCCTAGACCGACTAATGCAATCGAGGTAAGAAGTTTTCACGGTTTAGCGAGGTTTTTATCGACGCTTTGTTAAAGATTTTAGCACGATTGCCGCCGTTAAATGAACTTGTAAAGAAACATGCTAAATTTCATTGGGGTGATGATCAAGAAAATGCCTTTAACACATTAAAGGATAAATTATGCACGCACTGTTAGCATTACTGATTTTTCTAACACTTTTGAAGTTGAGTGTGATGCTTCGGAGTAGGAATTGGAGCAGATTAATGCGGGGAAAGAGGCCGATTGCTTACTTTAGCGAAAAACTTGGAGGAGCGATGTTGAACTATCCTACATATGATAAAGAATTGTATGCTTTGGTTAGAGCTTTACGTACGTGGCAACACTACTTATGGCCTAAGGAGTTCGTGATTCACACGGATCATGAATCATTGAAGCATCTCAAGGGACAAAATAAGTTGAGTAAAAGACATGCCAAATGGTTAGAGGAGATCGAATCGCTTTCCTTACATCATCAAGTATAAACAAGGTAAGGAGAACATCGTTGCCGATGCATTGTCGAGAAGATTCGAGGACGAATCCTTTTGAGGATGGAGGGAATGATGTGAATCAAGAAGCGATCGATCGATCAAGAAGAACTATACATTCCTGTGGGACCAATAACAAGATCACGAGCAAATGCGATAAAGAATTCATTAACAATGCTCGTGCAAAATCATTTTAATCAGACCGGTGATCATAAATATAATAACATATTAATTTGTGTTATTGAAGCCGTCACATGTTAGATTAAAAGTGTTAATGTCATCATTCCAAGCAATAAGCCTAACTGAAGATGCGATACAATTGAAAGCAGGCGTTGGAATTTCAGATACGATACATGTTCGTATTTTTATCATAACTTTCACGTCCGATATCCAATTGAGACAATTCAGGTGGATCTGGAAAGCTAAGAGGCAGTACTACAATTATCTAGAAGACATCAAGATCAAAATCCGAAGTCTAGGATCTGTTATTCTACTAAAACGACAACAGCATATTTTTCTTTAACTTTGTTTTCTTATTTTCAAAACTCAAGTCTTGGTCCTTGATTTTTGTCCCCTAAAAATGTGTTGACTCCTTAACTTATGGGTTGATTTGTCATGTTCAGATTTTAGGAGCTTTGAATGTTGAATTTATATTTTTTTAGTCTTTATTTTATAATTTTATATTGTAATAGTTGTAGGAATTTTGGCTATAAATAGCCCTCATTTTCATTTGTAAGGGCACCTTGAAATTTATCAAAATTGTGAGTGTTTGTGTTAACAAACTTTCTTCTTATTTTGTTGAGTGTGTCTCCAAAATATAAATCGTGATTTCAATTCACTTATCGAGGCGTTAGAAACCTCGTGGCGTGTTTGAATCGCACCTTCCGGTTTGCTACGGCGCGTCACGTAGAGGGCTTGAAGTAAAACAATCATTTGCTTAATATTGGAACGATCTTGGGAACTAAAATCATACTAGCGATAGCGGTTACCACGGCACGTCGAGTGGGGGTCGCATCATAATACAACTAGCTCCAATGCTTTGGCCAAAGACTTATGATCTCATCTGCCAATAACCGCATAGGACATATAACCCACTCACTAACGGGAGAAAGAATTCTATCTTGGTATTCAGTAGGACCTGCTACTTGCCCATCCAGATGCACGTCGAGGTTGACCCCCGCCTTCCGGTTTATAGGGTCGAACTACTCTAATGAAAATCTTGACGTCACAAGCACATCCCTACTAAATCCTCAAGTCGAAGGTTCACGAATACCTATCACAACCTTTCGATTCCGTCATCGATCGTCCCGAGTGAAATCTGTGTGACGAATCGAGGGTGAGTGGGTTCGAGTATACTAATCCACTTTGCTTTCCTATTACGTGTGCTCCCACTAACCATTAGCGTCGACAGTGCACTCTCCATGTCAAAGAACACGTCATACAAGTCTTCACATAAACTTAACGCCTACCAAGTTTCATCGACTTGCGAACGATTAAGTATTTGAGCTATAACCTTTCCAAAGGCCGCCCCTTATCCAATAAAGAGTGGAACGTTTTGCTCTCAAATACACGGACTAGTTTCTATATGTTTATTTACGAGTTAGGAATGCCAGTAACTACCAGTAAATAAAGAAACATTCATTTGCCTTATATAAATGGTTTACATAATTACAAGTACAATGCCCTCACTCAACAACCTCTGAGTGGCATTCGAGGGCATAATCCTAACAGACGTACAGTCCGAATGCTCATACGATCAATAACAATGATCAACCGATACATCACTGGGAATATCATTGACATGATAACTCCAATACGACCAACAAAGGATCAACGATAACCGAGAATACCATCAACATGATAACTCCGACACGATCAACAAAGGATCAACAATAACCGAGAATACCATCAACAAGGTAAAATCCAAATGATCAACAATAATGGATCTCAAAGAAATAACCCCGACTGTCGAAACATACCCCTCGGGTGTATGAACAACCAGTCGCAAACCATCGAACATATCCAATCATACATGGAACTATGAACGACCAAACGGTATGGCTCAAAGATGGACGTCATAGTACGCCCGATCCGGAAATGTGTCCGTGCACATGTCCATCCAGTATACGGAATCCAGGATATACGTGGGACATGTACCTAATTAGCCTCACGAACTACGTCTCGTGTGCACGGTCCAATGTGGAAATATCAACACATGATCATAGTGTGCCCAGCTAAAAATCCTACACAATAACCAATCGGCACGCAGATATGACTCCAGATATGTCACGATGCAACATGACAACGAAACTCAAAGAAACGCATATCCAATATGGATCAAAGACTCACCGAAGTGAACAACAACATACTGACAATGAAAAGTCGACACGACCAATCAATATTCAAAACAACAATCCTGGGATCACAAACCCCAAAGGATAATCCATACGATCATCAATCTCAGACAACAGTTCTGGGATCAACATCCCCTAATGAGACGATCAACATAACCATTAATACCAACAATAGTCCTGGGATCAACATCCCTCAACGAACAACCAATACGAATCTCAATATATGAAGCCTCAACGTACAACATATACAACAACTCAAAATAATAATTATCTCATAACTGAACAATACATAAATTACCTCAAAGCCGAAGACAACATCCTTTCCACGAACAACATCCCTGAACGAATACACAGTTATACGAATAATCTCAAATACGGTACCATCCATTCAATACCAATAAACCTTTATCCCGATACTTATGTCATCACGATAACTATCCTCGATATCCGATATTCTATATCCTTGACCAAAGATAACTCACGTCTTCCTTGAACACAATTAAATCATATACTTTATGATTTAATACAACCAGAGCATGATATACAAACCATTATCTCGACAACTTACATTTCTAACAACATTTCTATACGAATTATAAATGAAATGAAAACGAAACCATTCATCAAATATTATAAACTGAACAAGTATAAACTTGCCTCGATACCGATACCACGAAGCCGTTACCAAAATCCATTGCCTTCGTCTACGAGCTCCTCAGCCCCGACCAAAAGCAATCTACGAACTCTTCAGCCTCAACCACAACACAACGGTCATAAACCACGATCAAACATCACAACCTATTGCAATAATCAATTAACAATAATCCAATAACAATCAATAACCGACATAGCCAATCAAGCGACTCAACGGCTCAACAATACCCCGATCATAAACAAAACCGAACAATACAACTCAAACAAATACGAACTCATATCCACGATACAAGCCATAATTTGATGATCACAAATAACAATCAATAACCGATCAACAAACACAACGGTTCTACAATATTCCAATTAAACACATATCCAAACAACCCGAACCAATCAAACACGAATTCAAAACCACAATACGATTCCACAATCCGAAGATCATATCAATAATCAATTTAACCAAGTCTAAGCATTACCGATTCCATATTCAATCTTAAATATGATTACAAGTTTCCTCCTTGTATAATCATAATTAAACCAATTACTGATTATCATCATCAATCCGGACGATCCGATTAATTCAACATTATAGATAATCATATTCCAAGAGTTTCAAATCTAAGCCCTCAAGCTCAAAATCGACTTAGGAAGGCCAAAATTCCCCTCTCTCAGTGTTTGGAGACGAAAAATGAAATGAAATGTCCAAGGGAAATGAAAGACGGGCATTCTCTTATAAAACATTTTTGTCCGTTACGTACGTAACATGTCCTTGTTAACGTACGTAACAACCTATTACGTGCGCTATCTTACCTTGATAGCATACGTAATGGCAGTCCGGAGTTAACTGACCTATTTTGTGAACTTCCTTACGTACGTAACATTTCCTCCATAACGTATGTAATATGTACGTTGACTTGCTACAGTAAAACCTCATATTACGTACGTAATACACCCTGTATAGCGTACGTAATACGTAGTTGACCTGCCCATGCACGTTCTTCGCCGAAATGCGCCGACCACGGTTCCCACCTGTCGGGCACAAGTCTGATTCCTCTTGTTACGTACGTTATGTACACTATATACCATACGTAAGCTAACACATTTTACGTACGTAAGCTCCAAGGCTTAACATACGTAATGGCTTTTATACTTAGCCAAAAATTCAACTGTTCCTGTCTGACGTCACGACATACATAATACAAACATACGGCATACTGAATACATATATACTCAACCCAAAAATATTCTCATACGATATACCTGATATCCAAATCAGTTCAACCTGATACAACAAATCCTCAATATAACTGTCAATCAAAACATCAATTACACAAGTATAACTGTCTCGGTCCTCAATTTATTTTATCCATACTGTATAGATACCAAACTATACAGTATATCTCAGGTAAAATAACGCGAAAAATTTATACTGAAAATTCGGGTATTACAATTTCCCTCTAATTTGTACATCAATCAAAGAAACTTTGAAAAACTGTGCATGTTTCGTTGTCTCGTTAAAAACTTCACCAAGTAAGAAAAATCAGTGAAAGAAAATAAACTTTGGTCAAAGAAAAGAGTACAGCACCAGTGGGGAAGTTACTTTACAACTCACATTTCTCATTTGACCTTTACATCGATCTCGGGAGTTTGGAAATGCTATGTATTCCTATACTTCTCACATATTTTTCAAACACGGCTTTGGGCAATGATTTGGTAAACCGGCCACTTTCTCCTCTTGCTTTACCTGAATTTGAAGGGAGTCCGATTATAGAAGAACTTTGGAGATATGTGTTTCGTATTATCCCCTTGATATACCAAGCTTCATCTGCTCGATGCATGCTGCATTATCTTCACGTATGCATGTGGGTGCATCACTGACAGTACTTAGCTCTTAACCATATACATTCACGGACCGCCTCACGCAATGCAAGGATCTCAGCATGATTCAAGGAGGTAGCTCAAGGGTTTACTTAGTTGATCTCCAAGATAAAGCGGTATTTAAAATGGTGAATACGTAGCCAGTTTGTGAGCGACATCTGTGTCGGTCGGAGAGATACCACGCATCAGCAAATCCCACCGACACGTTCGTTGGGGTAGATTCTTCTATTTTAGCTTTTACTTTAGTATTTGCCTCAACGGAAAAATATTTATATTGTATTACCAAATTACATTGCATTCTAACCTAGTCCTAAATAATTTGATTGTCGGAATGATTGAAATAATTGAAATAAATAACAATAATTCTTAAGTGAATTTTAAACCAATAGATTTTTAAATAATTTACTAATCTATAATCCACCAATATCTATTTATTATATTTTTATATATTAATTCCAACAAATTCAGAGAATAGATTTTGAAATCAATCTTACTATTTTCCTATAGATTTAACAATAAGTACAAAATTATTATTTGAGTATAGATTTTCCTTCGTTTGATAATTGTAATTACTAAGCATTATATGTAGTGTTGCCACATTGTAACCGGAACCGGCGGTTCCGGCCCGGACCGGCCCGTGGTCAACGGTTTCGACCCGGATCGTTGACCACGGGCCGGTTCCGGAACCAGAACCGGTATTAAGCACGATCCGGTTACGGGCCGAACTATCTGGGCCCGTGAACCGGCGGTCCGAACCAGCGGTTCGGCCCGGAACCGGCCCTTCTGCAGCTATTACATAAAAAAATTAAAAAAAATACTTGTAATTTCACAAGTTACTATAAATTACATAAAAAAACATAACATAAAGAATTTCTAAATTTCTAAATTATCTATAAGTTATTATTTTTTATTAAATTAACTTAAGTAATTTCAAAATTTCAACACTTGTAAATTAAAAATTTTAGAAATTTCAACACAAATCATTTAATTTAGAAAAAAGAAGATATAAACAATATTACAAGTAATTATAAATTACATAAAAAATACAACATAAATAATTTCTAAATTTTACAATTATTTATAAGTTATTATATTTTTATTAAATTAACATAAGTAATTTCAAAATTTCAACACTTGTGAACTAAAAAATTTAGAAATTTGAAAACTAAATTCACTAATCATTTAATTTAAAAAAAAGAAGATATAAAAAATATTACAAGTTATTATAAATTACAAAAAAAAATACAACATAAATAATTTCAACATTCAAAATTTCAACGCAACTACACACTTCATTTAATTTCATACAAAAGATAAAAAAATAATAATAAAACGAAGAACCGTCGGTTCGGCCCGGGAACCGCCGGTTTTTGGCCCGGCCCTAAACCACCGGTTTTCGGCCCGGCCCTTCTGCAGAATACCCAGGCCGGTTACGGTTCACCTTTTCTAGTGAACCGGAACTGCTGGTTCGGGCTCGGAACCGGCGGTTCACGGCCCGGTGGCAACACTAATTATATTTATCCAATTTAATAGAAAATAAATAATCCAATAAATTAACTAATATCAATGATTACAAAGCAATGTGGAATTTATAACTATCAAGAATACGTGATATTATTGATGAAATAATATTCCTCTGTTGAAGAGAAAATCATAATCATTAATAATATATAATTAAATTATTATATAAATATTAATAATAATATAGACATGGTTTTATCATAACCCCAGTAATAAAAAATTACTCATTCATAATATTAATAACAACACAAATAAATAAATACTCCATAATATTATTATCCCTTAAAAATAAGTTTAACAGTACACTCTCCACTCCTCTCTACTCTGCTCCCTCCTTGAACTATGCACCGCTAAATAGCAGTGTAAAATTTATTAAAAAAAAAAATTAGGGGCCGGTTATTAAGACCCCCCATATATTACAAAGAAGACCCTCCTAGTAGGGAGGGTTTGTCCTTTTGTTTTTTTTTTGTATTTTTTTTCGTCCTTTTGGTGTCTTTTTTTGTGTGTGTGTTATGTTTTTTTAGTGTTTATTTGTTATGTGTTTTTTGTGTAATTTTTTTTAGTATTTATTTGTTATGTTTTTTGTGTTATGTTTTTTGTATTCGTCTAATGTATTTCTATTTAACTAAACAACAACAATAACACGTTAACCATTAACACATTAAATAACTACAACTTTTATTATTCAACTAAACAACAACAACATTAATACATTATTTAAAAACAACAACACCAAATATAGTGCATTTACTATGTTTGTGCTCTTATATTTACAACATACAGTAATCATTTACTATGTTTGTCCTCTTATATTCTCAATAATTTCAGTATACATGCTTTGTCGATTGGAATATAAAGTTTCCCATGCGGATGCATTGGGAAGTCTGTACGCCCCCCATTGTGGGTGAGTATTGGGGAGTGGTGAATTTTCATCCAGCATCACAAAAATGTAGTGAGCACAGTGGTCGTCCCCCACACGGGCAATAGGGGGCCACTTTCTTCTGATAAGTCTGGACCGGACAAAAGCGAAAAACACGTAAAACTTTGTTGTGAGGATATAGATACAACTGGCGGGTTAATCAGTGAAGCAATAACCAACCCCGTGTTTGGCATACTCATCCAGTAGGCTCTAGGTGCAAATCCAGGACGGAACCATTCTACCGAGCTCCGAATTTGGTTAAAGCCATCATACCACCACATTCTTGTGTAATAGTCCCTGTGAGTGTCTAACTCTTGGATTAAAAGAGCTCAATTTTTGGACCACCTATCTTCCTGGTAACCAATACCTACGGCAACGCACCAAAACCCACAATTTCCATCACCTAGCACATTATAAATACTTATGATGTATCGATGGAAAAGCTCTGGAATTTGCTCCATCAAATATTCGCAAACTCCATCTCGAACATATAACTTATGTCTTCTACTTTGTTCAACTCTGGGACCCATGTATGAACTATGCCTTGCAGGTTCTTTGTTCAAGTTCGGGACTTTTGTAGATCTTGAATTTGTGCTTCTTCGGTGATTTACGGTTGGTTCTTTATTCAAGTCTGGGACTTTTGTAGCCACTTTTTGTCCTTTACGCTCGGACGTCCACGAGTACTTTTGTGACTAGCAGGTTCACGTATATCAACAGATTCGGGATCGTATATCCCTCTCACCTTCTTTAACAATTTTTTCTTGACAAACGACGACATTTTGCCAAAAATATTCTTGAATTGTCGTATGTCAGTTTCACAAGAAGGACCATCTTCAGGCGTAGGAGTACTGATACTAGGCCACGGAACAGCTAGGGTTCTCCAAAAAATATCAATTCTCTCCAGTGGAATGGCCATTTCTGCATTCATTAAAAGTGACTCATATAAATTACTGATATTAGTGGGGAAAATAACTTGATAGTCATAAATTTAATATAGTTACTATGAATTCGATAGTAAAGCAGTTCGTGAAAGCATGGTAGCCCATAAATTGATCGCAACTGATGACCACATTCTTCTGGGGTGATCGACCATTGGAGTTCTTCGAAAATAAGTTCCAAAGCATAATTGGAAACTTTATACCACAATTCTGCAAATAGTGGTATATTACATTTATGCATTTTCTCGTTTTTGCTTCTATTAAAAGTTTCTTTTATCACAGTTTCTTGCGCAATGATAATCTTATCGATCGAACTCAACAACGTGTCTAAGTTGGACTGTGTGGTGCCCAAGTATAATTTCAACAACGCGTGTTGACTCTCAACTCTGCATGTTGTTGACTCGCCGTAGTGACACGCTTTTAGTGTAACTATCGCAAGTGCACGATATCGTATCAAGTAGAAAAGTGGACTTTTTGAGTCCGGTTTATCGATCCCATAAGGAAGTTTTGTTATAATTTGAATTCTACACTATTAGTCTATTTTTATAGATACTAAGATGAGTGAAACACACAATTTAAAGAGTTTGGTTTAATTGTTGCAAAGTAAATGCAATAATAGTTCTAATATTTTAAAGAAATAAAAATATTGTAATAATAATAGATTGATTAAATGATAAAATGAAATAGTTGGGATTACAAACTTAGTTCGTCATTAGTTATAAAAGATGTATAGGAGATCATAAAATGAATTTACTTATTATGTTGTGTAGATTCGATTTTCCTTAAAAAGACGGTTTCTCTTTCGAACTATAAAACGCCCCTTATATATTGAATCAATCCACTATATTTCTATATTGATTGGCTTCAATACATAGCATTAGGATTTATGAAAATAACTCAAAGAATCATCTAAGGACTAGGGGTATATTTCTATCCCCTAGAACAACTTAGAGTGAAGATCATTTGATCTAATCAAACATATTTTCTTTCGAAACATATGAAGACCATAAATATCGTCATTTATTGGCCAAATAAATAAAGATTGTTAAAACAATGAAAATCACACACAATAATAAGTAATTCACAATAGATCTTTATACAAACATAAATAACATGACTAACCTTGTTTATAATCCCAACTAAAGATTACTTAGCCCATGAAGGGTTTATTACACATATTACAATCTTGTGTGGTCATTATTAGTTGAATCAAGAGAAAGAATTGATTCTAACTCCCTTAATAGATAAAGGAGATAGAAACAATAAATTCTCTGAACAACATATGTTATACCACACTTACAAAGATCACTCAAGAACACAAGTGTGTTATTCACACAAAAAGAAAAGTTTACAAAAAATGGAAAATTATAAGATGAATGATGAATGATGAAGGATCTAAGGGGTCTATTTATACACCTAAAGTCATCTAATAGCTCCAAAACTCCAGCATTATTACATTAGATCGGATCAATGCCAGCCATCCCCTCAATAATACACAAAAAGTATAAAAAATTAGACAAATCATAGCAATCTGTCAAGAGTTACGGCCGTAACATTCAGGAGTTACGGCCGTAACAAGGGTGACTTACGGCCGTAACTCCTGAATGTTACGTCAGTAACTTGGCTTCGTAAATTTGTTCACTAGATGCTTTGAAAGTTACGTTTTCAGCCCAGAATTCCTCAGACTTTGCGTTTTTGCCCCAGATCTTCTTCGGATGATAACTTTTGATATATAACTCTGATTTTGAATCCGGAAAGACTGCAGAATTCGTATCGGAAAGCTCTACAACATGAATATATCAAAATTCAATAAATAGAATATTTATTAAACATGTTGTTTCTTGAGTAATTCAGTTATTTAATCCGATCATCAACAACAACAACATCTAAGCCTTAGTCCCAAAATGATTTGGGGTCGGCTAACATGAATTAAACTTTGAAACCGTCAATAATCGTTACATAAATAACATAAAAGGAAAAAAGAGGGAAAAAGTAGAGAAAAAAGCAAATAAAAAAGAGAATGAATGAAAAAAAAAAAAAGAAAAAAAAAAGAAAAAAAAAAAAGATAACATGAAATAAAAGAAAATAGGAATTAAAAAAAAAAAAAAAAAGAATCAGACTCCATCCACCATCCGTATTCTTTCCCGCCACATTTGCCTCTCCATCGCCATACTTTCTCCAATTCCAAGAAACCGCATATCATTTTCAATCATCTTTATCCAAGTTTTCTTGGGTCTTCCTCTACCTTTCACAACATTACTTGCTCCCCAACTTTCTAGCCTCCTCACTGGGGCATCAATAGGTCTTCTTCTCACATGACCAAACCATCGTAATCGATTCTCCATCATCTTGTCTTCTATAGACGCAACTCTTACCTTCTCTCCGATCACCTCATTTCGAGCCGATCCTTTTTGTATGACCAGGACATCCATCGTAGCATACGCATCTCCGCCACATTCATCTTTTGAACGTGACAGCTTTCTGATCCAACACTCGGTGCCATATAACAACAAGGCCTAATTGCCGTGCGGTAAAATTTACCCTTTAATCTATGAGGCATGCCGGGATCACATAAAACCCCTGTGGCACTCTTCCACTTCAACCACCCTGCCTTTATTCTGTGAGCCACATCGCCATCTAGCTCTCCATCCTTTTGGATAATAGATCCAAGATACCGAAAGAAAGTGGATCCGTGAACAACTTTCCCATCAAATGTGATCATCCCCGCCTCTCTATCACTGTTTTCGCTAAACCTACACTCCATATATTCAGTCTTACTTCTGCTCAGCCTAAAGCCTCGAGCTTCCAAAGTATCCCTCCAAAGTTCCAATTTCTGTTGCACTCCAACCTTCGTTTCATCTGTAATACCCGAGATTTCTGTTATGTAATTGGAACTTGTGATATTGTAATGATTGTACTTTTGCCTGAGTATTTTTCTCCGTATTTCATAATCCGATGTCGTCGAGCATATAATTTCGTGTATGTGATTTAAAAGGATGAAATTCTGTGCATGTAGCGCCTTCTGAGCTAAGGGTAGCGTACGCTAACATGGTTTTATAGCGCACGCTACCGAGTGTAAGTAGCGCACGCTATGCGTGGTCAGACTGATTGAGACGTGCGGTAGGTGAGATCTGGCCGGGGGACCCCTGTCGGATCGTGTCGGATGTACCTGGACGGCTTTCGGGAAAAGCCGGGTCAACGCCTTAGCGCACGCTACAGGTATATTCGTAGCGTACGCTAAGTGCCGAAATCTGATTTAGGCGTGAGCCGTTAGCGCACGCTACGAACAGGGTGTAGCGCGCGCTAATAACCATTTATTATAAATAGGACAGCATCCTATTCGTGATTTCAGTCCTTTCTTCCCCCATAACCCGAACTCTTGCACTTGAAACATAACTCCATTCGTCCTAAACACTCCATATCAACCTCCTAGTTCGAGATTGAAGATCATATACCATTGGAGATTGGTGTTCAAGCCGTGGGTGTTGGATTGCTTCATTTTCATCCGTGTTCTTCACTACTTTGAGGTAGGTGATTCTTCACCAATGATTAGTAAGGTTCCTAAGAAAGTTTTAATCATGTTTGGATAGCAAGTATCTCGTTTTTATCGGTCATCACATGTTAGAAGGATACTTTTGACGTATCGGTACTAGATGTCGAATGAACCTTTGAACCATCTTTTTTTTAGGACTACTATGCATGTTTAAATCGATTTATGATCGAGTAATCGGATATTACCCAGTTGATACGTTGTATACGTTGGAATCATGTGTTTTGGAACGTAAGATGATGGAACTTAGATTATTTCTTGAAGATCGTAGAGGAATTGTGATATCGAGATAACTATCCGTATATATTGGTATTTCATAATCATAAATCTTCCGAAACCTTATTAGCATGATATGCCCGAGGATAACTTGTAATATCACCATAGGATTCATGAGTTCTTCATCATTCAACCCAGTTTTCGGTTTGCAGTATTCTGCCATGCAAGAGTAGCGCACGCTAACATGTGTGAGTTAACGTGCGCTATCGAGGTTCGGTTTTCGCACAAAACGTACGTAGCGTACGTTATGAGACAGCCGAGCTGATGCCGATTCGTGGCTAGCGACGCTAGTCTTATACGATAGCGACGCTATGATTGGCTTAGCGCACGTTACGTATAGTACGTAGCGCGCGCTAAGCAATCCAGGCAGCTTGTTTAAGTTTGAACTTTTCGGCCGTAAGTCGAATTGTTAGGCCATTGTTCGACTCGAGATGATTTGTATATCGTTCCTTTTTTTTAAGGTTCTAGCTTGTTACGTTGATCGGAGGGGGCGGCCTTCGAGTGCGTCGAGAGCATTGGAGTATATCGTTCTTGCCATCTACGAGGCAAGTATCGTGATATGTTGATATCGGTATTTTTGGAGTATGCGTATGATTATGCCTGTTGTTGAACATGATATTTACTTCGTTGATTTGTCATGATATTCGTTATATAGTGTTTACATGTTCATGATGATGAACGTAATGATTTGGCATAAGTGTATGCATGAGTTGTATTTGTATACGTTGTACGATCTATGCTGAGGGCGCTGGATCGAATGTCCACCTCGTGTTGATCCGACGGGATCATCTTGGGATCTAGGCTGAGGGCGCTGGATCATTGGACGGGTTATTTCCACCTCGTGTTGGTCCGACGGGATCATCTTGGGATCTATCCGAGGGCGCTGGATCATTGGAATACCCATGTGTAATGGAATCTTGTAGATTCGCATTGTCGGATTCGGTAGCGGAAGTCCGTGTGATGTATCTTGTTATGTATTGTTGATGCATATTCGAATTGTTTAATATGATACTTGTACTAGCATCGTTTTGCTAACCCCTTCGGGGGTGGACATTTGTTTTGATGTTCGGTAGCTAAGGAGCAGGGAAAGCGACACGCGATCTGACGTGACGCACGAAGGGGTTCAGTGATGTTTATTGTTATTGGAGATTTGTTGTCTTGGTTTGGTTTCGTACTCGAGCGCGTGTCCTTTTGATATTAATTCGATATGGTTGTATTAATTACCCGTTGAACCAGTTGTACGTTTTCATAAACTTGAATTTTCGCAGTGTTGATGTCTTATATTTACTTTCCTTTTTAATTAGCCTTGTAAATCCTTACTTAAAGGGTTTACGGCGCTGTAATTATTCCGAATATCTCGGGGTGTTACATCATCAATCAACACAATATCATCTGCGAACATCATACACCATGGAACGTCATTTTGAATTTCTCTTGTCAATTCGTCCATGACTATGGCAAAGAGAAAAGGACTAAGAGCAGATCCTTGATGCACCCCAATCGTAATAGGGAATTCTTCTGTCCTCCCAACATTAGTACGTACACTTGTACTAGCTCCCTCATACATGTCCTTTATAATGTCAATATATTTCCGCGATACACCCTTCTTTGCTAAGGCCCACCAAAGTACTTCTCTTGGTACTTTATCATATGCCTTCTCTAAATCAATAAAAGTCATATGCAGATCTTTCTTTTTATCTCGATAATGTTCCATCAACTGCCGGATAAGATAAATTGCTTCCATGGTCGATCTTCCAGGCATAAATCCAAACTGATTTTTTGTTATCTTCACACATTTCCTGATCCTTTGTTCAATCACTCGTTCCCATCATCCGATAAAAATAAAATTATTAAAACTAATAAATTAAAAGCAAAAAACGAGTAGACTAGCTCAATTATGGGTGAATTTTATCGATACAAACCATGGATAAGTGTACAAAACTGACACTTATCACGTAGTTGCGATATTGATCGGTAATAAATGAGAGAAACATGTCTGAATAACCTTGCAGCCAGTTATTCAGATACGAAGAAATATCTGAAAAAACAATGAATTAATAAAAAGTCATTCGGGTACTTATTTATTAAATAATAAAAACAATAAATTAATAAGTAAGTACCTGTATGTTCGACCAATAACTGTTGTAGGTGTTCATAATAATGCGTGAATATGGCGCGTGTCGGAGCTTTAACCATCCAATCCCATGTTCCTTTAATGGACTCATACTCCTTTAGGGTACTACATCTATTTCTGCAATACTGAAGCACATTTGTGAAATATGCCATCGACAAAGTAATTTGTTAGCATTCGGGAATTCTTCTCTACATGCCCCAACCAACGCTATATCTCTATCAGTGATGATAACACGCGGGCAATATTCTTCATCTATCACCTCCTTCACGTATTGCAATACCCATTGAAAATTAGGTCCTTTTTCTTTGTCTAAAAAGCAAAACGCCATTGAAAATGTTTTGTTTGTTGAAGTAACTCCAACAATTTCAAAAAATGGCAATTTAAACAACGTGGTGTTGTATGTGGAGTCCATTAGCATGATTTCTGGGAATGTACACCATAACGCATATGACGTGGGGTGAACAAAAAATAGTTCCTCAAGCTTATCAGTGACCTCATTTACCCTCGGGTAATATGTATAACCTAAACGCATCAAATGTGACGAAAGGACTTGGATTGGAGTTCTATCACCTATTATGGCTCCACGGATCTTATTTTGTGCGTTATATGTAGTTCTAACGATAGACACGTTATCCGAATTACGCTCCTTTATTGACAAAAGTATATGACGTGGTGGTACGTCATACCCTGTCAATTGTTGCACCAAACTGAACTCATCATCCTTTAATCGCATTACATATGGGAAACCATGCAACGACTCTGCAAAATCATGATTATGCCTATCACACTTCACCCTCAACCTCCAAAAAATTTGTGTATTAGAATATTTTGCCACTAATTTGAATGGACAATCGGTTTTAGAGGTACTGGTTTGCCGTTGAATTTCATCTTCTAAACCTTCACGTTCATACTTCCTACCTTTTGAACACCCATAATTGATTTCGTACAAATACCCCTTTTCTGATTTGGTTCTTCTTTTAACAATAACAAAACCGATCCCTCGAGTTATATTTTGCACCCAATCAGTTAGTTGCTCGGGAGAACTGAACACCTGAAAATACATTACAACTTTTACAAAAAATTAATCGAACCAAACTGTGACCACCCGTACTAAATATAACAAAAAATTAATCAAACCAAATTTCTTTTTTATTTGTTACAACTTTTTTTAAAATAACTTTTTTGTTACAACTTTTTCAAATAAAAATACTTTTTTGTTACAACTTTTTTTTCAACTTTTTTTGTCTTTGAAATTAAATATATATATATATATATATATATATATATATATATATATTGTAAACATTTTTGCATGTAATATTGAATGTAATATGTATAATAGTGTAAAATTTAGTACCTCTTCCGTGTAAAATGGTGATGCATCCGCCATATTTCCAAACAAAAAATCTCCGCTTGTAGTGTTTGCGAAATATATTTATCGAAGTATATCTGCTTAGTTTGTTTGTGAAATGTGTGTTGAAATGTGTTTGGGAAATGTAAGTTTATATAAAATTTGTACAGAAAACTCGTGATTTTACTGTGGAAAACCCGTGATTTTGCTGGAATACTGTGCTGTGATTTTAGATCCCGTGTGGAGTGGACCCACTTGTGGATACCCAGTCCTTTTTGGATACTGTGCTGATTTTGGTACAAACTAGAGAGAGAGGGTTTTGGTAGGAGGATTTCGTAGGGGTGGTCTGTGTAACATACCCCAAAATTTTAATCTCTCTTTCCCCCATACATCAATCATTCAACCTCATCTTATCCTATATGCTGACATCATCATAACATCATGATGATGCCATCCTCTTCAATATGGTGCGCCACTTGGCTTGATTGTATTGATCCATTATTTTAAAGGTCTCCAAACTTCTAGCGGCCATAACATCTTCATACGAACTCGGTTCAGATAATTTTTTTCAAAACGATCGTCTCGACGAGACGAATAAAATAAGACCACTCATAAATATGTTCAGGTTCTGTAAAAATATTGCCCTTAGAACGAACGGATATGTCTTCGGCCGGTTTGATAATCTGCGGATAAAATTTAATTCCCATTAATTATCCAAAAATGATACAAAATTCTAGAAAATTCTATCAAAGTGAAAGAATATAAAGATACGGTAAAAATTATAAATTACCACACAAAACATACAAAAATATATATATATATATAATACTAATAAAAATACTACCAAAAATATATCGAATAAATTGCCCCATACTTATCTTTTGCACGTCCTCGGGAAAATTTTATACCCGAGTAATAACACTCATATGCTGAAAAATGACAATGCCAATATCAAGAGAGAACAAGTGATCTTGACCCAAGTGAGATCAGAGAAAAATAGGATGCCCCACCAAATTTTAACAACTTCATTGAGACTATAATGTAAAAAGATTCAATACCATCACGGTGAGGGTCACTCTTCATTCAAGTGTATGTACTGGATATTCGAAAAGTATTCACTCATATCAAAACATAATGTATCCTTACCATATGCTTTGTCAAAAATCAAATCTCCACTACTCAAGAGGATAAACTCATGAATAAATCCAAAGTTCTTTCTTTTAGTTGTAACGTGGCTTTGGGTATGGGAAGGATAAAGAAAAATTATGAGTTTTGCTATCCAAGATCAATTGTGAATTTAGATGCGCTACAAATCTTACAAATAACAATCCACATCCCCCCTTTTGCCATGAAAGATCTCAAACCATCATTCTCAAGTTATTCTGTACTTCTCCAAAGTAATTGAATATCCATTTGACAAGGTCATACTCTTGCGTAAGAAAAAGTATGTCGATGGATCCTCTAGAAAGAATTATGTATCACTCAAGGGATAGTTCAAGTGCTATTTTATGTATATATAGTGATGATTTCGCACTTGACCTCCCACGTTTTACGGCCATTTTTTTTCTCTCTTTTATTCGATTCAATACTCCAATGTACTTCACACCTTTTCAGTTTCAATGAAAGCTCCTGATCCCCATAATACTCCTATAAAAATCGATCCTTAGTTGTCACACATCTAGTTCATAATTTAATCTTTGACCTAATGGCCACCCTCACACGAACTCCATTTTTTCCCATGAACTAGATCCTAAGGATCCATCACAAATAGAGAATCATTATATACCGCGCTATGGAATTGAATCCGATTCTCAACGACATTACATTGTGGGCTCCGTGCGGGCTCATTTTATTATAATTTTATTATTAAATTGAAATTCAAAAATCTGATGATCTTGATGGGGAAAACTATTTATGGAATTCTCTAAGGCTCAAAATTCATGAAAAGGAAGTTGTGTATTGAATCACATACACTTTCATCCAAATCCATTATCAAAACCAGTGAAACATCCCAAAAATTGATTTTTTCGCTAATATTTTCTCAAGAAAAATGGTGCCATGATTTTCAACTTTTGTTATTATATAAAGATATAGAGATATATACACTCTTCCCCACACTCAATGATAAACAATATCCTTATTGTGTAAAAGAACAATGGAGTAAAGGTTTAAAGATGGCTTCACTGTTATGAAAGATGATGCTTCGCTTAAGCCTTTTTGGACTTGCAAGAAAAATAAGTGCGGCAAAACAACAAAAGAAAATATATACCCAGAAGTATAACACAAACAACCTAGATGCGCTTCAAGAGAGTCCGACGAGTCGCCTTACACTGCCATCAATGCTTTTATTAAAAATAAAGGAGAAAAATTACAGCAATAGAAATAAAAAAACATAAATCGTGAATAGATGCGCGTCAAGAGATCAAAAAGAAACTCCTTAAGCTGCCATCATTTTCACAATTTTTTACATCCACTAAAAAGTAAAAACAACGAAAGAACTGAAGTGGGATATCAAATGGAAAGGATGCATCAATTTTGCATTTTCACACAGTGAAATCTTCCATCCGAACAACATTAGTTAGAGTTGGCTCTGGTTGAAGAATAAATGCAATAAGTTTTTTGATCAGCTCTACTGGTATTGTTGCAATGACTATGATTTGTTTAGCACACTCAAAATAAACTCTTTTCAAAAGTGTAGTATATGAAAGATAGTAAACCGTCGAAGAAACCATTGACACTTAGAAGACCTATTTTTTATGAAGATTTAGCTGGGTTCTGTAACCACATGAAAAGTTCCTCAAGAGTGCCAAAACCACCGAGAAGGGTGATAAAGTCGTGTGAGTTATGCGGTCTTGCATGTTTACAGCTATGAACTCATCTACATGGTTGCCCCAGTAATTTTACTTTTAATCAGAGGTTTTGAAACAACCTTTTTACCCGAACCGGCGGTTCCGGTTCACCAGAAGAGGTGAACCGGAACCGGCCCAAGTATTCTGTAGAAGGGCGATTCTGGGCCCGAACCGTGATTCAGGGCCGGAAAACCGATGGTTCCCGGGCTGAACCGGGGGTTCTTTGTTTTTTTTGTTGTGTTTTTTATGTAATTTATAATAATTTGTAATATTATTTATATCTTCTTTTTTTCTAAATTAAATGATTTGTGTTGAAATTTCTAAATTTTTTAATTTACAAGTGTTGAAATTTTGAAATTACTTAAGTTAATTTAATAAGAATATAATAACTTATTAAATAATTTAGAAAATTAGAAATTCTTTATGTTGTGTTTTTTATGTAATTTATAGTAACTTGTAATATTTTTTAGGGCTTTTTTTTAAAATTAAATTACTTTTGTTGAAAATTTGAAATATTAAAAATTTGAGATGCAATAAAGTAAAAATGGTTCTAAAACATTTACAATCAAAATAATGCATAAAAATTGATATCTTCATTGATTTCTATGATTCTATCTATGTACAAAAGAAATATTACAATGATACAACCTTTACAATTGAATAAGTAAACTAACTAATACTAACTAATTCACTATATAAAAGAAATGATACAATGATGCAATCTTTAAAATTGAATAAGTAAACTAACTAATACTAAATAATAAAAGAAATGTTACAATGTTACAATGATACAATTTTTTTTACAAGGGGAAAAAAGAAGGAATAAATAAAGGGCTTGAGCTCAATTAAAATAGTCCCTCCGTCTCAACTAGCTTGAAATATTTTTTTTAAATGTTTTTTTTTTTGAAATAAAAACTTGAAATGTTTTTTTTTGAAATAAAAATTTGAAATGTTTTTTTTTGAAATAAAAATTTGAAATGTTTTTATAATATTTATAAAATGTTAGTTTGACCAGAAAAAAATCAAATGCCTCAAGCTAGTTGGGACAAACGGAGTGTAAATATTAAAATTGTATGGCCTACGTATCTTCATTGAATAATGAAGAATCAAAGCCCACATAGTTCTCTTACCTTAACTTACCTAGTCGTAGGCCTCGGCGTCAGATCTTTCGGACTCTGTATATGAATTGTTTGGGCTCTCGTCGGCTTAATCCCATTGGTTCTCTTGAGCTTGCAACTCGGCTTTGGACCAATCATCAAGCAACATGGTGGCCTCCATGTTTCGAGGATCCATGTTGCTTCTTCTTTCGTCCAAGATAAGTCCACCAATGTTAAATGCTTGCTCGACGGAGACCGTGGAGGCCGGAACCGCGAATAACTCCTTGGCCATGGTGGCGAGGATGGGATATTCCCTCTCGTGCATGGACCACCATTTCAAGATGTCGAATTTTTGACCACCTATATTTTTAAAAGCGAATGTACTAGACAAATATGTATCTAATTCGTTAGAAGTATGACTCTTTTGTGTTTGCATAAATGAATAGGCGGCTTGAGCGAATTGGTTGTCGATAAAAGAAGTACCTCATAAGGAGCCTGCATAAAATTGGTCTTGGAAACTACTACTAGTGCTTACATTTGAAGAGTATGATGGGTTTGATAGTGTATATTTTTGATCATATTCACTAAATAAGACCCTAAGTGTGTTTTCTACTCTAACTTTAATGTAATCTACGTTGGGAATGTAAAATTCCATTGCTTGATTATTTGCTAATGCTTGGATATAAAAAGGCATTTCCTTAAAGGCACCACAATAAATTTCTAACATGCGATTAACAGCGATTAGTTTAATTATAGGATCTAAAATTTTAGCAATTAAAAAAACATCGGGAATTTCTAGAAAATACTTAAGCCACTTAATGACCATTTCATATACTATTTTACTTAAATCATAGTTATGACTACATGCATGTAAAGCAATAGTAATATATATATATATATAATGTTCTAAAACTTTAACACTAGTGCAATAATAAATACCGGATAAATCTCTAGTTGCACTATCCAAAATTTTTAGAAGCTCAAATAATTTAGCACATTTTATACACGATAACTCATACACGAGAGGAAAAAGAAAGGATACGATTGGATTCGGTGTTATTAGGATCAAGGATCCGGCATTGTTAGAATCACAATCTATATTCACGTGAGATTTATCTAGTACCTAGAGAAAGCTAGATAGGTTGATTCCTTGTCCTATAGAAAGGGAAAACGGTTTAACTTGGACCGACAAAAAGATAAGTGTTTGAACACTTTATCTCGACCGATAGAAGAGAGATTGTAACGGTAATCCCTCGACTGATAGAAGAGAGGTGCGGAGGTCCATCCTTAACCTATAGAAAAAGATCCAAAGAAAGAACGTAGGCATGTTTGGCCGAACCTCTATAAATCCTGTATCGATTTATTTTCCGCACATTTATTTACGCTTCCGCACAATAGCGCATATATCTAATCTTGCTCCAGTATGTCCGTGCACATGTCCACCCCGTATACGGAATCCAGAATATACGTGGGACAATGTACCTAATTAGCCTCACGAACTAAGTCTCGTATGCATGGTCCAATGCGGAAACGTCCACGTATGACCATCATGTGTCCGGTTAAAAATCCTACACATAACCAATCGGCACGCAGATATGACTCCAGAGATGTCACGATGCAACATGACAACAAAAGTCAATAAATTACACGTCCATTCAAGAATCGAAAGAACTCACCAAAGTGACAACAATACTCAACGAGACCAACGGTATCAAAGGCGATAAACTTGGGAATACAGTCCCGCCACAAAAAGGCAATACGATCAAGAATAACACCACATCATGAATCATAGATTCTTAGATCATTACACATACACGAAACGTATAATGTTCACAAGAAATCAACCATCGTTATAACCAAGCAAGATAACTTGCCTCTATTCTGTAGACGAAAGATAGTCCTTCTCCAAATGATCGAACGGACGGTATCCTCGACTAATAAGACTCACTCGAACAAGCAACCTTGAATGAAACGTAACTCATTCAACAATACATTCATACAATATTGATATCAATTCGTAGGAAACGACACCCAAAACCTTACCAAATAATTCATTCTATCCCAATGAACATTTTATTGACTATTGATGAATTTTAATACATCTAATTCATCTTTAGCAATCGGATTATCATACTAAAATGTCCTTCTAATACTCTTGTTATCATTATGAGCAAGATTATTCATTAAAACAACTTCGATTAACCATTTTAATATGTTAGTATCGTCATATCTTGTAATAATCATTTTCAGAATATTACAAACATTCGAACATAACGTTTTAGACAGTCCATATCATCAATTTATCAAGTTCATCATAATTGTATCGAAATCATGTGTGTATTTACATAGCTCATTGTCATTCCTCAAGGATTAACTAAACCTTTCTCTTCAAGACATGATTAGATTCTAAAATCTCTAAGCATAAAGAGAATTCTCACCTTATAAGTTCTAATTATCATGTTCATAATTCGGTTCTTGACATAATCAACCTCAACTAAGTTATCTTACAACCTTTCAACCATTCAAGAATTAATACTAACAACATTGTCATGTTCTTCACTTGGTTTGTTCATAATTTTCAATAGTTATCATGTTATACTCGATTGGTCTTAACATTATATGAAGAGATTACCACTAACATCATTATTAGCATGAAACCAACATGAGTTTAGATAACCAACCTCAAGAAAATGAAGAACAACACCAAGACTTCAAGAACACACTCCAAACTTCCAATCACCGAGCTTCAATCCAAGTGACGGAGCTCCAACTCAAGATGGGAGGGGCAAAAATTGATTTAGAAGGGCAGGGGATCGATTTTTAGAGGGAGATATTGAGTTAGGTTTGTGCAGAAATGAAAGACAAGCCTTGCTTTTATAATATGTGTTTACCATTACGTACGCTATCGCCAATTACATAACGTACATTAAAGACATTACATATGTAATCCTGGAAATGTTACGTACGCAATGGGCATCCATATGCTACTGCCTCCAAACACATGCACTATAACGTACATTGCCAGAAATATTGTACGTAAAGCTCATGTATATTACGTATGCTCACACATAGCCATTATGTACGTAATGGCCGTTGACTAGGCTGTCACAATCGGATCACCAACCCCTGCTCACGCCTGGCCCCACCGCCAAAAGGCGAGATGCTGATGGATACGCCACATTACGTACGTTATGAGTAGTGTCTTACATACATAATCTGTAAAACCCAGATTTTTGAACATGTTAAAATATCCTTTAATCTCGAATCTATAAAAGACGTTTAATTATTTAAAATATTGCATTATGATTTTAACCTAAGTATTTAAATCGTTAACATTTGAACAAATTAATGTAATACGAATATAAGACTTATACTGAAATAATTTGTACACATTTAAAATTATCACACGTTTTCTATTTTTTGTCCCTAGCCGAATGATATGTTGTACACAAACATATGGAAACGTGAATCATGTCAAGGTTCGTGATGGGTTTTAAATTTGGCAAAGTCTTCCATCAAATCCCCATAATTTAGGCATTTTCCTTTTTGAAATTCCTCCCCACTGGCCTATATATATCACACACACATACTTCACAAAACTAAAAACCCTAAAACCTAAAACTAAAAACGGCGGCTACCTAGTTATCTACCATTCCCGTTTGATCGAGGCATGCACAAAGGAAGGATTGGTGGTATATTGAAGGTCTCGGGTGCATTGGTATGATTAAACACGTTATATGATGGCTTAAATGAATTCTGGAATTAAGGCAGCTTGTATACCTGAATTTGTGAACGAGATAGGTCATGATATATAATGATTAAATTTAGTTTCTTTTGCTGAAAACCTAGTTTTATGTCTTAGTTAAGTTCTCCAATTGGTTTGGAGTGATTTCGAGTTGGTTTGGTTGTGTTTTTGATTTTTGTGTGATTAAGTGTTGAATCTGAAATTCGGGAGTCTGAAATCAGTCCACTTTGTCGATTTTTGATTCAAAAACTATAATGAGTTGGGCCATGAACTTTCCAGTATGTAACTTCTATATGATTAGTAATACCATGAATTTTTGGGAATTTCTCCTGGATATTTTGGTACGTCGTTGAGGCGGATACTTTTTGGGTACAACTGCAGGTCGGTTTTCTGAATAGTCTGAGTTTGAGTATTTTTCGTGTGGGGTTAAACTAACTAATAAATTCTGGGAAAATTCGTGTGGGTTCTAAAGACATTGAAGTACCTGTGTGATTTTTTGTGAATTTTAATTTTGAGTTATGATGTGGTTCAAAAATTCGTCAAGTTGTAACCTGTTCATAGATAAAAGCTGATAAAAAGGTTAAAAGGCTAATAAAGGTTAGGGTTGTATTGAATTTATCTCGAGGTATGCTGTCAGGTTTTTGGGTCATATTGAAAGGGGTCCATTTTAATGATACCAACGTGTTTTTGAGTGATTCTTGAGTCTAAAATCAATTTTTGGAAAGGTACTTTCTGAATATGTAAGTCTTGTAATTTTTACAAGTCGATAGAATGTCTTTTCTGATTTTACAAGTTCAAGTTTCAAAACCTGTCAATTAGTAATCTGAATTTCAACCTTGGTTTATGATTTATGTTTTGAAATCAGTAAGGAATCATTAACTCAAATTTGACAGAGCTTAAATATAAGATGTGTTTGGCCTTTTTGATTTTTGGTGGAATTTTTAGAGTAGCACATCATGGCCTCTTAATTGCTTACTTTTTGAGTCTTAGATCTGTCACCGAATCTGGACTAGTTTTGATAAGGAATTTTTTTTCTATAGCTATACTACCTGGAAATTCTACAAAAATTACACAAAGTAGAAAATATATGTACCTACCTGGGGTAATTTTTCTAAGGCTCCAGGAGGTGCACAATTATACTTTAAAAATCCGGAAACGTGATACATGTTTTGATATTAAAAGCTGAGTTTTCTTAAAAAGGTGGTTACACACTCAAAGTCTATTATATTACTAAAATGAGTAACCAAATTCATTTGGACTTAAAGTAATACTTGGTTATTGATCCGTATAGGTTCCGTGAAGCGGGATTGATCCTGTATCTTGTGATCAATCTATCTTTGTTTACTTTTGCTGTTGAATAAGGTACAGATATTCCGTACTCTTTGAGCAAGAGTACAACTACTTTCTCTCTCATGACCTTTATCTCTCTTCTATATTATTTGCCTATCTTATTTTGGACTGTTGATATTCGAACTCTTCGTTTGAACCTTGACATTGCATCTTTGATTTGATACATGTGAATTGAACCTTTGATATTAGCCCTTTGATTATTCGAACCTTTGATATTGAACTTTGACTATATGATTATGACCTACACTTTGATTTGGACTTGTACTTTTCGACCCTTCAGTATTTACCCAGGTATTATCTGTTCCCAGTTATGGGGGGTCCATGACCGTAGCATTGATGCACCAATGTTATGACTCTAGTGTGGTTGGAGAGATGTACCACACCGTCCCTTATCTGCTATCTCCTATGGCCATTATTATGACTATGAATTGTTTGGAGGGGCGTATGGATGCATCCTAGATTTGTTTGTTATTTATTTGGGCTACTATGATGATATGGATACATATTATATTTGTTTGCTGATTGGGCATGCGTGCATGCAGTTCCTTCACATTTGGGAGTTGATCACTCCATTGGGCTACTATTTGTTGGGATATTTGTTTGGGCCTGGGGTAAAATACTGAATCCACATTCATACACTTAATACTTAAACTTTGATATCCTTTTGATTATCCATCAACACCATATGTATTCTATCTTCGCATTCCTTTGATTATCTTATCTCGTTTGATCTGTTTTGTTATTTGCTTTATATCTATTCACTGAGCTTTTTATGCTCAACCGCTTTTCTTTTCCATGCGCCAGGTACTTAAGCTAGGAGCGGGGTTATTAGCTTGAGGATGAGAGAGAGTGGATTACCCTATAGCCTTATTTAAATAATGAACTTTATTTCCTTATCGTTATTTTCGGATTTCGGACATTTGTATCGTACTTTCTTTTGTTTGGTTTTGGGGACACTTGGTGTTGTTTTAGTCCCCTTTTGATACTCTTTTGATAAATTTTATTTAAGACTTCTGCTGTTTGATTTGAATCTGTTGTATCTGATATGTCACCATAAAGTGACGCTTCTACCCTTGCCGGATTGGGGCGTTACATAATCAGCAGACATTTATCGTACGTTAAGGTTACACTGTAGCGTACGTTAAGCACCACAAAGCTAGCCAAAAAGAAGAAAAATACAACCCTTCATTACAATGTCTACCAATCATCTAGTGCGAACAATGAATATTATTAATTCGATTCTATTATCACAACATCACAATCATTAATACTAAAAGCGATTACGATACGACGATATTTGAATCATTCAAGTAATATGTGGAAAATTATAACCGGATATTATATACTCGCTCCCTTAAAATAGTTTCGTCCCCGAAACTCAGGGGCAAACAACTCGGGATATCTCTCCCGCATGCTGACCTCAGTTTTCCAGGCAGCCTCCTTGATTTCGTGTCTCGACCACTGAATCTTCAATAAGGGAATCGTCTTGTTCCTCAACCGTTTGATCCTCCTCTCGAGTATCCGCACAGGGCGTTCTTCATATGAATGATCATCGACTATCTCGACCTCTTCGAACTGAATAATATGGCTCAGATCAGCAACATGCTTTCTCAACGGGTAAACATGAAATACGTTGTGAATCCGACTCAAAGTTGGTGGTAACGTCATACGATAGGCTAGATTGCCTACACGTTCCCAAATCTCAAACGGTCCAATATACCTCGGACTCAGCTTGCCTCTCTTCCCAAAATGAAAAACACCTCCAGTGGGAGACACTTTTACCAGTACATGATCACCAACCTCGAACTCAAGTGGTCGTCGATGGTTGTCTGCATATGATTTCTGGCGGGTCTGAGCCGTTAACAGACGACTCTTAATCAGGGAAATCTTCTCACGAGCTGCTAACAATATATCAGGCTCCGTACCAAGGGATTTAGACAAGTCGTCCCAACACAAAGGGGACCTACAACGATGGCCATACAATGCCTCATAAGGTGCCATCTTGATCGAATCATGGCAACTGTTATTATAGGTGAATTCCACTAAAGGTAGTTAGACTTTATAATCGTCCTTCCAATCGAGAGCGCACGCCCTCAACATCCTCCAGAGTTTGAATAGTCCTCTCAGATTTACTGTCGGTCTGAGGATGAAATGTCATACTAAAGTTCAACTGCGTACCTATCACACGATGAACTGCCTTCCAGAAATGTGACACGAACCGTCCGTCACGATCTGATACAATACTCTTGGGGGTACCATGTAGCCTTACAGTATATTTAATGAACAGCTGGGCAAGCTCTCGGGACACCACGTGTCCCTAATCTCCAATAAGTGGGCTGATTTGGTCAGACAATCCACAATCACCCAGATCGTATTCATACCTCGAGGGCTCGTTGGCAAACTAGTGATAAAATCCATTGATATGTCCTCCCATTTACATTCAGGAATCGGGAGTGGTTTCAGCACACCTGCTGGTCATTGGTGTTCAATCTTGACCTGCTGAAAGGTCAAACATCTTGAAACAAATTCTGCAACTTCCCATTTCATATTACCCCACCAATAATATAACTTCAAATCCTTATATATTTTGCTCGACCCAGGGTGAATGGAGTATGGGGTAGCATGGGCCTCCATTAGAATAGTGTTTATCAACTCTTCATCTGCCGGTACACATACTCGATTATTGAAGCGTATCAGTTGACACGCTTTTAGTGTAACTATCGCAAGTGCACGATATCGTATCAAGTAGTAAGTGGACTTTTTGAGTCCGTTTATTGATCCCACGAGGAAGTTAGGTTATATATTGAATTATACACTATTTAACTATTTGTTATATAGATTTATAAGATTGAAACACACAATTTAAGAATTTGGTTTGACAATTGCAAAGAAAATGCAATAATAGTTCTAATATTCAAGGAAATGAAAGATTGCACTAATAATAGATTAATAAAAGATAAAATGAAATAGTTGGGATTACAAACTTAGTTCATCATTAGTTATAGAAGATGTATAGGAGATCATAAGATGAATTTACTTATTATGTTTTGTAGATTCGATTTTCCTTAAAAAGACGGTTCCTCTTTCGAATGTCAAAACGCCCCTTATATATTGAATCAATCCACTATATTTCTATGTTGATTGGCTTCAATACATAGCATTAGGTTTTATGAAAATAACCCAAAGAATCATCTAAGGTCTAGAGGTATATTTCTATCCCCTAGAACAACTTAGAGTGAAAATCATTTGATCTAATCAAACATATTTTCTTTCGAAACATATGAAGACCATAAATATCATCATTTATTGGCCAAATAAATAAAGATTGGTAAAACAATGAAAATCACACACAATAATAAGTAATTCATAATAGATCTTTATACAAACTTAAATAACATGACTAACCTTGCTTATAATCCCAACTTAGGTAACTTAGCCCATTAAGGGTTTATTCAACATATTACAAGCTTGAGTGGTCATTAATAGTTGAAAAAGGGAAAGAATTGGTCCTAACTCCCTTAGTAGATAAAGGAGAAAGAAACAATAAACTCCCTCAACAACATAAGCTAAACCACACTTACACAAATCACTCAAGAACACAAGTGTGTTCTTCACACAAAAAGAAAAAGTATTACAAAGTGAGAAAATAATAAGATGAATGATGTTTAATGATAGATCGAAGGGGTCTATTTATACACCTAAAGTCATCTAATAGCTCCAAAACTCCAGCATTATTACATTAGATCGGATCAATGCCAGCCATCCCCTCAATAATAGACCAAAAGTATAAAAAATTAGACAATGATCAATAATCTGTCAAGAGTTACGGCCGTAACTTGCAGATGTTACGGCCCTAACATTGAGGTCTTACGGCCGTAACTTTCAGATGTTACGGCCGTAACATTGCTTCGTCTTTTTGTACTATGTTTGCTTTTTGAGTTACGTTTTCAGCCCTGAATTTCTTAGACTTTGCGTTTTTGCCCCAAATCTTCTTCGGATGATAACTTTTGATATATAACTCTGATTTTGAATCCGGAAAGACTGCCGAACTTGTCTCGGAAAGCCCTACAACATGAATACATAAAAAAAATTAAAAAAAGAAAATATTTTATAAACATGTTATTTCTTGAGTAAACCAGTAATTCAATCTGATTAAGACTAAATTTACATCTTCATCCGATAAATATAAAATTATTAAAAGCTAATTAATTCTAAGCAAAAACGAGTAGACTAGCTCAATTATGGGTGAAATATATCAATAAAAATCACCGATAAGTGTATAAAACTGACACTTATCATCAGTCCATCCTCGTAAATCACAAATCCAGGGGCTTTCCCCGGATCAAATTCACCCCAAATTCTAGATAAGAACGGGTCTGTCACCTATTTCACTCTAATTATATCGTCAAGGGACGACGAAATCTCAAGCATGCAAAGTTGTCCCTGAACATGCTGTAACCAGATCTCAATATCTGACCTTATGAACTCTAAATGTAATTCCTTCTGAACTGTCAACCTGGCAAGCATCTGTTCCTGCACTGTCTTGCGACTCAGGGCATCTGCGACTACATTTTCCTTTCCCGGATGGTACAGGATATCAATGTCGTAATCCTTGATCATATCCAGCCACCTTCTCTGCCTCCTGTTCAACTCTTTCTGGGTGAAAATATATTTCAGACTTTTGTGATCGGTAAAAATCTGACAGGTGACTCCGTACAGGTAGTGGCACCAAATATTCAAAGCAAATACCACGGATGCTATCTCTAAGTTGTGGGTCGAGTAGTTGACCTCATGGTTATATATGTCTCGACGCATAAGCAATCACTTTCCCATTCTGCAGTAGTACACATCCGAGGCCCTGTCTCGACGCGTCACTATATACCACAAATCCTTCGGTTCCTTGTGGTAAGACTAAGACTGGTGCCGAAATCAATCGACCTTTGACTTCGTCAAAGCATTGCTGACAGGCCTCTGACCATGAATACTTCTTATCTTTCCTCAACATGTTAGTTAGTGGTTGAGCAATCTTGGAAAAGCCTTCCACAAACCGTCTGTAATAGCCTGCTAGTCCGAGGAAACTACGAACTTCCTTTGCATTCTTTGGAGGTAGCCAGTTCCGAATAGCTTCTGTCTTCTGTGGGTCCACTCTAACCCCATCCGCTGATATCAAATGCCCAAGGAAAGTGACCTCAGAAATCCAGAACTCGCATTTGGAAAATTTTCCATAGAGTTGTTCCAGCTTCAGTGCATCGAGAACCTAACGAAGGTGACACTCGTGCTTTTCATAGTCATGAGAGTAAACCAGAATGTCATCGATGAAAACAACTACAAAACGATCCAGATAATCAATGAAAACTCAATTCATCAATTCCATGAACACTGTCGGCGCATTAGTCAACCCAAACAGCATCACCACGAACTTATAATGCCCATAAAGAGTGTGAAAAGCTATCTTCCAAATATCGGACTCTCGAATCCTCAACTGATGATACCCGAATCTTAAGTCGATCTTGGAAAATACAGCGGCGCCTTGAAGTTGATCCAAAAAATCATCAATACAAGGCAATAGATATTTGTTCTTGATTGTTACCCGGTTCAACTCACAGTAGTCAATACATACACGCAGGGATCCGTCCTTCTTTCGTACAAATAGCACTGGAGCTCCCCAAGGGGACACACTAGGCCGAATGTAATCCTTCTCGGTCAATTCCTCAAGCTGTCTCTTCAACTCTTGCATCTCGTCTGGAGCCATGCGATACGGTGCTTTTGAAAGTGGGGATGTCCCTAGCTCCAACTCAATGGTGAACTCTACTTCACGATGTGGAGGTAAACCCGGAAACTCATCTGTAAAAACATCTGGGTAGTATCGGACCACCGGAATATCGACGAATGCAATTGATCGGTCCACTGTCTTGGTCATGTAGCACCAATAACCAACACATCCTTGATTAAGCAGTTTCACTGCTTTAATTGCGCTGATGACTCTCCCGGAATGACTGGGATTATCACCCTGGAAAATGCACTCCACACCATCATAGGTTGTGACGGTCACTATCCGTTTGCGGACACTAAGTATTGCATCATGACGATCCATCCAATCGATAGCCAAGATCACATCATCTTTAGGTAAATCGACCACAATCAGGTCTGACAACCACTCACGGTCATTTATATGAATCGGACAATTCTGCACTTCATGATTTCCAACAATTCTTCTACCATCAGGTAGACCAATCACATAAGGTTCACAATCGGTAACATGATCTAATTGCAAATGACTCAAACAAGAAGCAGATAAAAAGGAGTGTGAAGCACCAGTATCAAAAAGTACACAAACGGGCTGAGAGCGGATCTCGAGAGTACCTGCATTCATGCTGACTTCGGGATCATCGGCCTTCTTCATCTCATAGACTCTGGGTTTTGCAGCTCCGGTACCAGATGTACCAACTTGATTTCCATGGCCCATCCCTCTGTTCGCCCCAGTAGTCTGGTAGAAAGCGGATGGAGGTACACGGTCCTGAACAGAAGACTGAACTGGAGCATGAGAGGCTACTAGAGCATGTCCCGGTCCACTCCTGCAGTAATGAGGACGATGCCCATTTCTCCCACAAGTATGGCATGCAACGGCCGGCTACGGGCATTTGGAGCTGATGTGTCCCTGGTCTCCAAAGTTATAGCACATAATAGATGAGCTGACTGCTCGAGAGTGCGTTCCTGCCGGCTTCGACACTGCAGGTGGCCGCCCAAAAGGATTCGGCACAGACTGGGGCTTCTTGAACGTCCCCCAGTTACTGTCTGCCTGGGTCTTATTCCTGGATCTCTTATTGGAGGACTGTGGCTGCTTCTTGGAAATCTTCTTCATAGTAAGTTCGTATTCCAGAGCTTTCTCGATGAAGTCCAGTAAGGTCGTACAGTGGTGGTTGAGCAACTGCATCCTCATCCGGGGTTTAATCCTCTTAAGGAAATATTTGATCTTATCAGCTTCCGTCTTAACAATCGACATAGCGAACGGAAGAAGTGCCTGAAATTTCTCAGCAATTGCTAACACATCCTCGTCCTCAGATGGATCGGGGTTCAACAATTATGACAATTTGGCTTTACGGAGTGGAGCTGGATAGTACCGATCCAACATGAGGTTCTTGAATTCCTCCCAAGTACTCACGCCGTCAGGTAGCCTCACTCAAAGCCACCAAGTATGGGCGCTCTTACTAAGGTAGTAAGCCGCCACGGAGACTCGATTCTCTTCTGGGCATTCCACTATCTCGAACAGCTTCTCGAAATGCTCTATCCAGTGTACAATATCAGCAGGCTCAGAGGAGCCTTCAAAGGTCAGAGGTCGCTGACACGATATGTCGCTAATGATACGGCTCACGATCCTGCCGTGTACCATAGACGCAGACTGTTGTCCCTACTACTGGCCAGTAGTAGTAGCTCTCTCCATAGCTTCCATCATTTGACCCATCTGGGTCATCTGGTTCATCATGCCTTACATAACAACATAAGGGTCGACGCGCGCATGATCGGTATGGTGAGACTGGTTCTCAGAAGGCGAGTCACTGCTGAACTTTGTCCCATATTTGAATGGGTACTAACTCGTGGCCTTGGGATCCGGCCCCTTCCGCGGCCTTGGCCCCCTCTACCACGGCCCCTTAAATTTCTATCCATACTGGAAAAATCAGACAATAATCATAAGCATAGTTCACGACCGTCTTTACGGTCTCATCACAATTCACGCTAAGCAATATTGAAATTACAAGTTCAGAAAAGTAATCCATCACGAATTATCGGCTTCACAACTGTTGTATCGAGATTTATTCACCTCGACAGGCGATTGACTGCAAACCCGAGCGACCGAGTCCACTATCAATCAAGCTATGGCAAACTCGCCTAATCGAAGATACCAGACCACCTTCAGGTATCTAGCGATCGACTCCCAAGGCGATCGCCCTTTGGCACCTAGCGATCGACAATGGTGCCCGGCTGAGGACGACCGTCCTACGCCACGAATAGGGACCATCGTCCGTCAAAGTCCACGAAGAATAGATCTCAAAGCAGTGCCCATGTGCAGATCCAAGACAAGATCCGCATTTCATGGATAATTGACCACCAACAGCTGTCTCTGACAAGGGCGGCTTTACCTACCGACAAGTCCGCCGAAAGGCACAAGGTGGGACCGCCCGTGACAGCGACTCAGACGCGTGCAGGCTTCTCATTGGACCGCGCGGCTGGCTGCCAGCAACTCCTGCAGACTTTAAGGAGACAATCCCATGTGCTAAAAGACGATCGCCCGCTTATTATAATACAGCAAAGGCGATCGCCCAGTGTGTCCCAGTACTATAAATAGAGAACATCCAGCAACTGGAAAAAGGTTCAGAAATTTGTTCCCGATTCAGCCCAGAAAGAACTCTCAGTTCACATATTCTCCACTAAGTTCAGAGAATACACTAAAATACTTACATACATATTCTCAGGCTCCCGGCTTCCCCACCGGAATCTACTCCAGGATTTCTCTCTCAGCACCTCTCATCCAGCAGACGGTCGACAGAGGCAAGAAGTCTCTACAGGTCAGATTCACAAGCCCCAGAGCTCAAACCAACAGCTTATACACGCCGTGAGAGACGATCGATCTCTCACCGCCGTCATAGCTCATCAACTTTGTTACAAGAACTCACAGAGCATCACATCTGGTTTTTCCGGCAATCTACACGCTCACAAGCTTAGATAACTAGAATCGTTACACTCATTGTAATAGTATTCTAACATTAATACTTGTATCCCCGAATATTCGTATTAATAACATCTCGTGAGAGCATTCAAGACCGGGAATAACAACCCCGGCAAGTCTTGTGTTATTTATTCTTTCCCACGGAAGTGTTCTCGCACTTTGTTTGTTATCCATCCATTCCAGCAATATCTATCTCCGGATAATATTTTGGGTAGCAACAACAAGTGTTCCACAAAATATCACACCGACATCAAGTCAAAACAATTTCAATCATAGAGTTAGTCCATATTTTTCTCGAAATATTAATGAGACAAATTCCGCCACAATTTTCTCAAAATTTCAAGATCAATAAAAGAGCAATTCTGTTATTCACAGTTTGCCAACAATTGAACCATGGTGCATTAATAACATACCGTTTTAACTCGCGCGGTCAGGAGCTGGCACAGGTCACACGTGATGCGAATGTTTCTTGATACTAGTTCAATCCACAATGACTCAAAGAAAAGAAAACGACTCTCTGATACCATCTTCTGTAACACCCCAAAACTGGCAGCTATTACAGTGCCGTGGACCCCACACCGGGACCCACCAGGCGATATCACAACATAATTTAAACATTTCATAGATGTGGTACCGAACCACAATATAATAATCATAACCCCGATTAGGAGTTTATACAGATACATGGACTTCTTTAACAGTACACAGGGCCCAAATCCGGTATAGACCATATGTAGATGGAATATACCTAAAACAATAATATTACAATCGTCCGGACTTTAAATAAAAATGGAAAAGTGAAATTTCACAGTTTAGACATAACCGACCAACAAAGACTCGAGGCCTCCGAACTAGCATCCATCAATACCCTTCGCCATCATCACGCTCTTCCTGTGCCTTGCCCTTTCCTCACCCTGAAATACAACACAAGTATTTCGCCCAAACCAAAGGGCCAGCTATAAATGAATAATAATTCTCATGACATTATACAACTCATATATATACAAGATCTCAAAGAAAACAACCGATTACTGAAAATACCCCTCGGGCGTATGAACAATCAGCACCAAATTGTCGGACATATCCAATCGTACATGGAATATGAACGACCAATCAACATGGCTCAAGACGGACGTCACAGTACGCCCGATCCGGAAATGTGTCCTGTTGGAATATTTTATTCCAAATATTCATTATCAAGTTTTGATGATTAGTTGTTAAACAAAGGAAAACAACAAGGAAGCAAAACAAAAAAACGATGAAGTCGAAGACGTAGAAAGCTGGAATTAGAATAGATAACGTATGCAATGCAATCATAATAACGTACGTAAGGATTCAAGATTAACGTACGTAATGCGTCGTGTCTAACGTTGTAATGAGGTGTTTCTGAATTCAAACGATGAGCTGTTGAAGATGACGTCATGGCATAGGTCAGCATGCAATGGATATGAAGACTAAGTTAACGTACATAATGGGAGTGACGATAACGTTCGTAATGGACGAAATGAATCTATGGCACCGATCTGTGAAGAGCTTAACGTGTAATATCCGCAATTTAGATTTCCGATAATTTTCTTTTTTTAGCGAGAATCCGTTTTGACGACTCGCTTGTGACTGTTTCGTCATTCTGAGAATGATTAATTCTGCACTTTTTGGCATCCGGGTTCGTTTCGGTGTCGTTTTGTTGAGTTCCGTGCTTTTTGGCGACTTTTCCGCACTTGAGTTCGATTCTTGCGAATCTCGTTCGAAACTGCTGTTTTGAGTTTCCTGTAAGTCCGTTTAACTTTTTTAGACGTGTTGTGAACTTCAGTTTGGTTATTCGATCACGTGTCGTTATTTTCGGGCGTTTTGGGCCATTTTGTAATTTTCCCAAACGGAAATTCAAGGGGCTACTGGGCGAGCGATCGTCAGAAAGCCCCAAGTCGCGAGAAAAGGCTCTCGCTAGATCGGATGGTTCCGTGTTCAGTCGCTTGGGGAGCGATCCATCATGGCGACCGGGGCAATCTGACCCCAACCTCGAGACGACGGATTCCGAGTCCGTCACCAGGAGTTCGGCCTACCCAACTCCCAGCCGAAGGCAGATCAGCCTCTTGGCCCCCATTCCGAACGCCAGGGGATCAGTACTAGATCGCCTCGGCTCCTGCTCTGATCGCCTAGCCGCGAGCAGCCAGGCCACGACGATGGAGGCTATCCAACGCCAGCTCGACGAGATGAAGGCACTCTTGGACACTGGGGCAAGCACCGGCAGAAAGATCATCGGACCGACCGAGCCGCTCGCGACCCACATCGAGCTTGCCCCCGTGCAACCAAGGATCGCTCCTCCCAAAACACCTCTATACGAAGGGAGGTCAGATCCCGAAACCCACCTGAGTAAATTCCGGATCTACATGACCGGGTGCGGGGCATCAGATGCAACCAAGTGCCGAATCTTCCCATTAACATTGGGCGAGCTGGCTCATAGGTGGTACGTCTCGCTACCACCACGATCGATCGTCTCCTTTGAGAAACTGGCGAACGACTTCACGTCATACTTCGCCGCCAAGGTCGCCAGACCAGAAGGCCCCCACCGCATGATGAAGATCAGACAGGGGGAAGACGAATCCGACGCAGATTACATCGACCGAGTGGACGAAATCGTCCTTACCGGCAAGCCCATCAGCGACGAGATCGCTCTCTATTCAGTCCTAGGGGGATTCTACGGTCACTCACCCATGTTCAGACACTTGACGAAGGACATCCCCCCAACTTACGTGATCTTCCGTGCCAAGGCTGCCGACTTTCTGGCCAGGCAGAAGCTGCTCACCCTCCGCCAAGGTGAGGAAACGCCACCTCCTGTCCGAAAGACGGCGATCGCCAAAACCAGGAAGGCGGTCGCCAAGCCACCCGGAGATCACAAGACCTTCGAGGACATGAAAGCCCATCTCCTCCATACGTTCAACCAAACTCCGGCCCGCATTTACTACGCCGACAAAGGGCACGAACCGCTGAATAAGCCAAAGGCGATAAGGGACCACGGTCATCTGGACCACAATCAGTATTGTGCCTACCATAAGAGTCCCGGCCACAGCACCAACCAATGTCGCGACCTCCTCAAACAACTCTGGAAATTGTTAGAGGAAGGCAAGTTGGACAGCTTATTGGCTTAGCCGGAACCCCTCCAATCTCCCAACACGGTCGCTCGAGTCGAACGCGAATAGGCTGGAAAGCTCATACGAGCCGACCCCTCGATCAACCTCGGCGACCGTATGCTTCAAATCAAGAGAAGGGAACCTCAGACGTCTCTCCCCAATTTCCCACCTCATCAAACCGAAGGCTACTGCCTGGACGAACACTTCGAAACCGGAGGACTCGTTCACCATCCACAGTTCATCATCTAACATGGTGGACTAAGGCACGAGATCGCCTCCCCCGCACAACATATACCGTCGAAGGTCGGCATCCAACATGACGATCCGAGGTAGAAGAGTGCAGCCATGGTCCTGGTAGTCGATGGAATCGACTACTTCTGCCATGCAAGGTCCCTTTGGGCCAAGATCGCCTGCCTTTCGTTTAAACACGAGGCCGGCGTAGTCTGAGGGCCCTCCAAAACTAATCAGTGGACACGATCGCCCGCCCTCAAAGGTTCATCATCTAACATGATGGATCCGGACAATGCGAGGCGTCCCAACCCCCGTCTCAACATACACCGTCGAGGGTCGCCATCTTCATGGCAGCCCGAGGTGGAAGTAGAGATAACAAGCTGCGGAAGTGGAGTTGATTAATCCGACGACGCCCCGCGCAAGGAATCTTCCAGACCGAGACCGCACGCCCTTCATTAAAATACGAGGCGAGGCGCAGCCTTCGGAGGACCCTACCAATTAAGTGAGTCACGAGAACTTAGCCATCAGACGGAATGTCGCTCGTGCATAAGACACGATCGGGGAGGTCGGTCCATCGAACTCCGCGATCGTGCATGGCTCCTCAAGACCGAGATGGCCGGCTCCTTTCGAGGATTCGACAAACTTGAAGACCACTCACTCAATGATTTATTTTCGTCCCCTTACTTTCACTAAGTGAACAAAAACAAGGGGGAAAAGAGTGCGGAGATATATACTCGACGATCGTCCCTATTCAATTACATACGACGATCGGCATTATTCAGATGTTTGTGCAGCGATCGAATTTGTTGTAAAAAGTTATCTATATGAGTTTATCAATTCACGTAGACCTACACTTGCAACAATCTCTCCTCACACATTTGTACAAAGTCAAGCAAAAGACTCAAAAATAGCAATCGTTCAAGTGATAAATCGAAAGACCAATATTCATTTCATTACTCGAAATCTCAAAGGTACATACATGGTCGCCCGAAGGCCTAAGTACTACATAAAGAAAGCTACAAAAGTACAAGGCAAAAAGCTAAAGAAAACAAGAAAGAAGAGCCTCTGGCCCCCGCCTGGCCTTCACCTTCAACCACCGGATCGACCTGCGCCCCTTCGCCCTCTTCCGGAGCGACCTCCCCATTCTCTGGAGCGTCAGGATGAATGAGGTTCGCCGGAGTCGGATACTAGCTCAAATCCACGCCGAGTTCCGAGAGGTCTAAAATCGGCAAGGAGAAAGCAAGATCAAGGAGATGCTCCAACGCATATGCCTTGAAATTCTCAGCAAGAGGGCCGACCTCTAGCCCTCCCTTCTTAGCAGCTCGGATCGAGTCAGCGAACGCCATATAATAGGCAAACTCGCTGACAAACTCCAAGTTAAGAAAGGGATTGGCCTTGGTCGCCTCTACCTCCCCTTTCAGCTCCGCCATCGCCTGTTGCGCACCTTGGAGTTTGGCCTCCCTTACAGCCGTCTTTTCCCTCGACTCCGCCAGCTCGCTAGTCAGACGAGCGACGGTCACCTTCAGTCGATCGGCCTCCGTCTCAGCAGCCTTCTGCGAGCACACGGCATTTGTCATCCGGTCCCGAAATCGATCAACAGTCACCCGTGACATCTCGGCATCCTTCCTCGCCAGCTCAAGCTCTTGGCTCGCCCGCTTAGCCGCGTCCAAGGAGTCCTTCTCCATTGCCACAATCTTGTCAGCGAACTCGGCGTTCTCTTTCCGAGCCGCCTCGAGATACGCCTGCAGGCGAGTAATGGAAGGACGCCCCTCAAACTCCTGCACAACCTGGGTAGCCATGGTCGCCGTTTGGAGAGAAAGGGCGAGAACAGCCTGCATTGTACTCCCAGATCGCTGACGAGCGATCGCATCTAGATCGGTCGTCCAAGCCTTCGGTAGAGCAGAAATGGCCCGGTTAACATATTGCGGGATGTCACAGGACTGGCGAGGAGATCGGCTCGCTAAGAAATCCAACACCATCGGCGGGCAAGATGGATCTGTGCGACGGATCCTGCATCAACACAAAAAAAGTTAACACATCTCCTACGCGAATAACCAGTTTCAACTCAACAAGCTAAATTTACCTCTCGGCTCTCTCGGGATCGCGGCCGAAGTATGGTTTCCCACGAGGGGTCTCAGCATCGGCGATAGCCATCTCCCGCAAGAAAGTCGCAGAGGGCGCAGACTCAGTCGCCGGAGGAAAAACAGTGATCGGAGGCGCAGTGATCGGCACCTCGCTGGCAGGGGCAGAAACTGGAGTTTCTCCCGACCTCTGCCGTTTACGATTCGTCCGAAGCCCCTCCTCACGAACTTCCTCCTCAGCCACGATCGGCTCTACGCGAGGCTCCACCTCCGAAATAATAGGTAACGCCACAGGAGGAGCCCGAGACGACTTCGTCTGGCGGAGATGACCCAGAACTCCAGGGTTCGACATAGCTATCTCCGGTGGGGGCTCCAGAAAGCGAGGAAAGCGAACCTCTGCAATGAGAACAATCAAGCCACAGTTAGTCATTTTCCTCCAACAGGACGATCGCCCAGCAAATGGAGATCGTAGAAATTCATACCTGAGACCGAGAGGTGTCTCGAAAAACGGAATAGGCGAGCGGACAACCGACGACTCTCCTTTTTGATCCGGTTAGCATCCAATTCGTCATCCGGCAAACTTCGTATCCGCTCCCAGACGACCAGGAAATCGAAAGGCAGCTCCTCGATCGCCGGAATATGGAAACCTGCAAAAACAAAATCAAATTAGATCAGTTCAGAACATATCCAAACAAAGGGAGAGTCTGAACCCTTACCGGGATTTCTCTCCCGAAAGCCAGTGGGAATGTTCAGCTCGCCAGTGGGGTTGTCGCTCGCTGAGGCTTTCCAGGCACCGGCGACCCAGAACCATTTCGCCAGATCGCGCCGCACCTTGTTCGGGATTCCAAGGATCACCCGACCGGATCGGCCCTGAATATGGTAGCCTCCGACCGACCCTTTCTGAACCGTCAGTTTGAACAGGTGGTTCATCTCCGATGGCGAAAGGAGGCGGTATAGTCGGTGACCGCCGAACAAGGTCAGAGTGCAGATAATCTGAAGCGAGGCATTCGGCGTTAGCTGGAGCGGCGCCAAATTCCAAGCCGCCAGCAGATAGGAGACGGAGAACGACAAAGGAAATCGCAACCCCGCCTCAATGATCGCTTCGTTCACTGCGACCATCCCCTCCGGAGGCTGATCGACTCTCTCATTCTCGGCCGGCACAAAGAGATCCACATCTGAAGGGATATGGAACCTCGTCCTCCAGACGTCCAGATCCCTCTTGGTCGCCGAACTCCTGATTTGGCCAAGAGACCATAGAGATCTCTGCGCAGCCCGAAATAGCGATCGCTTAGGAGGCTGATAAGGATTAACGATCGAGTACTCCCGGAAATCGTATCTTGGAGACGGACCGGCCAGCCTCTCCATAATCTCAGCAAAGGCCACATAGGCCTGGCCAAAGGCGCTATGCCGCTCCCAGTAGGCCCTCACCGCTAGATCCCTCTCCATCTGCGACCGTCGATGCTCAACCTCCGCCTACCTGGTGACGTCGGCCTCGTTAAATAACGCCTCGACTTTCGCAGGATCGATGCCGGCGCGGATAGCTTCTGCGGCCGTCTCCAGGTGGAAATCTGCGGAGGATCCTCCCCGGACGTTAGAAGTCCCAGCGGCGGAGGAGGTACCCGCTCCCGACGAAGAAGGTATTCCAGACATTCTCAAATTCAAGATAAGGAGAAGAGGAGTGTGTTCTTACCAAAACTGGAATCGACTGACGATCGGCAATCAAAGTCTCCAGAAAAATCTTCAGCAAAACCTTCTTTCTCCGATAAATGTGCGTAGGAATGAACACTGCGACACTACGCCTTTTTATAGGAGGTGGCAGGGGCTCGTGTGCAATTAAGGAGAATTTCAGGGGTCGGAGCGCAATCGTCGCAATTAATGCTCCCTTGAAACCCACATACGCGTCTTTTCAAGGACGTGTCAGACGAGGAGTCATAAATGACCGTCGGTCTCCCCCAACAGGAACCCGACGCGTGCCCCAGAGACTTTTCCGCATCCGCTGCCATTTCTCGCTCTTTTCAGCGACCTGTCAGGTCGTCCAAAGTCAGAATTAATCAGCTCAAAGACGATCGCCAGTTCAGTAAAATGCAGAGTCACTCGTCAAAATTCAGCGATCGCCAGTAGAACCACCTCACCCCACGTTTCCAACATTGGAGCGAGCTGGGGGGCAATTGTTGTATCGAGATTTATTCACCTCGACAGGCGATCGACTGCAAAGCCGAGCGACCGAGTCCACTATCAATAAAGCTATGGCAAACTCGCCTAATCGAAGATACCAGACCACCTTCAGGTATCTAGCGATTGACTCCCAAGGCGATCGCCCTTCGGCACCTAGCGATCGACCATGGTGCCCGGCTGAGGACGACCGTCCTACGCCACGAACAGGGACCATCGTCTGTCAAAGTCCACGAAGAATAGATCTCAAAGCAGTGCCCATGTGCAGATCCAAAACAAGATCCGCATTTCATGGATAATTGACCACCAACAGCTGTCTCTGACAACCGACAAGTCCGCCGAAAGGCACAAGGTGGGACCGCCCGTGACAGCGACTCAGATGCGTGCATGCTTCTCATTGGACTGCGCGGCTGGCTGCCAGCAACTCCTGCAGACTTTAAGGAGACAAGCCCATGTGCTAAAAGACGATTGCCCGCTTATTATAATACAGCAAAGGCGATCGCCCAGTGTGTCCCAGTACTATAAATAGAGAACATCCAGCAACTGGAAAAAAGTTCATAAATTTGTTCCCGATTCACCCCAGAAAGAATTCTCAGTTCACATATTCTCCACTAAGTTCAGAGAATACACTAAAATACTTACATACATATTCTCAGGCTCCCGGCTTCCCCACCGGAATCTACTCCAGGATTTCTCTCTCAGCACCTCTCATCCAGCAGACGGTCGGCAGAGGCAAGAAGTCTCCACATGTCAGATTCACAAGCCCCGGAGCTCAAACCAACAGCTTATACACGCCATGAGAGACGATCGATCTCTCACCGCCGTCATAGCTCATCAACGTTGTTACAAGAACTCACAGAGCATCACATCTGGTTTTTCCGGCAATCTACACGCTCACAATCTTAGATAACTAGAATCGTTACACTCATTGTAATAGTATTCTAACATTAATACTTTTATCCCCGAATATTCGTATTAATAACATCTCGCGAGAGCATTCAAGCCCGGGACTAACAACCCCGGCAAGTCTTGTGTTATTTATTCTTTCCCACGGAAGTGTTCTCGCACTTTGTTTGTTATCCATCCATTCCAGCAATATCTATCTCCGGATAATATTTTGGGTAGCAACAACAAGTGTTCCACAAAATATCACACCGACATCAAGTCAAAACAATTTCAATCATAGAGTTAGTCCATATTTTTCTCGAAATATTAATGAGACAAATTCCGCCACAATTTTCTCGAAATTTCAAGATCAATAAAAGAGCAATTCTGTTATTCACAGTTTGCCAACAATTGAACCATGGTGCATTAATAACATACCGTTTTAACTCGCGCGGTTAGGAGCTGGCACAGGTCACACGTGATGCGAATGTTTCTTGATACTAGTTCAATCCACAATGACTCAAAGAAAAGAAAACGACTCTCTGATACCATCTTCTGTAACACCCCAAAACTGGCAGCTATTACAGTGCCGTGGACCCCACACCGGGACCCACCAGGCGATATCACAACATAATTTAAACATTTCATAGATGTGGTACCGAACCACAATATAATAATCATAACCCCGATTAGGAGTTTATACAGATACATCGACTTCTTTAACAGTACACAGGGCCCAAATCCGGTATAGACCATATGTAGATGGAATATACCCAAAACAATAATATTACAATCGTCCGGACTTTAAATAAAAATGGAAAAATGAAATTTCACAGTTTAGACGTAACCGACCAACAAAGACTCGAGGCCTCCGAACTAGCATCCATCAATACCTTTCGCCATCATCATGCTCTTCCTGTGCCTTGCCCTTTCCTCACCCTGAAATACAACACAAGTATTTCGCCCAAACCAAAGGGCCAGCTATAAATGAATAATAATTCTCATGACATTATACAACTCACATATATACAAGATCTCAAAGAAAACAACCGATCACTGAAAATACCCTCGGGCGTATGAACAATCAGCACCAAATTGTCGGACATATCCAATCGTACATGGAATATGAACGACCAATCAACATGGCTCAAGACGGACGTCACAGTACCCCCGATCCAGAAATGTGTCCTGTTGGAATATTTTATTCCAAATATTCATTATCGAGTTTTGATGATTAGTTGTTAAACAAAGGAAAACAACAATGAAGCAAAACAAAAAAATGATGAAGTCGAAGACGCAGAAAGCTGGAATTAGCATAGATAACGTATGCAATGCAATCATAATAACGTACGTAAGGATTCAAGATTAACGTACGTAGTGCGTTGTGTCTAACGTTGTAATGAGGTGTTTCTGAATTCAAACGAGGAGCTGTTGAAGATGACGTCATGGCATAGGTCAGCATGCAATGGATATGAAGAATAAGTTAACGTACGTAATGGGAGTGATGATAACGTTCGTAATGGACGAAACTAATCTACTGGACCGATCTGTGAAGAGCTTAACGTGTAATATCCGCAATTTAGATTTCTGATAATTTTCTTTTTTAGCGAGAATCCGTTTTGACGACTCGCTTGTGACTGTTTCGTCATTCTGAGAATGATTAATTCTGCACTTTTTGGCATCCGGGTTTGTTTCGGTGTCGTTTTGTTGAGTTCCATGCTTTTTGGCGACTTTTCCGCACTTGAGTTTGATTCTTGCGAATCTCGTTCGAAACTGCTGTTTCGAGTTTCCTGTAAGTCCGTTTAACTTTTTTAGACGTGTTGTGAACTTCGCTTTGGTTATTCGATCACGTGTCGTTATTTTCGGGCGTTTTGAGCCATTTTGTAATTTTCCCAAAGTTGTGGGTATCCGTATACATATTTGTTATCTCGACCCTTTTTATGGTCGCGTGTGAGTTTTATTGTAACTCAAACTCTTGGTATGATCTTATTCTGGAGTTTTCCGTGCGTATCTTGATCTTGGTATTTCGATCGGAGGGGTCCGTTGTTGTAACCAGCTTTGAGAGTACTACTGCTGTAGTTCTGGGTGCATTGGCGCACGCTAAGGGATATCCTTAGCGCACGCTATCGAACAGCATGGTCTGAAGTCAGTAGTTGGAATCAGGCCGTTAGCGCAAGCTAAGAACAGGTCATTAGCACGCGCTACAGTGCTGTGGTTAGCGCACGCTACGGGTTTGGTAGCGCACGCTAACTAGTAGTTCGAGGGAGTCCAATGGCTACTGGACTGGGTCTGGAGGATTCGTTAGCGCACGCTAACTCTTGATGGTTAGCGCACGCTAACTGTGCATTTTTGGCAGAACGATTGTTCTGACGTCTCGATAGCGCATGCTAATCAGGTAAGATTAGCGCATGCTAAGCTGTCCAGTATAAAAACTGGACAGCAGTCTTTAATCTTCATTTTCTTCATTTCTTCTTCTTCCTCCGCGGGTTTGAGACGTGGCGACTAGGGTTCGCGACCTGGGCTAATTTTCGTCCATTCCAAGGTGTTTTAGAGCATCCTAGGTGATTATAACATCATCTAATCCATTGTTCTTCGCCGAATCAAGGTATTTTTCTTGAATCCCTAGAGTTGACTTTTTGGGAGTTTTGTTCTTGATTTCATTTTCTATCCATTTTTGACGAACCAATTGATGTCAAATGATGTTGTTAAATATATCCTATGGATTGTATATCCATATTTTGGTTTCGAATTCCATTTTCATGTTTTAGTCGGTCGATTTGCATTCTTGGCCGTTTTGGGGGAAACCCTTGAACTTTCATCGTTTGTTCTTTGAATTCAGCGACTTTAGGTTGTGCTATGGAATTCATTTTCATTCTTGTTATTGTTGTTCGTAGCTTATTGACGCGGGTTAGCGTTCGGTGGAGTCGGCGGATTCGTGGTCGGTTCGTGCCAACCTACTTCGGTCGATTCTTCGCGTTTGTGATTATTCGAGGCAAGTACCTTGTCCATACAATTCTTGTTTTATGGATATGATAATTAGTGATCGTCTCCTTGTGGTTATTTGATCATTTGAATTTCACTTTCAACGATTCGGTTAGCCTTGTTAAAGGCCCTCTTTCAAAATGTGTGTGTTTTGTTGACATTGTATTCGTGGATGGTTACGTGAATTACTATGAATACACTTGGTGTTGTCGTTGTGCTTTGATAATATATATGTATATATTATCTCATATTGGTGCATTGTGATTTGACCATTGCGTCATGCATTGTGTTTGTTGCCATTGAGTGAATTACTTGGACATTATTGATGTGATATGTTATTTGTGTGAATGTGTGGATATGGTTGAAGGTCTACGGTGACACATGGCACGTGATCATGTGGTCAGGATGCAACAAGTGATTGATCCAACCGTGAGAGCCTGAGTTAATCTACGGTGACACATGGCTTGTGATCATGTGGTCAGGATGCAACAAGTGATTGATCCAATCATGGCTTCGTCCTGGTCCTAGGCGATGCATGTGCGTGATTTGTTTTATGATATGGCCAGCTCGGGAGGGTCCTTAGAGGCCTCGAGTGGGATTCGTGGCTTCGTCCCGGTCCTAGGCGATGCTTGTGTGTGATTATGCCGTGTTGATTTTATGTCCATCGAGGACACGTGACTTGGGTTTTGGCCCTGTGAATCATTGTTGGTCTTCTTTTTGTGAAAACAAAAACTTTTGGGCTGTGACCCTTGTTGATTTTGGTAATACAAGGATTCGATAATCCTAAATTGTTTTCTACTAAAACTTCCGATGGTTTATTAAACCGTTTTGTAAATTGTTTCCCTTGATCTGTGATATTTCGGTTTTGGAATGTTTTACCCAAACTCTTGCCTCGGGAAGTACTTTTCGTTATGTTTGGATCCTTGAGGATTCCTGGTTATTGTTGTTCGTGGAATGTGGATTGTATGACTCGTATTTTGCACTTTGTATTTGCACTAGCAAAACGGTGAGTTTTGCTAACCCCCGAGTATTCGGGGGGTGGACATTTGTTTTTGCATTCAGGTTTGGGGAGCATAACACAGGGTCAGCACGAAGGATGATGAAAGATGATCGATACTAATCACATGAAGACCCGTTTTATGTCATATTGATTTAGTTGTATTTCTTTTCCGCTGCAGTATCTTTTCCCCGTTGTATGGGAGTTTATTGTATTTTGACCCCTGCGTGGGTATGTGTTGAAATGTAGTTGTATGTTATTATTGAAAGACCAAATCGGTCTACTGAGTCATTGTAGCCATAAAGGCATTGTTGAGTTGTTCAATATTGTTACCAGCCGGTAGATCCTTGAGGAAAGGCTCTACGGCTTGTAATATCCCTGAGCGGATTGGGGGTGTTACATAAATGGTATCAGATCTTAGGTTGTGGAAGCCTAGGCTGTCGGGTCAGTGGTGCCTGTTGAGTCTTGTCTCGTCGGATTTTGTCTGACTGAGTCGTGTCGCGACGCGTCATCTGAGTTTGTTGGTCGTGATTAGTATCATGGGGCGATCATCATCTTTGTGCGACCTGTGGATGTAAGTCTCCCTTATTTGTGATTGTGCCTCGTCTGATGCGAGTTACTTGTATGATTATTTGTTAAGTGATGGAATCCTTCTGTGGATTTTGATTTCGTGATATGTGGGTATTCGACTCTCATATTTTATTTATATGAGGAGCGGTGTCGCTGCTAATGCATTTTTGAACTGTATTTTATCCGCTGCGTGAGTTCTTTCAAAATGACTTTCAGTATTTTGCAAACTGATTTTTATTTCGTAAAACCAATTCCCTAAATCGAGTTTTGGCATTTTGGCCTTGAATGTTTTATGACGGTTTGATAAAGGATTTTGTGAGTTTGGGCATTCTGGCCTATGGAATTTTCGAAAACCTTGAGTATCTTAGAAAATAAATTTCGAGACGTACATTTTAAAATGAATTATTTTCTCGTGGTACTTTCAAGGTGCCACAGTACGATTCAAAATTATTCCAATTGAGGACCAAAATATTTTGAGATATTTTCAAATTATTTAGAAATGCTTTGCTTAGACCCGAGGGTCGAATATTTTTGAAAGTTTTTCACTAAAAGAAAAGTGTCCTCATTTTTATCAAACACAAGATGGTTTTCAAAGTCTCGATAACAATGTTTGTACTACTTTTTGAAAGGTAATATTCAAGATCAACTGGTGTTTCTAAATTGTTTTCAAAAAGGTGGTTTCCGTTTTTAAAACTTATCATTCCTGTTTGCGGTCCGGGAATGTGTGTACGGTGTTAATATTGTCGTTAGAAGTGTTAGCCCTTCATGAGAGGTGTGATGTTGGTATTTAATGTTTGTCGCCTCATGGGGAATTGCACATTGTCGCACCCGTGCGAGCTGTTAGAGCTTGGGTTTGTGTGATTGTGCACATCTGTGGCTGTTTCATGATGTTTTGTAATTGTGCACTGGTTATCGTTCGAGTCGTTGATGTCTCCGAACGATGCCGTCGTTGCTGTGATATTCATGTGTGTGTTGCCTTACGATGGTAATCGTTGTATGTGTTATGTGTTATGATTTTTTGTGGTGTTGAGTGGTTACTTATTCAGTATGCCGAGGGGCCGAGGTCGTGGTCGTGGCGATCGGACGCGTGGTCGAGATCATGCTGCCGGTGATGATATCGGTATCGGTGTCGCTACTATTTTACAGCAGGTAGCCACACAGATGACTCAGTTGACTCAGGCAGTTCAGCGTGTTACAGACGTGACCCAGCACACTGGTGCAAATCAGTGGCTTCGAGAAGTGGTTCATATGAATCCCCCTCGTTTCGCTGGTGCTGCAGATGCTTTAGGCTGGGATGGTTGGATTTTCCAATTGGAAAAGATATTCGAGGTAGTTGATTGTCCAGAAGAACGTAAGGCCCCGGTAGCTCAGTATCTTTTCGACAAGGATGCCGCTAGCTGGTGGGAGGCTGTTAAGCCTCAAGATAGTGTTGTCACATGGGCAGAGTTCCAGAGATTCATGAGAGATGAGTTTTGTTCGGAGCCGATCAGAAATCAGAAGATTAATGAATTCTTTTCGGCGAAACCGCAGGATGTACCGCTGTCTCAAGATATTATTGATTTTAGCAAACAGCTCGGCTATGTGCAGAATCAAGTAAGGACATGGGAGGACAAGATTTGTCACTTTAGTAGGCGGATGAAGCCGGAGATTCGTCAGTACATGGCAGGTCTCGCTTGTACTTCCTTGAGAGATTATCAGAATAGGGCGTTAGCCTATGAGCTATCCAGATTATCGACCGAGAGTATGTCTGACTCGAAGAAACAGAAAACCGTTGGGAACTTTTCAGGAAATCAGGGGAGTGGGCCCCTTGAGGTTGGGACTTCGTTTCGTCATCCCAAGATGGTTCCTAGATCGCGTGATCAGAGGAGTAGCACCCCTGCAGTGAGTAATGGGAGCAGCTCGAAGATATGTTATTACTGTAGTCGAGCGGGCCATACTGTGAAGAATTGTCGTTCACCGTTAGTCAGCTGTTTCGAGTGTGGCCAGGTGGGTCACCGAGCCATACATTGCGAGACGTTAGCTGAGAGATTTAGGGATCGAGGTTGCGTCTCTGCTCCGAAAGGACACAGAGATGCCCAGTGTGGTTTTGAGGATTTCGGCGTAGTCCGAATTGTTTATGATTGCCCTTGTGGATCGTTTGTGTTTACTTTTTGTTTTCTCAACTGTGCGTGTTTCCTTGTAATAGGTACTTTGTGTTTTCTGAATTCTCGGATAATTGACTTGATAATATTATCTGTTTGATGACGCTTGTCACTTGTTGGTTTTATTATGTTTCTACCGTGGCGTTGTGTTGGTCGTCGTGAAGCGCGTTTTCACGCCATACATTCCTTTGCGTTGCTTGTAACGTCTCGCCGATGGACGAAAGTTACGCGTTTCTTGTGTATCTCGTTGAGTTTTCCTGGCGGGATATTGCTTCTCCCTACTTGTTTTAAGTTTCGGGACGAAACTTCTTTTAAGGAGGGTAGTATGTAATATTCGCAATTTAGATTTCCGGTAATTTTCTTTTTTTTTTAGCGAGAGTCCGATTTGACGACTCGCTTGTGACCGTTTCGTCATTTTGAGAATGATTAATTCTGCACTTTTTGGCATCCGGGTTTGTTTCGGTGTCGTTTTGTTGAGTTCCGTGCTTTTTGGCGACTTTTCCGCACTTGAGTTCGATTCTTGCGAATCTCGCTCAAACATTGTTTGAGTTTCCTGTAAGTCCGTTTAACTTTGTTAGACGTGTTGTGAACTTCAGTTTGGTTATTCGATCACGTATCGTGATTTTCGGGCGTTTTTGGCCATTTTGTAATTTTTCCAAAGTTGTGGGTATCCGTATACGTATTTGATATATCGACCCTTTTTATGGTCGCGTGTGAGTTTGATTGTAACTGAAACTCTTGGTATGATCTTATTCTGGAGTTTTCCGTGCGTATCTTGATCTTGGTATTTCGATCGGAGGGGTCTGTTGTTATAACCAGCTTTGAGAGTACTACTGCTGTAGTTCTGGGTGCATTAGCGCACGCTAAGGGATATCCTTAGCGCACGCTATCGAACAGTAGGGTCTGAAGTCAGTACCTGGAATCAGGCCGTTAGCGCACGCTACGGGTTTGGTAGCGCACGCTAACTAGTAGTTCGAGGGAGTCCAGTGGCTATTGGACTGGGTCTGGAGGATTCGTTAGCGCACGCTAACTCTTGATGGTTAGCGCACGCTAACTGTGCATTTTTTGCAGAACGATTGTTCTGACGTCTCGATAGCGCACGCTAATCAGCTAAGATTAGCGCACGCTAAGCTGTCCAGTTGGACAACAGTCTTTAATCTTCATTTTCTTTATTTCTTCTTCCTCCTCCGCGGGTTTGAGACGTGGCGACTAGGGTTCGCGACCTGGGCTAATTTTCTTCCATTCCAAGGTGTTTTAGAGCATCCTAGGTGATTATAACATCATCTAATCCATTGTTCTTCGCCGAATCAAGGTATTTTTCTTGAATCCCTAGAGTTGACTTTTTGGGAGTTTTGTTCTTGATTTCGTTTTCTATCCATTTTTGACGAACCAATTGTTGTCAAATGATGTTGTTAAACATATTTTATGGATTTTATATCCATATTTCGGTTTGGAATTCCATTTTCATGTTTTGGTCGGTCGATTTGCGTTCTTGGCCGTTTTGGGGGAAACCCTTGAACTTTCGTCGTTTGTTCTTTGAATTCAGCGACTTTAGGTCGTGCTATGGAATTCTTTTTCATTGTTGTTGTTGTTGTTGTTCGTAGCTTATTGATGCGGATTAGCGTTCGGTGGAGTCGGCGGATTCGTGATCGGTTCGTGCCAAGCTACTTCGGTCGATTCTTCGCATTTGTGATTATTCGAGGCAAGTACCTTGTCCATACAATTCTTGTTTTATGGATATGATAATTATTGATCGTCTCCTTGTGGTTATTTGATCGTTTGAATTTCACTTTCAAAGATTCGGTTAGCCTTGTTAAAGGCCCTCTTTCAAAATGTGTGTGTTTTGTTGACATTGTATTCGTGGATGGTTACGTGAATTACTATGAATACACTTGGTGTTGTCGTTGTGCTTTGATAATATATATGTATATATTATCTCATATTGGTGCATTGTGATTTGACCATTGCGTCATGCATTGTGTTTGTTGCCATTGAGTGAATTACTTGGACATTATTGATGTGATATGTTATTTGTGTGAATGTGTGGATATGGTTGAAGGTCTACGGTGACACATGGCACGTGATCATGTGGTCAGGATGCAACAAGTGATTGATCCAACCGTGAGAGCCTGAGTTAATCTACGGTGACACATGGCTTGTGATCATGTGGTCAGGATGCAATAAGTGATTGATCCAACCGTGAGATATTGTGTGTGAATTGTTTAGCTAGCCAGCTCCGGAGGGTCCTTAGAGGCCTCGAGTGGGATTTGTGGCTTCGTCCCGGTCCTAGGCGATGCATGTACGTGATTTGTTTTATGATATGGCCAGCTCGGGAGGGTCCTTAGAGGCCTCGAGTGGGATTCATGGCTTCATCCCGGTCCTAGGCGATGCTTGTGTGTGATTATGCTGTGTTGATTTTATGTCCGTCGAGGACACGTGACTTGGGTTTTGGCCCTGTGAATCGTTGTCGGTTTTCTTTTTGTGAAAACAAAAACCTTTGGGCTGTGACCCTTGTTGATTTTGGTAAGAGAAAGATTCGATAATCCTAATTTGTTTTCTACTAAAACTCCCGATGGTTTATTAAACCGTTTTTTAAATTGTTTCCCTTGATCTGTGATCTTTCGGTTTTGGAATGTTTTACCCAAACTCTTGCCTCGGGAAGTACTTTTCGTTATGTTTGGATCCTTGAGGATTCCTGGTTATTATTGTTCGTGGAATGTGGATTGTATCACTCGTATTTTGCATTTTGTATTTGCACTAGCAAAATAGTGGAGTTTTGCTAACCCCCGAGTATTCGGGGGGTGGATGTCTGTTTTTGCATTCAGGTTTGGGGAGCATAACACAGGGTCAGCACGAAGGATGATGAAAGATGATCGATACTAATCACATGAAGACCCGTTTGATGTCATATTGGTTTAGTTGTATTTCTTTTCCGCTGCAGTATCTTTTCCCCGTTGTACGAGAGTTTATTGTATTTTGACCCCTGTGTGGGTATGTGTTGGAATGGAGTTGTATGTTATTATTGAAAGACCAAATCGGTCTACTGAGTCATTGGATCCATAAAGGCATTGTTGAGTTGTTAAATATTGTTACCAGCCGGTAGATCCTTGAGGAAAGGCTCTACGGCTTGTAATATCCCTGAGCGGATTGGGGGTGTTACATAACGTACGTAACAAAATGATGTTAATGTATGTAATGCATCTAACGTACGTAATGGATGGCTAATAACATACGTAAAGGAGTCTGAAATAGCTAACGGCTAGTTGAGGCTTTGGAGCATATAAATACCACTTCCTATGGTATTGAACATACAACAACTTCAAGCAATCAAGACATTGATCAGATATTGTTATACAGTCTATCGTTGTTGTATTTGATCTTATATTAATAAGAGATTGAGTGTTATACACGATAACTCATACACGAGAGGAAAAAGAAAGGATAAGATTAGATTCGGTGTTATTAGGATCAAAGATCCGGCATTGTTAGAATCGCAATCTATATCCACGCGAGGTTTGTATAGTAGCCATACAATGCTAGAGAGGTTGATTCCTGGTCCTATAGAAAAGGAAAACAGTTTAACTTGGACCAACAAAAAGACAAGTGTTTGAACGGTTTATCTCGAACGTAGAAGAGAGATTGTAACGGTAATCCCTCAACCGATAGAAGAGAGGTGCATAGGTTCATCTTTAATCTATAAAGAAAGATCCGAAGAGAGGACATAGGCATGTTTAGCCGAACCTTTATAAATCCTAAGTCGATTTATTTTCCACACATTTATTTACGCTTCCGCATAATAGCACATATATAGAATCTTGCTCCAACAATTGGTATCGGAGCGGTACCTCCTATAAGCGGCTTAACATCCAAGGAGAAGACGATCCAAATGGCATTTCAAATTGCACTAGTTGAAGGTCCGGCTCTAAACCGACCACCATTCTTTGATGGATTAAATTCATGTCATGGAAGAAGAAGATGTCGATATTCATTCGAGCCTACGACATCGAGCTATGGAAAGTCATATGCCTTGGTCCTAAAATTCCAATCTGATCCGACGGTATGCTTAAATCTTTTGAAGAATATGATGATTACGATTGGAAAAACCACCACTATAATTGCAAAGCTACGCAATTATTATACTGTGTTCTAAATCCGAAAGAACACAACCGGATATCCTCTTATGATAGCGCCAAAGAGATTTGGAAGATGTTAGAAATCACACACGAAGGCACAAATAAAGTCAAGGAGACGAAGATTAATATGCTTCTACATGACTACGAGTTATTCAAGATGATGGGTGACGAGTCCATCACCAACATGCTCGACCGATTTTCAGTCATCACCAATGGACTAGCTTCGTTCGGAAAACTGCTATCAAGTAGTGAGAAAGTTAAGAAAATATTACGATCACTACCTAACGAATGGGACGGCACCATGACGGCGATCATGGAATCTAAAGATCTCAATACGCTCGACTTTAGCGCCCTCGTTGGTTCGCTAATTAAGTATGAGATTGTTCTAAAATCACGGAACAACAAGCCGAAGCCGAAGGAAAGAATGATAGCTATGAAACCTAAGATGTCTTGCAAAGAAGAAATCCCAGTGGATGAAAGTGACGAAGAATCAGCATATTATGCCAAAAATATTAATAAGTTTCAAAACTTACTAAACCGGAGAAAGAAAGACATCAAGATGGGTGGATCTAAGAAATTCGACATCAACTGTCGTATCTGTGGTAAACCAGGCCACTTCGCAAAGAATTTCCGATCCAAAGAAGGAAGTCTTAATTACCACGTGGAGTGACGAAGATGACGATAATGAATATATCCAAAACAATCTCGCACTTATGGCAAGAAGTACATTCGACGTAAGCGACATCGAAAGCCAGGTTAGTACATCGTCTCAAGACGAATTATTTGAAGCATTCAAATTATTGCATACCGATTTTCAAAATGCTTTATCCGAAATAAAATCCCTCCAATCTAAAAATAAATCATTGGAAATCAAAATTTCCAAAATTCTTGAAAAAGGGAAATTTATCAAAACCGATCATTTAAAATGCCTTGAGATTGAAAATAATTTATGGAATGATCTTTTGAAAGTTCAAGGCGAACTTAAAAGTTTAACAAAGAAATTTTCGTGTGGAAACGAGAAATTTGAACAAATGCTATCGGTTTAAAAATTTACTTTAAACAAACAGGGGTTAGGATTCAAACCGCATATTAAAAACGAATCCTTAAATTTGAAAATACCCCGATGCGATAAATTTTTAAAAATTGGGCATCATATTTCGAATTGTAAAAGCCGACGCCGGACGATTAAAATTGAGAAGATTTGGATTCCTAAAGGAACCACTATTCCAAACATCGTCCATATTAATGACAAACGACTGACTTTCGGTTGGATACCCAAAAGCAAATATTAATTTTTCATCAATTGGTATTTAACTCAGGGAGAGTTTGTATTTTTAACGGGAGATTTTTGTCAGGGGGAGTTTACCCTTTATGCATATTTATCATAATTTTATTCTATAATTGTCCTTATACACTTTTTGCTGATAACAAAAAGGGGGAGAAGAATGGAATAAAAGAAGAATGATATAAGGGAAGAAATACGAAAAAAGCGTCATGGAAGAATGAGAGAAAGAATGACGAAAAACAAAATATATACGAATGATGAAAGGAGGAGGAAAGACGAAGAAGTTGAAAAATGAAAAGAAAAAGTCGAAAAGGAGAAAAGAAAAGATGGGAGATGGAAACTAACGAAACGGACAAAATAGAAAACTTTGATCTGTATGCATATATATATATATATATATATATATATATATAATTACATTTTGCAGGTTTTATCCCATTCAAGGTGTTGTTTTGTAATCATCAAAAAGGGGGAGATTGTTGGAATATTTTATTCCAAATATTCATTATCGAGTTTTGATGATAAGTTGTTAAACAAAGGAAAACAACAAGGAAGCAAAACAAAAAAACGATGAAGTCGAAGACGCAAAAAGCTGGAATTAGCATAGATAACGTACGCAATACAATCATAATAACATACGTAAGGATTCAAGATTAACGTACGTAATGCGTTGTGTCTAACGTACATAATGAGGTGTTTCTGAATTCAAACGAGGAGCCGTTGAAGATGATGTCATGGCATAGGCCAGCATGCAACGGATATGAAGACTAAGTTAACGTACGTAATGGGAGTAATGATAACGTACGTAATGGACGAAACGAAGCTACTGGACCGATCTGTGAAGAGCTTAACGTACGTAACAAAATGATGTTAACGTACGTAATGCATCTAACGTACGTAATGGATGGCTAATAACGTACGTAAAGGAGTCTAAAGGAGCTAACGGCTAGCTGAGGCTTTGGAGCCTATAAATACCACTTCCTATGCTATTGAACATTCAACAACTTCAAGCAATCAAGACATTGATCAGATATTGTTATACAGTCTATCGTTGTTGTATTTGAACTTATATTGATAAGAGTTTGAGTGTTATACACGATAACTTGTACACGAGAGGAAAAAGAAAGAATAAGATAGGATTCGGTGTTATTAGGATCAAGGATCCAGCATTGTTAGAATCACAATCTATATCCACGTGAGGTTAGTCTAGTACCCAAAGAATGCTAGATAGGTTGATTCCTTGTCCTATAGAAAAGGAAAACGGTTTAACTTGGACCGACAAAAAGACAAGTGTTTGAACGGTTTATCTCGACCGATAAAAGAGAGATTGTAACGGTAATCCCTTGAGCGATAGAAGAGAGGTGCAGAGGTTCATCTTTAACCTATATGTTGGGATAACAAAAACCCTGTATCGAAGCTGTTGGGATAAACAATCCCTGTATCGATCGTATTGTCAGAATGTTTTGACAATATGCCAAATCCTGCATACCGCTAATAGCTGTATCGAAAAGCTGATCAAGTATCAACATGTATCGAAGACTTCTCGCAGTCCCAACCATACAGTAAATCTATCATACAGCAAAGAGTCCCGCAAAGCTAAGTATGGAAGCAGTCTCGAATATCAATACAGCGATCCTTCCATACATCCCTCAAACAGGACAAGAAGGAATCTTCAGTATTCGCTAGAAGTCAAGTCCCGTTTGATAAAGAAGTATTTAAATACTAAAAGATAAAGTATTTAAATACTGTAAGCCATCAGAAGATCTTCAAATCCCGCAATATCCGGATCTCAGTCTATTCAAGTCAAATATCAAGTTTTCGCATAATCTTGCTCAACGGATCTAATTCAAACGGATATATATATATATATATCCAGAGTTTGAAGATCATCTACAGATACATATACAGAATATTCACGACTTACAAACGAACAAGTGCTTACAAGAATATTCAGAGCAAAACATATCTCCCTAAGCTTTCTGCTATTCTGATAGAAGAGATATACAATGCTCAAACCGTGAACAGCACATCATCAGCTATAAGCTCATAAAGTCAAGTTGTTGTTCAAATATTGTTCTAACCCTTGAACAAACCCATCAGCCCTGTGTGGACTGAGAAACCTTGCTATTCCTGAACTGTGTGTGACGGACTTGCATTGAAGAAAACGAAGCTTCAGAACTGTGTGTGAAGAAGCTAGTCACGTGTTAGCTCAAACCAATCTGTGTGAACGGTTAAAAGCTAAGATCTTTATATCAATCTGTGTGAACGATATATTGATTAGGTTTGGTTATAATTACGTAGTTGTGTACGCAGTAATTATAATAAACTTTTTACTCCTGTGTGGAGGACCAGTGGACGTAGAGAGGTTTACCTCGAACCACTTTAAATATTGTGTTATTTACCTTCTGCCTTTATTGTTTTATTAATTGTGATTATTTAAGTATACACTGCATACATAGTTGTTGTATCCTCAGCAACTTACTGTATTAAAGACTTCCGCTACGCACTCAAATTTAAAAACCGTACAGCTTGTTGTTTCAAACACTTTCCATGTTGTATCCTGTATACTTAGTGGCCAACAAGTGGTATCAGAGAGGTTTATTATAAAAAGAATCAGTCATATTTTTAACCGAATCAGATCCAAAATCACTTATTTTTATAAAACAGTCTTGTTGGCCACTAAGTATACTGGATACAGCTTGGAAAGCGTTTTAAACTACAAGCTGTACGGTTTTAAATCTGAGTGCGTAGCGGAAGTCTTAAATACAGTGAGTTGTTGTGGATACAACAACTCAATATGCAAAGTATACTTAAATAATCACAGTAATTAAAACAAGTAAGACAGAAGGTAAATAACACAATATTTAAAGTGGTTCGAGGCAAACCCATCTACGTCCACTGGTCCTCCACGCAGGAGTAAAAAGTTTATTATAATTACTGCGTACACAACTACGTAATTATAACAACACACAATCAATATATCGTTCACACAGATTGATATAATGATCTTAGCTTCAACCGTTCACACAGATTGGTTTAAGCTAATGCTTTGACTGGATTCTTCACACAGAGTTCTGAAGCTTCGTCTTCCTCAGTCCACACAGGTCTGATATGGGTTTGTTCAAGGATAGAACAGGGTATGAACAACAACTTTTACTTTCTGAGCTTCTAGCTGATGATGTGTTGTTCAAGTTGTTAAGCACTGTATATCTCTTTGATCTGAATAGTAGTAAGCTGGAGATATGTTTTGCTCAGAGTATTACTTTGTAAGATGGATCGTTCAGTAGTCTTCAGTCTTCAAACTCTGGAGATATATATAGTCTCTGAAATATATCCGTTGAGATAAATCCGTTGAGCAAGATTCCGTTCCAACGGGATGAAAAGCACGATCCAGATTTTGCGGGATTTGAAGATCTGTAGACTTACAGTATTTAAATACTTTATCCTTTTAGTATTTAAATACTTCTTTATCAACGGGACTTGACTTCTAGTGAATACTCAAGATTCCTTCTTTGTCCTGTTGAGAGCTGTATGGAAGATTACTGTATTGTTGATTCGAGACAGCTTCCATACTTAGTCTTTATAAGACTTCTTTGCTGTACTGAAAGGGTTCCACTGTATGCTGGATCTATGACAGGTATTCGATATAGGTTGGGATTTTTAGCTTTTCGATACAATTTCCTTACTGTATTGAGGATTGGCTTATTGTCAAAACATCATAGCACTTCATCTCGATACAGGGATTTGTTTTATCCAGGCTGTTTCGATACAGGGTTTTTGTTATCCCAACAATTTCCCCCTTTTTGACAATTTGCCAAGACTTTAAAATCTTTCAAGTCCTTATTGATGATGCCAAAACCTTCTTCAGGAAGCGAATGACTTTCTTGATGACTTCAGGCTGATTTCTTGGTCTTCTGTCAAATGATCTGGCTTTCAGTAATTTAGACTAATTTTATGAACTGCTCGCAGGCGAGTTTGATACATCTAAGAATTTTTACAACTTAAGCTTATGATTGGCGCGCAGGCACAATCTGACAATGTATTCTAGATGCATCCAACTGAATCTATGAACTGTTCGTAAACAAGTTCGTACAGCTTATTTTTCAAACAACTTCCTATACTTGTGATTGTTATCCCAACAATTTAAGTAATCATACATTAACACAGTAGATTACGAGTTGTAATCTTTCAAGACAAGCAAACATTTTTATTGATATTCAAAAATAGAGTACAAAGATTGTTGTTTTGAAAGTAAATTACAAACAAATCAAAATACAAAAAAAAATACAAGGATTTCAGTGCTGTAGGGAATCGTTGCCTCGATCTAGATAGATAGCTCTATCATCATATGATTTGTCGAAGGCAAGAATCCAGTCGTCTGGATGGGTGATCCAATCTCCTCTTCGATGCTTGGATTTCATTTCGATTTGGAGAGGAAGCTTTCCTTCTTCTAACATCTTCGTGAAAATGTCTGCAGCCTCCGCTAATGTTTTATAATTTTTGAAGATGGCGGATTCCCTGACGAGTTTGACAAAATATCTCATCAATTCGTTTTTCCTCCATTTCTTCACTTCTCCGGCAGTTGGATGGCGGTTGGTTGGCAGACAAATTTCAGAAGGTCTTTGGATTAATCTTTGCCTGGGGACATTGGGGTCATTAAACTCGGGTCGGGAACCTGAAATCTTGAAACTTTGAGAGGGAGGGGCTAGCTTGTTCAATTCAGCGGTAATGCTGTCTTTAGCAACATTAAATTCCCTTTCGTGCTGTAGCCTTATTCTCCTAGCTGCTTCTCTCGCTTGTTCCCCCTTTTTGGCGTCATCAAGACGTCCTAGGATTTCCAATGCAGCATCCTGTTTCGTCTCAATGTTTGTCATTCTTTCGACAAGGGTGGAGAGCACCTGCGACATATCTTTGATACTTTTGTCGTGGTCTCGAATATGAGAAGTTGTTTCGATCATTTCTACTGCGGTCTTGGCCTCTGATATGCGAGTCTTGGATGCTTCTTCTCTCAGGAGTTGCTCTTGTTTCTCTTGCATGATCTTCAGAGCTTGTTTGAAGACTTCTGGCAATAAAGTGAAGGCTTCTACAACTCGAGAGACTTCATGCTGTAAAGTAGTCATCTCTTCGACGGCAGAAGTGTGCATCCAGTTTAGAGCTTTTTCCACTGAATACAAGGCATTTACTACATCCTGGATAAAGACGGTTTGAAGGCCAAGAGCACGCAGTCGCTCTTTCCTAGAAGCAGTGCTGGGAGAATCTGGCTTAGCAAAGTCTTCGGCTCCATTCAACCTTCTCAAATTCACGGTAGGGTGTGAATTGAGTTGGACATCCTCAGGTATAATATCATCGTCGGATTCCATGGTTGGTGGGGCGGGAGCAGCTGTTATGGGTTCAGCGGTAGGAGGTGCTGTATCCTCTTGTTGCGAAGATGTGTCTGTAGACATGGGTACAGGAGGGACTAATTCCTCCTGTTGTCTCCTTGCTTCCGCCTGTTCCGGCAGAGGGACTGATTCCTCTTGCTGGATGGCGCGTGATACTTCTTCTTCTTCAACGGCAGCAGGCTCGGGTTCCTGTTCCGAAACAATTTCTTCTTCCTCAACTTGAGGGACTGATTCCTCATCGTCCGAAATATGTTCTTGCTGTGGCGAAGGGGGCTCACTTCGGCTTGATGGCCCTTCGTCATTCTTGGGTTGAGAGGCTTCTTTTTCCTCGGCCTCCTCACGACTCATTTTCAGACCTGCTTGTAAGGCATCGTCGTCGTCGTCTGAGTAATGGTCATCTTTTGGATCTTGGGGAGAGTCCTCGGACTTCTCTTTTCCATTTCTTCTGGCATCAGATTTTTGCAAAAGATGGCTTTCGATCAATTCTTTGCAGTAGAGATTGTCCCATTGGATCAGGGCATCAACTTCAGTCGAGTCCGTCACTTCCAATACAAATCTTTCTTCATGGATCCAGTCGCTCCAGTTGTATAAGGTGTCATACGGAGCTAGCCGGTAGCCTTTCCATTGAAGGAATCTTTCATAAGCATGATCAATCTCCACAGAGAGAAGGGTTTTGTTGATAATAGTGTCCTGGGAGGGACTTCGTACAACTTCTGAGTCAGCTGTAGCGAGGGGTTCCTCTACAGGTGTGGGATCCTGTAGGGAAGAAGGATTCCTTACAGGGGATGGTGCCCCGAAGGAAGATGGATCCTGTACGGGTGTGGAATCCCGCATAGGAGAGGTAGCATTTGGCTCCAAATGGGCAGCCGACTCGCTAGATTCTTCTAAGTTGGAAGATGTCCGATCATCCGTCTTAGCCGCCAAAGGCTCGGGATCTACTGTCGATACAGTAGCGGGCACCTTTTCTGCAGGGGTTGGGCCCTGGGGTAGTTCCTCAGTGGGTTGTGCCACTATAGAAGCATCCTCGGAGGTTTTTGTGGATTTAGCCTTAGAAAGCCTCCTTAGCTTCCTTTTTGGCTTCTCAGCAGCAGTTGGTGTCTTGCTGTGAGATCTTTTGCGTTTCTTGGAAGATTCCACACTCTGGGATTTCAAGGAAACATCCCTTGGATCTTCAGAAACGGGCATACATTGGACTTTAGGGTGGTTGCAGACCATAGTGCTCTGGTTAAAGGCTGTAGGCTTGACGCCTCCTAAGTAAATCCGGGAGCTGTTTTTCTTCGCATCTGCGGATTGTGAAAGTCCGCATTTCGTCAAAATATGGTTTAAAAATAAATTAAACGATTTCTTTTGAGTGGCAGGCTTGGAAACTTCCTCCTGCAAACGTTTCAGAATTATCTGGCACCAGTTGACCTTTTCACATGTCAAAATCACAACCATCATCCTAAATCTCAGATTTGTGCACATTTCAAATGCACCAGTTCGACTCTCAATGATGTTGGGATTCGGTGCCTAAAACGAAGGCCCAGCAGAAGCGGTAAAACGAAAATTAATTCGATCCGAATCCCTACGAGGATCGATCGAGCTACGTATATACGAATATTAAAAACGAATAGCAAGAGTCGTAAGAAACTAACCCTCGGAGTCCGTTGATTAAATGGTAACCTTCTCTTGAGCTATTCCCCAAGCTTTGCTTGATCTCTACGAATCCACTCCGCTCCAAGCTCTTGAACGATCCAACGCCGAAAGCACCGCGTCTCTACTTACCACGCGCCGGAAAAACGATCGGAACAACAACACTTGATTAACCTCTAAGGTCACGGCTAGAATCAAGTAATGGAGCTTTTTATTATTACACTCTAAGTGTATAATATATCTCTCAATAATATTTCTCTAAGAAAATGTGAATGATGGAAAAACACTAAAACAAAGTTTCTCTTCCCTCTCTCTATAATGATGCTGCCGTGAGAATGCCCAAGGAGGAGAGAAAGAGAGGTTTTATTTTGGTCTTCAAAATCATTCACAAGATAACATTTCACCCACAAAATCTCATTTTCCCTTATTATAAGAGATATGAAATCTCACATGTCAAAAGTCTTCCAACAAGAAAACAAGACTATGATCAAGGTAGGAAATCAAGGTGGGGGCCGGCCTCTAGAAGAAATCGGACGAGTTCGGTTCGTTTCGGACTCCCGATGATCTAAACAGATAAACTCCGATTCCGTATCGATGTATTTATATCGATTAATTAATCCAATTAATTAAACATATCAAATACAAAATAATATAATTAATTTCTCCAAGAAATAATTATATACGTGAATTAAATTAATCACCCAGTAATTTATTTAATTCATTAGGCCGTAAATCAATTTATACAATAAATCGATTTAAACATCCAATGTTCCATAATTAGATATCCAATATCTAATATTCATAATGAGAGAATTAAGCTCGATTCATTCCGTCGTCAATCCTAATGCGCGACTCGGTAGGTCTGTCTCAGTCAGCAATGGGAGGAACCAAAGAATAGTAACACCACCTAGCCAGCCTGGTGGCCTACACTGTACCCCGACTGAGAACGAATGATTGGGATAATTTAAGAACCATTCTGTCGTGAATACCAGTATACGTATAAACCCTTCTTTCAAATGTCCCGATCAAGTTATAGGGTCACGGTCAGTCAAACCCCATCTGTACTTGACGCTATGCATGCGTTAATGCAAATCGAGATCATCGAGCTCTCGTGTATCTAATACAGCCAGCTCCAATGCTTTGGCCAAAGACTTCTGATCTCATCTGCTAATAACCGCATAGGACATATAACCCGTTCACTAACAGGAGAAAGAATTCTATCTTGGTATTCAGTAGGACCTGCTACTTGCCTGTCAAGATGCACGTCGAGGTTGACCCCCGCCTTCTGGTTTACAGGGTCGAACTACTCTAATGAAAATCTTAACGTCACAAGCACATCCCTACTAAATCCTCAAGTCGAAGGTTCATGAATACCTATCACAACCTTTTGATTCCATCATTGACTGTCCCGGAGTGAATTCCATGTGACGAATCGAGGGTGAGTCGGTTCGAGTATACTAATCCAATTAGCATACCTATAACGTGTGCTCCCACTAACCATTAGTGTTTGACATGCACTCTCCTTGTCAAAGAACACGTCATACAAGTCTTCACATAAACTTAACGCACAGTCAAGTTTTATCGACTTGCGAACGATTAAGTATTTGAGCTATAAACCTTTCCAGTGCCGACCCCCTTATCCAATAAGGAGTGGAACGTTTTGCTCTCAAATACACAGACTAGTTTCTATATGTATATTTACGAGTTAGGAATGCCAGTAACTACCAGTAAATAAAGAAAACATCCATTGCCTTATATATTGATGATTTACATAATAACAAGTACAATGCCCTCACTCAACATCCTCTGAGTGGCATTCGAGGGCATACTCCTAACAAATGATTCTGCAGCAAAAGTCATGCGGGTATACGTATGGCAGACAGAAATTCTTTTTGTGACAAGTGGTGTGCACCACTTCAACTATAGGTGAACCTGTGAACATGCCATAGTATGTGGTCAGCAGCTCTTGAGACCCAAAAGTCTCAAGCTCTTCCATGGTCAGGCCATCAGCGGGCAGCCTGTAAATGTTCTGAAGAAGATCTCGGTCGATGCAGATCTCCACTCCTTGAATGATAGCGTTGATATCAGCAACGTGGCCTCCCTGAGCCAGTGACAAAAAGCGAACGGCGGCGTTGAGGTAGAATTCCTCAACCAAGTGAACGTCGTACGTCACAACGGTTTGACTCCCAAGGCGGTAGAGGCCTTGCTGACGGAGTCTAGTGATGATGAACTCCATGGGTTCGACGTGATTTGTTTCAGCAAGAATGCGTTCAATGACGACAGATCTGGAGAAGATCCGTCCGTCGATGATGTTCGATGCTTTCTTGAGGGTGGTGGAAGAGGTCTGAGCAGCCATTGATGATTCTCAAGAAGATATGAAAGAGATTAAAATAAATTTGCAGTTAAAAGCAAAGAAAACTTGTAGGCTGATTTTTGCTTGAGTGCTCTAAGAATATCCAGAAGGCGTAAAGAGTCTCAAATGGCAGTATCAGTCCTTTTATATTGGGCGGCGAAGAAGGGTTTCTCAGAGAACGAATGGTCAGATTTAAGGAATGGGAACCGGTTTTTGAAATGAACGGTTAAGATGGACTAAGTGTAACTGGTACACTTATCCATTAAAATGTAAAATATGAGCGGGTCCCACTTCTGACATTTGTTGTTACTCTTAATGCCTGAAACGGCGGTTTAAAACATTAAAAATTAAAAACATCGCGGCTTTTGAGATTCAGTTGTCCAGATGTCGTGTAAGGCATTTAATGTAAATGACGTTTGACATGAAAACAGGGCACGTGGACAAAAATTATTTTTAAAATGAAATGATACAATATAATATATATACTGAATCGAAATCCTATAGTATGTGCTGTATCCGCGACGATACAGCGTTCCCCCTTAAAAGGTACATATAGGTTTTAACTCCATACAACAACTTTTGGATTAATGTTGTATTCATGGGTCATACTGTATTCCCCCTTAATTATTGCACACGTCAGCTGTAGGATGATTCGAATGTCTTTGTTCACTACAGTGCTGTATTGACGGTTCTGAGTGTACAGATAATTAATGGTGGATACTGTATTCTTGGGTCTTACAGCGTTCCCCCTCAATTGTTGCGTAAAAACAGTAAATTACTTACAGGGAGTCGGGCTATAGCATTCCCAATTCTTGTCTAAGCATGTTGAATCTTGCTGTGTCGAGAGGCTTGGTGAAGATGTCGGCCAACTGAATATCTGTGTGAACCTTTTCGAGCCGAACATCCTTGTTCTCGACATGATTTCTTATAAAATGATGCTTCATGTTGATATGCTTAGTGCGCGAGTGCAATACAAGATTGTGCGTGATTGCAATTGCACTCGTGCTATCACACATGATCGGCGTCTCTCTGGCTTCAATCCCATAATCTGACAACTGCTGCTGCATCCAAAGGATCTGCATACAACAACTACCAGCAGCGTAGTATTCTGATTCAGCTGTGGAAAGAGAGTTTGCCAATTGCTTCTTACTGAACCAAGAGACAAGTCTAGGTCCAAGAAAGTGACAATTCCACTTGTACTCTTCCTATCTAGCTTGCAGCCTCCGAGATCCGAGTCGCTGTATCCAACTAAATCGAATCCGCCTTCTTTAGGATACCATAGTCCTACATCGACTGTTCCTTTAATATACTTTAGGATTCGTTTAGCTGTATTGAAGTGTGATTCCTTAGGTGCTACTTGATATCTCGCACACACTCCAACAGCAAACTGGATATCGGGCCTGCTAGCCGTTAGGTATAGGAGCGAGCCAATAAGCTTCCTGTAGAGTGATTGGTCAACCGTCTTTCCGGCTTCATCAGCACTAATCTGCACGGAAGTGCTCATGGGGGTTGACGATGATTTGGAAGTGTTCATTCCAAATTTGTTGAGAAGCTCCTTGCTGTATTTTTCCTGGTTGATGAAAATACCTGTAGGCAACTGCTTTACCTGCAAACCTAGGAAATAACTAAGTTCTCCCATCATACTCATTTCAAATTTACTTTGCATGAGATGAGAGAACCTTTGACACAAAGCAAGGTTAGTTGAACCAAAAATTATATCATCTACATAGATTTGCACCATCAGAAGGTCATCACCTTCCTGCATTTTGAACAAGGTCTTGTCCACAGCACCTTTTTCAAATCCATTATTGGTTAGATACTGGGACAGGGTCTCATACCAGGCTCTAGGGGCTTGCTTAAGTCCATACAGTGCCTTCCTTAGCCTGTATACTAGATCGATACCGTTTGTGTTGGAAAACCCTGGTGGTTGTTCAACATAAACTTCTTCGGCAAGGTCTCCATTCAGGAATGTACTTTTGACGTCCATTTGATATACAATGAAGCTCTTATGGGCGGCAAAGGCTAAAAATATCCTAATGGCTTCTAGTCTGGCTACAGGGGCAAACGTTTCATCATAGTCTATGCCTTCTTCCTGTCTATAGCCTTGTGCGACTAGTCTGTATTTATTCCTTATGATAAGTCCATTTCGATCCTTTTTGTTTCGAAATACCCATTTGGTTCCTATAAACGATCGATGCGTAGGTCTGGGTACAAGATACCATACATTGTTTCTTTCGAAACCGTTAAGCTCTTCTTCCATAGAAGTTATCCAATGAGAATTATTAAGAGCGTCTATGGTCGAAACAGGTTCGGACTGGGCTAAGAATACAACAATAGTGCACATGTTGAGTCTTCTAAGCTCGGATTGAGATTTCCATTCAGGGAATTATGATATCTTAGTATCTAGTTCTTCTTGTGCACAAATTACATTTCCTTGTGTACTCTGTATTCTCCTACGAGTAGAAACACCAGCATCTATGTTTCCAATGATAAGCTCTTGCGGGTGATCTCTCAACCATCTTCGGTCGGGTTCTAGTTCAGGGTCCCGTACTATATCGAGAGTTTCTGTAGATACAGCTTCAGCTTGTACAGCATCGGCTTCATCTACGTCGATTCTTACAGCTGCGGGGTTGATTTCTAGGTCAACAACAGGTTCTATAGGAGTTGGTGGATCTAGGATGGAAAGTTGTTGGATGTTCTGAGTAACATCTTCTATTCCTGTAGGGTCATGGTGAGGTTCGTCGAACACTACATGAACTGATTCCTCGATCGTCAGCTTCCTTTTATTAAAGATCCTGTAAGCTTTGCTGACGGAGGAGTATCCTACAAATATTCCTTCATCTGATTTCTCATCAAAGGTTCTAAGTTGATCCTTCCCATTATTCAACACATAGCACCTGCATCAAAAAATGTGAAAATATGAAACTAACGGAGTTTTGTTGTTCCATACCTCGTATGCTGTTTTGTTGTGGTGTTTGTTGACAATACACCGATTTTGAGTGTAGCATGCTGTATTGGTTGCTTCACCCCAGAAACGCTATGGCAACTTTCTAGCGGCAATCATTGTCCTTGTAGCTTCTTTCAGTGTCCTATTCTTTAGCTCGGCAACACCATTTTGTTGAGGTGTACGGGTAGCTGAGTATTCGTGCTGTATCCCATTCTCCGAACAGTATTGCTCTATAAAGCGATTGGTAAATTCTGTACCTCTGTCGGAACGAATGGACACGATACTCAATGCCTTTTCATTTTAAAGCTTTCTCAGGAGCTCGGGCAGCTTTGATGTTGTTTCCTTCTTCTTGCTTAGGAAAATCGTCCAAGCATACCTGGAATAGTCATCAACAACAACAAGGCAGTATTTCTTACCTCCCAAACTTACCGGGTCTACAGTACCATAGAGATCCATATGTAGCATCTCCAATACTCTTTGGGTTGAAAGGTAGGATTTGCTCTTCAGGGTTGACTTGATTTGCTTGCCTTTCTGACATGGTCCGCAGACGCTGTCCTTTTTGAATGACACGTTTGGCAATCCTCTCACCATTCCCTGTCTTGAGATCTTGTTGATCGTCTTGAAGTTGACATGAGACATCCTCTTGTGCCATAACCAGCTTAGATCTGCAGTGCCTTTGGCAACAAAGCATGGAATTGAGGGGCTCATAGGCTTCCAGTCAGCAATATACATGTGACCTGATCTGCTTCCTGTAAGCACAACTTCTTTGGTCTGGATGTTCTTGACTCTACAGCGATCTATATAGGATTTCACCGAGAACTTTTTATCACAGAATTGGCTAATACTAAGTAGATTGTACTGTAAGCCTTCAACATATGCAACATCAGTAACTTTGAATTTTCCTACAAGAAGGTTTCCTTTCCCTCTTGTTCTTCCTTTAGATTTATCACCGAAGCGAACTTTTGGACCGCGACCTTCTACGAAATCTGATAGCTTGCTTCTATCTCCGGTCATGTGCCGAGAGCATCCACTATTGAAGTACCAGGTGTCCTCCTCTAGGATGTCCTGTATGCAAAAAGATTAAGTAGATTTAGGTCCCCTTTGATTTTTGGGTCCATGAATGTTAGTGTTTTTAGGTACCCAAATTTTCCTGACAGCAATTGGTTTACTGTAGGTCACATTCGGTACAGTGTTGCGGTATCTACATGGGGCATATACGTAGTCGCTATAACCATGATAATTATTATGCATGTAAAATTAAGGGTTATTATTATTATTAGTCCAGTACGAGTGCCGTCTCGGAGGTGGAGCCATTCTCTTTGGCCTAACAGCTTGTCTTCTGGGTCTCCAGTTGGATTCCCAACGCTGTTGTTGATACTGTGCGGACACCTGTTGTCTCAAGGAATAATGGGGTTCCTGTATCCAATACCTAGGCGTGCTGTACTGATAGTACTGCCGTGCGGGCCTTTGATATTTGGATACATCCTTCCTTCTGAATGGCTGTTGGCGTTGTTGATGTGCTCGGGGAGCATGCTGTTGAGTGCGCCTTTCAGGTCTGAATGGCTGATGATTCCGCTGTCTGGAATAGGATTGCGGGGGCGGAATAGCAGCCTTTGCTGTTCGCTGTGCAACAGGTTCCTTCACAGGACTCGAAGTTTCTTTCGACACAGGAATGTGTTCCACACTCTTGACAAACACTGTACTAGTTTTCCCTTTGTTTGAACATGAGTTGTATCCTAAGCCACTTTTATCATGAGCATGTTGCCCAGTGCTCAGAATTTCTTCCATTCTTTTGGACGATTTCTCGAACGATTTCAGAATGGTCTCAAGTTCATCTTCTCGTTTTTCGAGAGTTTTGATTTTGGCTTGAAGTAGAACCAAATCATTTGTCTTGCTCTCATTGTGAGTCTTAACCTCACTTAGTTCATGAGCAAGTTGATGATTGCTCTCCATGAGTTTTTCAAAATCGACTTTGCTGGTTTCACAATTAATAGACATATTTTCATAATTTATTTTCAGCAAGTCATTTTCATCTTTCAGCTCTAGGTTAGACAGTTGGAGCTGTATATTCTCATTTTTCAATGTCTTATGGGCCTTTTGAATGTTTTTAAACTCATTCATCATGTTTTCAAAAGTATGAGATGCATTAGCAGGTATGATTGAGGTTGAGCTTACCTCATCGTCGCTATCTTCACCTTCCGGAATGTCCTTGTCCATAAAGCACATATATGCTTTATCATCGAACTCATCGTCAGATGAATCACTTTCAGTGACCACCTGAAGACATTCTTCGGATTTGGATGGTGTGGGGGAGGCTTCTGATTCTCCAATCAGGGCCTTGAGCTTGTTTTTCCAAGCACGTCTTCGTTCATCTCTCTCTTGTTGCTCGGCTTCCGGCAACCTTTGAACTTTGGGATGAGGACATTTATTTGCATAATGTCCTGATTTCCTGCAATTATAGCACAGGTTAGAATTACCGGATGAAGTTTCGGTAATTACCTTGTGGACAGGTTTGGGCCTGTAGGGAGTCTGCTTGATGAACTTTTTGAATTTGTGCATGAGAAGCGCCATTTCATCTTGAGACAGGATGTCGTCACATCACATTCTTGTGGTCGGGTTTCGGCATTTGGGCATCTTTGTGTCGACGGTTCGATCTGGCTAGTCTCAGTAACCTTTGAAGGAGATTCTTCAGCTTTCTCTCTTCTGTCAATATCATACTCAAAAGCTTTGAGGTCAGAGAAGAGATCAAAAGTAGATCTTTCATTTAAATTATATGACACATGCATAGATGTGGTGTTAATGTCCCATCGGGCAGGGAGAGATCTGAAAATTTTTAAATTCTTCTCCTTTTGGGTATAAATTTTGCCCAAAGCTTCAAGTTCACCAACAATACCAGTGAATCTGAGGTCAAGTTCCTCAAGTGTCTCAGTTGGTTTCATTTCGAAAGATTCAAATTGCTGAGTTAGTTTTGAAATTTTGTTTTCTTTTGAGAGCTCAGTTCCCTCACAAATCAACTTGAGTTTATCCCAGATTTTCTTGGCTGTTTTACCGCTCTTTACCTTCGAGAACGTGCCTTTGTCAAGAGTGACAAATAACGCGTTCTTAGCCACATTGTCGAGATTGGCGCGCTTTCTTTCATCTGTGGTCCATTGATCGCGCTCCTTCTCGAGCATCTTAGCATGAGCTTGGCCTTTAATCCTTGCGGCCGTGTTTACCTTCATGATCTTAATGGGGCCATCCTGTATAACAAAAATCATTTCTTCGTACATTGCTACAAGATGAGCCTCCATCCTGATTCTCCAATCATCAAATTCATTAATAGAGAACATAGGCACTTTGTTGATCATAGATGTATCCACGTGAGAATAAAGGAATGAAAAAGACTGTTTTAAAAATTAAGTGATTTTGGATCTGATTCGGTTAAAAAAATACGACTGATTCTTTTTAGAATCAACCTCTCCGATACCACTTGTTGGCCACTAAGTATACTGGATATAGCTTGGAAAGCGTTTTAAACTACAAGTTGTACGGTTTTAAATCTGAGTGCATAGCGGAAGTCTTAAATACAGTAAGTTGCTATGGATACAGTAACTCAATATGCAGAGTATACTTAAATAATCACAGTAATTAAAACAAGTAAGAGAGAAGGTAAATAACACAATATTTAAAGTGGTTCGAGGTAAACCCCTCTACGTCCACTGGTCCTCCACACAGGAGTAAAAAGTTTATTATAATTACTGCGTACACAACTACGTAATTATAACAACACACAATCAATATATCGTTCACACAGATTGATATAATGATCTTAGCTTCAACCGTTCACACAGATTGGTTTGAGATAATGCTTTGACTGGGTTCTTCACACAGAGTTCTGAAGCTTCTTCTTCCTCAGTCCACACAGGTCTGATCCGGGTTTGTTCAAGGATAGAACAGGGTATGAACAACAGCTTTTACTTTCTGAGCTTCTAGTAGATGATGTGTTGTTCAAGTTGTTAAGCATTGTATATCTCTTTGATCTGAATAGCAGTAAGTTGGAGATATGTTTTGCTCAGAGTATTACTTTGTAAGCTTGATCGTTCAGTAGTCTTCAGTCTTCAAACTCTGGAGATATATATAGTCTCTGAAATATATCCGTTGAGATAAATCCGTTGAGCAAGATTCCGTTCCAACGGGATGAAAAGCACGATCCGAATTTTGCGGGATTTGAAGATCTGTAGACTTACAGTATTTAAATACTTTATCCTTTTAGTATTTAAATACTTCTTTAGCAACAGGACTTGACTTCTAGTGAATACTAAAGATTCCTTCTTTGTCCTGTTGAGAGCTGTATGAAAGATTACTGTATTGTTGATTCGAGACAGCTTCCATACTTAGTCTTTATAAGACTTCTTTGCTGTACTGAAAGGGTTCCACTGTATGCTGGATATATGACAGGTATTCGATATAGGTTGGGATTTTTAGCTTTTCGATACAGTTTCCTTACTGTATTGAGGATTGGCTTATTGTCAAAACATCATAGCATTTCATCTCGATACAGGGATTTGTTTTATCCTGGCTGTTTCGATACAGGGTTTTTGTTATCCCAACAAGTCTCTTTCATTCCTACATTCTCATATGAATACATCAATGATCAACAAAGTCCCTATGTTCTCTATTAATGAGTTTGATGATTGGAGAATCAGGATGGAGGCTCATCTTGCAGCAATGCACGAGGAGATGATTTTTGTTATACATGATGGCCCCATCAAGATAATGAAGGTAAATCCGGCCCCTAGGATTGAAGGCCAAGCTCATGCTGAGATGCTTGAAAAAGAGCGCGAACAATGGACTTCTGACGAAAGAAAGCACGCCAACCTCGACAATGTTGCGAAGAATGCGCTGTTTGTCACCCTTGACAAAGGCACATTCTCCAAGGTAAAGAGCTGTAAATCAGCCAAGAATATCTGGGATAAAATCAAGTTGATTTGTGAGGGAACTGAGCTCTCAAAAGAAAACAAAATTTCAAAATTAACTCAGCAATTTGAATCTGTTGAAATGAAACCAACTGAAACACTTGAGGAACTTGACCTCAGATTCACTGGAATTGTTGGTGAACTTGAAGCTTTGGGCAAAATTTATACTCAAAGGGAGAAAAACCTAAAGATTTTCAGATCTCTCCCTGCCCGATGGGACATTAAGACCACAGCTATGCGTGTGTCGTGTAATCTTAGTGAAATATCTACTTTTGATCTCTTTTATGACCTCAAAGCATTTGAGTATGATATAGACAGGAGAGAGAAAGCTGAAGAATCTCCCGCTAGGACTACAGCCTTAGCCGCTGTATCTAACTGTCGACACAGCATGCCCAGCCCATCAAAGCCTAATTACAAGAATGCTGACAGCGACGACGACATCCTGTCGCAAGATGAAATGGCGCTCCTCATGCACAAGTTAAGAAAGTTCATCAAGCAGTCTGGAAAGACTCCCTACAGGCCCAAGCCTGTTCATAAGGTAAGTACTGAAACCTCCTCTGGTGACGCTAACCTATGCTATAATTGCAGGAAACCAGGACATTATGCAAACAAATGTCCTCATCCTAAAGTTCAAAGGTTGCCGGAAGCCAAGCAACAAGAGAGGGATGAAGGAAGACGTGCTTGGAAAAACAAGCTCAAGGCACTGATAGGAAAATCAGAAGCCTCCCCCACACCATCCAAATCCGAAGAATGTCTTCAGGTAGTCACTGAAAGTGACTCATCTAACGATGAATTCGAAGATAAGGCATATATGTGCTTTATGGCAAAGGACATTCCGGAAGAAGAAGATAGCGATGATGAGGTAAGCTCAACCTCAATTATTCCAGTACATGCATCGCATACTTTCGAAAACATGATGAATGAATTTAAGAATATTTAAAAAGCCCACGAGACTTTGAAAAATGAAAACATTCAGCTTCAACTTTCCAACATAGAGCTGAAAGATGAAAATGACTTGCTGAAGATAAACTATGAAAATATGTCAATTTATTGTGAAAACAGCAAGGTCGAGCATGAAAAACTCGTGGAGAGCAATCATCAACTTGCTTATGAACTAAGTGAGACTAAGTCTCAAAATAGAAGCAAGACAAATGATTTTGTTCTACTTCAAGCAAAATTTAATACTCTCAAAAAGCGAGAAAGCGAACTTGAGACCATTCTGAAATCTTCGAGAAATCATCTAAAAGAATGGAAGAAATTCTAAGCACTCGGCAACATGCTCATGATAAAAGTGGCTTAGGATACAGCTCATTTTCCAACAAAGGGAAAACTAGTACTATGTTTGTCAGGAGTGTGGAACACATTCCTGTATCGGAAGAAACTCCTAGTCCTGTGAAGGAACCTGCTGCTCCGCAAAAAGCAAAGGCTGCCATTCCGCCCCCGCAATCCTATTCGAGACAGCGGAATCATAAGCCATTTCAACCTATAAGGCGCACGCAACAGCATGCTCCCCAAGCGTATCAACAGCGCCAACAGCCGTTCAGAAAGAAGGCTGTATCCAAATACCAAAGGCCCGCACGGGAGTACTTTCAGTACATCACGCCTAGGTACTGGATACAGGAGCCTCATTATCCATCAAGAAAGCAGCCTAATTATCCATCAAGAAAGCAGGTGTCCGCACAGCATCGACAACAACTTTGGGAATCTAACTGGAAACCCAGAAGGCAAGCTGTAAGGCCAAAGAAAATGGCTCCACCTCCGAGACGGCATAAGTACTGGATTAATAATAATAACCCTGATTTTTACATGCATAATGATTATCATCGATACAGTAACTACATACATGCCCCAAGTAGATACCGCAAAACTGTACCAAATGTAACCTACAGTAAGCCAATTGCTGTCAGGAAAATTTGGATACCAAAAGGCACTAACATTCACGGACCCAACAATCAAAGGGGATCTAAATCTACCTAATTTGTTTGCTACAGGACATTTTGGAGAAGGACATATGGTACTTCGACAGCGGATGCTCTCGACACATGATAGGAGATAGAAGAAAGCTATCAGATTTTGTAGAAGGTCGCGGTCCAAAAGTGCGCTTCGGTGATAAATCTAAAGGAAGAACAAGAGGAAAAGGAAACCTTCTTGTCGGAAAATTCAAAGTCACCGATGTAGCTCATGTTGAAGGCTTACAGTACAATCTACTTAGTATTAGCCAGTTCTGTGACAAACAGTTCTCGGTGAAATTCTATATAGATCACTGTAGAGTCAAGAACATCCTGACCAAAGAAGTTGTGCTTACAGGAAGCAGATCAGGTAATATGTATATTGCTGACTGGATGCCTACGAGCTCCACAATTCCTTGTTTAGTTTCCAAAGGCACTGCAGATCTAAGCTGGTTATAGCACAAGAGGATGTCACACGTCAACTTCAAGACAATCAACAAGCTCTCGAGACAGGGACTGGTTATAGGATTGCCGAATGTATCATTCCAAAAAGACAGTGTTTGTGGACCATGTCAAAAAGGCAAGCAAATCAAGTCCACCCTGAAGAGCAAATCCTACCTTTCAACCCACAGAGTGTTGGAAATGCTACACATGGATCTCTATGGTCCTGTAGACCTGGTAAGTTTGGGAGGTAAGAAATACTGTCTCGTTGTTGTTGATGATTACTCCAGGTATGCTTGGACAATTTTCCTAAGCAAGAAGAAGGAAACAACATCAAAGCTGCCCGAGCTCCTGAGAAAGCTTCAAAATGAAAAAGGATCGAGTATCATGTCCATTCGTTCTGACAGAGATACAGAATTTACTAACCGCTTTATAGAGCAATACTGTTTGGAAAATGGGATACAGCATGAATACTCAGCTGCCCGTACACCTCAACAAAATGGTGTTGCCGAGCGAAAGAACAGGACGCTGAAGGAAGCAACAAGGACAATGATTGCCGCAAGCAAGTTTCCACAGCATTTCTGAGGCGAAGTAACTAATACAGCAAGCTACACTCAAAACCGCTATATCGTCAACAAGCAGCACAACAAAACAGCATACGAGGTATGGAACAACAAAACTCCGTTAGTTTCGTATTTTCACATTTTTGGATGCAGGTGCTATGTGTTGAACAATGGTAAGGATCAACTTAGAACCTTCGATGAGAAGTCGGATGAAGGAATATTTGTAGGATATTCCTCCGTCAGCAAAGCTTACAGGATCTTTAATAAAAGGAAGCTGACGATCGAGAAATCAGTTCATGTAGTGTTCGACGAACCTCACCATGACCCTACAGGAGTAGAAGCTGTTACTCAGAACATCCAACAACTTTCCATTCTAGATCCACCAACTCCCATAGAACCTGTTGTTGACCTAGAAATCAATCCCGCAGCTGTAAGAATCGACGTAGATGAAGCCGATGCTGTACAAGCTGAAGCAGAAACTACAGCAACTCAAGATACAGTACGGGACCCCGAATTAGAACCCGACCGACACTACGCCATAGATAGCCTACGGCAACGGATTTTGTTAGTGTTGTGCTCAAAAATGTTGTAGTAGCTCTAAAATTTTTACCTGCTGCAATATTGCTTTTTTGATGTTGCTGTATATGTTTACAAAGTGTTGCCTTAGTAGCAAAGTGTTACATGCTATAATATTTTATGACATAGTGTTGCCGTAGATGTACTATTTAAAAAAAAACTTCATATTTTTTTATGTAAAATTAAAATTAAATCATCTTTTACTTGAGAACTAATTAATTTTGATTGAAGTGGAGTATGACATATATTCAAAAGTAATACTTTTTAATTAGATTTGATATGAACAAATTAAAAAAATTATAATATTTATAAAATTGAAAATTAAAAATAATAATTTAAAATAAATATCTGGATAGAATAAAAGGTGCCAATAATTATGTGTAATATCCAGAAATTTTTAAATTGAAATTTTGATGGTATTAATTTTTTTTACTGATTTGTTTCATTTTTATTTCGTTTAGCTAGCTGATTAAAATATCGAGCGGAGATATTAGACTAATATATTGGCGAGTTAGTATTGGTGTTATGTGACGCAGCGTATTAATTGGATAATCGAACTAGGGGACTGAATAATGAATCTCAAATTGATCCATTTTTACTCGGTTAATTTATAATCGAACCTTGTTGGGTCGAATAAAACCCAACTACCCATTATATATATATATATATATATAATATTGTATCTTGCTTCTCCCGTCTTCTTCACCTTCTTCTCCCCCTTCTTCTCCCGTAACCTCTCTGCTTCGATAGTGCGGGTGCCAGCAGCTTCTTCCTTCGTCTTCTTATCGTGGTCTTCTTTTCATTATTTACTTTTTTCTTCCTTCTTCGCTCAGCTTCGTCGCCCCTCTCCTCCTTCCTTTTCCCGTCACCGCCTGCTTTCATTCTTTTTCCCTCTTCCGGCCCAAAGCTTAGTTGATTTCTGGTTTAGGATAGATATCAAATTCGTAGGTTATGGAATACCTTTCTAGCAGAACGTGGTTCATCTGGATTGTTAATTTCAAGAACCCCAGAAGGCAAGGTATGTTAATCAAATTCGTAGGTTATGGAATATCTTTCCTTTTTCCCCTTCATGTCATTTTATTTTTGGCAAAGAGAATATTTTTTGTTTTATGTTAATTGAAAGGTAATGAGCATAACTCGATGTTTTTGTATATTTCTCTGAATAGTAGAAGTTTATGGATATTCTGACAATGATAACTCTCTTCGCAAGGCTTCTTTTCTCATGTTCCTCAACTACGTGACTCGGAGTATCTTTTGTGCAAGAAGCTATGAATGCCTAAATTGATGCAAGATTGTTTATCCTCCACTTCTATTTTATCATGAAAATAAACTTTGCTCCTGAACTTGGCAGGTTTGGGAAATCACTGCAGAAAAGCATCATGCTGGCACGGTGCTTCACACTATTGGTTAGCCCCTGGACCCGAAGACCTACGGGGGATCTTTCTTGTATCATATGAAAGATAGATAGGTATAGTACTTATTATCACATACATGTTGTTTTACTTATATCTTGTTTTCAATTATTGCAGCGTAATAAAAAAGTTTTTGTTGAGAAAATGGCGCAAAGGCTGCTGAGGGACGCAGAGGCCGATGGATAAGAGCGTTCTGACTTCCAATTATATGTGAGTAGTGTCTTGGCCACAATCCTTTTGTTAGGATAGTAATATAAAAAATTTATGGTTCCAGTCATTTGTGTTTTAATCGTGATTTGGGTGTTTTATGCTAACAGAAGCGTAGTTTGAGTATGAAATATTGGTACCTCACAAGGTTTGACATGTTTCTGGAGTTCATATTTTATAGTATATATTGAGGATATATTAAGGTAATTTTACGTATGTCCTGGAGTGAATTGATTTAGTAAGAAGGTATTCCCATTAAAAAAAGTTTGCTTTAATAATGAGCACAATCTTCATTGAGCAAACCTGGGTTTTGAGTAGACAACTTGTTTGCTTACGTTTGGAATGTCATTGGTGTTTTTTTTTGGTTAAGCACCATTACATTAGGATTTGCGGCATCATTGATATATCTTGTTATTGAACAGATATATCCCATTTGTTGTTGATATTACCCCTATTACTCAATTGAACAGATATTCCATTTGTGGACTCATGGGATTGCGTAACGAACTCCGGACAGTTCCTTCTATGGCCTCAGTCTTCAATGAATATGCCCTCAGATATTTTAATGCAGGTGACAGTTCCTTCTTTCCACATTTTTCATTGACTTGTTCTTTCCATGCATAAACCACTTCAGATATTTTAATGCAGGTGACAGTTCCTTCTATGGCCTCAGTCTTCAATGAATATGCCCTGAAAAGCCAAATTGACACTAGCATTTATCTTCAGGAGGTTTAACATAATCAAATGTTGAAAGAGTATTCCATATCATTTGAAGTGTCTGTTTTTGGTTCAAGTATACTTGCCTTGATGTTTTGTCATGTATGTGGCGACATCCAGTCCCTTAATTATTCACATGCTAGGTGGAATTACTCAATTAGAGTTGTGGTATTGAAGTGGTTTGATTATTTACTGCCTTAATGGTAGCCCACTCATTGTGATTGAGATTATATGGTTGTGAAAGAACATTATGATTGTTAGAATGTTCTCCTCTGACGTGACATGTTTGAGACAGATACCCAGAGATTTATTTTTTTATTTGAATAATGCAATTGAAAATAATTTTGCTTTCATGATAAACATGATATTTGACTTAGTTGATAGCCTGGTCGGTGGTATATATATGTTCGTTCTCTGATCTTTACTTTACTTCTCACATAGAGATAGAGGTGATACATCAAATTGAGGTTCTTACTGAGTAATTTTTGTCTCTACCGGAATTTGCAGAACTTATTTTTATATGGATACGGAGCTATATTCAACTTTCTTGGAATTCTCGGAACTGTCATGTTTACAGGTATCAGTGCAAAAATTTGCTTCTCCAGTCTTAAGATTAGCACCAACAATTTAGATAACTTGGTTTTTAGGCTTTACCTGTAATTGACTATCAGCGTGTCATTCATAGGTCGGAGGGAGAAATTTGATTTACTGTCTTTTATATAATTTATATTACAATAAATGTTTCAGGTCCCAGCAATTTCAATATATTGGAAGGACTTTCAAAAGCTACCATGTTTTTGATATGTAACAACGGTGCACAAGAATTTTGTCCTCCTTTTTCTTCAAATATGCTGGTGAGATATATTTTAGGAGCTGGGTTTTATAGATTATCTCCTTCACATTGGCTAGCAATACGTTGGCTTTACCATTGTGGTTCCTCTTATGTGCAGGCTAATAGGATAGCTTCTCACTAACTTCTTCGGCTAAATGCTTGCACATGTATATTTTCATGCTCCCAGATACGATCTTGAAGAAGTATTCGTCTACTGTTGCAACCATATTTACAGGCATAGCATCAGCTGCTTTGTTTGGCCATACTTTGACCATAAACTTTTTGTTAGGAATTTAAGTAGTTTTCATTTCAATGTACCAGGTACATAACTAACTATCTTTTTATCTCATGTATGTATATCGAGGCTTATCTGCTATTATTATGGTTTAACTGAGGATATGCATACTATACCTGCAAGGATTTGTTGGTGAGCAACACATAGAAGTGGAAGTGGGAAGATTTGTGATTTTGCCATGTCCAACACAATCCCCTTGAAGGCACATGAAAATTAATCAGAACTAAAATAAAGTTGGAAAAACAAAGCAGCTAAGCATAAAATCAAACATCGGAATAGTGACGAAGTATAATCATCATTGAGAATGCAACCAAAAAGTTTCTTGTTCAGATGTTAAAAAAATTCTGTTGCCTTCATATTTAGACTGAAACGAAGTTTAGTGAAGGGGCTAGGCGATTTTTCATCTAAAATTCTTTTTGTGTAATCTGTCTTGCCTTTTATTTTGTCAGGGATGTAACATAGATGCTGTTGAGAACTCAGGGGTTGATTTGATCTTATATGATCAAATTTTGTGTAATCCTTATGGGTACAGTGATGGGATTTTGATATGTAAGTTAATGATTCACACTGGGTCTTGACCTAAGGCAGAGCTACAGAAATATAAAAGCCATCAAACCCCCCTCTTGATAATTGCAAAGCCTTTGGTTCAGTGACTTTAAGCTATAACAAAAAAATCTGATGAATCTTCAAGTCTTCCACAATATAACCCCTAAAACTTAACACGTTTTCATTAACTTTTCAGGAATCCAACAGCCTGGATCTGAAATGGGCTTGGGGAGAACACATCCCCAAAATCTAACTCAAAGGTAGAGGGTGCCCAACCGACATTTATACATAATAACAACCTAGTAACTTGACAATGTGAGACAAACACAACATCTAACAGTATCAACCACAACTCTGTGGCAAATAACCACTTTGTACGCCACCTCAAAGTTGAAGAGATATAAAGCTAAATTACTCAACTGGGCCAAAACCAGTTTGCAAGCTCACTGATTCAGTATGTAGCCTACCAATCCTTTACCTGATATGTGAGATCACTGTTTAGATTAAAGCCAAACCTTGTGTCAGTTTAATAAAATCATGCTCTTTCATCCAACATAAAACTTTTGAATTTCAAGTTTTTTGTTTCCTTGTTTCAGTTCTAAACGTACTTCTAAACGTTTATGGAAATTAGTGGGTGTTTTTTTTGGTCACGTTGTTGTAATCTTTAGCTATATTTTGAGGTTGTTGTATTTTGTGAGGTTCATAGTGTGTAATTCTGTGTGTTTTCCTGGCTGCTGTTTGTGAACATTTGTTTTTCCTTTCGCAGGTGACTGAATTTTGGAAAATGCTTCTTCTCTGTGAACGGGGTGATGTTTGGGCCTCTACTGGTTTGTTTCTCCTGTATCATATGTTGTTGTGTTCTGGGGAATTCTGGTTATATTTTGCCTTCTTTATTTAGGGAGTGGTGTTTGGGTTGCAAAAAATAATATTTTGTTGCGTACATAGCATTGCACTTGCAGAAAATAATAGTTATCTAATTGTAGCATTAACAGGTATAAAGGAAGTTTTTTTTATTCTTTGTGTTTCCTTGGCTGATATTTGTGAACATCGTTTTTTCCCCTTTGCTTTTTTTCGTTACCTGACATTTTTCTTTAATAATAGGTATGTACAGGTGAATAAGAAGGTGCAGGAGAACCTAACTTGGGTGCTTAAGAAATTAGGGGAAGTAAACCCAAGCTTGAACATCAATTTGGTGGAACTTTCTCCCACAATATCAAGTGATAACGAAAACGGCACTCCTATTACCGGAGGAGATGCTACATCTTAGATTTTCTGTTTTTTAAGTACCGTATTTTATAGCTTTTGTTCGTTGTATTAAGCCTTGTACTGTTTTTTAAGTAAACCTTAAGTACTGTTTTTTAGATATTTTGGATGGATGGGTTATATTTTGAATGGATGGATTCAGAATTGTAATGGATTGGTAAGTAATATAAACAAATATTTTTTGTCAATTTTTTTTGTGAAAGTGTTGCAATAGACAAAAAAATGGTTACTGTAGACAAGAAAAGTGTTGCTGTAGACAAAAAAAACGTTGTTGTAGACAAAAAAATGTTGCAGTTACTTACTAAAAGGTGTTGCAGAAACTTAAAAAGTGTGGCAAAAAAAGTGTTGCAACAGGGTTCCCTAATAAGTATGGGGCCCACAGTTGGGGTCCACATCGGACCCCACATATGGGACCCACAGATGGGGCCCACTATGTGGGCCCCATCTGTGGCTCCCTACTTTTACATAAAATTGGCCTCTGCTGCAACACTTGTTTAATGTTGCTGTAGACTATAGGTAACGATGCCTTGCAGTCTTATGGTAACAAAAGGAGTGGTGTTGTAGTAGGTGACATAAGTGTTGCTATAGGGACCTATGGCAGCGGTGAAAAGTGCAACACCAAAAAAGTGTTGCCGTTTTGATTTTCTTGTCTACATCAACGTTTTTTTTGCTTCTTGCAACATTTTGTAGGAGTTGCCGTAGGCCATCTATGGCGTAGTGCGAAGATGGTTGAGAGATCACCCGCAAGAGCTGATCATTGGAAACATTAATGCTGGGGTTTCTACCCGTAGGAGAATACAGAGTACACAAGGAAATGTACTGTGTGCACAACAAGAACAAGATACTGAGATATCACCATTTCCTGAATGGAAATCTCTATCCGAGCTTAGAAGACTCAATATGTGCACTATTGCCGTATTCTTTGCCCAGTCCGAACCTGTTTCTACCATAGAAGCTCTGAACAATTCTCATTGGATAACATCTATGGAAGAAGAGCTTAACGGTTTTGAAAGAAACAATGTATGGTATCTTGTACCCGGACCTACGCATCAATCAGTAATTGGAACCAAATGGGTATTTAGAAACAAGAAGGATCGAAATGGACTCATAATAAGGAATAAATCCCGACTAGTCGCCCAAGGCTATAGACAGGAAGAAGGCATAAACTACGATGAGACGTTTGCCCCCGTATCCAGACTAGAAGATATTAGGATATTTTTAGCTTTTGCCGCCCATAAGAGCTTAATTGTATACCAAATGGACGTCAAAAGTGCATTCCTAAATGTAGACCTTGCCGAAGAAGTTTATGTTGAACAACCACTAGGGTTTGCCAACATAGACGGCGTAGACCTAGTATACAGGCTAAGGAAAGCACTGTATGGACTTAAGCAAGCCCCTAGAGCATGGTTGAGACCCTGTCCCAGTATCTAACCGATAATGGATTTGAGAAAGGAGCTGCGGACAAGACCTTGTTCAAAATACAGGAAGACGATGACCTTCTAATGGTTCAAATTTATGTAGATGACATTATATTTGGTTCAACTAACCTTGCTTTATGTCAAAGGTTCTCTCATATCATGCAAAGTAAATTTGAAATGAGTATGATGGGAGAACTTAGTTATTTCCTAGGTTTGCAGGTAAAGCAGTTGCCTACAGGGATATTCGTCAACCAGGAAAAATATAGCAAGGAGCTTCTCAACAAATTTGGAATGAGAACTTCCAAATCATCGACAACCCCCATGAGCACTTCTGTGCAAATTAGTGCTGATGAAGCCGGAAAGCTGGTTGACCAATCACTCTACAGGAAGCTTCTTGGCTCTCTCCTGTTCCTAACGGCTAGCAGACCCGATATCCAGTTTGCTGTAGGAGTGTGTGCGAGATATCAAGTAGCACCCAAAGAATCACACTTCAATACAGCTAAACGAATCCTGAAGTATATTAAAAGAACAGTCGATGTAGGACTATGGTATCTGATAGGACGTCGAATGTACGCTCCCTGAAAACCCGGTTTAAAATATGGACCAATAAAAGTCCGACCTAGGATATCTGATAAAGGTCGCCGACCTCGGAGGTCCCGTTTAGCTGTGACATCTGTTAGAAGGGCGCCGACCTCGGAGGCCCCCGCTGACCTATGATATCCGATAACAGGTCGCCGACCTCAAAGGTCTCTCAAACTACTGATTTGAATAGGGATGAGCCGACCTAAAAACCACCGAACTCAGGAAGGTCGAACTCTTGAGAAAGAAGATCCCGAGTCACCCGACGTAATCCCTAAGATCCGTGGGTTGAGAGCCCATACCTTGCCATCCCGGAGATCCAGGGATTGAGAGCCCATACCTTGCAATCCCGGAAATCCAGGGATGGAAAATCGCAGCTTAAATCCCTGGATATCCGGGATTCTCTCTGGGAATCAGGAAAAATCTCAGATAACAAGGCACCCTCCTCCTATAAAAGGGAGAGAGGGGGTTCCTCAAAAGGGGACACACACTCTGAGAATACAGCATATTTTAGAGAGAGAAAGAAAAGAGAGTACTTCATATATTTTGGGTTTTCTTAGCTAAACTTCTAAGATTAACCCGGTTCTTGGTGACCGATCAGCTCGGTTACATCAAGTGGCGCCGTCTGTGGGAAGTGTGACATCGAGTCACTTTGAGTTGAGACGTGAGGTTAGTAATGGCAGAAGAAATGAACCAGAAGAGAACAGGGGAGTTAATACCCAGAAATCTAGAAGAGGAACTAGCAGCGGCGGGTGGAGAAGCGACTGAGAAAACACCCGTCACCCCCGTAGAAGAAGTCGCACCAAGCACAATTACCTTGTGAAGGTAGCCTTAGCCGACATAATCGCGGTCACGATCCGGAAAGAGCCGGGAGGTCGAAAAACAAAGGGTACCACGAAAAATAATACCCATCCTTTCGGATGGGCGGAAGAAATTGATCACAGGAAGAACATGGGGAGAGTTATCCAAAAATATGGGAGCGATCTAGGCAGGAAAAAACGCAGGATCCCTTGATATCCAAAGATGCGGGACGAAATGGAAGAGTTGCTACAGATGGTTGCGGGGAGTGACATGGAAAGTCATCCAGTCCATCCCTTCTTAGAAGGCATACTACAGGCCGAGCTCCCATATGGGTTTAGGGCTGTTACCTTCACCTATGATGGACTCTCAGATCCTACCCGACATTTATACCGATTCGAGAACATGGCGGTACTACATAGATATTCGGATGCCGTGAGTTGCAGGGCATTCTTGGCCACACTGACAGAGTCACCAGGATTAGTTCCACGGATACCCCTGGGTCAATCACCAGCTTCAAAACTTTCAGCTCCGCATTCTTGACGCACTTTTCCAGTGCCAGGGCGCACTAAAAGACCTTCATGTCCTTGTTCAGTATCAAGCAATATTCTGGAGAAGCGCTGAGAGCTTATGTGACCCGATTCACGAAGGCGTGTCTGGAGGTACCCTCGTCGTCAGAAGAAGTAAAAACCAGTGCCTTGACATAGGGACTGAGGCCGGGGTTGTTACGCACCTCATTAGCTAAAAAACCAGCCAGAACATACGATGAGGTCTTAGCCCGATGCTCGAAGTACATCAATGTTGAGGAAACCGAGAAGGATATGGAGGAGTTGCATGAAAATCCCGAGGATGGGGAAAGGGGGTCCAGCAGATTGATACGACGGGAGGAGTACACCTTTCAAGGAAATTTGCCTCGGGAAGAAATGTCACGGGGAAAAACAGATCGGAAGAAGAACGATATCGTTCTAAGGCGACCAAGATTTGACCAATACAGCCCACTAACAATGAGGAGAGCCTGTGTTTTGGAAGCGGTTGAGGGTAAGATGAGCAGGGTCATCGAGTGGCTCGCATCTCGCCCTAATAGGCCCACCCACCGAAATCGAGCTTTATTGTCGATTCCACAATGATTACGGGCATAAAGCAGACGAATGCAAGCACCTTAAGGATGAGATCGAGAGGCCGGTCCGAGCGGGACATCCGATGGAGTTCACATATCAACAGAGAAATGGAGGTCGGAGGCGGCCACCCATGCCCCAAGGAGGCGGGGTGAAAAGAGAAGCTCCTCGGGGACCCGTGCTCCCGGCTAAAAAGGAGTGATCCACATGATATCGGGGGACCAACCGGAAGTTACGATCAGCTAGAAAAGCCCACGCACGAAAGGCTAGGTGTCATCAACTCAAGGAGGTCGCCTCAGTGGCGGTGGGCCTATCATTGATTCAGCCCCATGGATTATAATGGGATACATACGCCCACAATGATGCGTTGGTCATCACAGTGAAATCGCCGATTACGATGTGCAAAGGGTGTTTATCGATACGGGAAGCTCGGTAGACATCTTATTCTATGACTGTTTCAAGCAGATGAACACGGAAGTGGAATTGAGAAAGGTAGATACCGCGCTCTATGGGTTCGTATGACCGAGGTGCAACCGGTTGGAGAAGTGGTGCTTCGGTAGCACTAGGTCGGATGCCCCATCGGAAGGTCAAGACACTCGATTTTTAGTGGTGGACACCAAATCGGCCTATAACGCCATTTAGACGACTGTGGCTCAACAAATTGAGCAGTAGCCTCTACCGCGCACATGAAAGTAAAATTCCCCGTAGGAGGTGAGGTGGGAGAAGTAGCAGGAGATCAGTTTGTCGCCCGTTCTTGTTATCAAACAACCATAAAGCAGGGAGTGCAGCGCGGAAAGAGGACACCCGAACTTGGGGGTCCGGATCCGGAGTCTAAGAGGAATAAGCAATCGAAGGCACCCGAGGAAGCTGAGGAAGAAGGTGTCAAGCCCAACGAGGAGTTACTAGAAATAGAATTGGTTCCAGGAAAGCCGGAAACAAAGACTCGCATGGGAAGTCGGTTGGACGATGGAATAAAGGAAAGCCTCATCAGCCTGCTAAGAAGATTCGTGGACATTTTCGCGTTCGCAGCTGAGGATCTGGTGGGAATCAGTCCAACATTTGCCGAACACAGGTTGAACATCGACCCCACCATAAGACCAGTAAAGCAGAAGAGGAGGCATTTCGGGCCAGAGATGGATGGGGTCATTGGGGAAGAGGTTGATAAGCTCCTCCGAGCTGGGCACATAATGGAGATCCAGTTTCCGGAGTGGCTATCCAACGCTGTGATGGTAGGGAAGGGCCAGGGGAAGTGGAGGATGTGCATGGACTTCCGGGACCTAAATAAAGCATGTCCCAAGGATCACTACCCGTTACCCCGCATAGATCAGCTGGTGGATTCAACCTCAGGGTGCGAGTTACTCAGTATGATGGACGCTTCCCAAGGATATCATCAAATTCCTCTCGCACCCGAGGACAGAAAGAGGGTTAGTTTTGTGGTTTCAAAGGGAACTTTTTGTTATGTACGCATGCCTTTTGGATTGAAAAATGCAGGAGCTACATATCAGAGGATGGTCGACAGAATCTTTAAATCCCAAATCGGCAGAAACATGGAGGTATACGTGGATGACATGCTAGTGAAAAGTGTGAAGGCGGGAGAACATATCAGGGACCTAGAAGAGACGTTCGAGAACCTGCGCACGTACGGAATGAAGCTCAACCCATCAAAATGTTCTTTTGGAGTCAAATCAGGAAAATTCCTGGGGTATGTGGTCACAGAACAAGGAATCGAGGTCAACCCGGAGAAGGTCAAGGCAGTACTGCAAATTAATCCTCCAAAAAATATAAAGGATATCCAGATACTAAAGGGAAGAATAGCAGGGCTGAGCCGTTTCATATCACGCTCGTCCGAGAAGGGGTTCCCATTTTTTAAACTCTTAAGAAAAGGGAACAAGTTCGAATGGACCCTAAGCGCAAGCGGCATTCGGAAAATTGAAAGAGTATTTGGCCGAGCTGCCCCTACTCACCAAACCGGTACCAGGGGAGGATCTTGTACTCTACTTATCCGTGGGAGAAGGAGCGGTGAGCTCGGTCTTGCTAAGAGAAGAAATGAATAAACAAAAGCCCATTTATTATACAAGCCGAATCTTGCAAGGAGCAGAACGGAACTACTCCGAGCTAGAAAAAGAGGCGCTGGCGTTAGTGGTTACGGCCAGGCGATTGAGGCCCTATTTCCTAGCCCACCGGATAAAATTGCGAACCAACTTGCCCTTGAGAGAGATATTAGGGCGACCTAATGTGTCGGTAAATGCAGTGAAGTGGGCGGTAGAAATGGGGAGTACGACATGGAATATGAGCCGAGAACGGCGATTAAAGCTCGAGCCCTAGCAGACTTTATCCAAGAGGGCCATGCCATCGCCACCGTAAGGACAGTGGGCATTGCATATGGATGGATCGGCGACAACCGGTGGTTGCAGGGCGGGATAATCCTCACTACCCGGAAGGTGAGCAATTAGAGTATGCCATAAAATTCGATTTCAGGGGCATCTAACAACGAGGCCGAATATGAAGCCACAGTTAAGGGAATGCACTGGAATAGACTTGGGCGCGCGAAGACTCATTGCTTACTCTGATTCCCAACTGGTCACACAACAGGTAGAAGGAAAATTTGAGATAAATGAAGATCGGATGAAGAAGTATGTGGAGGAAGTGAAAGAGGCTGCCAAAAAACTAGGGGAATGGAAGTTAATCCATATCCCTAGGTCGGAGAATGCAAAAGTTGATTACCTAGCAAAGATGGGAAGCTCCTTAGTGGATTGCCGCTCGCGAACAGTAACGATTCTGGGAGCAGCCCGAAGTAGCATCATGAAACAGGTGATGGAGGTGAATGAGATGGCAGATTGGCGAACTCCTTTGTTGGCATACCTAAGAAGGGCAGAATTACCCAAGGAGAGACAAGAAAGAATGAAAATTGTGCGAAGAGCAGCGAGGTTCTGCTGCATTAATGATGAGCTATATAAGAGGTCCTACCTCGGGCCGTACCTACGATGCATCTCGGAAGAAGAAGGGCGAAGTGTATTGGAAGAAATCCATGAAGGGTGCTGCGGAGACCATACCAAACGAAGAGCGCTGATTAGCAAAACGCTAAGGGCTGGTTTCTTTTGGCCGACCATGAGCAAGAAAGCAGTGGAAATGGTTAAGCGATGCCAAAAATGTCAAGTGCACGCACCCTTAATTCATATCCCAGCCGAGGATATGATCACCATGGGAGCGCCCTGTCCATTCGCTAAATGGGGAATTGATATCATGGGGCAGTTTACACCTGGTTCGGGAGGAAGAAAGTTCTTAATAGTAGCCATAGACTACTTCAGCAAATGGGTAGAAGCCGAGCCCGTGGCCACCATAACCGAGCAAAGAATCATAAGTTTCCTGTTTAAAAACATTTGCTACAGTGCAGGCCTTGAGATACTCATCTCGGATAATGGAACCCAATTCAATGGGAAGAGAACCCGATCTGGTGCGAGGGTATGCATATCAAGCAAAGGTTATTGCGGTTGCTCACCCACAAGCTAATGGGCAAGTTGAGGTAACTAACGTAACAATCTTGCGAGGATAAAAACCCGCTTAGACAAAGTGGGAGGAGGATGGGTGGATGAACTTAGCTCGGTACTATGGTCGACAGACCACACCTAGATCGTCAACGGGAGAAACACCCTTCAGATGGTCTACGGGTCCGAGGCCGTCATCCCCGAAGTCGGAGAAATGTCCCATCGGGTTCGATGGTTCAACGAGGTGGAGAACGAGGAAATAATGAAGGAGGCGTTAGATACCATAGAAGAAAGGAGGAAGCGGCAAGACGAATCGAAAGATACAAAAGCGACAAAGCGGCTCATGACAAAGAGTCGGGAAGAGACAATTCAGTCGGTGATTTGGTGCTTAGGCGGTGATGCCCTCGGAAAAGCAGAAAGCTGGAGCCGGCGGGAAGTCCCTTACAAGGTAATCCGAATTTATGCGGGAGGAGCTTACGAGCTTGAGGATATGGAAGGGCACCTCATCAAAAGACCTTGGAACATATGTCACTTAAAAAAGTATTTTGTGTGAAGAGATGTGGAAAAAAGCTTATGTTGTTTTAATGAAAGTCTATTACAAAAATATATCTCTCTGAATGTGTTGATCAAGTAAAACTAGAAATGACATCTGAAAAGGCAAAACGCCTCCAGATCCGAGTAAGGGTGAACCGCACTCTGACATCTCAATAGGCGAAACGCCTCCAGATCCGAGTAAGGGTGAACCGCCCTCTGACATCTGAATAGGCGAAACGCCTCCAGATCCGAGTAAGGGTGAACCGCCCTCTGACATCTGAATAGGCGAAACGCCTCCAGATCCGAGTAAGGGTGAACCGCCCTCTGACATCTGAAAAGGCGAAACGCCTCCAGATCCGAGTAAGGGTGAACCGCCCTCTGACATCTGAATAGGCGAAACGCCTCCAGATCCGAGTAAGGGTGAACCGCCCTCTGACATCTGAAAAGGCGAAACGCCTCCAGATCCGAGTAAGAGTGAACCACCCTCTGACATCTGAATAGGCGAAACGCCTCCAGATCCGAGTAAGGGTGAACCGCCCTCTGACATCTGAATAGGCGAAACGCCTCCAGATCCGAGTAAGGGTGAACCGACCTATGAAGCTATGACTAAGGTAAATACCCAACCTACACTAAAGATCGGTGAAAAGATTAAGTCAAACTGGTCGGATTACATTTAGGATTTTTCGAAATTTAAAAGTCGGGCCATATCAGAAAGTAATCGTATCAAATCAAACAGGCACAAGATACATCAAGGTTACAAGCAACACCGAACTATATCAACTTGTCATACAAAGCACATAAACCCAAAGTATATTCAACTCAAAAAGTTGTCATTCAAAATAGCTGTGCCAGTACAAATAAAGTCGGGAAAAAGAAACAGAAGAAAAATATACATTGTCTACACTAAGCTATGGGCTCTGAAGACGGAGGAGGCAACGGAGGAGAAGCATCACGATCGGTCCCAACCACCTCGGGACTAGGAGTGCTGGCCTTAACAGGTGAACTGGGAGGATCAGAAGGCAGCTCCAAATCTAAGCCAGATTGCTTTATGGACTCCTCAAGGGCGTCCTTCCACCAGGCCGCCTCCGGAGATTCTTCCACGTCCCCGGACCAACCCGAAGGAACGGGAGCCCCGTCCAATGCAGCATCCCGGTCCAGCTCGCCCGAAAAGCCCAATGAAGCTAGCTGCTCACGAGCACGAGTCAGAGCAAAATCAAAATATTGTGTCGCAGCTGGGGCTAGCTTAACCAGGAATGCGGTGGAATCATGATACCGGGCCAGAGGCGGAGCAGGTAGGCCTCCAGAAAAGAGTGACCAACGTCACTAGTCAGGAATCGACGTCGGCCATCCGTCGCCCCGCGCTCATAAGACGATCCCTCGGATCTAGCCTCGGCTAGTTGAGTCTCCAGCAGGGTCACCTTTTCCGATGCCACTCTAGCTTGAGCTTCGAGGTCGGCGACCTTCTCCAACTCAGCCTTAGCCCGTGCCTCAAGTTGAGCTATCCTTTCGGATTCGGCCCTAGCTTCCGACAACTGAGCCTCGAGCTGGCCCACCTTCTCCGTTTCAGCTGAAGACATGGTCTTCCAAAATTTCAGATCTTGGTTTAGCTGAACATTGGCCATCTGGGCCCGCTCTAAAACCGCCTCCCGCTCAGAATCTTTCATAAGGGCAGCATCTAAGCGATACTCCCTCTCCTGAAGCCGGGCCGAAAGATCAGAATTAGCCGACAGGGCGGCCTCCAGGTCGGCTTGCATCTGGGTGAGCTGCGAAGAAGAAGTAGCACCGAGCTTATGATCCTCGGCGAAGGTCACAAAGGTGGCGAAGAACTGCAAAAGAAGTTATATCAGGTCGGCAGAGGGTAATAATAAACATAAAAATAACCAAAAGGGGTATGAAGGCGAAAAGGGGAATACCTTCCCAAAGTACATCATCATGGAATCAAATTTAGGGTCCTCCTCGGCGTCTCGTAACCCCAGCTTATCCTTAGCCGGGACCATGGAGCTAAAATAAGGGAGAAATCTCTCAAACTCCTTGCAACGGAGAAGAGTCTCCATAGCCGGACCTGGAGGACCCGCGGTCTTCGGCCGTTTGGAAGCAAGGGAGCTAGGAGAAGAGGCCCTCTGAGTGACCTGAAGCTGCCGAGACGAGCTCGCAGAGCCTCGTCCGGTGGTCAAGGTAGGAGCCAGGTTGGATGGGAGAGTTACCCCAGACTTGGGGCGAGCAGGAACCTTCCGTTTAGCTTTGGACGAGCCCTCCGCCCTTTCCTTGGGAGGATTCGTCGACTTAGGGACCTTCTCTTTTATTGGTTCAGCCGGATTGGAGGCATCCGACTGGCAGGTCCGCATGAACCGATCTACAAAAAACAATACAAACGGTCAAGGAAATAGCCTAAAAGCAAAATAACAAAGATCTAAAAAAAATATATAGATAAAGCCTACCAATGTCAGGGATAGCCGGGTAGGGATTCGAGCTCAGCCCACAATGGAACAGAAGATCATGGAATTGCATCAGCTGGAAAGCATTATAGGGAATGGCATTCCATTCCCGAACTTTCTCGACCCACGCAGCCCGGATGGAACTACGCCTAGGAATAGGATCCTGGCTCGGAGTAGCCTGCGTCCATTGCGTAGGAAAGCCCCAAGAATCGGATGTGGGGAGCCGAAGGAAAAAGAAGCGGGACCTCCAGTCCTTCACATTGGAAGGGAGGTGGGTGAAGAAATGGGCGTTGTTTCGGGAAGTCAAGTAAAAAGAGCCTTTAAAACTCTTTAGCCCAAAGCAAAAATAGAAAAAGCCCAGGTCGGGTTCCTCATGTCTGTAATGACACAACACGAGAAAACCCACCATGTAGCTAAAAGAGTTAGGAGAGAACTGGTTGAGGGGAAGATTGTATTTAACGGAGAGAGAGACAAGGAAGGGATGGGGTGGAAAGCGAAGACCACTGCTCACCTGATCCACAAACCAGGTAATATGACCCGGAGGAGGATGATCAGGGGTATCGCTAGCCTGAGGTGTGACAAATTCCCACCCCGGGGGAAGCCTAAGAAATCTTATAAAACTAGCCAGCGCGGCTGGGCTAGTCCTCGATAGAGGATGGGGAGGAAGAACTCGAGTCGCCACTACAACCGTCTGATATGGGTCGGCTAAAAGGATGGTCACAGTTACCTCGTCCATGGGGGGAGGGGAAGGAGGATCTACAATGATTAGGGGGATGCCAGAGGGAGGGATGTCACCTAGCTCGGACCAGTCTACGTCACCTAAAGGCTCATCCCTAAGACAGAGAGAGGAACCAGTAGCTCGCCCCGACCTACCCCCCGAATCCCCATCAGAAGAGGAAAGACCCTCCAAAAAAGAGTTCACGGCCGATTCGCCGGAAATATTTTGAGAATCCGAAGCAGACGACATAACTAAAGGAAGAAAAGGGGAGGAAGAAGAAAAGGAAAATATCTGTAAAACAAATCAAAAAGCTAAAGAGATGTTTAGATGAACATATCCATGGGATTGGGTGGAAGTTCGCCGGAGAAAGGTAGAGCAAGCGCGTCGCCGGGGACAGATAGCTGTGATCGCTAGTGTCGCCTGAGAATTTTCGCACCAAAGGTTGAGGGTATAAAAACGCGGAAGTGATAAAGGGGGAAGAAGACCTCCTTTTATAGGAGGGAGGGGCAAAAACCAAGAAGGATAGGGACGATCTGGAGCGTCCGATGCCCTATTCGAAGGAACGGCTGGGATTTGGCACCGCCATAGCCGACCAATGGCAGGTCGACACCTGGCTTCGGCCATCGACGCGACGTTTGGGAGGCAGGGAAAGGAAAAGACAGGTTAATTATAGCGCACAAAGTCCGAAGAGTCTCGTTATCTGGGAACGGGAGTCCCAAGGATAATTGCGTCAAGGTCGTCCGGTTGTAAACAAATTTTACTCTACTCGGTCTTACAGCTCGACTAGAGTAGGGGGGACTGGTTGATAGGACGTCGAATGTACGCTCCCTGAAAACCCGGTTTAAAATATGGACCAATAAAAGTCCGACCTAGGATATCTGATAAAGGTCGCCGACCTCGGAGGTCCCGTTTAGCTGTGACATCTGTTAGAAGGGCGCCGACCTTGGAGGCCCCCGCTGACCTATGATATCCGATAACAGGTCGCCGACCTCAAAGGTCTCTCAAACTACTGATTTGAATAGGGATGAGCCGACCTAAAAACCACCGAACTCAGGAAGGTCGAACTCTTGAGAAAGAAGATCCTGACTCACCTGACAGAATCCCTAAGATCCAGGGGTTGAGAGCCCATACCTTGCCATCCCGGAGATCCAGGGATTGAGAGCCCATACCTTGCAATCCCGGAAATCCAGGGATGGAAAATCGCAGCTTGAATCCCTGGATATCCGGGATTCTCTCTGGGAATCAGGAAAAATCTCAGATAACAGGGCACTCTCCTCCTATAAAAGGGAGAGAGGGGGTTCCTCAAAAGGGGACACACACTCTGAGAATACAGCATATTTTAGAGAGAGAAAGAAAAGAGAGTACTTCATATATTTTGGGTTTTCTTAGCTAAACTTCTAAGATTAACCCGGTTCTTGGTGACCGATCAGCTCGGTTACATCAGTATCCTTAAGAAGGCGGATTCGATTTAGTTGGCTACAGCGACTCGGATCTCGGAGGCTGCAAGCTAGATAGGAAGAGTACAAGTGGAACTTGTCACTTTCTTGGACCTAGAATTGTGTCTTGGTTCAGTAAGAAGCAATTGGCAAACTCACTTTCCACGGCTGAATCAGAATACTATGCTGCTGGTAGTTGCTGTATGCAGATCCTTTGGATGCAGCAACAGTTGTGAGATTATGGGATTGAAGCTAAGGAAACGCCAATCATGTGCGATAGCACGAGTGCAATTGCAGTAACGCACAACCCTGTATTGCACTTGCGCACTAAGCATATCAACATGAAGCATCATTTCATCAGGAATCATGTCAAGAACAAGGATGTTCGGATGGAAAAAGTTCATACAGATATCCAGTTGGCCGACATTTTCACCAAGCCTCTCGACACAGCAAGATTCAACATGCTTCGACAAGAATTGGGATTGCTACAGCCTGACTCCCTGTAAGTATTTACTGTTTTTACTCAACAATTGAGGGGGAATGCTGTAAGACCCAAGAATACAGTATCCACCATTAATTATATGTACACTCAGAGCCTTCAATACAGCACTATAGGGAACAAAGCGATATGAATCATCCTACAGCTGACGTGTGCAATAATTAAGGGGGAATACAGTATGACCTATGAATACAGCATTAATCCAAAAGTTGCTGTATGGAATTGAAACCCATATGTACCTTTCAAGGGGGAACGCTGTATCGTCGCGGATACAGCACATACTATGGGAAATCGATTCATTATATATTATAATATTTCATTTTAAAAACAATTTTTGTCCACGTGCCATGTTTTCATGTCAAACGTCTTTTACATTAAATGCCTTACACGATATCTGGACAATCGAATCTTAAAAGCCGCGATGTTTTCAAATTGTTTAATATTTAATACCGCCGTTTCAGGCATTAAGGGTAATATGAAATGTCAGAAGTGGGACCCACTCCTATTTTAAAATTCAATGGATAAGTGTACCAGTTACACTCAGTCCATCATAACCGTTCATTTTAAACACCAGTTCCCGTCCCTTAAATCTGATCATTCGTTATCTGAAAACCCTTCTTCGCCGCCTACTATAAAAGGACTGTAAATGCCATTTGAGACTCTTTACGCCTTCTGCATATTTTAAGAGCACTCGAGCATTCAGCCTACAAGATTTTTTTGTGTTTACTGCATTTTTCTTGAATATTTTTCACCGATTACTTGAGAAATCATCAATAGCGTCTACCCAGACATCTTCTACCACTCTCAAGAAGTCACTCAACTTCATCGACGGATGGATCTTCTCCAGATCTGTTGTGCTGGAATGTATTCACGCTGAAGGTGATGACGTGGATGCCATGGAGGTCGTCACTACAAGAATCCATCAACAAGGCCTCTACCGCCTTGGGAGCCACACCGCCGAAAAATATGACGCTCATCTGGTTGAGGAATTCTACCTCAATGTCGTAGCTTGTTTTCTGTCACTGGCTCAGGGAGGTCATGTCGCTGACATCACAGCCGTTATCTGCGGAGTGGAGATCCGCATTGACCAAGAGCTTCTCCAGAACATCTTCAGGCTACCTGCTGATGGCCTGACTATGGAAGAACTTGAGACCTTTGGATCCTAAGAACTGTTGACTCAGTACTATGGCTTATTCACCGGTTCAGCAACGGTGGAAGTGGTTCATACCACATGCCATAAGAAAAATTTCTGTTTACCTTTCATTTACTTACATGATTTTTGCTGCCGTATTATTGAAAATCGAATAGGTGCTTTTGAGATGTGCACCAATCTCAGGTTTAGGATGATGGTCGCGATAATGACCTGCGAGAAGGTCAATTGGTGTCAGATCATCCTTAAGCGTTTGCAGGAAGAGGTGTCTAAGCCTGCTTCGCAGAAGAAATCGTTTGGTTTGTTTTTAAACCATATTTTGACGAAGTGCGGACTCCCGCAAACTGCAGAGGCAAAGAAGATCAGTTCACAGATATTCTTAGGAGGCGTCAGGCCTACTGCCTTCAACCAGAGTATCCTGATTTCCAACAGACCTTTTATCCGAAATTTTCCGCTATCTGCAGATCCGAGGGACGTTTCTTCTAAGTCCCAAAGTGTTGAATCATCGAAGAAAAGAAAAAGATCTCACACCAAAACTCCAGTTGCTGTTGAGAAGCCAAAAAGGAAGCTAAGTAGGCTTACAAATGTTAAAGCTACAGAACCCTCTGAGGATGCTCCTCTCGTGGCTCAACCCACTGATCAACTCCCCCAGGGCCCAACCCCTGTGGAAGAGATGCTCGCTACTGTCGATATAGTAGATTTCGAGCCCTTGGTGGCTACGACGGATGCTAGGACATCTTCCAACTCAAAAGACTCTGGCGAGTCGGCTGCCTTTTTGGAGCCAAAAGCTACCTCTCCTATACGGGATTCCACACCCGTTCAGGATCCATATTCCTTCAGGGCACCATCTCCTGTAAGGAATCCCTCTCCGATACAGGATTCCACAATTGTAGAGGAACCCATTCCTACAGCGAACCCAGGCGCTGTACGGAGTCCCTCCCCGGACAAAATTATTTCCAAGACCCTGCTTTCCGTACAAATCGAACAGTCTTTCGAGCGGTTTCTCCAATGGAAGAGCTACAGACTTGCTCCGTACGAAACTCTGTACAACTGGAGTGAGTGGAGTAACGAAGAAAATTTATTTTGGAAGTGACGAGCACTCAAGAAATTGCTGTCCTGATCCAATGGGACAACTTATTCGTTAAGGAGCTTATTGAGAGCCATCTATTTGATAAGGTCGAAGCTCGAAGGAAAGGGAAAGCTTCATCCATGAAATCTCCCGATACTCCAAAGTCCGATCCTGATTCCGACGACGATGACGATGCACTCTAGGATGGTCTGCGGATGAGTCGTGAGGAAGCCCAAGAAAAGAGAGATGAAGGGACATCTACCCATCAGTCGCCCCCTTCGCCACAGCAAGACAATGTTCCCGACAATGAGGATTCAGTCCCTTATGTCGCAGAGGAACAACATGTTTCGCAACAGGCACCCGAGCCTGTTGTCGTTGCCCCCGTCGAAGAAAGATCTAGCACCATCCAGCAAGAGGAATCAGTCCCTCTGCCGGAGCAGGCGGATGCTGAGAGACAGCAGGAGGAATTGGTCCCTCCAGTATCTATGTCTTCAGAAGCCACTTCGACACAGATGATGAAGCATCCCCTGTCGTTGAACCAGAAACAATTACTCCCGCCCCATTAACCGCCTTGGAATCCGACGATGGTGCTATACCTGAGGATTTCCAACTCATTTCACGCCCTAATGTGAATTTGAGAAGGTTAAATGGAGTCGAGGACTTTGCCCAGCCAGACTCTCCCAGCACTGCAGCAAGAAAAGAGCGATTACGTGCTCTTGGCCTCCAAACTGTCTTTATTCAGGACGCAGTCAATGCTCTACACTCTGTAGAAAAAGCTCTTGATTGGCTACACACATCTGCTGTTGAAGAAATGACCGGACTGAAGCATGAAGTCTCCCGAGTGGTGGAAGCCTTCACTGTCCTTCCACATGTCTTGAAGCAGGCCCTGACCCAATTGCAAGAAAAACAAGAACAGATTCTGAGAGAAGAGCAATCAAAGTTACGAGTGTTTGAGGCCAAGACAGCATCTGCTCTGATCGAATCCGGTTCCCAACTGCGAGCCCATGACAAGAACATTAAAGATATGTCGCAGGTGCTCTCCTCCCTTGTGAGAGAATTTCTAATATTGAGACAAAATAGGATGCCGCTTTGCAAATCCTGGAACGTCTTGATGAAAAGGTGTCATTCCTTGATGACGCCAAAAAGGGGGAAGAAGCAAGGGAAGCCGCTAGGAGAACGAGGTTAGAGCAATAGAAAGAGTTGTTAGCTCCGTTTGAAGACTCCATCACTGCATACATAGCCCGTATCTCAACGTCGAACGTGAGGATACAGGGAGAATGACCAGAATTCCAGGATCCTAAGTATCCTTGGAAAAGCCTAGTCCGAAAGCCGCAATCTATGACCCTCCCAGCAGACCGACAACCTACCGCTGCAGAGATCAAGAACTAGAGGAGAAATGAACTGTTAAGATACTTTTTTGTACTTATCAGGGATTCCCCATTATTCAATAAGATGCAGAACGGTGCAGGAAGCTGCAGAGGAATTCAAGACGAAGCTGGAAGATGGAACGCTCCCGCTACAGCTGCAGATGAAATCAAAGCACAAGAATGGTGACTTGGTTACCCACCCAGAGGATTGGATCCTTGTCTTCGATAAATCATATGAAGGTTGAACCATTTATTAGAATCGAGACAGGGAAGCCCATCAATACTGGTGGAAAAACACCAAGAATGACCCAAAAAGGCCATGGAGGCATTCAGACTACAGGAGCTAAATTTCCTTGTATTATAATTTTTGTAATCTTATCTTCAGAGCAGCCAAAATTTTGTACTCTTCATTTCTATATCAATAAAATTTTTGCCTGTATTGAAAGATTACAACTCGTAATCAACAATGTTCTTATATGTTTACAGTCACTTTATTTATTCTTAATGTATTCATATTATGAAACTTATCTCATACACAAACTGTAAGAACTTTTCTGCGAACAGTTCATAGTTTAAGTTGTATGCATCTAGAAAACAATGTAAGATTGTGCCTGCGCGCCAATCATAAGTTTTCATATGTAACTTTCTTTTGATAAAAGCTGAACTTTCCTGCGAGCAGTTCTTAGTATTAAGCCAAATGCCGATGGCCAGAACATTCGAAAGAAGACCAAGAAGTCTGCCCGTCTTCAAACCGCTAAGTGTCAAAGTTTTGGCATCATCAAGGATGTCTGGATAACATCATAAGGTTTTTAAAGGAAGACTCGGAAGGACTTGGCAAATTATCAAAAAGGGGGAAATTGTTGGGTTAACAAAAACCCTATATCGAAACTGTTGGGATAAACAATCCCTGTATCGATCGTATTGTCACAATGTTTTGACAATATGCCAAATCCTGCATACCGCTAATAGCTGTATCGAAAAGCTGATCAAGTATCAACCTGTATCGAAGACTTCTCGCAATCCCAACCATACAGTAAATCTATCATACAGCAAAGAGTCCCGCATAGCTAAGTATGGAAGCTGTCTCGAATATCAATACAGCGATCCTTCCATACATCCCTCAAATAGGACAAGAAGGAATCTTCAGTATTCGCTAGAAGTCAAGTCCCGTTTGATAAAGAAGTATTTAAATACTAAAAGATAAAGTATTTAAATACTGTAAGTCATCATAAGATCTTCAAATCCCGCAATATCCGGATCTCAGTCTATTCAAGTCAAATATCAAGTTGTCGTAGAATCTTGCTCAACAGATCTAATTCAAACGGATATATTTGAGAGGCTATATATATCTCCAGAGTTTGAAGATCATCTACAGATACATATACAGAATATTCACGACTTACAAACGAACAAGTGCTTACAAGAATATTCAGAGCAAAACATATCTCCCTAAGCTTTCTGCTATTCTGATAGAAGAGATATACAGTTCTCAAACCGTGAACAACACATCATCAGCTATAAGCTCATAAAGTCAAGTTGTTGTTCAAATATTGTTCTAACCCTTGAACAAATCCATAAGCCCTGTGTGGACTGAGAAACTTTGCTATTCCCGAACTGTGTGTGATGGACATGCATTGAAGAAGACGAAGCTTCAGAACTGTGTGTGAAGAAGCCAGTCACGTGTTATCTCAAACCAATCTGTGTGAACGGCTAAAAGCTAAGATCTTTATATCAATCTGTGTGAACGATATATTGATTAGGTTTGGTTATAATTACGTAGTTGTGTATGCATTAATTATAATAAACTTTTTACTCCTGTGTGGAGGACCAGTGGACATAGAGGGGTTTACCTCGAACCACTTTAAATATTGTGTTATTTACCTTCTGCCTTTATTGTTTTATTAATTGTGATTATTTAAGTATACACTGCACACATAGTTGATGTATCCTCAACAACTTACTGTTTTAAAGACTTCCACTACGCACTCAGATTTAAAAACCGTACAGCTTGTTGTTTCTAACACTTTCCAAGATGTATCCTGTATACTTAGTGGCCAACACTATAGAAAAAAGCTGAAGAGAAGACGTAGACACATTTGGCCGAACCTCTATAAATCATCTATCGATTTATTTTCCGCACATTTATTTACGCATCCGCACAATATCGCATATACCGAATCTTGCTCCAACATATCCGTGCACATGTCCACCCCGTATACAGAATCCAGAATATACATGGGATAATGTACCTAATTATCCTCACGAACTATGTCTCGTGTGCACGATCCAATGCGGAAACATCCACGCATGACCATAATGTGCCCGGCTAAAAATCCTACACATAACCAATCGGCATGTGAATATGACTCTAAAGATGTCACGATGAAACATGACAGCGAAACTTAATAAATTACATGTCCATTCAAGAATCGAAAGAATTCGCCGAAGTGACAACAATGCTCAACGAGACCAACGATATCAAAGGCGCTAAACATGGGAATACAGTCCCGCCACAAAAGGGTAATATGATCAAGAATAACACCACATCAGGAATCATAGATTCATAGAGCATTACACATAAACGAAACGTATAATGTTCACAAGAATTCAACCATCATTATAACCAAGCAAGATAACTTGCCTCTATTCCGTAGACGAAAGATAGTCCTTCTCCAAATAATAGAACGGACGGTATCCTTGACTAATAATACTCACTCGAACCAGCAACCTTGACTGAAACGTAACTCATTCAACAATATATTCATACAATATTGATATCAATTCGTAGGAAACGACACCAGAAACCTACCCGAATAATTCATTCTATACCAATGAAAATCCTATCGACTATTGATGAATTTTAATACATCTAATTCATCTTTAACAATCGGATTATCATACTAAAATGTCCTTCTAATACTCTTGTTATCATTATGTGCAAGCTTATTCCTTAAAACAACTTTGATTAACCATTTCAATATGTTAGTATCGTCATATCTTGTAATAATCATTTTCAGAATATTACAAACATTCGAACATAACGTTTTAGACAGTCCATATTATCAATTTATCAAGTTTATCATAATTGTATCAAAATCATGAGTGTATTTACATAGCTCATTGTCATTCCTCAAGGATTAACTAAACCTTTCTCTTCAAGACATGATTAGATTCTAAAATCTCTAAGCATCAAGAGAATTCTCACCATATAAGTTCTAATTATCATGTTCATAATTAGGTTCTTGAGATAATCAACCACAACTAAGTTATCTTACAACCTTTCAACCATTCAAGAATTAATACTAACAATATTGTCATGTTCTTCACTTGGTTTGTTCATAATTTTCAATAGTTATCATGTTATACTTGATTGGTCTTAACATTATATGAAGAGATTACCACTAACATCATTATTAGCATGAAATCAACATGGGTTTAGATAACCAACCTCAAGAAAATGAAGAACAACACCAAGACTTCAAGAACACACTCCAAACTTCCAATCACCAAGCTTCAATCCAAGTGACGGAGCTCCAACACAAGATGGGAGGGGCAAAAATTGATTTAGCAAGGCAGAGGATCGATTTTAGAGGGAGAGATTGAGTTAGGTTTGTGCAGAAATGAAAGACAAGCCTTGCCTTTATAATTCGTGTTTACCATTACGTACGCTATCGCCAATTACATAATGTACGTTAACGACATTACATATGTAATCCTGGCAATGTTACGTACGCAATGGGCCTCCATAGGCTATTGCCTCCAAACACATGCACTATTACGCACATTGCCAGAAATGTTGTACGTAAAGCTCACGTATATTACGTATGCTAACACATAGCCATTATGTACGTAATGGCCATTGACTAGGCTGTCACAATCGGATCACCAACCCCTGCTCACGCCTGGCCCCACCCGCCGAAAGCCGAGATGCTGATGTAATATCCGGTTGTAATTCAGTAGTTATCATTCAGTAATTATCACTCAGTAATTATTCACTCATTAATGATCATTCATCGTTCATATTCATTCATTGTATTCACCGATCAGAGTAATTGTATCGTACATCAGTTATTATCCGTCGTCCTACCTGGTTGGAGGATCGAACCATGGTCATCATCTTTGTCATCTTTATGGTGGGCTGTGTGTGAGGATTAGCGCACGCTACGTACTCTCTTTAGGGCGCGTTAATTGAGTTCGGGTAGCGCACGCTACCTCTCCGTATTAGCGCACGCTAATGTGGTTCAGGCCTGCAGTCCAGAAGGCACTGGACTGCATCCGAGTTGGAGTAGCGCACGTTACGAATGGTAAGTAGCGCACGCTAGTAAGTTTGGATAGTGCCCGCTATGCAGTCAGTGTAGCGAGCACCAAGGCCGATCAGGCACAGTCCAGTGGGTACTGGACTGATTTTGGAATAATTCCTAGCACACGCTATGAGTGGATTTTAGCGTACGCTAATGGGGCAGTAGCGCACGTTGATTATTAGGCGTAGCGCGCGCTATCACGAGTAGGTCAGAGGATAGGAGGTTCTGGACTTCAGTCACTGGACATCAGATATTTAGCTAGCGCACGCTAACATTTGGAGTTAACGCACGCTATCGAGAGGGCGTTAGCACACGCTATCAAGTTCGTAGCGTACGCTAACGAGGTAGTCAGAGTTCACTGGACTGTCCGGTTAACCCGTTAGCGTATGCTAAATATCAGGTCGTAGCGTGCGCTAAACTGGAATTACTATAAATAGGACAGTCCGGCTCAGATTCATCATTTTCACTTCTCACTTCGATTCCGGGCGATTTTGGGCGATTCGGGGAGATCTTTTCGAGCTGCACTCATCCATCATCATCTTCAAGCTTATCATTTGTATTTATCATCATTTCATCCTATCCAAAACATCAAATCAAGGTAATTATTTCTTGAATCTAGAATTTCGGATTTTGGGCATTTTCCTTCCGATTTCTTCGTGTAAGCTTGGATTGTTGTTGGAATATGTTAGATATAGATTATCTACCTTGAATAAATGTATTTCTATGAATTTATTGATATGTTTTTAGGATTTTATGAATATTTGGAGAATTAATCAAGAACCCTTGATGTTGACTTTGGTTGTTTTTGGGGGTTTCTGATTATAGTTGCCGTAACTTCGAGTTGTGGTATCCTATTGGAATATTGATATCATTGAAGGTGTTTTGTTGGATTGAACTACTTATTTTGGAGTTGGTTTCGATATATTTGGGTTTTGGTTATAATCAAGGGTTGATGTTCGATAGGTGGTTGTTTGAATGCCTCAATGAGTTTGGATATTGTTGTATCGACCTTTGAGTAAGTCGTAATTCATGCTTGATACGTATATTGAGAGTATTATTGGTAATTGTGTTATTCAAGGTTGTTCGAGCGACCGACATCTCTTTTTAGGACGTTGTTCGAGGAAGGACATTTCAACACCGGTATTGTGTAAGTAAATTCTTACTCGGTTAAAAGGATATTCATTCCATACGTTGTTGTTCATTCATACATGTAATTCACTCATAATATATCGTTCATGTCGAGACTTGTATTTATCAACTCATCACGTAACTCACGAGGAACGACGGTTCCAAAATCATTTCATTGAATCTATCACTCGTTGTATCATTATTTCATTTCGGTGAGTCGTTCTTGATCCTTATCGGATTCTATTCATTACTCCTCACCTTGGTCATTTTTGTTTTGGTGATCTTCCAGAATTATATTGCATGGCTGGTTGGCGCATGTGTGGAATTTTAGTTGGGATCACTATGGTCATGTGTATACGCGGGACTCCGGACACATTGGACTATGCGCATGGTAATGTGTATACGCGGGACTCCGGACACATTGGACCGTGAGACTAATTAGGCCAATAGCGGGTGTAAATGCGGGACTCCGGACACTTGGATATTTGTGCTCTTACGTATTTCATTCGGGCGTACATTGATGCTCATCATTCAACTTAATTCATTAATTCATTTATGTGATTAATGTATATTGTTCAACTCTTGAGGATTGTTGTTCTGTGTAACTGACCCCGTTTGGGGATGTTGTTTTCAGGTCATGGAAAGGCTAAGGCACGGGAAGAGAATGTTGACGGCGAGGAGTCCCAGTGATACTAGTAGGGGGCCCCAGTCCTTTTCAGTCATTCGGGCCAAACCCCGAGAACTCGTGTGAACACACGTGCGAACGCAAGGAATAATGCTAATTCATCGAGCAGCGATGACGCCACTCATTCTCCTGGAAATGATCATTCACTGTCAGGGAGTTGTATCCGGGACACAGCTCATTCAGAGGGTGTTCAGGTTGACCCACTCGCCTTTATGCAGGGCATGATGGCCCAGATGACTCAAATGGCACGCCTCATGGAGACGATGCGGAACTCAGCTACTCAGAATCAACAGGCTCCTCCGCCGCCACCTCAGGGGCAGGAGAGGGGTGTGAGCAGTATTATTGGCGACATCTCTCGCCAAAGACCACCTACCTTTGAGGGCTTGTCTGAGCCGGCGGATATTGTTCATTGGCTTGAGCATTTCGAGAAGTATTTTTTATGGCGGATATTGTTCATTGGCTTGAGTATTTCGAGAAGTACTACCTGGGTAAGAGCGCTCATTCATGGTGGTTATCGTTGAAGCCCACCGACGGATCATGTACATGGGATCAATTCAAGACTCTCATGATGGAGAGGTATTATCCGGCCCCACTCAGAGAGGCCAAGTTATCGGAATTACTCACTCATGACCTCTCAGCGGACGATGATGTTCTCGCCATCGCCGAGAAATTTCAGGAGCTTCTTCCTTTCGCCTCATCTATTATTCACTCCGAGGCGGACAAGATCAAGTATTTCAGCAAGAGGTTGAAACCTCGTATGCGGATGCAGTTGCTTAATCACAATTGCACCACTCTGGCCGAATTCATCGAGAAAGCTCTTACTTATGAGCTTACTGCTAAGGAGATTGCTAAGAATCAAACTCCATCATCTGGAAAGAAGTCAAAGAATCAAAATCAGCCTGAAGGCAGTCACGCAACTTTCAAGAAGCCTCGAGCGGGCTCTACTTTCACTGAGCGACCTCCTATGGCGCCCAGACCCGCGGAATCTTAGTCACGAGCGGCCAGTTCGGCCATTACCTGTTTCAACTATGGAGAACAGGGTTATTACAGCACGAAATGTTTGAGGCAAACCATCACGTGCATTAACTGTGGAATGGCGGGGCATAGGGCCCGTTTTTGCCAAAAGGACTCCAAACCTACTCCGGCGTCATCTCAGGCCCCGAAGCAGTCAGCGGTTCCGAATCAGGCTACTCAGTCTGTGTTATTTAAGACGACGGGAGCTAACAAAGGCGGAGCCCACAGCTATCATATGGGAGCATCTGGTTCCGGGGCTGGCAAGCCCCGAATTTATGAGATGAAGAGTGCTGATGATCCGGAAGCCCGAATGATCTCAGGTACACTCGAAATTCTATCTCAACCTGTGTATACCCTTTTTGATATTGGTGCATCGCATTCATTCATTTCTGAGTCATGTTTGAGTAGACTACGTATGGGTAGCGCTACTAGTTGTGAGCCTTATGTCATTGGTCTACCTGATGGTAGAAGAATTATCGGGAATCGTGAGATTAAGGATTGTCCGGTTCAGCTTCATGGCCGTGATTGGTTAGCAAATCTGATCGTGGTAGATTTACCGAGAGACGACATCATCTTGGGAATTGATTGGATTGATCGTCACGATGCCATAATTAGTGTCCGTAAGCGTATGGTCACTATCATTTCAGACGATGGAGTCGAATGTGTTTTTCAGGGAGGTAATCCCAGCTGTTCTGGTAGAGTCATCGACTTGATGAAAGCAGTGAAATTACTCAATCAGGGGTGTGTCGGTTATTGGTGCTATATGACCAAGATCGAGAAACCATCAGTAATGTTGGCGGATATTCCTGTAGTGAGAGAATATGCCGATGTATTTCCAGACGAGTTACCTGGTCTGCCTCCACAGAGAGATGTGGAATTCACGATTGAGTTGGAGCCTGGTACGTCCCCACTATCGAAGGCACCGTACCGGATGGACCCGACCGAAATCCAAGAGTTGAAGAATCAATTAGAGGATCTAACCGAGAAGGGTTATATCCGGCCGAGTGCGTCCCCGTGGGGAGCACCTGTGTTGTTTGTCAAGAAGAAGGATGGTTCGTTTCGCTTGTGTATCGATTACCGGGAATTAAACCGGGTGACGATCAAGAATAAATATCCTCTACCCCATATTGATGATATTTTGGATCAACTTCAGGGAGATTCAGTATTTTCCAAGATCGACTTAACATCTGGATATCATCAGTTGCGAATTCAAGAGTCGGATATCGCGAGGACAGCGTTTCGAACACGCTATGGTCATTATGAGTTCGTGGTAATTCCGTTTGGGTTAACTAATGCACCTGCGGTGTTCATGGAACTAATGAATCGGGTTTTCATCAACTATTTGGATTAGTTCGTGGTTGTCTTCATTGATGACATTTTGATTTATTCTCGTGACCGTGAGGAGCATGAATCTCACCTTCATCAGGTTCTCGACGTGTTGAGACGAGAGCAACTTTATGGAAAGTTTTCCAAATGCGAGTTCTAGATGTCCGAGGTGACGTTTCTCGGACATGTAATTTCATCAGACGGAGTTCGTGTTGACCCTCAGAAGACGGAGGCTATCTGAGATTGGCAACCTCCGAAGAATGTTAGGAAATCCGAAGCTTTCTCGGATTAGCTGGATATTACCGGCGATTTGTGGAGGGATTTTCTAAGATTGCTCAACCCATGACGAACCTTTTACGGAAGGATAAGAGATAAACGTGGTCCGACGCGTGTCAGCAGAGGTTTGATGAACTCAAGAGCCGATTAATTTCAGCACCTGTCCTTTCTTTACCGCAAGGGATGGAAGGATTTGTGGTGTATAGATGGAAATTGAGACCTTACGAGGTTAATTATTCGACCCACGACCTAGAGCTAGCAGCCGTGGTGTTCGCACTGAAGATTTGGCGTCATTATCTTTATGGCGTTACCTGTCAAATATTCACCGATCATAAGAGTTTGAAGTATATATTTACTCAGAAGGAGTTAAATATGCGACAGAGGCGGTGGTTGGAACTAATCAAAGATTATGATATTGAGATACTATACCACCCAGGCAAGGTGAACGTTGTCGCCGACTCCTTGAGTTGTAAGTCCGTTCAGGAGCAGATGCTTGCTTGATTAACAGTTCATAGGGAACTTCAGCAGGAATTTCTGAGACCTGATATCGAGGTACGGTTACAGCGAGTACAAGGGTAACTTTGTACGTTAGAGATTTCATCACCACTTGAGGAGGCGATCAGGGAGAATCAGGATTCGGACACATTTTTGTTACGCATTCGAGATGATGTGACTCAGGGGAAAGCCCCTGGATTTGTGGTCCACGAGGATGGACTTTTGCGATTTAAGAATCGGTTATGCGTACCGGCGAACGACGAGTTGAAAAACTCGATTTTGAGAGAAGCTCATGCTACCCCTTATTCCATTCATCTGGGGTCTAGCAAGATGTACAAAGACTTGAAACAAAATTACTGGTGGAGTAATATGAAGCGAGAAGTCGCAGAATTTATTTCGAGATGTTTAACCTGTCAGCAAGTCAAGATAGAACATCAGCGACCGACGGGTATGCTAAAACCTCTCCCTATTCCAGAGTGGAAGTGGGAAGATATTTCAATGGACTTCATCATGAGTTTGCCGATGAGTCGTCGTGGCATGAATACAATTTGGGTAATTATGGATCGTCTAACTAAATCAGCCCATTTCCTTGAGATTAAGGATACGTGGGCTCCTGAGACTTGCCCAGTTGTTCATCAAAGAAATAGTGAGATTGCATGGTACTCCTAAGAGTATCGTTTCTGATCGTGACGGGCGATTCGTGTCACATTTTTGGAAATCAGTTCATCGTGCTATGGGAACTCAGCTTAATCTCAGCACAACTTTTCATCCTCAGTCCGACGGAGAATCAGAGAGGACTATTTAGACATTGGAGGACATGTTGAGAGCATGTGTCCTCGATTGGAAAGATGATTGGGAAGCCCAACTACCGTTGATTGAGTTCACGTATAATAATAGTTGGCATGCTTCGATCAAGATGGCACCTTACGAGGCCTTGTATGGTCGTCGTTGTCGATATCCTTTTTGTTGGGATGACTTATCAGAATCAATCGGCACCGAACCCGATATGCTTATAGCCGCCCGTGAGAAGGTAGCTTTGATCAGGAGTCATTTGTTGACCGCTCAGAGTCGACAAAAATCATACGCAGATAACCGTCGTCGGCCATTAGAGTTCGAGGTGGGTAACCATCTTTTGGTCAAGGTATCCCCGAATCAAGGTATCTTCCATTTTTGGAAGAGGGGAAAGTTGAGTGCGAGATTCATTGGACCGTTTGAGATTTTGGATCGAGTCGGCGAGCTATCTTATCGATTGGACTTACCTCAGGCGTTGATACGAATTCATAATGTGTTTCACGTCTCTTAGTTGCGGAAGTATGTTGCCGATCCGAGTCACATACTTCAGTTTGACGAGATCGAGATCGCAGACGATCATTCGTATGAGGAGCGTCCCGTACGAGTCTTAGAGCGGCGAATCAAACAGTTGAGGAACAAGACGATTCATTTGGTTAAAATTCAGTGGTCTAGACATGGAGTCGAAGAGGCTACTTGGGAAACCGAGGATAGTATGCGGGAGAGTTATCCCGAGTTGTTTGACCCTTAGTTTCAGGGACGAAACTCTTTTAAGGGGGGTGTATGTAATACCCGGTTGTAATTCAGTAATTATCATTCAGTAATTATCATTCAGTAATTGTCACTAGTAATTATTCACTCATTAATGATCATTCATCGTTCATATTCATTCATTGTATTCACCGATCAGAGTAATTGTATCGTACATCAGTTATTAGCCGTCGTCCTACCTGGTTGGAGGATCGAACCGTGGTCATCATCTTTTTCATCTTCATGGTGGGCTGTGTGTGAGGAGTAGCGCACGCTACGTACTCTCTTTAGCGCGTGCTAATTGAGTACGGGTAGCGCACGCTACCTCTCCGTATTAGCGCACGCTAATGTGGTTCAGGTCTGCAGTCCAAAAGGCACTGGACTGTAGCCAAGTTGGAGAAGCGCACACTATGAATGGTAAGTAGCGCACGCTAGTAAGATTGGATAGTGCCCGCTATGCAGTCAGTGTAGCGAGCACCAAGGCCGATCACGCATAGTCCAGTGGGTACTGGACTGATTTTGGAATAATTCCTAGCGCACGCTATGAGTAGATTTTAGCATACGCTAATGGGGCAGTAGCGCATGCTGATTATTGGGCGTAGCACGCGCTATCGCGAGCAGGTCAGAGGACATGAGGTTCTAGACTTCAGTCACTGGACATCAGATATTTAGCTAGCGCACGCTAACATTTGGAGTTAACGCACGCTATCGGGAGGGCATTAGCGCACGCTATCAAGTTCGTAGTTTACGCTAACAAGGCAGTCAGAGTTCACTAAATATCAGGTCTTAGCGTGCGCTAAACTTGAATTTCTAAAAATAGGACAGTCCGGCTCAGATTCATCATTTTCACTTCTCACTTCGATTCCGGGCGATTTTGGGCGATTCGGAGAGATCTTTTCGATCTTCACTCATCCATCATCATCTTCAAGCTTATCATTTGGATTTATCATCATTTCATCCTCTCCAACACATCAAATCAAGGTAATTATTTCTTGGATCTAGAATTTCGGATTTTAGGTATTTTCCTTCCGATTTCTTCGTGTAAGCTTGGATTGTTGTTGGAATATGTTAGATATAGATTATCTACCTTGAATAAATGTATTCCTACGAATTTATTGATATGTGTTTCGGATTTGATGAGCATTTGGAGAATTAATCAAGAACCCTTGATGTTGACTTTGGTTGTTTTGGAGGGTTTCCGATTATAGTTGCCGTAACTTCGAGTTGTGGTCTCCTGTTGGAATATTGATATCATTGAAGGTATTTTTTTAGATTGAACTACTCATTTTGGAGTTGGTTTCGATATATTTGGGTTTTGGTTATAATCAAGGGTTGATGTTCGCTAAGTGGTTGTTTGAATGCCTCAATGAGTTTGGATATTGTTGTATCGACCTTTGAGTTAGTCGTAATTCATGCTTGATACGTATATTGAGTGGATTATTGGTAATTGTGTTATTCAAGGTTGTTCGAGCGACCGACATCTCTTTTTAGGACGTTGTTCGAGGAATGACATTTCAACACCGGTATTGTGTAAGTAAATTCTTACTCGGTTAAAAGGATATTCATTCCTTATGTTGTTGTTCATTCATACATGTAATTCACTCATAATATATCGTTCATGTCGAGACTTGTATTTATCAACTCATCACGTAACTCACGAGGAACGACGGTTCCAAAATCATTTCATTGAAGCTATCACTCGTTGTATCATTATTTCATCTCGGTGAGTCGTTCTTGATCCTTATCGGATTCTATTCATTACTCCTCACCTTGGTCATTTTTGTTCTGGTGATCTTCCGGAATTATATTGCATGGCCGGTTGGCGCACGTGTGGAATTTTAGTCGGGCACACTATGGTCATGTGTATACGCGGGACTCCGGACACATTGGACCGTGAGACTAATTAGGCCAATAGCGGGTGTATATGCGGGACTCCGGACACTCAGCTATTTGTGCTCTTACGCATTTCATTTGGGCGTACATTGATGCTCATCATTCAACTTAATTCATTAATTCATTTATGTGATTGTTGTATATTGTTCAACTCTTGAGGATTGTTGTTCTGTGTAACTGACCCCGTTGGGGGATGTTGTTTTCAAGTCATGGCAAGGCTAAGGCACGGTAAGAGAACGTTGACGGCGAGGAGTCCCAGTGATACTAGTAGGGGCCCCCAGTCCTTTTCAGTCATTCGTGTTTCTTCATTTTATTTCCGCTGCAGACTTCCGTTTGAATACTCATTTTATTCAGTGTTGTATATTTTATCTTCATAAAACATATGCATGTATTTTGTATTATCCTGGGTGTGTTGTAATGAAACTCCTCATTGGAGTAATTTGATGATATATTGTGGTTCGGTACTACAATTATATTATTTAAATCATTAATTTTCATTCGCCTGGTGGGTCCCAGTCGGGGGTCCACGGCACTGTAATATCCGCCTAGTTTGGGGTGTTACAGCTGACGGATATGCCACATTACGTATGTTATCAGTAGTGTCTTACATACGTAATCAGCACACATTTAGCGTACGTTAAGGTTACACCATAGCGTACATTAAGCACCACAAAGCTAGCCAAAAAGAAGAAAAATACAACCCTTCATTACAATGTCTACCAATCATCTAGTGCGAACAATGAATATTATTAATTCGATTCTATTATCACAACATCACAATCATTAATACTAAAAGCGATTACGATACGATGATATTCGAATCATTCGAGTAATATATGGAAAATTACAACCGGATATTACATCTGGTTCTGTAAAATTGAACCAACCGCTCCAATACCACTTGTAGTTTAATCAATAGACTGATTAAACTCTTTTACTTAATCAGGTGATTTCTTCAGCTGTAAAATATACAGTTAACAAACCTTAGCTACAGATGAGTAGTGCAGAAGCACAGCTGGTAACACTGCAGGTGACTTATATCGACTGCAGGTGACTTATGTCAACTGTAAAGACTAAGCAATGCGGAAGACAGTTGACAATTAAATGGAACAGTAAATATGAGTGCATCAGATAGGTATGGTGTAAAGTAGTAAAACACGCAAGCACTTATAGTGGCTTCAGAGGTTGAGTAATCCTCTACTAGTCCACTTTCCTCCAAACCAGTTGGAGATGAATTCACTATAACTTTCAACCAGTGATAAACATTACAATGGTTCAAACCAGTTACATTAACTTCCAACCAGTGGAAACCCATGGTCGTTGCAACTCCCTTTACTGCCTAGCACCTCTTTATCGAAAACCCGTGGATGCCTCAACAACTCTCGAGCTGTATATCACCTTCCAATCAAGAACCCGTGGATGCCTTATCAGTCACGAAACTTCTGAAGAACCTCATTCACAGAAGTACCCCTTACTCAGCTTTTAAGACAATAATGTTGTCTTCTCCAACTTCAAGAGCTTCTCAGAATATGATCTTTGAAATTTTGCTCTTTACGATGCTATAGTTCTCTTGATATATTTGATTGCTTTGATTGCTTATATTGCTTGTAAGTATTGTTCGCATCGTACATTGCTCAATTCTGATCTTCAGATATTTATAGTGTGATTCTTTAAGCTTCCTTCATAGCTGTTGCATCTCTTGTAACAAATCCATCCATTGGAGAGTGGACTTCTTTGTTTATCTTATCATTCCGTTGCACAGCTTGATTCCCTTTTCAATTCCGACCGTTTGAAAGAATTCTTTTCGTCGCGCCGATTTTCTTGATTTGTATATTCATAAGTCTTCAGAATGCGGATCTCAAGGAATATTTTCTTCCTAAATTTCTAGGAATCTTATCGGTTTGTCGCATTACGTGTGCATGTGAATTTCCATTTTTGTTGACTTCAACGCTTGCTGATGTGGACTAAGTTTCTTAAACTTGGCTGATATCTTGTCTGAAAAACCTATCTGATATCTCTTGGTTAGACCTGCCAGATGTGCGGTCAATCCTCTCTGATGTAAAACTTCTCTGATAACTTTGTAGAAGTTCTATGATATGATGAGATGAAGTCCTCTGATATGGTCTGTTTAAAGTTCTCTGATCTGATGAATGTTCTATGATCTGATGCTCAAACTTCAGCTGATGTTTTGTGTTGACCAGACCTTCTCTGATAATAAGTTGTCTGATGATAACTTGTCTGTGGTCAACCTTCTCTGATCTGTTTGAGTTGACCAAGACTCGGCTGAACTTCTCTCGCCTGATGATAACTCGTTTGCTCTTCGGCTGCTACAGTGTTTTGGTCAAACCTCTATGATATTTCAGTTGACTAAAGCTCGCTTGATATATCGTCGGTTCTATACTTAGTCGATTTTTAACTGATTAACTTCATATCAATCTTAGCCTACATCAATGACTCATAGAAGATACTCATTTGGTTCTTCTTTACAATGCCAAGTACTTAGAGTATATATTTGAATAAATCACAAGTACAGGAATGACATAATCAAAATCGAACAAGTATTCCTAACAGTCAACCCTTCAACAGATAAGATTTTATTAATAGAGGGTGAAGGTTCCTTACCTACCTTACCGGTGCCCATAATATTCCCCTTTTTGTTTTCATTAAAGGTTACATGTCCTTGTTCTTGATATTCAAGATCTTTGAACAGTTCTTTGGTGCCACACATATGCCTTGAGAAACCGCTATCTACGTACCATTTGTTTTTCCTTGAAATTGGTACCTACAAAAATAGTTTGTTTAAGTAGTTTCGGTACGCAAGCCCTTTTGGGTCCTCAAAGTTAATAACGCTAATGGCATTTGGATCTATCATCTCTTTAGGAACCCAAATTTTTCTGACTTTTATGTTTCTTAATTTTGAATGGACTTTATTTTTATTTTCATCATTAAACTCTCTTTGTTGAGGAAAAATATTTTGGCTCCTGATTTCTTTGATTTTGTCAGGATTTATAAGAGATTTCTCTTTTGAATGGATCAAAACTAATGTCGTGTCTTAACAAAGGAGATTTTTGAATGGATAGAAGTATTTTAAATTTCTTGTTACCAAGTGTGAATTTGTTCATTATATATTGTAATTCCTTTTGAGTTTTTGACAACTCAATTTTCAAATTATTTTCATTATTAAGGCAAGAGGTGTGATCTAATTTAATATTTTTGCCTTTGTTTAGAAGTTTTGAATTTTCAAGTTCTAAAGACTTTTTTTTTGAAGACATGTTAAGTTTCACCATCTCGTCATACTCAATATTTAATGATTCAAAAGCACTTAAGAGCTCATCATCATGATTAGACTCTTGTGAATCGCAAATATCTAAGAGATCATCATCATCGAGATTAGATATTACCTCGATAGTATTTTTCGATTCGAGAGTCATAAGAGCAAGATTTGTGTCTACGGATCCTTCAGGCTCCTCCTCGTCATCACTCCTAGAAGCGATTAACACTTCTTTCTTTTTGTATCTTTCAACCTGAGGTTTGGAGGTAGTCACTCGGCATTCTTTAGAATAATGTCTGGGTTGACCGCACTTTCGACAATTGTTATCAAATTTATTGATAGGAACACATGTATTTTTCTTTTGTTCCATCTTAGAGTCTCGACCAAGGAAGTTTTTCCTTTTCTGGATAAGATTTGTATATATTTTGAAATTCCAAGCATATAAGGCAAGTTCCTCATCGTCTTTGTCTTCCAGCCCTTCAGCCTAAATGTCGCTATCAGATTTGAAGGCGACCACTTCTCTCGAGGCTTGGGCTTGGAGCCTCTAGATTTAAGTACGATCTCATAGTTAATGAGTGACCTGATGAGGGCACTAAATTCAAGCTTGGAGATTTCTGGATTCCATAATAGCCGTAACAGTGGCATCCTATTCACGAGGCAAAGACCGGAGAATCTTCTTGGCCTTATCACTGCTTGAAATAGGTTTTCCGAATGAGGCAAGTGCATCGGTTATAGCCGAGAATCAATCCAACATGTTTGTGATTGTTTCAGCCTCTTTCATAGAAAATAACTCATAGTCATGAAGGAGGTGTTGATTTTGGTCTCTTTGACCTGAGTCGTTCCTTCATGAGTAACTTCAAGAATCTCCCATATTTATTTAGCACTTTCATATGCACAAATGCGATTAAGTTCTTCGGTATTTAGAGCACAGCATAATAGTTGAGTAGCACGGGAGTTGATGTGCGTGTTTTTCCAGTCATCGTCATTGTATTCATCGAATTTTTTTAATGACACGTCTTCTTTCTTGGCAAGTTTAGGACCAAGATAAATGACCTTCCATATATCGATGTCATATGCTTGGACGAAGATAAACATCTTCTTTTTTCCATGTCATAAAGTTAGAGCCATCGAAGGTGGACGGTTCAGAGCATTGCCCTCGGTTTGAGCTAGGAGTGCCATTTGTGGATCTTTTTCTCTTATGTGGTTAAACCAATAAAAAGGACACCTGCTCCAATACCAATTGAAGATTGAATAATTTCACTAGAAGGGGGGTTGAATAGTGGAGTTGATAAAATCTGTATTTTCTTTGGTAATGATAAACGAAAATATTGAAAGTAAGAGACACGAAGGTTTATACAAGTTCAGAAAATTGCTTATGTCCTCTCTGTATTCTTTTATATTGGCTTAAGAAAAACCACACTCAACTTTGCCTCGTATTCTATAGGTCCGGGCATAACCACTTGACTTTGATTGGTCTAAACAGAACCAAACACTCAGTAATAACTTTCTCTCTACTCTTCTATTGGAACTAGATAATCCTCACTTACGATCGTCAGAATTTAGTCCTAATAATGCTGGAGCAATCATCCTAATAACACTATATTAAAACTCTTGATTCGTTTCTCTCAAGCTTGTGAAGTAGTGATACAACACTCAAACACACTAATCAAAGAAGATACGAAGTATAAGAGATAATATAACATATGAACAACACTCGTATCTTTCTTGTCACTACTAGATAGTGAATAGATAGAAAAAAATCAGAGCTCAATTGTATGTATATTTGCCTGAGGTTGTGCATCTTATCCATACCAAATGGCTTGTTATTTATAGGCCTTGAGGCCTTATTAGCCGTTACTGCATATTGATATTAGCGTGCGCTAATACTCCCTTTAGTGTGTGCTAGTTCAGTCAATTGTGGCAGTTGTGTTGACAGATTCTTCCAATGGTAATAATTTTAACATTAACTTGCGTTAATGTACTATTTAGCATGCACCAACGAGTCCAGAATAGATTTCTAGATCTTTGACAATACGCATGATTTCCGCATTCTAAAAGTCGTGCAACGGTCATCTGAACAACGGTACAAATTTGATTTTAGTGTGCGCTAACTGTTAGTTAATCAACTTGACAAATCTTCATTTAGCATGCACTATCTCATGTCGTACCGTGCTTTAATCATTTTTCTGAAGTATTCTGCTTTGTAGATGAGCATGCGCTAGTGAAGAGAGTAACGTGCGTTACTTGCTTCCATTTATGATTTCCAGAACTTACTGTCTTGAATGAAGTAACAGGTGGCGTGCGTTAGCCAAGCCGTAGCATGCGCTACTGTCTTGGTCCGTTTAGCATACATTGTATGTCCCGGTTGTGTGTGCTATCTGAAACTAGCAGAACCTACTGACCTTACTAAGAAGCTAGTAGCGTGCACTATATATATAAGTAGCGTGCGCTACTAATTTATTAACACATCGGAGGGCAGGTAGCGTGCATTATATGCTTCAAATTGGTCACCATTATAACCTTCAATAGTGTGCACTAACCTAAATGTTTAACATGCACTAGAAATTTGTTTTGAAGAATTTTGACTTTGATGAAATACACGTCGTTTGTTTGCTTCGTTTTTTGTCTGACCGAGTCTTGATGTTTTACTTTTAAATATTTTGATAGAATGTATCATGGAAATTAATTTGTTCAACACTTTCCCTCCCGGTGGAGTGGCTGAACAATGTCTTTTCTAGTTCTATTCTCTGCAGGAGGGTCCTGATCCTCAGCTAAGTTTTTCCTTTTCAATTTTTGGGAGCTTTCCTACTTCTGGATAGTGAATGACTTGAGTGAGGGCACTTATGGGAACAAAATCTAAGGATATTTTCCATTTGCTCCTCATTTCTTCCTCCTTTTTGCCAGCATCAATGAGTTGTGTCAGCTGTTCTTCCACCTTGGTCATAAAATCTTGCATGCCAAGGGGTAGTCTGACTGAGGTAGGTGCCGGCGAAGGTTTCTTCCTGTTGAAGGAATTCATTTTGCTTTTTAATTCCAGCAGATGTGGTTTAACTCTGGTGGCCAGAAGTCTTTCAACTGTTTCTTCAAACAAATTTCTGATCAGTTCAGCTAGGTTTTGAGGTATCTGGTCAATAGGTGGCTAATTTGGCTGTTCAGCTCGGTTATTTTCTGAGGTGGCTGATTTTCAGCAGGGGGGACTTAGCTAAAGAATTTTCCTCCTATTTATCTGACTCCTTGTCAGTACTTGTTTCAGCAACTGTCCTCCCTCCATCTTGATCAGGTCCACCCTGATCCTCATCATGATCAAAGTCATCCTGATCATATTTCTTTTCCTCCTCTTTTTCTTCTTCTTCTTTTTCTATTTCTTCTACTTTTTCAATCTTTTCTTTTTCAACTTCAGCACTTTCATCTTTCTCATCAAGTTTTTTCCCTTGGGCTAGCCCTTCCATAATATAGAGAATAAATTTCGTCCATATTTGTCTTGAAATTGTTTATGAACCAATTTTCATCTAATAATAGACTCATCTCAATTTCATTACAGAAAACTTAAATGAGTTGCTCAGTGGTCAGGGGGTAGTCCCATCCACTCCTATCAACTAACTCCTTTATAGCAGTGAAGCTAAGGGACTTCAACCTCATCTAGTCTTTATAAGCAGAAACAAAGAAAAGCTTGTTGATGTGCTTTGTTATCCCTTTGAGTTGTTCTTTGTTGAGTTGTAATGGGTTGTTCTCCTTGAGATTGAATATGTAATGTATGTCAGCTTCGTAAAGGGCTTGTTCTTCTGCATCTTCAACCTCTTCAGGAATGCTGGGGAGCTCTAGGAGTGATGATGCGGAGATGAGATTTTTCTTCCTGTTCTTCTACCAAGGCCAGCTCGTTTGATTAAGCTGCTGGTACTTCCATGGAGGTTGCAGCTGGGTTGGAGATCATAACAGGTATCTCAGTTGTTGGAATCTACGCTTTGTCTTCATCTGAGGACTCAGTTGAGTAATCAACCAGTCCTTTGAGTCTTTTTGCTGGAGATTGAGGTGGGGATGAACTGGGTATAACCTTCTTTTTTTCAGGAGACTTTCTCTTCCTGAAATGTGCAGAAAGTGGAAGATTGTCATTATCTTCATCTTCCTCTTGATGCGCATGTGCATTTGGTTGTTCCTCAGGTGCAGCTAACTTTTCAGATAAGATGTTAGCTGCAGTAATTTAAGCTGGGGTCAGTTTGATTGGTGAAATCTCAACTACAGGTAAATTGGCTGCAACTGATCCACTTCTATTTCATCCTCATATTCAGACGCCATCTTGTATGATGATGTGTCTGACTTCATTTTACTAGCATCTCAGCTCGAGGTTGTTGAGTTGAGAAGGCCTCCAGTTCAACTGGGTCCAAATGTCCAAGGCGCTTGCTATTGTGAATTTTTGTTGCCCTGCCTTTGGCCATTCCCAAATGCTCCACAATACAGCTTCTTTGTGTACCAAAAAACAGTTTCTGGATGAACTTCTTAGTAGCATTATCCCAGTTGGATTTGTTTACTTCTCTTACTAACTGCCTCAAGATATAGTAAGGCCAATTGATCCTTTGACTCTGCATTATTGCCCCCATCATTTTGTATTTTGATGTGGACAATTTATCAAATCTTCCTGACATGCCCATTACTATCTTGTTAGTCATGTCTATTATGAAGCGAAATTATTTCTGGATGTCTGCCTTCTTTGTAGTGTTCTTCATCTTGTTCAGTTGTTCTAGAAGTTTGATCCATTTCCAGATGTCCAGGTGGTTTGGCTTTAGGGCTTCCACTGCTATCTCATGGTTTTTCATTTTGAATGTATCAGCAATAGTTTGTTGGTTTATGAGGATGCTTTTCCCAAATATCGAGCTTTTAATTCCTCGTTCAGTCACTTTGGCTTCTTTGAAAAACATAGAACTGCTTCCTTATAGATTTCTGAAGGATTGATGCAGAGGTAATGGTAGATACCATTTTTCTTCATCCTGAGTATCAGGTCCGCTATTAGGGGAGTGTTATTGGACTCCATAAGTCTGATGAAGTCCACAACAATGCTGAAAATGATCTGCTCCTTAAAGACCTTCAGATTGATATTCTTGAAGTAGTATGAGGAATCTATTTCTGCAATTAGAAAGTATTTTTTGTGGGGAGAAGAGTTCGGATTTTGCTGTCGAAAAACTAGGGTTCTTGCTTGAAGATTTTTGAGGACGGTAAGTTTTCGACGATTGATTTCAATCACTATAAATAGTCAATTTAGGTGTCGATTTTTGAAAAAATAAATTAATTCTAAAATGGCAGTTCGTCTTTTCAAAGAATATGTGATAGTGATTTGACAACATGGAGTAGACGTGGTGTACGTGGTGTATCTTGAATCGTGCGTAATAATCCGCATGTAATTTTCAAAAATACTGTTACTGGAATTAAAAACATACCTGTTGGACTTCTGATCCAACTGAGTTTTGTTCCTGGCTGAGTTTTTGATCAGCTAGGTTCTTCAATCCTGGCTGAGTTTCTGATCAGCTACGCTCTTCAATCTTGGATGAGTTTCTGATCAGCTAGGTTCTTTATTCCTAGCTGTGTTTTCTGCATCAGCTAGGTTCTTCAATCGTAGCTGAGTTTTCTGCATCAGTTAGGTTCTTTATTCTTAGCTGACTTTTCTGCATCAACTAGGTTCTTCAATCCTGGCTGAGTTTTCTGCATTAGCTAGGTTCTTCAATCCTGGCTGAGTTTTCTGCATTAGCTAGGTCCTGCCTGGTGAGACTGCTTTAGCTTGGATTGAAATCTTCCACATACTCCAACTACATATGATATTTCTAGTCTGCTTGTAGTTTGGTATAGTAGTGAACCAATCAATCCTTTGTAGTGAGTTTGGTCCACTCAGATGCCATCATCATCTGTGACAATGTGCAGGGATGTACTCATGGGAACTCACAGGGGCTTGGCTGACTCCATGCCAAATCTTTTAATCAGCTACCTTGTATATTTTTCTTGTTGATGAAGATACATGTTTCAACTTGCTTGACTTGTAAAACAAGAGAGAAATTTAGTTTACCCATCATACTCATTTCAAATTCTCTCTGCATAAGGTTTGAGAATTTTTCACATAATTCAGGGTTAGTTGATAGAAAAATGATATCATCCACATATATCTGAACGAGCAATATGTGATCTTCATGTTCAATTCTGAAGAGTGTCTTGTCCACCGTTCCTTTGCTGAATCTATTTTTCTCAAGAAATATGGATAGTGTCTCATACCAGGCTCTTGATGCCTATTTGAGTCCATATAAGGCTTTCAGCAGTTTGTACACCTTATCTCCTTTGACAAATCCAGGAGGTTGTTTAACATACACTTTCTTTTCCAGTACTCATTGAGGAAGGCACTTTTCACATCCATTTGACACACCTCTAATTTCTTGAAGGCTGCATAGGCAAGAAATAGCCTAATTGCTTCCAATCTTACTACTGGTGCAAAAGTTTCATCAAAATCTATTCCTTCACATTAAGCATATCCTTTTGCAACCAATCTAGATTTATTCCTAACAACAGCTCCATCTTTATCACATTTGTTCTTATAGACCCCCTTGGTGCCAATGACTTTCTTTTGGTATGGTTTGTCTATTAGCTCCCATACATTCTTCATTTCCATCTGGTTTAGTTCTTCTTGCATGGCGTTCACCAAAGTGTAGTCATATAGGGCTTGTTCTGTTGTTTTTGGTTCCATATGAGACATAAAGCATGAGAACATGGCCATTTCTTTTGGGTCTTTAGATTTTTTGGTTTTGACACCATCGGTTATGTTCCCAATGATTTGTTGGATGGGATGTTCTTTTAACCATTTAGGAGTTTCATCCTCAAGTTCTGCTTTTGGTTGAGGGTCATCATTATTTATTCCCCCTGAAGAATTGCCCGAGGTTTGATATATCCATTTTGGCTTCAGATAGGTTTTGTTGAACTTCAGTTGAGTCTGGTCCAACTAAGTTTGAATCAGCTGAGACTAGTTCAGCTAAGTCTGGTGAACCTTGCTGATATGTAGTAGGATCTTCATCAGCTGAGTTAATCAATCTTATGGCTTTGATAATGATTACTTATACAATGGTGGCTTTGAACTTTTTCTATATTTGATCCACCTGTTTCCTGTACTCAGCAATAGATTCATCAAAGACAACAAGAGATATTTCTTCCACAACTAATGTTCTTTTGTTAGAGACTCTTTATGCTTTGCTTATTTGAGAGCATCCCATAAAGAGACCATCATCAATTTTAGCATCAAAAGCATTCAGTTGTGTTTCTCCATTGTTGTGGATGAAACACATACAACCAAAAATATGAAAATATGCAACAGTTGGTAATCTGTCATTCCAAACCTCGTAGGGAGTTTTATAGTGTCTCCCTACAATCATGCTTCTGTTCTGTGTATGAAAGGCTGTGTTGACTGCTCCAGCCCAGAATATTTTGGGGAGATCAGCTTCTGCAATTGTTTCCTGGTTGCTTCTATAACAGTTCTGTTTCTTTTTTTAGCTACACCATTTTGTTGTAGTGTTCTTGTAGCTGAGACTTCATGTTGGGTCCCGTTTTGATCACTATATTCAGTTATGGCTTTGTTGAGAAATTCAACTCATTTGTCTGATTTGATCTTGATGATAGATAGAGATTTCTCATTTTGCATTCTCCTCATTAGCTCAGGCAACTTGGTTAGTGTTTCACGTTTCTTGTAAAGGAAAACTATCCAAGTGTATCTTGAGTAGTCATCTACGACTACTAAAGCATGTTTTCTTCCACTCAAGGTTCTTGGCTTGATGTGTCCAAAAATATCCATGTGAAGTAGTTCCTGCACTTTGTTGGTTAGAGTGGTAGGTTGAATTGATTTGAATGAACCTATGGTCTGTTTTCCTTTCTGGCATGCATCACAAAGAGTCTCCTTCTTGAATATTCCTTATGGGAGACCTCTGACTAATTTTTGTGAGCTTAATTTGTTGAGTGCCTTGAAATTTAAATGGATTAATTCTTGTGCCATAACCATCCATTTTTAGCTAGAGTCTTTGATATGAAACATACATTGGGTATGCCTGTTTTCCCGTCTATCATATAGACATCCCTTCTTCTGTAGCCTTGTAGTTTCAATTCTCTAGTTTGGAGCCCAGTCACCATAAATTTTTATTTGCTGAAGACTACTAGGTTGTTCTTATCACAAAAGTGGCTTATGCTTAGGAGATTGTACTTGAGTCCTTTGACATACTGCATTTTTATTTTGACAATGTTTCCAATGTACATCTTCCTATGTCCTTTGTTTTGTCCACATGATCTATTTCCAAAGGTTATACCTGGGCCTCTTTCCTTGGTGTAACATGACAATATCTTTTTGTTTCCAGTCATGTGTCTTGAGCACCTAGAGTTCATAAACCATTCTTCACTTCCTAATGGTGATTCTGCAGCTGCTATGCTGTAATCCTTCCATCTTTTCTGCAATCATTTAAAAGATATTTAGGTACCCAGATCTGAATGGGTCCTCTAAGGTTAGTGGATTTCTGGAGGGTATTCTTTCTTCTCTGGTTATGATGATTTGTCTGATTATAATGTGTATAGTTATTATTCTTGTATCCACTATCAGGTTTGTGCACATGATAAGGTGTATGATATGTTTGGCGTGGACTATGGTTAAATCTTGGCTGAGACCATTTATTAAAGTTTTGTGGTCTCCACACCTTGTCATTTTGAAATCTTGGAATACCTTGAGGATTCCATCTACCTTTCCCTTGTTGAAGTATGTTTTGTGGGAGTTTTTTGGTACTAAAATGGTTTTTGAAAGTGTCTAAGATGTTGATGCTGATTTAGCCATTGCGTAGTCATTTGTATTGGTTGTTGCCTAGACCATCTTGGCTGTTGCCTAAACATTCTTGGCTGCTGCCTAGACTTTTGACTTGGTTGTTGCCTATTTTGGAAAGTTTCAGCAGTCTGTACACTGGTTTCTCCCTTTACAAAAGTAGTTTTTGAAATTTAGGGAGTATTAGGATTATATCCAAGACCTAATTTTAAATATAGTGGTCTTTGGCTTACACACAGTCCATCCAAGGTTATGGATGCCTTTAAGGATGTTATTTCTTTAGCTTGTATATTATCTAGATGTGTGAAGTTTGAAAGCTCAGTTTTAGTCTGAGTGAGTGCAGCTGATTTTTCATTGTTTAAATTTGTCAGCCGGTTTATCTCAATCATGGCTATGTTATTTTCATCCTGACTGATTTTGAAGTTAGCTCTTTCTTGGGTTAATTTGTCTAAATCATTTTTCAGCTGTACTTTCTCATTTTTCAGCTGAGTGTTCTAAGATGACAGCTAGGTGTGCTGTTTTTAAAGTTTTAAAATCTTTTATTAATTGATAGAGAGATCTATGTAAATCAATATATCCAGATATGTTTGAATCGAGACATTCTGAAGGTTGTGGTTTAGATGGTACCTCTTTATCACCAGTGTTAGCCATCAAGCAGTTGTAGTCATCTTCTTCTTCTGAGAAAATCCACCACTTGATTTCACAATCTTAGGTGTCTGGTCTTCTCCAAATAGAGATTTTCTTTTGTCTTCCCTTCTGCCGATGTCTTTCTTTTCTTATTCTTTCTTCAGGCCAGTACAATCATATTGAATGTGACCTGTATTATGGAAGTTGTAGCATTCCACTTTTGAGTTTCCAGCTTTTCAGTTTATTTTGGGATTCTCTTCGTAGTTCTTCTTATATTTGGAGTAATTCTTTCTGAAGTTTACAAATCTTTGCATTATAAATGCCATTTATTCCTCAAAGTTCAGTGGGCTCGGAGGAGTAACTTCAGTTAGGTTTCTTGTAGAGTACTTGGCTGCAAATGCAATCCCTTTCTCAGCTGGATCATTGGATGATGAGGAAGGAAGTTCGAACTCAATTGCCTTAAGGTCTGTGAATAGCTCTTGGATCTTTATCATGTTGAGATCTTTTGATTTCCACATAGCTATAGCCTTCATGCTCCATTCTGGGATGAGATACCTTAGAACCATAAGTTTTTCCGAGAGAGTTAATCTCATCCATGATTTCTGTGAATTTGGTATCCACATTATCTATGGTTTCTCCATCATTCATTTTGAAATTGTCAAACTTTTGAGTAGCTATTGACAATTTGTTTTTCTTGATCAGCTCAGTTCTCTCAGACTAATGTGTCCCAGATTTCCTTGACATTTTTGCAGTTCTTGATTTATACCATGCTGGCTTTATCAGGAGTTTGATATATAACAGCTCTGGCCCGGTTGTCAAGATTAGACAACTTTCTTTCTTTAGTGGTTAGCTCTGATCTGGTCTTGGGAACATGCTTTGGTTTTCGAGCTGAAATTTCTTCAGCAGTGTTGTCCTTCATGTAGGTGATGGGACCTTCTTCAATAATGCTCCACATGTCGTCATGGATAGATGATAGGTATGCCTGCATTCTTATCTTCTAGAGAGCATAATCATCAAAGGAGAAAATAGGGAGTCTAGAGTGCTTGTGTTCCATCTTAATGTGAGAGTTTATTTGTAAGTATGGATCTGGTTCTTTGACTACCAACTATGAGGTCTATGAACCAACCTCTATGATACCACTTGTAGGTTACAAGTGCATATGAACAAAGTCTAGGGAAGTACGTATTGTAAAATTCTAGGGTGGTGAATAGACTTTTAAAATCACTTCGCTGAATTGGATGGTTTAAGAAACTCAATTGTTATATATGCAGCTAGGTGAACTTAGCTGAGCTTTCTGAAATCTCAACGAGGTATAACTCAGAAGTCAGCTGAAAAATATTATGCGGAAGACCTAGCTGACTTTTAATGCAACAGTTAACATGGATGCAGCGATTATGTATGATGCTTAAAGCAGTAAACAACACAGCACTTATAGTGGTTTTAGGGGTGGGTTAATCCTCTACTATTCTACCTTTATCCAATCCACTTGGAGACAATTCACTATCACGGTTGATGGTTACAATAAATATAGTTACTGCGCTTTGAACTAGTGAAAACTCGTGGCCGCAGTAACTCCTTACCTTGGTTGCTTGTGGAAATTCTCAAGGTAAAAGGCAAGGCTCCGAAACCTGAGGCGAACAAAAATCCAAAGGGAAAGTGCTACAAGTTCGATTAGAAAGGACACTTTAAAGGGGATTGCCATGCTCTTAGGAAAGGTATGTCTTGTGCACTAGTAGTCAAGAAATGTTTGGCAGCTTGTTCTACCACTTCGTAGATAGTAGATTCAGGCTCCACTGATCATGTTTGCTTTGACTCGCATGGTTTTCAAGTAATCAATCAGCTTAGTGAGGGCGAGATCACCATCAATTGGAGCGATTATTACAGGCTTATGGCTGTAGCAGTGGGAGTCGTGCAGTTAAAGATTAGTGATAAGATATAAGTCTTAAATAATATACTATTGGTACCTGATTTTAGAATGAATTTAATTTCGGTTTCTAAATTAAGTTGTGATGGTTATTTAGTTTCTTTTTATGACGATGCTATTACTAGAAGAAACAATAAATATATTTGCAAAGGTGTCTATACTGATGGACTATGTAACACCCCCGAGATATTCAAGGTATATTACAGTGCCGTGGACCCCTACATGGGACCCACCAGGCTAGACACGAATTACCACACTAAAAACAGACATCATCCAAATGAAAATCAAATAACCCGCCCGGTACAACCGGCGGAATAATCAACACCGACAAACGTAAATAACTTCAACGAATACAAACCACAATCCGAAGGGAAAAGCCTAAGTACTCGCGAGTACAATCTGTAAGTTTATAAAGTAGACAACAACTATATCGAAGGGAACAATGAAAATAAAAGGACTCAAATGCACATGTCAACGACCCTAGCTAGCATCCTCGTACTATCCCAGCGCCCACTCGTCAGGCTGAACATAACCTGAAGTCCATAACAAGAATTTCCCCAAATAGGGTCCCCAAAGAAGTTAGCAATTACGCTAGTACAAGTAATCAAGGCAAACTATTCGCTTACTCATTTCATAGTACAATGCACCAAATTCATTTCAAAACCAAAAAACCATACATGTCTTTTCCGGAAATAAACCGTCAATCATCAATGTGCCTAGGACCGGGGTGAAGCCACTGGTCCCACTCGAGGCCTCTGAGGACCATCCCGAGCTGGCCATATCATAAAACAAATCACGCACAGGCATCGCCTAGGACCGGGGTGAAGCCACTGATCCCACTCGAGGCCTCTAAGGACCCTCCCGAGCTGGCTAGTGAATCAAACTCGTGAATCCAGAATGAAGTCATAGATTCACTCGAGGCCCCGTCGGACCCTCCTGAGGTGAGCAAAGCACACACAATATACATTACCATTTCATGTTAAGTATAAAGGTTTCCAAAAATACTTGCCTTGAGTAATTAACGACGACTCGAAGAGAAGGAATCAAACACGACCGCTAGGAACCGACGAAACCGAACCTAACGATTCGAAGAATATAATCACAACCACTTCTAAATGATTATGGAAATGGAATACACCCGAAAACCCGCCTACAATTCATGTGTATTCGTACAAAAACAACAATGAGGGCGTATCGCAACCAAACCCTCTCGATTAAGCAAAAACCATGAAATACACCATGAATTCGAAGGAAAACAACAATACCAACAAGATTAATCACATTCATCATGGATTAATCAACAATACGGAACAAATCGGACAAAAACTCAAAACCCCCCAATTTTCCCAAAAAATAGGGTTCTAGGAGATTAACTTGGATTTAGGATGAAGAATAGGTGTCGATGTTGTTAATCTTCACCAAGATCTCAAGAAAGAAGATAGTTTGAAGTTACAAGACTTCAAATCGCTCAAGATTCACCCAGAAATCGCCAAATGACCGAAGAGGAAAAGAGAGGAGGAAAAATGATTAATCTGGGTTAACTCCCTGGTTTTTATAGCCAGGGAGATTTAGCGTGCGCTAACGCTTAAGGTTAGCGTGCGCTACCCAGCTATAATCCAATCCAGAACCTACGGTTCTGGACCATTAGCGTGCGCTACACAAGTATAGCATGCGCTAACAGCCTCTCGATAGCGCGCTCTATCGGTCCATAGCGTGCGCTACCTGGGTACCAGACCGAGTCCAGAAACAAACTGCCCAGTACTGGACTGCCGAATTAGCGCACGCTACCCGGATACTCTGCGTGCGCTAAAACAAAACCCTAGTGTGCGCTAATCTGTTTGTCCAGAGAGTAGAGACCAGAACCAAACTCACTGTCACTGCCAGACTCAACTCGCTAGCGCGCGCTACGAAGCAAACGTAGCGTGCGCTACTAATGATGCTTAGCGTGCGCTATACAACGATGATAGTGCGCACTAAGGATATGATAACGACGGTTCCAAAACACCGAAAAACGGACGAAACATCAAACGGAAGATCACATCACTCATGATAACATAGGATGGATCCACGGAAACCCCGAAACGGCGGTCCCGAACAACAATTACGAGAATCGGATGGCAAAAAATCCAGTATTGACTATTCCTAAAATATCAATGCGGTTACAAGAGAGTCGCTAAAAACGAAAAATACACCAAAAATGAGAGTACCAGGAAAAGAAAAATGCGGATATTACAGTCTACCCCTCTAAAAATAAGTTTCGTCCCGAAACTTAAGAAACAAACAACTCGGGATATTACAATCACATGAATGAATTAATGAATTGAGTTGAATGATGAGCATCATAGTACGCCCGAATGGAATGTGTGAGTGCACAAGTATCCGAGTGTCCGGAGACCCGCATATACACCTTCTATTGGCCTAATTAATCTCACGGTCCAATGTGTCTGGAGTCCCGCATATACACATTACCATGTGCACAGTCCAATATGTCTGGAGTCCCGCATATACACATGACTATAGTGTGCCCGACTAAAAATTCCACACATACGCCACCCGGCAACGCAATACAATCCCGAAGGTCACAAGAACAAAAGCGACCGAAAAGAGAGATAATGAAATGAATCAGACAAGGATGGAGAAACAACTCACCAAGATGACGTAATGATACAACGAGTGATAGCTCAATGAAATGATTTGGAACAGTCGTTCCTTGTGAGTTATATGATTAGTTGATGAAATACAGGTCTAGACATGAATGATATATTATGAGTGAATTACATGTATGAATGAACAACAACATAATGAATGAATATCCCTTTAACTGAGTAAGAATCAACTTACCTTAACACCGGTGATGATACGTCCTCTCTCGAACAACATCCTAAGGGAAAATACCGGTCGCTCGAACAACCTTGAATAACATAATTATCAACAACTCGCTTAATATACGAACCAAAAGCGATCATAACCAACTCAGGATGTCGGTACAATAAATCCAAACTCATTGAGGCATTTCGACAAACACCTTGAAAACAATTTCCCATCCTAAACAACTAATCCCATTTGTATCAAAAACCAACTTCTATTGAATGATCCAAACCACCAAAAACACCATCAATACAATCAATAATCCAATAGGAATACTCAAATCGAGTTTACGATAACATTAAATTGCAAAACCCAACTCCAAGTCAACCTTCAAAGTGTTCTTGAGAAAAACTTCCAACAATCCGATGATAACTCGTAAAAAGTCATAATCATACATATATTCATCACAATTCATGATTACACCATCCAAAACATCACGCTCCAACTCAAAATCGAATTCAAGGGTTGAAGAAGTTACCTTAGATTAGGATGAAGAATCCACAAATATGTTGTTGATCCACACTACAACTTGAAGAAGATGAAAATCTCTGAGTTTTGATGATGTTAAAACACCCCAAAATCGCCCAAAATCGCCCCAATGAAGAGAGGAAGAAGTGAAATGAAGAAATGTGCTTGTGAGTCGCCGAGTGTGCCGCGGCACAGGGCTAGAAATCTGCCCAGGGGCTCGGCAGCGTGCTGCGGCCCGGCCGGCAGGGGCCGCGGCCCCTGGTACAGAAGGGTCGGCCACAAACTGCAACATGTGTGTGCCGCGTCGCACACTCCCTTGTGCCGCGGTGCACACCACTCGGGTCCTAAAATGATGAAAAATGACCCGGAAAGAGAATAAAAGCAATAGGATTCAATATTTGGGAAATGATAACACAAAATGGAAGTGCGGAAACCCCAAAACGGTGGATCCAAGCAATGATTACAAGGGTTCGCCCAACAATAGCACGATTTGAACAATGAGGAGATTTGAAATGACATGAACTCCAATGTCAACATCGACTAATGAATCAATTACAACAATCAAGATAATATTCTTGTCTCTATTTCCAAGCAAGGTTGAAACAATTAACAATATCGATACACGACTCGAAGTTATTCCGAACAGTGAACACGAATGAATGAATGTGGATGATGAATGATTATTAACATGTGAAAATTATTGAATGACAATTACTGAATGATAATGACTGAATTACAACCGGGTATTACATACACCCCCCTTAAAAGAGTTTCGTCCCCGAAACTAAGGGGCAAACAACTCGGGATAACTCTCTCGCATACTATCCTCGGTTTCCCAAGTAGCCTCTTCGACTCCGTGTCTAGACCATTGGATCTTAACCAAAGGAATCGTCTTGATCCTCAACTATTTGATTCGCCGCTCTAAGATTTGTACGGGATGCTCCACATACATATGATCATCCACTATCTCGATCTCATCAAACTGAAGTATGTGACTAGGGTCGGCAATATATTTCCGCAACTGAGAGACATGAAACACGTTATGAATTCGGCTCAACGCCGGAGGTAAAGCCAATCGATAATCCAGACTGCCTACTCGATCCAAAATCTCAAATGGTCCAATAAATCTCGGACTCAACTATCCACGTTTTCCGAAACGGAAGATACCTCGACTCGGGGATACCTTGACCAAAATGTGGTTACCTGTCTCTAACTCTAATGGTCGAGGACGATTATCTGCATATGATTTATGTCGACTCTGAGCGGTCAACAAATGACTCCTGATCAAAGCTACCTTCTCGCGGGCGGCTATAAGCATATCGGACTCAGTGCCGATTGATTCTGATAAGTCATCCCAACACAAAGGAAATCAGCAACGATGACCGTACAAGGCCTCGTAGGGTGTCATCTTAATCGAAGCATGCCAACTATTATTATACGTGAATTCGATCAATGGTAGTTGGGCTTCCCAATCATCTTTCCAATCGATAACATAAGCTCTCAACATGTCCTCCAATGTCTGGATAGTTCGTTCTGATTGTCTGTCGGACTGAGGATGAAAAGCTGTGCTGAAATTGAGCTGAGTTCCCATAGCACGATGAACTGATTTCCAAAAATGAGACACGAATCACCCGTCACGATCACGAACGATACTCTTAGGAGTACCGTGCAATCTCACTATTTCTTTGATGAACAACTGGGCAAGTCTCTCGGGACCCCACGTATCCTTAATCTCGAGAAAATAAGCTGACTTAGTTAGACGATCCACGATTACCCAAATTGTATTCATGCCATGGCGACTCGTCAGCAAACTCATGATGAAGTCCATTGAAATATCCTCCCACTTCCACTCTGGAATAGGGAGCGGTTTCATCATACCCGCCAGTCGCTGATGTTCTATCTTGACTTGTTGACAGGTGAGACATCTCGAAACAAACTCAGCAACTTCATGCTTGATATTACTCGACCAGTAATTTTGTTTCAAGTCTTTGTACATCTTGCTGGACCCCGGATGAATAGAATAAGGGGTATCATGGGCCTCTCTCAAAATTGAGCTTTTCTACTCGTCATCCGCCGGAACACATAACCGGTTCTTAAATCGTAATAGTCCATCCTCGTGGACCACAAATCCAGGGGCTTTCCCCTGAGTCACATCATCTCGAATACGTAACAAAAATGGGTCTGAACCCTGATTCACTCTGATCGCCTCTTCAAGTGGCGATGAAATCTCCAACATACAAAGCTGTCCCTGAACACGCTGTAACCAAACCTCGATCTCATGCCTAAGTAATTCTTGCTGAAGTTCTTTCTGAATAGTTAAACGAGCAAGCATCTACTCCTGAACAGACTTACGGCTCAAGGCATCGGCGACCACATTCGCCTTACCCGGGTGATACTGAATGTCGATATCATAGTCCTTTATTAGTTCCAGCCACCGTCTCTGACACATATTTAACTCCTTCTGAGTAAATATATATTTCAAACTCTTGTGATCGGTGAAAATCTGACAGGTGACGCCATAAAGATAATGACGCCAAATCTTCAATGCAAAAACCACGGCCGCTAACTCCAGGTCATGGATCGGATAATTGACCTCATAAGTCCTCAGTTGTCGTGAAGCATAGACAATCACTTTCCCATTCTGCATGAGTACACATCCGAGACCCTGACCGGACGCGTCACTATAAACCACGAATCCCTCCGTCCCTTGTGGCAAGGAAAGGACAGGTGCTGAAATTAGACGACTCTTGAGTTCCTCAAAACTCCGCTGACACGCGTCAGTCCACATGTACTTCTTATCCTTCCGCAAAAGCTTCGTCATGGGTTGAGCAATTTTAGAAAATCCTTCCACAAATCGCCGATAGTAACCATCTAATCCGAGAAAACTTCGGATTTCTTAACATTCTTCGGAGGTTGCCAATCTCGAATAGGCTCCGTCTTCTGAGGGTCGACACGAACTCCGTCTGATGAAATTACATGTCCGAGAAACGTCACCTCGGACATCCAGAATTCACACCTGGAAAACTTTCCATAAACTTGCTCTCGTCTCAACACGTCGAGAACCTGACGAAGGTGAGATTCGTGCTCCTCTCGGTCACGAGAATAAATCAAAATATCATCAATAAAGACAACCACGAACTAATCCAAATAGTTGATGAAAACTCGATTCATTAATTCCATGAATACCGCAGGTGCATTAGTTAGTCCAAACGGCATTACCACAAACTCATAATGACCATAACGCGTTCGAAACGCCGTTCTAGAAATATCCGACTCTCGGATTCGCAACTGATGATACCCAGATCTTAAATCGATCCTGGAAAATACTGAAGCTCCCTGAAGTTGATCCAAAATATCATCAATACGGAGTAGGGGATATTTATTCTTGATCGTCACTCTGTTCAATTCCCAGTAATCAATACACAAGCGAAAAGAACCATCCTTCTTCTTGACAAATAACACCGGTGGTCCCCACGGGGGACGCACTCGGTCGTATATAACCTTTCTCGGTCAAATCCTCTAATTGATTCTCCAGTTCTTGCATTTCGGTCGGGGCCATCCGATACGGTGCCTTCGATATTGGGGACGTACCAGGCTCCAACTCTATTGTGAATTCCATATCTCTCTGTGGAGGTAAACCCGGTAACTCGTCTGGAAATACGTCGGCATATTCTCTCACTACCGGAATATCTGACAATAACACTGATGATTTCTCGGTTTTGGTCATATAGAACCAATAACCAACACACCCTTGACTGAGTTATTTCACTGCTTTCATCACATTGATAACCTTTCCGGAACAGCTGGGGTTACTCTCCTAAAAAAGATACTCGATTTCATCGTCTGAAATAATAGTGACCATTCGCTTACGGATACTAAGGATGGCATTGTGAGGATCCATCCAATCAATACCCAAAATGACATCGTCTTTAGGTAAATCCACCACGATCAGATCTGCCAGCCAATCACAGCCATGAAGCTGAATAGGACAATTCTTAATCTCACGATCTCCGATAATTCTCCTACCGTCAGGTAGTCCAATGATATAAGGCTCACAATTAGTAGCACTATCCAGATGAAGTCTACTCAAGCATTACTCGGAAATGAATGAATGCGATGCACCAGTATCAAAAAGGGTACATACAGGTTGAGATAGGATTTCGAGTGTACCTGAGATCACTCGGGCTTCCGGATCATCATCTCTCTTCATTTCATAAATTCAGGGCTTGCCAACCCCGGAACCGGACGCTCCCGTCTGATAGCTGTGGGCTCCGCCTTTGTTAGCCCCTGTGCCCCGCAATTCCACAGTTATTGCACATGACGGTTTGCCTCAAACACTTTGTGCCTAAATGACCCTGTTCACCAAAGTTCTAACAGGTGACAGCCGAGCTGGCCACTCGGGACTGAGATTCCGCAGGCCTAGGCGCCGTAGGAGGTCGCTCCGAAAAAGTAGAGCCCGCACGAGGCTTCTTGAAGGTTGCCTGACAGCCTTCAGACTGATTACGGTTCTTTGATTTCTTGCCAGATGATGAAGGTTGTTGCTTAGTAATTTCCTTAGCAGTAAGCTCATACGTAAGAGCTTTCTCGATGAATTCGGCCAGAGTCGCGCAATTGTGATTAAGCAACTGCATCCGCATGCGAGACTTCAACCTCTTACTGAAATATTTAATTTTATCCACCTCTGAGTGGATGATAGATGAGGCGATAGGAAGTAGCTCCTAGGATTTCTCGGCAATGGTGAGAACATCATCTTCCGTTGAGGGGTCGGGACTGAGTAACTCTGACAACTTGGCCTCCTTGAGTGGGGCCGGGTAATATCTTTCCATCATGAAAGTTCTGAACTGGTCCCATGTACAATCTCCGTCGGTGGGCTTCAGAGATAGCCACCACGAGTGAGCGCTCTTACCCAGGTAGTAAGCCGCGACTGAAACTTTGTGTCCCTCGGGACACTCCACCATAGCGAATAATTTCTCGAAATGCTCTAGCCAATGAATGATGTCCGCTGGTTCAGATGAGCCCTCGAAAGTAGGCGGCCTCTGGCGAGAGATGTCATTGATGATGATGCTGATAGTCCTCTACTGCCTCTGAGGTGATGGCGGAGGGTCCTGTTGATTCTGAGCCGCTGAGTTTTGCATCGTCTCCATCAGACGTGCCATCTGAGTCATTTGGGCCATCATGCCCTGCATGAAAGTGAGAGGATCGACTCGGACACCTTCTGATTGAGCTGTGTCCCGGGTACGACTCCCTGACAGTGAATGATCATTTCCAGGAGAATGAGTGGCGGGGTCGCTGCTCGATGAATTAGCATTATTCCTCGCGTTCGCACCAGTATTTACACGAGCCCTCGGGGTTCGGTCCGCACCGCGGCCTCCTCCCCTGTGTCCTCTGCCAGCTCGATCCATATTGAAGGTAGGAACACATGATAATTATAGATTCTGCATGAATATCACATTATGATTGAATTATGAGATGATAAAAATGAACACACGCGCTACACAATGATTACGTGAATGATCAACTGACAAGACATGATTATCCGATGAAAATTTTGAAATGATTATCTTGAATAAGTTAACAAGATTAATGATATGATCTTCAAGATCAACAACTGAGTAATGAAATGCACTGAGAGATTAATGAGTTAACATGATCGACATGATCAAAATGAAACTAATGATTGAGGATTATTAACTGATGAATGATGAATGAGTGATTCTTATTGCTAGAAACTATACCATGACATCAGAAATCTTACTGTTTTTTCGGTCTGAGGGGCTCCGCGATTGCACAGGTCACACGTGACGCGAAAGTCCAATGATCTAGTCTGACGAACGATGATTTCAAATGAGACATGACTCGGAAGGTAGTATTCAAAACCACACTCCGATACCAACTCTGTAACACCTCAAACTAGGCGGATATTACAGTGTCGTGGACCCCCAGCTGGGACCCACCAGGAAAGTGAAAATGAATGAATTACACAGGGTAAATGTAGTACCGAACCACATTACATCAACAAGTACTCCGATGAGGAGTTTCAATTACAACACACCCAGGAAAAACAGAATACATGTATATTTCATGTGAACATAAAATATACATCACTGAATAAAATATAGTTCAAATGGAACTGCAGCGGAAAATACATAAAAAGACAACATGAATAAATGGAGAGACTGGGGCCCCCTACTAGTATCACTGGGACTCCTCGCCATCAACGTTCTCTCCCTGTGCTTTCGCCTTGCCATGACCTAAAAACAATAATCCCCAACGGGGTCAGTTAAACAGAACAACAATCCCCAAGAGTTGGACAATATACAACAATCACATGGATGAATTAATGAATTGAGTTGAATGATGAGCATCATAGTACGCCCGAATGGAATGTGTGAGTGCACAAGTAGCCGAGTGTCCGGAGACCCGCATATACACCCGCTATTGGCCTAACTAATCTCACGGTCCAATGTGTCCGGAGTCCCGCATATACACATTACCGTGTACACAGTGAAATATGTCCGGAGTCCCGCATATACACATGACTATAGTGTGCCCGACTAAAAATTCCACACATACGCCACCCGGCAACGCAATACAAGCCCGGAAGGTCACAAGAACAAAAGCGACCAAAAAGAGAGATAATGAAATGAATCCGACAAGGATGGAGAAACGACTCACCAAGATGACGTAATGATACAACGAGTGATAGCTCAATGAAATGATTTGGAGCCGTCGTTCATTGTGAGTTATATGATTAGTTGATGAAATACAGGTCTCGACATGAATGATATATTATGAGTGAATTACATGTATGAATGAACAACAACATAAGGAATAAATATCCCTTTCACCGAGTAAGAATCAACTTACCTTAACACCGGTGATGATACATCCTCTCTCGAACAATGTCCTAAGGGAAACTACCGGTCACTCGAACAACCTTGAATAACACAATTATCAACAACTCGCTTAATATACGAACCAAAAGCGATCATAACCAACTCAAGATGTCGATACAATAAATCCAAACTCATTGAGGCATTTCGACAAACACCTTGAAAACAATCTCCCATCCTAAACAACTAATCCCATTTGTATCGAAAACCAACTTCTATTGAATGATCCAAACCACCAAAAACACCATCAATACAATCGATAATCCAATAGGAATACTCAAATCGAGATTACGATAACATTAAATTGCAAAACCCAACTCCAAGTCAACCTTCAAAGTGTTCTTGAGAAAAACTTCCAACAATCCGATGATAACTCGTAAAAACTCATAATCATACGTATATTCATCACAATTCATGATTACACCATCCAAAACATCATGCTCCAACTCAAAATCGAATTGAAGGGTTGAAGAAGTTACCTTAGATTAGGATGAAGAATCCACAAATATGTTGTTGATCCACACTACAACTTGAAGAAGATGAAAATCTCTGAGTTTTGATGATGTTAAAACACCCCAAAATCGCCCCAAGAAATAGAGGAAGAAGTGAAATGAAGAAATATGCTTGTTCTCCTCAACAAAACGCAGTTATAAAGAAGTATGTACTGTGTGCCGCAGCACGGGCTGAGTGTGCCGCGGCACAGGGCCAAAAATCTGCCCCAGTGCTCGGTAGTGTGCCGCGGCCCAGCCGAGTGTGCCGCGGCACAAGGCCAGAAATCTGCCCCGGGGCTCGGCAGCATGCCGCGGCCCGACCGGCAGGAGCCGTGGCCCCCGGTACAGAAGGGTCGGCCACAAACTGCAACATGTGTGTGCCGCGGCGCACACTCCCTTGTGCCGCGGCGCACACCACTCGGGTCCTAAAATGACGAAAAATGACCCGGAAAGAGAATAAAAGCAATAAATATTTGGGAAATAATAACATGAAATGGAAGTGCGGAAACCGCAAACCGGTGGTTCCAAGCAATGATTACAAGGGTTCGCCCAACAATAACACGATTTGAACAATGAGGAGATTTGAAATGACATGAACTCTAATGTCAACATCGATTAATGAATCAATTACACCAATCAAGATAATATTCTTGTCCCGTTTTCCAAGCAAGGTTGAAACAATGAACAATATCGATACACGACTCGAAGTTATTCCGAATGGTGAACACGAATGAATGAATGTGGATGATGAATGATTATTAACAAGTGAAAATTATTGAATGACAATTACTGAATGATAATGACTGAATTACAAGCGGGTATTACAGCTTCTCACGGTGCTCCAAAATCTTCAAGGGGCGCTCCTCGAAGGTAATATCCTCGGCGACACTAATCTCACCAAATTCTATGGCGTGACTAGGTTCCACAACGTATTTCCTCAGCTGGGAAACATGAAAAATGCTATGAACGTGACTCAAGGCCGGAGGTAACGTTAAATGGTATGCCAACTCATCGACTCTCTCGAGAATCTCAAAGGGCCCAATAATTCTCGGGCTCAATTTTCCCTTCTTCCCGAAGTGGAAAACTCCCCTCGTCGGCGACACCTTTAGAAAAACGTGGTCTCCCACCTCGAACTCCAAAGGTCGACGATGGACATCGCCATATGACTTCTGTCGACTTTGATCAGTCAACATTCTCTCCCGAATCAATTCCACCTTCCGTCTCATCTCTAAAGCGATATCCAGTTCGGTCCCGACCAAATCGGATGCCTCATTCCAATAAATCTGCAATCGGCAACGCCGCCCATAAAGCACCTCATACGGTGCCATTCGAATTGACGCGTGCCAACTATTGTTGTACGTGAATTCGATCAACGGCAAGTGTTCCTCCCAATTACTGCTCCAATTGAGAGCACAAGCACGCAACATATCCTCAAACGTCAGGATAGTGCGTTCCGACTGAGGATGAAAAGAAGTACTCAAACGCAAACGAGTACCCAACGCCTTATGCACCGCCTGCCAAAAGCGCGATACAAAACGGCCATCCCGATCCGAAACAATCGACTTCGGAGTATCGTGAAGCCTCACAATCTGCGCAATAAACACACGGGCCAACCTCTCTGGGCCCCAAGTATCCTTGATGCCCAGAAAATGTGCCGACTTGGTCAGACAATCAACAATCACCCAAACCATATTCATGCCCGACCTCGATCTCGAAAAACTCGTGATAAGTCCATCGAAATATCTTTTCATTTCCATTCCGAAACGGGAAGCGACTGCAATAAACCAGCCGGTCCATGATGTTCGATTTTGACCTACTGACAAGTCAAACATCTCGCTACAAACAGTGCGACCTCCTCCTTCATATCATTCCACCAAAAGTTCCTCCTCAGGTCATTGTACATCTTACCCGAACCAGGATGAATGGAGTAAGGCGTAGCATGGGCCTCACGCAAAATACCCTGCCTCAATTCCGAGTCGTTCGGCACACACAGCCGACTCTGGAATCTCAACACACCATCTTCATGAATCACAAACCCAGGAGACTTTTCCTTAAGAACATTCTCTCAGATTTGAATAATCATCGGATCCTCCAGCTGCTTCAGTTTAATTTCATCGATCAGAGATGACAAAATCTCTAAAGCGCAAAGTTGCCCGGTAGCCCCCGGCAACAAAATATCAACATCCAACTCGATCAAAGCCCACTGAAGCTTAGATTGATACGTAAGGATCTCAAGCATACGCAACGCGACCGGTTTCCGACTCAAGGCGTCAGCCACGACGTTTGCCTTGCCCGGATGATAAAGGATTTCGAGATCATAATCCTTAATCAACTCTAACCACCTTCTATGCCTCATATTTAACTCCCGCTGAGTAAATATGTATTTCAGACTTTTATGATCGGTAAAAATCTGACATGCAGATCCAAAAAGATAGTGACGCCAAATCTTGAGCGCAAAAACAACTGCCGCTAACTCCAAATCGTGAGTAGTGTAGTTAAGCTCATACGGCCTCAACTACCTCGACGCAAACGCAATAGTCTTGCCGTGCTGCATCAACACGCACCCAAGAACCTGACCTGAAGCATCGCTATAAACAGCAAAACCTTCGTTGCCACACGGCAACGCTGAAATCGGGGCTGAAGTCAAATGCCTCTTCAGCTCCTCAAAACTCGACTGCCTCTCGTAATTCCAGACGAACTTCTCGGACTTTTGGAGCAACTGTGTAATTGGCCGAGCTAGTTTCGGGAACCCCTCGACGAACCTACGGTAGTAGCCGGCCAAACCCAAGAAACTACGTACCTCCTTCACGTTCTGGGGCGGTGCCCAATCCAACAGTGCCTCAATCTCCTATGGATCCACACGGACCCCGTCGGCTGAAATCACGTGACCCAGAAACATCACTTCCTTCAGCCAGAACTCACATTTCGAGAACTTCGCAAAGAGTCGCTCGGTCCTCAAAATGTCTAGCACCACACGCAGATGATTGGCATGCTCTTCCTCGTTCCTCGAATAAATAAGAATATCGTCAATGAAGACGACGACACACTTATCTAAATACTCGATGAATACATTGTTCATCAACTGCATGAACACGGCCGGTGCGTTAGTTAACCCGAAGGGCATAACCACAAACTCGTAATTTCCGTATCTTGTCCGAAAAGCTATTTTCGGGACATCGGACTCCTTCACCTGAAGCCGATAGTACCCCGATCTCAATTCGATCTTCGAGAATACCGCAGCTCCCTGCAACTCATCGAACAAGTCATCAATCCTCGGCAAGGGATACTTGTTCTTGATGGTTACCTTGTTTAGCTCGCGATAGTCGATACATAAACGCATCGAACCATCCTTCTGTTGGAAAGTAAAACGCAGCGGAAGCAAAGTTTGATAAAGATGATAATAGCGTTTTACGCATCTACGAGCATTAGATCTATTTAGGCATGCTAATTAATTAATTACTAAGACTAATAAGCAATTTAAATATTATTTATTATTTATTAATTAAATATGTTGATGAATAAAATATCCTAATCTAGATCCAAGATCATAGGATATTACCTTTTGAAGCGTGTTGGTTACTTCCGTCTTGATCGCCTTGTATTTCTACCTTTAGATCTTCTAGAGTATGATCCGCCTTGAACCGGACGTTGTGTGGGCAACGAGCTACCGGATCTTGTTTGGACACCTATAGATCGGCCGAATTCTATATCTCACAATTCTCGATTTTCTTTTCTTCAAGTAATGCCGATATGTAGTAAGAATTAAAGTGTTCTCTCAATTGTGGAATCAAAGACACAAGTCAAGATCCACAATTAAACACTTAGAAGAAAAATCGAAATTCCTTGTGTAAGTTTATGATGAAAATCGGCCAACACTCCATATGTCCTATTTATAGGCTCTTGGACTTCTACTAGGGTCTAAAGGAGGATTATGTAAGGACTCCCAATTAATTCATATTACCTTATTAGGACTCTTCCTAATATATGATGAATCTATTAATATCAACTTAGTCCACTAAAAAGTTGATATTGCACTTTCTACCAAAATCCCAAATTACGAAATTGGGCTCCTTATTAAATATATTATTTCCCGTGTTTAAGATATCGAATGTCCATTAATTAATTATAAGTTCTTGTGACTTTAATTAATTAATATCTTATCCAAGAGTAGTACCACTCGAACCTTATTATTATATCGGAATTAAATCCACCTGCAGGGTTTAATATAATAATCATTATCGAGCTCCTCAAGGTGACATCATCAACCCGCACGAGTCGGGACACGATTTCTAGTAATAATAATAATTGTCGTATAAACAATATTATTGCCCAAGATACTAGGCTTATTGAGTCAATCATTTTGACTCTCACCTATGATAAATCAAAGCAATAATTATTATAAATACACAATTAAATATTATATACTTAGAATTAAGAAATAATAATTATCCGAGATTTACGTTCTTCTTACAGTCAGTACAGAAGACACTATCTCACCTCGATCCAGTTCAACGTATGCAAATACGCTAATGTATGCTAATAGTCAAGACCAACTATTCTCAAGCATACACTACAACCTTTTATATAATTTGTCTAATAATTATATAGGTTGTGAACTATTATATTATTTTATAAGGCACCGATAATGTGATCTTCCGTGTGACACCAACACACCACATTATCTATAATATAAAATAATTAGACATTTCATTTGCATAACCATAACGTGAATTAATATGCAAAACATGTGATTAAATGTAATTAATATTCTCATAGGTAGTAACAGAGAAATTAGGTAATACAAGCATAAAGTATGCTTTGCAGTATACAATCCTAACAATCTCCCACTTATACTCAAAGCATGCTTTTAAGTATACTACTCTATTACATAGTCTCTCATTTCTCCCACTTATACTCAAAGCAATGCTGCCATACACCGTAATCCCATTCCTTCCACATGCCTTTCAAAAACTTCTGAAGGTAGGCCTTTCGTGAAAGGGTCAGCAAGATTATCTTCTGATGCAACCCTGGCTACAACTACGTCTCCTTCCTTTATGAAGTGTCGTATGATGTGGTACTTGCGGTTGATATGTTTACTTGCCTGATGGACTCGTGGTTCCCTTGAATTTGCGACTGCACCAGTATTATCACAATAAAGTGTAATACCCTCTGGCAAATCGGGAATCACATCTAAGTCCTGCAGGAAGTACTTGAGCCACACTGCCTCCTTGTCTGCCTCAGAGGCTGCCACTGTAACACCCTCAAGATATCCGAGGTATATTACAGCGCCGTGAATTCCTATATGGGACCCACCAGGCTGAACAAGCATCATACTCATCGACTCGCAGAAACAACAGAAAAATACCTTGTCATAAAGACGCCCAACAAAATAATCCACCCGGTTCAACCGGTCTAACATAACACCATAATCCGACACAAACATAATAAACAACAATATAATCCCGACGAGTAAAAGTTCTTAAGTACTCGAGTACTTCTATTAGTTTAAAGACCACAAAAGGTAAAAAGGATAGAAACAATAAGAAACCGCTCGTGCACAATCATCACGCACGGCCATCATCCGCATACTGGTCCAGCACCCGCTCGTCTCGATGAACCTGACCTGAAATTCAGAAAATGAATTTCCCCAAAACGGGTCCCCAGAGGGGTTAGCAATTACGCTAGTACAAGTAACCAAATGAACGACTTACATCTTACACATATAGTAATGCATGCAATTCAAGAAAACATAGTTCCAAATCACTCATTTCCGGAAATGCCATAATCAAGTCACATTTGTAAAAATGCACCACAATTAACCGTGGATCCACCCCTCCGTGGACCCCTACCGAGACCCCGTCGGATCTAACCCATAGTGGTTAAAAGCAAGCTCGCGGATCCACCCCTCCGTGGACCCCTACCGAGACCCCGTCGGGTCTAACCCATAGTGAGCATACACACACACACACACACACAATTCTCATGCAATACTAATACATTAAGATTGTAAGTACATAAGGGTACTTGCCTCGGTTAATAGACGGTGATACGAACGGAAAGGAAGAATCGAACAAGACCGCGAGGAACCGGCGGAAATGAACCTAATGATTCGAATAACACAATCACAACCAACTCTATACGAATACGGAAATGGAATACACCCGAAAACCCGCCTACGATTCATGTATATTCGTACCAAAAATAACAACGAGGGCGGACCACAACCAAACCCTCTCGATTCCGTAAAAACCCACAAAATATCCATGAATCCGTAGGAAAGCTAAAGATACTAACAATATTAATCGTATTCATCATGAATCCACCAACAAAACGGAACGAATCGGAAGAAAATCCCAAAACCCCCAAATTATCCGAAAATAGGGTTCTAAGAGATATTACCTTTGAAGATTCAAGTACTATGATCCGTAGAACGCGCGTTAGATTGATTATTCGGGCCTCACAACCGAAGGAGAATGATGAAAATCAACCCCCAATTGATGAATGATTGAGAAGTTCTCCCCCTTAATCCTCTCTCTCTCGTGCGCAGGTGAAGAAATGAGGGGAATGGACGATCTCGCCTAATAAGAACGATATTATACAGTTGACCGCATGGTGTGCCGCGGCGCAGCCGAAGTGTGCCGCGGCACAAGCCCAAAAACTGCTCCCAGGGTTCGGCAGTGTATCGCGGCACGGCCTGCGTGTGCCGCGGCACCCAGTACAGTCGGGTTTTGGTCGCAGATGCCACACGAGTGTGCCGCGGCCCCAGACGGGTGTGCCGCGGCACTGACTCGGCAGTGTGCCGCGGCCCCGGACGGGTGTGCCGTGGCACACAGTACAGTCCGCTCGGCCAAAAACTGGAAAAATGTGTGTGCCGCGGCGCACACGCCTTGTGCCGCGGCCCACACCCCCTTAGGGTCCAAAAATGATGAAAAATGATCCGGGAAGAGAATGAAAGCAATATGAATCAATATCGGGGAAACAATAACACGAGATGGACCCACGGCAACCCCGAAACGGCGGTTCCGCACAACAATAACGAGAATCAGATCGATAGATGACAGGAAAAATACACTGAAAGATACACGAGGGTTACTACAATCGAAAAATACACCGGAAATGAAAATACAAGGAAATGAAAAATGCGGATAGTACATTCTACCCCTCTAAAAATAAGTTTCGTCCCGAAACTTAAGAAACAAACAACTCAGGGTACCTAGCACGCATGCTATCCTCGGTTTCCCAAGTTGCCTCCTCGACACCGTGTCTCGACCACTGCACTTTGACCAAAGGGATGGTCTTATGCCTCAGTCGTTTCTCACGATGCTCTAAAATCTTCAAAGGACGCTCCTCAAAAGTAATATCTTCAGCGACATCAATCTCGCCATAATCGATGACGTGACTAGGATCCGGGACATATTTCCTCAGCTGGGAAACATGAAAAACGCTATGAACATGACTCAAGGCCGGAGGTAATGCCAAACGGTATGCCAACCCACCGACTCGCTCGAGGATCTTAAAGGGTCCAATAAATCTCGGACTCAACTTTCCTTTCTTCCCGAAACGAAAAACTCCCTTCGTCGGAGACACCTTTAGCAGAACGTGGTCTCCCACCTCGAATTCCAAAGGTCGACGACGGACGTTGGCATACGACTTTTGTCAACTCTGGGCAGTCAACATCCGTTCCCGAATTAATTCTATCTTCCGCCTCGTCTCTAAAACGACATCCGGCTCGGTCCCGACCAAATCGGACGTCTCATTCCAACAAATTGGTGATCGACATCGCCGCCCATAAAGTGCCTCATACGGTGCCATCCGAATCGACGCGTGCCAACTGTTGTTTTACGTGAATTCGATCAATGGCAAATGTTCCTCCCAGTCACTACTCCAATCGAGAGCACAAGCACGCAACAAATCCTCGAACGTCTGGATAGTGCGTTCTGACTGTCCATCTGACTGGGGATGAAAAGAGGTACTCAAATGCAAACGGGTACCCAACGCCTTATGCACCGCCTGCCAGAAGTGCGATACAAAACGGCCATCACGATCCGAAACGATAGACTTCGGAGTACCGTGAAGCCTCACAATCTGCGCGATAAACACACGGGCTAACTTCTCCGGGCCCCAAGTGTCCTTGATGCCCAGAAAATGTGCCGACTTAGTCAGACGATCAACAATCACCCATACCATATTCATGCCCGACCTCGATCTCAGCAAACTCGGAATGAAATCCATCGATATATCTTCCCATTTCCATTCCGGAACGGGAAGTGACTGCAACAACCCAGCCGGTTGCTGATGCTCGATTTTGACCTGCTGACAAGTCAAACATCTCGCGACAAACTGTGCGACCTCCTTCTTCATATCATTCCACCAGAAGTTCCTTCTCAAGTCCTTGTACATCTTACTCGAACCAGGATGAACGGAGTAAGGTGTAGCATGGGCCTCCCGCAAAATACTCTGTCTCAACTCTGAGTCGTTCGGCACACAAAGCCGACTTTGGAATCTCAAAATACCATCCTCGTGAATCACAAACCCAGGAGACTTTCCTTTAAGAATGTTCTCTCGGATTTGAGTAATCATCGGATCCTCTAACTGCTTCAGCTTAATTTCAACGATTAGAGATGACGAAATATCTAAAGCACAAAGTTGCCCGACAACTCCAGGCAACAAAACCTCAACATCTAACTCGAATAAAGCCCGCCGAAGCTCAGACTGAGATGTAAGGATCTGAAGCGTTCGCAACGCCACCGGTTTCCGACTCAAGGCGTCGGCCACGATGTTCGCCTTGCCCGGATGATAAAGGATTTCGAGGTCATAATCCTTAATCAGCTCTAACCACCTCCTCTGTCTCATATTTAACTCCCACTGAGTAAATATGTATTTCAGACTTTTATGGTCGGTAGAAATCTGACATGTAGAGCCGAAAATATAGTGACGCCAAATCTTTAGCGCAAAAACGACCGCCGCTAACTCCAAGTCATGAGTAGGGTAGTTCAGCTCATACGGCCTCAACTGTCTCGATGCATAGGCAATGGTCTTGCCGTGCTGCATCAATACGCACCCAAGACCCTGACCCAAAGCATCGCTATAAACGGCAAAACCCTCGTTGCCACATGGCAACGTCAAAACCGGGGCTGAAGTCAAACGCTTCTTCAGTTCCTCAAAACTCGACTGTCTTTCGTCATTCCATACGAACTTCTCGGATTTCTGGAGAAACTGCGTGAGTGGCCGAGCTAGTTTCGAGAAACCCTCGACGAACCTACGATAGTAGCCAGCCAAACCCAAGAAACTACGGAGCTCTCTCACATTCTTGGGCGGTGCCCAATCCAACACCGCCTCGATCTTCTGCGGATCTACACGAACCCCCTCGGCTGAAATCACGTGACCTAGAAACATCACTTCCTTCATCCAGAACTCACATTTCGAGAACTTCGCATAGAGTTGCTCGGTCCTCAAAATGTCTAACACTACTCGCAAATGATGGGCATGCTCTTCCTCGTTCCTCAAATAAATAAGAATATCGTCAATGAAGACGACGACACACTTATCCAAATACTCGATAAAGACTTTGTTCATCAACTGCATGAACACCGCCGGCGCATTAGTTAACCCGAAAGGCATAACTACGAACTCATAATGTCCGTATCTCGTCCGAAAAGCTGTTTTCGGCACATCGGACTCTCTCACTCGGAGCTGGTAGTACCCCGATTTCAAATCAATCTTCGAGAATACCGCAGCTCCCTGCAATTGATCGAACAAGTCATCAATTCTCGGCAAAGGATACTTGTTTTTGATGGTCACCTTGTTTAGTTCGCGATAGTCGATACACAAACATAGTGAACCATCCTTCTTCCGCACAAACAGGATCGGTGCGCCCCAAGGCGAGGCGCTCGGTCGAACATACCCCGACTCAAGAAGCTCACTCAACTGCTTCTTCAACTCGGACATCTCTGAAGGTGCCATGTGATAGGGCGTCTTCGAAATAGGAGCCGCGCCCGGCTCTAACTCTATAGCAAACTCGATCTCACGATCCAGTGGCAATCCTGGTAACTCATCAGGAAACACATCAGGAAACTCATTCACGATTGGAATCGACGAAAGCTCGACTCCACCACTCTCCGCCTTCAAGGCGTAGCACCAAAAGCCAGTACATCCCTTTCGCAGGAGTCTCATCGCCTTCAAGGCGTTAATAACGAATTTCTGGTTCCCCCTCTTTCACCTGGCGAAAGAGTGCTCGGTGCCGTCTTCGGCTAACATAGTGATGATTCTCGTGCGGTAGTTCATAATCGCACCGTGCCGCTCGAGCCAATCATCCCCGAGAATTAAGTCCTCACCCTCAATACCCACAACAATAAGATTAGAGGGCCAAGCCCTCTCACAAATAAATACAGAACAGTCTCGAACCTCCTGATCACCAACGATCCTATCACCGCTAGGAAGCTTAACGATGAAAGGCTCACAAGGCGTCAAACAGTCGAGACTCAGACGGCGCATACAATCCAGAGATATGAACGAATGCGTAGCACCAGAATCGAAAAGCACACTGACAGGATGAGAAAGAATATGAACGGTACCTGTCGCCACGGTAGCCGCTGGGTCATCGGCTCTCCGCATTTCATAGACACGCGGGTGGGCTGAGCCGACACTGGAAGCTCCCCCCTTGGCGGGCTGACCCCGTCCTCTCCCTCGACTAGCACTCGGCGGAGATTGAGAAGCAAACGATCCTTGATTCACACTCAGTTCCCTAGGCGCTGGAATGGAAGTCCGGGCATCCACGATCCTCTCCCTCTCAGCACAGAAAGCCGCCTTGTGGCCCGGCTGGCCACACTGATTACATGTCAGCAAAGGACTCGGACAATTAAGACTGATGTGGCCTGGCTGGCCACAGTTAAAACACTTCACCTCTCGAGAAGGGGCACCGGCGCCTGGGAAACCCAGTAGATCGAGCTGGGCCAACGCCAGCGGAAAAGTTAGCAGACTGGAATTTCTGCTGACCTCCACCTTTGTGGCCCGAAAAATTCCCGGCAGACTTTTGCTTCTTGCTCTCGCGGGCCGCCTCACTCGCCGTCATAGACATATCATAAGCAAGGGCCCTACTCTGGTAATCCTTCAAGGTAGTACAGACGAGCCCCGACATATAGTCCCGAATAGACAATTTCATCCGCCTGGAAAAATGGAAAATTTTGTCGCTCTCCTCGACAACTTGGGTCTTCACATAACCCAGCTCCTTGTTAAAATCGGCAATAGCCTGAGATACAGGGATATCCCGTGGTTGAACATCATAGAAAGCATGTACTCGAGCCTGTATGACCGGCCACGGGCAATATTCGGTCTCCATCAATTCCTGAAATTCGGACCACGAAGCCACATGGGCTTTGGGCCCAACGGCCTCCCACCAATCCGTAGCGTCCCCTGTGAGAAAGTATTGAGCAATAGGGACTTTACGGTCCTCGGGACAGTTAGTGGCAACGAAGACCTTAAACATCTCCTTGATCCACCCCTCCCAGCCGATCGGGTCTGAAGCTCCCGAAAACTGAGGAGGGTGCATCTTGATGACATCCTGAAGCCAACGATCCGCTCCACCCCGATTAGCATGGTCCGGATCCGGGTTCTGAACCGCCTGAGCTATCGCCGCCATTTGATTCACCATTTGCTGTATAACAACCGCAATACCAAGGTCGGCGCGCTCCTGAGAAGAAGCATGACTGTGACGGTCGCCGGTACTGCCGGCTCCCGAAGACTGCGACATGGCCGCCCCACCGGTTGCCCCACATCCCCGGCCGCGTCCACGACCACGACCGCGACCACGACCTCTTCCAGTATCCATACTGGAGTTAAATAAGTAGCAAAAGCCATACAATGGTAAGTACAAGAAAAGAACAATCACAAATCGAGAATCAAAGGTACGATACAAGAGTATAAGGAACAGAGGAAAGAAAACTTACGGCACCGGCAAGATCTAGGAATCATGGCAGCGTGATGATGATGTGCAAAACAAAATACAACAAGACCCAATAAACCGACAAGCCTAGGTATCCATAAACCTAGTGCTCTGATACCATTTTCTGTAACACCCTCAGGATATCCGAGGTATATTACAGCGCCGTGAATCCCTATATGGGACCCACCAGGCTGAACAAGCATCATACTCATCGACTCACAGAGACAACAGAAAAATACCTCGTCATAAAGACGCCCAAAAAAATAATCCACCCGGTTCAACCGGTCTAACATAACACCATAATGCGACACAAACATAATAAACAACAATACAATCCCGACGAGTAAAAGTTCTTAAGTACTCGAGTACTTCTATTAGTTTAAAGACCACAAAAGGTAAAAAGGATAGAAACAATAAGACACCACTCATGCACAATCATCACGCACGGCCATCATCCGCATACTGGTCCAGCACCCGCTCGTCTCGATGAACCTGACCTGAAATTCATAAAACAAATTACCCCAAAACGGGTCCCCAGAGGGGTTAGCAATTACGCTAGTACAAGTAACCAAATGAACGACTTACATCTTACACATATAGTAATGCATGCAATTCAAGAAAACATAGTTCCAAATAACTCATTTCCGGAAATGCCATAATCAAGTCACATTTGTAAAAATGCACCACAATTAACCGTGGATCCACCCCTCCGTGGACCCCTACCGAGACCCCGTCGGATCTAACCCATAGTGGTTAAAAGCAAGCTCGCGGATCCACCCCTCCGTGGACCCCTACCGAGACCCCGTCGGGTCTAACCTATAGTGAGCATACACACACACACAATTCTCATGCAATACTAATACATTAAGATTGTAAGTTCATAAGGGTACTTGCCTCGGTTAATAGATGATGATAAGAACGGAAAGGAAGAATCGAATACGACCGCGAGGAACCAGCGGAAATGAACCTAACGATTTGAATAACACAATCACAACCAACTCTAGACGAATACGGAAATGGAATACACCCGAAAACCCGCCTACGATTCATGTATATTCGTACCAAAAATAACAACGAGGGCGGACCACAACCAAACCCTCTCGATTCCGTAAAAACCCACAAAATATCAATGAATCCGTAGGAAAGCTAAAGATACTAACAATATTAATCGTATTCATCATGACTCCACCAACAAAACGGAACGAATCGGAAGAAAATCCCAAAACCCCCAAATTATCCGAAAATAGGGTTCTAAGAGATATTACCTTTGAAGATTCAAGTACTATGATCCGTAGAACGCGCGTTAGATTAATTATTCGGGCCTCACAACCGAAGGAGAATGATGAAAATCAACCCCCAATTGATGAATGATTGAAAAGTTCTCCCCCTTAATCCTCTCTCTCTCGTGCGCAGGTGAAGAAATGAGGGGAATGGCCGATCTCGCCTAATAAGAACGAGATTATACAGTTGACCGCATGGTGTGCCGCGGCACAAGCCCAAAAACTGCTCCCAGGGTTCGGCAGTGTGCCGCGGCATGGCCTGCGTGTGCCGCGGCACCCAGTACAGTCGGGTTTTGGTCGCAGATGCCACACGAGTGTGCCGCGGCCCCGGACGGGTGTGCCGCAGCGGCTTGACTCAGCGATGTGTGCGCGGCCCCGGACGGGTGTGCCGCGGCACACAGTACAGTCCGCTCGGCCAAAAACTGGAAAAATGTGTGTGCCGCGGCGCACACGCCTTGTGCCGTGGCCCACACCCCCTTAGGGTCCAAAAATGATGAAAAATGATCCGGGAAGAGAATGAAAGCAATATGAATCAATATCGGGGAAACAATAACACGAGATGGACCCACGGAAACCCCAAAACGGCGGTTCCGCACAAAAATAACGAGAATCAGATCGATAGATGACAGGAAAAATACACTGAAAGATACACGAGGGTTACTACAATCGAAAAATACACCGAAAATGAAAATACAAGGAAAGGAAAAATGCGGATATTACAACCACGTACTCGGCTTCCATGGTAGAGTCCGAGATGCATTTCTGCTTCACACTCCTCCAACTTATGGCTCCACCTCCCAGGCTAAACACATAACCCGAAGTAGACTTGGACTTTTCTTTGTCCGATGAAAAATCTGAGTCAGTGTAACCCACCGGAAGCAGGTCGTCTGATTGATATACAAGCATGTACTCCCTAGTCCTTCTCAAGTACTTGAGTATGTGCTTGACAGCAATCTAGTGTCCTGGTCCTGGGTTTGACTGATATCTAGCAGCCATGCCCACGGCATGACAGATATCTCGTCTAGTGCAAAGCATAGCATACATAAGACTTCCCACAGCAGATGCATAAGGGACCATCTTCATGTAATCTATCTCCTTTTGTGTCTTAGGACACATGTTCTTAGATAGTTGAATTCCATGTCTGTAAGGTAGAAAACCTTTCTTGGAATTCTCCATGCTAAACCGCTTCAGCACTGTATCGATATAGGATGCTTGGGATAAGCACAACATCCTATTCTTCCGATCACGAAAGATCCTGATTCCAAGGATGTGTCCTGCTTCTCCTAGATCCTTCATATCGAACTGCTCAGATAGCCATACCCGTACGTCCGACAATTCCTTCACGTTGTTTCCAATCAGAAGAATATCGTCTACATACAGTACAAGAAACACCAACACGTTTCCATCGCATTTCTTATACACACAACTCTCACTCGGACATTGGACGAATCCATATGACTGGACAACTTCGTCAAAACGAGTGTTCCAAGATCTAGATGCTTGCTTAAGTCCATAAATGGATTTCTTAAGTTTGCACACCAAGTGATCTTCTCCTTCAGCAATGAATCCCTCTGCTTGGCGCATATAGATTTCCTTGTCTAGACTCCCATTCAAGAATGCAGTCTTGACATCCATCTGCCAAATATCCAGATCCAAATGCGCAGCTATAGCTAAAAGAATCCGGACTGACTTACGCATGGCTACCGGCGAAAAGGTTTCATCATAATCGATACCCTCTTTCTGAGTGTAACCTTTTGCAACAAGCCTCACTTTGAAGGTTTCAACCTTCCCGTCACGTCCTTTCTTTCACTTGTAGACCCATTTACTCCCAATGGCTTGTATACCATCAGGTAGCTCTACTAGATCCCACACTTGATTGGAATCCATAGATCCCATTTCTGATTCCATTGCTACTTGCCAGGAGTCAGCATATTTATCTTGGATTGCCTCCTTATAGGACCAGGGATCTGATTCATCTTCGCCTGGGATTGAGTCCGAAGACTTTCCCACGCCTATGAATCGTTCGGACTGACGAACAACCCTCCCACTACAACGAGGCAAATCCTGAGTTGGTGTAAAAGTATCAGAATCGATACGTGGTGCAGTGTCAGTTGGCGCTTGTACGATTGGTATAGACGGAGTCTCGCCCCTCAGCTCTTCCAGAATTATCTCGCTCATGGGCTTGTGACTAATCATATAATCCTCTTCCAGAAATCGGGCATTGGTGCTAACAATGACCTTCTGATCCTGGGGACTATAGAACAAGCCACCCTTCGTTCCCTTAGGGTATCCTACAAACACTCGTACTTCTGTACGAGATGCCAACTTATCAGCTTCCTTATTCAGCACATGTGCTGGAGTACCCCAAATCCGAACATGTCCTAGACTGGGCTTACGCCCACTCCACAGTTCTGTGGGTGTTTTTTGAACTGATTTTGAAGGCACCAGGTTTAGAATGTACGCCGTTGTTTCTAAGGCGTATCCCCAAAATGAAATAGGTAAATCTGAATAACTCATCATTGATCTAACCATTTCTAAAAGAGTCCTATTCCTTCTTTCAGCCACACCATTTTGTTGTGGAGTTCCCGGCGCGGTGAGCTGGGACGAAATCCCCTCATTCGCCAAGAAATCCAAAAACTATCCACTATGTATTCCCCACCACGATTAGATCGTAGTGACTTGATACTCTTCCCATGACGCTTCTCCGTTTCAGCCTTGAAGTCTCTGAACTTGTCAAAATCTTCATACTTACGTCGCATCAAATAGATGTATCCATATCTCGAATAATCATCTATGAATGTGATGAAGTATTCGAAACCACCCCTAGCCTGGATATTTATTGGACCACATACATCTGTATGAACAAATTCTAACACATTCTGAGCATGGTTTCCCTTGGTTTTAAAAACCATTTTGGCCATCTTACCGTCCAGACAGGATTCACAAATTGGAAATGACTCAACTTGGAGATCATCCAATGGGCCATCATCTACCAATCTTTGAATCCTTCCAAGGTTTACATGTCCTAACCGTAAATGCCACAGATCTGTTTGGTTTATGCTTGAAGGTTCTTTTCTCTTTTTAGGTTTAGAAAAAGAGTTAAGTGATTTATGCATAGGAGTTTGTGCAGTATTAACGACATATAGTCCATCATTAAAAGTACATTTGTAAATATATTCACCGCTTCTTTTCTTAATAATGGCATCATCATCAAAAGAAACTGAATAACCATCGCTTTTTAATTTAGAAACCGAAATTAAATTCATTCTAAAATCCGGTACTAATAATACATTATTGAGAAATAATAATTTATCATTAATCTTCAACTGTACGACTCCCACTGCAACAGCCATAAGCCTGGAATAATCGCCCCAGTTGATGGTAATCTCGCCCGCACTAAGCTGCTTTGTTACCTGAAAACCATGCGAGTCAAAGCAAACATGATCAGTGGAGCCTGAATCAACTATCCACGAAGTGGAAGAACAAGCTGCCAAACATGTTTTGACTACTAGTGCACGAGACATACCTTTCTTAAGAGCAGGGCAGTCCGCTTTAAAATGTCCTTTCTGACCGCACTTGTAGCACTTTCCCTTTAGCTTTTTGTTCGCCTCGGGGTGAGGAGCCTTGCTTTTCACCTTAAGGGTTGCCACTTGCTTCTGGCCAACTTGCTTCTTCTTCTTTCCCCATTTTGGTTTGGAAGAAGTAGCACCTGTTGCCGCAAGAATCTGATGATAACCTTGTTTGAAGAGACCTTCAGCAGAATGAAGCTCTGTCAGAAGTTCTGCCAAACTATATGTCCTACGGTTCATATTGTAGTTAAGGCGGAACTGCTCAAATCTTCTAGGTAAGCTGCCTAAGATAATATCGACCTGCGTTTCCGCATCGATAGTAGCCCCCAGTATGCTTAGTTCGTTCAAATGAGACATCATTTTCAGAACATGATCCCTTACTGGGGTCCCTTCAGACATTTGGGTTGTCATCAATACCCTCATTTCATTTTGTCTAGCCGCCCGGTTCTGATGACCAAATATCTCGGTGAGACTTTTCATCATTTCCGCGGCCGAGCCCATCGTCTGATGCTGATGCTGCAATACATTTGTCAGTGAAGCCAAAATGTAACAGCGAGCCATCTCATCAGACTTTTTCCATTTTCGGAATTCAGCCAACTCTTCGGGAGTGGCATCCGGTTTTGGTTCTAGAGGGCTCTCCTCGATTAAGACAAATTTATGCCCCTCAGCAGTTAGGACAATGTCAAGATTTCTTTTCCAATCGGCAAAGTTAGTGCCATCAAGTTTATTTTCTTTGAGAATAACAGCTAGTGGATTGAAAGACATCTGAGATAAAAATTAAAAACATCCATCACATAATGCATAGCAAAATATATCAAAAAACCTCAAAAACACAATATATATGCTAGCAACCAACACCTCGAAAAATCCGCACATGCAAGCCACGATCGTGTGGACGTTTACACACACATTTCTCAAGTAGAGTTTTACGTCTTTTAATTTTACTATCTAGTCAAATTACGTTATGACAAGTAAAATTAATAGTTGGTTCCTCTTGGCCAAGTATTAATTAACATAGACTCCGATGGGGAGCTTATTAATTAATACACCTAAGTGAACACCATAATTTAACATCCTTAAAATATTATCTTTTAAATAATAGTCCTACAGATGGAGAGGTCCTATCATAAAAAGTAATATTTACCTTATGTTATCATTTTGAAATTTAAAACTAGTGAACCTATAATTAGCACATCCGATATGGAGGAAGACTCTAATGTCAACGCGCATGCTAATTACTTCACAATTTAAATTAATTATGGAGGCCAATTTGATTTTATTTAAAATTAAATCAATTTAATCACTTAGTTATTTTAGCCTTAAGGTTTTTAATTTTCTCGTCCTAACATGCAAGGAAACATATCACGCATACATCCATACATGTCATACATCAAAATAATAAAAACCAAAATAAAGCATGGATAATTAAAACCAAACCAAACATACCCAGTATATCCCGCTCAGAGTAGGGTCTGGGGAGGGTAAGATGTACGCAGACCATGCCCCTACTTATTACGATAGGGAGGCTGTTTCCGTGAAGACCCCCAGCTTAGTGCACAGCAGAATCTTGTGTGATAAATACAAAGGAAAACATATGATTCGAAAAAGCTCACGACCATACCTGAGCCCATGGCTTGATCCACATGGGACTTACCTAAGCGGAATTTGGCTACTTCACTCCCGATGAACGCTGCTCTAACAAAAGAGATGTTGGCTTTGTGCACAGCTCCCTGTAAAAAATACACCACAAGCAAAGACAATAGGATAAAATATACAATAAAAGTAAAAATGCAATGCTCTAGGTCAAAGCTAACCGAGACAACCCAACCCTGAGGCTCTCAACTACAGCACCGCTCCCTACAAAAGAATCCACAACTCTGACCTGGTGCCTCCAAGCGCACCTATCAACAGTCATGGTCTCGGAAAGGTTTAAGGCCTTCAAATCTAATCTCAGTTGCTCCTCCCACGTCCTCCTCGGTCTGCCTCTCCTCCTCTCCCCGACAACCATTAAACTCTCGACCCCCCTCACCGGAGCAGATGCCTGCCTCCTGCGGACGTGGCTAAACCATCTGAATCTCCCTTCCCTAACTTTCGTTGAAATGGGCGCCACTTCTAGCGCTTTCCTGAAAACCCCGTTCGCAATTCTATCTAACATTGTGCGACCACACGACCAACGTAACATTCTCATTTCAGCCACTTCCAACTTGCTCTCAAACGACTTCTTCATCGCCCAACATTCGGAGCCATACAACATTGCAGGTCAGATTGCCGCTCTATAGAATTTACCCTTCAACTTTAGAGGGACTTTCTTGTCGCACAGGACCCCTGTCGCTGCTCTCCACCTTAGCCACCCCGCCTTGATGCGATGCGTGACATCATCTTCACACTCACCTTCCTTCTGAATGATCGAACCCAAATACTTGAACTTATCCGTACGGGGTACGATCTGATCCGCAATCATTACCTCAACATCTTCCCGTTGGCCTCACCACTAAAGTTACACCAGAGATACTTGGTCTTAGACCGGCTCACACGCAAGCCCTGGGATTCTAACTTAGCCCTACAAAGCTCCAACTTCGAGTTCACCTCCCTCCTCGACTCCGCCACTAACACAATGTCGTCAGCAAAAAGCATGCACCACGGGATGCCATCTTGAATCCCTCGCAAAATGACGTCAAGCATCTCGTCGCTCCTCCCCGGCGGGGCCGTGGATTTCCAAAATTAAAATTTCACTTTTATGCAAAATTAATTACATAAAAACAAATTTAATTTTTAAATCCCGACTCTCCAGCGGACGCAACGAACGGCGGCGAAACGGATCGGACCAAAATCGGATTGACCTTAACCAAATAATGGCCCGACCAGTCGCCATGCAGATCGGGCGGCCGCTTTCAGCGGCCGCTTCGCTAGGGGTGGACTCGGTTCCATTCGGTTGCTTTTGACCGAATCGAGAGTCGAACCAAATATTCGGTTTCGGTTTGGTTCGGTTCTTTTTGAAGTTCGGTTCGGTTAAGTTCGGTTTTATAAATATTCGGTTCGGTTTCGATTTGGTTTGATGTTTTTTCGGTTCTCCACAATATAATTTCAAATATTATATGCAATAGAATAAGTTATATAACAACAAGCCAACAAGAGTTATATATATATATATATATATGTTCAAGATAAAAGCTAGAGTTGCATAGCAATTTCCAAATATCTCAAAATATATAACAATCGTAAACCACAGTAGCTCATTCTCTCAACCTAAATTAATTGAATCACAAATTCATGAGCATATTATCGGTCCTTCTTGGACCCATGAGGGTCTTACAAAAGGAAAATGAATTATACTAAAATTCGAAACACACCAAAATCACAAAAATAAGGTCATTTTAGTATGTTGAAATTTGACTTCGGTCCATTTCGGTCCGGTTCGGTTCCGCTCTACCCCGAACCGAGAACCGAACCAAATTAGTTCGGTTCGGTTCTGTTTTTTTGTTTTTCGGTTCGGTCTTCTTCGGTTTCGGTTTTTCGGTTATTTTTTCGGGTTTTTTCGGTTCGGTTTTGGATTTTCGGTTCCGAAATGCCACCCCTACTTATTACGATAGGGAGGCTGTTTCCGTGAAGACCCCCAGCTTAGTGCACAGCAGAATCTTGTGTGATAAATACAAAGGAAAACATATGATTCGAAAAAGCTCACGACCATACCTGAGCCCATGGCTTGATCCACATGGGACTTACCTAAGCGGAATTTGGCTACTTCACTCCCGATGAACGCTGCTCTAACAAAAGAGATGTTGGCTTTGTGCACAGCTCCCTGTAAAAAATACACCACAAGCAAAGACAATAGGATAAAATATACAATAAAAGTAAAAATGCAATGCTCTAGGTCAAAGCTAACCGAGACAACCCAACCCTGAGGCTCTCAACTACAGCACCGCTCCCTACAAAAGAATCCACAACTCTGACCTGGTGCCTCCAAGCGCACCTATCAACAGTCATGGTCTCGGAAAGGTTTAAGGCCTTCAAATCTAATCTCAGTTGCTCCTCCCACGTCCTCCTCGGTCTGCCTCTCCTCCTCTCCCCGACAACCATTAAACTCTCGACCCCCCTCACCGGAGCAGATGCCTGCCTCCTGCGGACGTGGCTAAACCATCTGAATCTCCCTTCCCTAACTTTCGTTGAAATGGGCGCCACTTCTAGCGCTTTCCTGAAAACCCCGTTCGCAATTCTATCTAACATTGTGCGACCACACGACCAACGTAACATTCTCATTTCAGCCACTTCCAACTTGCTCTCAAACGACTTCTTCATCGCCCAACATTCGGAGCCATACAACATTGCAGGTCGATTGCCGCTCTATAGAATTTACCCTTCAACTTTAGAGGGACTTTCTTGTCGCACAGGACCCTGTCGCCGCTCTCCACCTTAGCCACCCCGCCTTGATGCGATGCGTGACATCATCTTCACACTCACCTTCCTTCCGAATGATCGAACCCAAATACTTGAACTTATCCGTCACGGGTACGATCGATCCGCAATCATTACCTCAACATCTTCCCGTTGGCCTCACCACTAAAGTTACACCGAGATACTTGGTCTTAGACCGCTCACACGCAAGCCCCGGGATTCTAACTTAGCCCTACAAAGCTCCAACTTCGAGTTCACCTCCCTCCTCGACTCCGCCACTAACACAATGTCGTCGCAAAAAGCATGCACCACGGGATGCCATCTTGAATCCCTCGCAAAATGACGTCAAGCATCTCGTCGCTCCTCCCCGGCGGGGCCGTGGATTTCCAAAATTAAAATTTCACTTTTATGCAAAATTAATTACATAAAAACAAATTTAATTTTTAAATCCCGACTCTCAATGGACGCAATTAACGGCGCTAAACGGATCGGACCAAAATCGACGACCCGACCAACCAATAATCGCCCGGACAGTGCCGCTTCGCCGCATCGGCCGCCGGCCGCTTCAGCTGCTGTTCTTGGCCGCAAGCCAGTTAGCCCTGCTTCGCTCTATTTCTTCGTGATCACGTCTTTTCCAAATTCGATTACAATTTTATACAAAATAAAATACATCGAAATTACATCAAGATTACACGAAAAATAAAACCACCTAGAACTACCCGCGGATTTTCTCACGGGAAAAACCATTACATGCCTCAAAAACGGGCCAAACCAACAATTGCATAATTAATAAAAAAATAAATAAATACACCATTCATATAAACCATGATAATGGGATCATATCACCTGCAAGAACACATCTAGCAAAATATTCCAACATCAAAATATATGAATATTTAAATTGCTATCAATTAATCACTAAAATTAATTAAAATAGCAAAAGCCGAAAAATCCGGCTCTGATACCAATTGTTGGAAAGTAAAACGCAGCGGAAGCGAAGTTTGATAAAGATGATAATAGCGTTTTACGCATCTACGAGCATTAGATCTATTTAGGCATGCTAATCAATTAATTACTAAGACTAATAAGCAATTTAAATATTATTTATTATTTATTAATTAAATATGTTGATGAATAAAATATCTTAATCTAGATCCAAGATCATAGGATATTACCTTTTGAAGCGTGTTGGTTACTTCCGTCTTGATCGCCTTGTATTTCTACCTTTAGATCTTCTAGAGTATGATCCGCCTTGAACCGGACATTGTGTGGGCAACGAGCTACCGGATCTTGTTTGGACACCTATGGATCGGCCGAATTCTATATCTCACAATTCTTGATTTTCTTTTCTTCAAGTAATTTCGATATGTAGCAAGAATTAAAGTGTTCTCTCAATTATGGAATCAAAGACACAAGTCAAGATCCACAATTAAACACTTAGAAGAAAAATCGAAATTCCTTGTGTAAGTTTATGATGAAAATCGGCCAACACTCCATATGTCCTATTTATAGGCTCTTGGACTACTACTAGGGATCTAAAGGATGATTATGGAACGACTCGCAATTAATCATCTTACCTTATTAGGACTCTTCCTAATATATGATGAATCTATTAATATCAACTTAGTCCACTAAAAAGTTGATATTGCACTTCCTACCAAAATCCCAAATTACGAAATTGGGCTCCTTATTAAATATATTATTTCCCATGTTTAAGATATCGAATGTCCATTAATTAATTATAAGCTACTGACAGCTTTAATTAATTAATATCTTATCCAAGAGTAGTACCACTCGAACCTTATTATTATATCGGAATTAAATCCACCTGCAGGGTTTAATATAATAATCATTATCGAGCTCCTCAAGGGGACATCATCAACCCGCACGAGTCGGGACACGATTTCTAGTAATAATAATAATTGTCGTATAAACAATATTATTGCCCAAGATACTAGGCTTATTGAGTCGATCATTTTGACTCTCACCTATGATAAATCAAAGCAATAATTATTATAAATACACAATTAAATATTATATACTTAGAATTAAGAAATAATAATTATCCGAGATTTACGTTCTTCTTACAGTCAGTACAGAAGACACTATCTCACCTCGATCCAGTTCAACGTATGCAAATACGCTAATGTATGCTAATAGTCAAGACCAACTATTCTCAAGCATACACTACAACCTTTTATATAATTTGTCTAATAATTATATAGGTTGTGAACTATTATATTATTTTATAAGGCACCGATAATGTGATCTTCCGTGTGACACCAACACACCACATTATCTATAATATAAAATAATTAGACATTTCATTTGCATAACTATAACGTGAATTAATATGCAAAACATGTGATTAAATGTAATTAATATTCTCATAGGTAGTAACAGAGAAATTAGATAATACAAGCATAAAGTATGCTTTGCAGTATACAATCCTAACACCTTCTTCCTCACAAACAGGACCGGTGCACCCCAAGGCGAAGCGCTCGGTCGAATATATCCCGACTCAAGAAGCTCACTCAACTGCTTCTTCAACTCGGCCATCTCTGATGGTTCCATGCGATACGGCGCCTTCGAAATAGGAGCCGCACCCAACTCTAACTCTATAGCGAACTCGACCTCACGGTCTGGTGGCAATCCCGGTAACTCATCAGGAAAAACGTCAGGAAACTCACTAACGACTGGAATCGATGAAAGCTCAACTCCACCATCCTCCGCCTTCAAGGCATAGCACCAATAACCAGTACAACCCTTTCGCAGGAATCTCATTGCCTTCAAGGCGTTAATTACGAACTTCTGGTTTCTCTTTCGCCCCGCGAAAGAGTGCTCGGTGCCGTCCTCGGCTAGCATGGTGATGATCCTCGTGTGGTAGTTCATGATTGCACCATTCCGCTCGAGCCAATCATCCCAGAGAATCAAATCCTCACCCTCAATACCCACAACAATAAGATTAGAGAGCCAAGCCCTCTCACAAATAAACACACAACAGTCTCGGACCTCTCGATCGCCAACGATTCTATCATCGGTAGGAAGTTTAACGATGAAAGGCTCGCAAGGCGACAAACAGTCAAGACTCGAATGGCGTACACACTCCACAGAGATGAATGAATGCGTAGCACCCGAATCAAAAAGCACACTGACAGGATGGGAATAGATGTGAACGATACCTGTCACCACAGTGGCCGCTGGATCATCGGCCCTCCTCATCTAATAGATACGCGGATGGGCGGATCCGACACTGGAAGCTCCCCCTCTAGCGGGCTAACCCCGACCTCTCCCTCGGCTGGCACTCGATGGAGACTACGGAGCAAACGAGCCTTGGTTCATACTCGGCTCCTTAGGTGCTGGAAAAGAAGCCTGAGCACCAAGAATCTGTCCTACCCGCTCACAAAAAAAAGCCTTGTGGCCCGACTGACCACAAGTATGACAAGTCAAATGCGGACGAGGACACTATAGGTTCTGATGACATGACTTGCCACAGTTAAAGCATTTGACATCCCGAATGGAGGCATTGGCAGTACCTCGATAGCCCCCAGAGAAACGAGCCGAACCACCCGCAGGATTATTTACAGATTGAGAATTCTGCTGACCTCCACCCTTCTGACCCGAGAAATTTCCGGCGGATTTTTGCTTCTTGCTATTGCGAGCCGCCTCACTGGCCGTCACAGACATATCATACGCAAGAGCCCTACTCTGGTAATCCTTCAAGGTAGTGCAGACGATCCCAGACATGTAGTCACGAATCGTCGGTTTCATCCGTTTGGAAAAGTGGAATATTTTATCACTCTCCTCTACAACTTGGGCCTTCACGAAGCCCAACTCCTTGTTGAAATCGGCAATACCTTGAGAAACAGGAATATCCCGAGGCTGAGCATCATAAAAGGCATGAACTCGAGCCTGTCTAACCGGCCACAGGCAATATTCAGTCTCCATCAAGTCCTTGAATTCTGCCCGCGAAGAAACGTGATCCTTAGGCCCAACAGCCTCCCACCAATCCGTAGCATCCCCAGTGAGAAAGTACTGGGCAATAGGGACCTTGCGGTCCTCGGGACAGTTGGTGGCAACAAATACTTTGGATATCTCCTTGATCCACCCCTCCCAGCCGATCGGGTCTGAAGCTCCCAAAAACTGGGGAGGTGCATCTTGATGACATCCTGAAGCCAGCGATCTGCTCTGCCCCGATTAGCGTGGGCCGGAGTCGGGTTCTGAACCGCCTAAGCTATCGCAGCCATTTGGTTCACCATTTGTTGCATTACCACTGCAACACCAAGATCAGCGCCATCCTGTGAAGTAGAATGGCTATGACGGTCACCGGTACTACCGGCTCCTGAAGAATGCGACGTGGCCGCCTCACCGGCTGCCCCATGTCCCCGGCCGCGTCCACGACCACGACCACGGCCTCTTCCAGCATCCATACTGGTGTTAAAAGGTAGCAAAAGAAACTCGATGATAAGTAAGAGAGGAAAAACTTCCTCAGTTCAAGAAACGGAATACGATACGAGAAAACAAGGAATCGAGTAAGGAAACTTACGAGCACTGTAACTACCGAGATGATGGCAGCGGTGTGACAATGTGCAAAACAAATCACAACTAGACCCAAATGACCGACAAGCCTAAGTATCCATAAACCTAGTGCTCCGATACCATTTTCTGTAACACCCCCGAGATATTCAAGGTATATTACAATGCCGTGGACCCCTACATGGAACCCACCAGGCTAGACACGAATTACCGTAGTAAAAACACACATCATCCAGATGAAAATCAAATAACCCGCCCGGTACAACCGACGGAATAATCAACACCGACAAACGTAAATAACTTCAACGAATACAACCCATAATCCAAAGGGAAAAGCCTAAGTACTCGCGAGTAAAATCTATAAGTTTATAAAGTAGACAAAAACCATATCGAAGGGAACAACGGAAATAAAAGGACTCAAATGCACATGTCAACGACCCTGGCCAGCATCCTCGTACTGTCCCAATGTCCGCTCATCCGGCTGAACATAACCTGAAATCCATAACAAGAATTTCCCCAAAACGGGTACCCAAAGGGGTTAGCAATTACACTAGTACAAGAAATCAAGGCAAACCATTCGCTTACTCATTTCATATTACAACGCACCAAATTCATTTCAAAACCAAAAACCAGACATGTCTTTTCCGGAAACAAACAGTCAATCATCAATTTGCCTATGACTGGGGTGAAGCCACTGGTCCCACTCAAGGCCTCTAAGGACCCTCCCAAGCTAGCCATATCATAAAACAAATCACGCACAGGCATCGCCTAGGACCGGGGTGAAGCCACTGATCCCACTCGAGGCCTCTAAGGACCCTCCCGAGCTGGCTAGTGAATCAAACTCGTGAATCCAGAGTGAAGTCATAGATTCCCTTGATGCCCCGTCGAACCCTCCCGAGGTGAGCAAAGCACACACAATATACATTACCATTTCATGTTAAGCATAAAGGTTTCCAAAAATACTTGCCTTGAGTAATTGGCGACGACTCGAACGGAAGGAATCAAACACAACCGCTAGGAACCTACGAAACCGAACCTAACAACTCAAAGAATATAATCACAACCACTTTCAAACGATTATGGAAATAAAATACACCCGAAAACCCGCCTACGATTCATGTGTATTCGTACAAAAACAACAATGAGGGCGGATCGCAACCAAACCCTCTCGATTACAAAAAAACCACGAAATACACCATGAATTCGTAGGGAAACAAGAATACCAACAATATTAATCATATTCATCATGGATTAATTAACAATACAGAACAAATCGGACAAAAACTCAAAACCCCCCAATTTTCCCAAAAAATAGGTTTCTAGGAGATTACCTTGGATTTAGAATGAAGAATAGGTGTTGATTTTGTTAATCTTCACCAAGATCTCAAGAAAGAAGATAGTTTGAAGTTACAAGACTTTAAATCGCTCAAGATTCACCCAGAAATCGCCAAATGACCAGAGAGGAAAAGAGAGGAGGAAAACTGATTAATCTGGGTCAACTCCCTGGTTTTTATAGCCAGGGAGATTTAGCGTGCGCTAACGCTTAAGGTTAGCGTGCACTGCACAAGTATAGCGTGCACTAACAGCCTCTCGATAGCGCGTGCTATCGGGCCATAACGTGCTCTACTTGGGTACCAAATCGAGTCCAGAAACAAACTGCCCAGTACTGGACTGCCGAATTAGCGCACGCTACTCGGATACTCCGCGTGCGCTTGGTCTCAACAATAGCGTGCACTAAAACAAAACCCTAGCGTGTGCTAATATGTCTGTCCAGAGAGCAGAGACCAGAACCAAATTCACTGCCACTGCCAGACTCGACTCGCTAGCGCGCGCTACGAAGCAAACATAGTATGCGCTACTAATGATGCTTAGCGTGCGCTATACAACGATGATAGCGCGCACTAGGGATTTGATAACGACGGTTCCAAAACACCAACACATGGACGAAACATCAAACGGAAGTTTACAGCACTCATGATAACATAGGGTGGATCCATGGCAACCCCGAAACGGCGGTTTCCAAACAACAATTACGAGAATCGGATGGCAAAAAGTCCAGTATTGACTATTCCCAAAATATCAATGTAGTTACAAGCGAGTCGCTAAAAATGAAAAATACACCAAAAATGAGAGTACCAGGGAAAGAAAAATGCTGATATTACAGACTATATGTCATTAATACTACACAAACTCCCACGTATAAACATAAATTGGTTAACTCTTTGTCTAAATCTAAAAAGAGAAAAGAATCTTCAAGCATAAACCAAACATATCTATGGCATTTACGGTTAGGTCATGTAATCCTTATAAGGATTCAAATATTGGTAGATAATGTCCCATTGGATGACCTCCAAGTTGATTCATTTGCAATTTGTGAATCTTGTTTGGAAGGAAAAATGACCAAAAATGTTTTTAAAACCAATGGAAATCATGCTCAGAATGTGTTACAATTGGTTAATACTTATGTTTGTGATCCAATGAAAATCTAGGCTAGGGGTGGTTTCGAATACTTCATCACATTTATAGATGATGATTCGAGATATGCATAAATCTATTTGATGTGACGTAAGCCTGAAGACATTGACTGTAACACCCCCAAGACGTTCGGGGCATATTACAGCGCCGTAGACCCCACACTGTGGAATCCACCAGGCTAACGTACCAAAGACATTCGACAACGACAAACCATCATAAATAAAACGACAAACTAAATAAAAGACTATAACCGACAATTAAAATTCTGACATCAAATCCATTTCCCCAAAACGGGAACACAACATTAACAAACTCAAACCGGAAGTACTCGAGTACTTAAACTAATTTTATAATACAGAATCCCAAAATCAGACATCAATAATAATGGACAGACAGAACACCAATAATCAACTTCTGGACAATATCATGCTTGCCCATCATCCTCATACGGCTCAGGTGCTCGCTTGTCCCCACGATCAATACCTGAAATACAAAAAGTATTTCCCCCATTTAAGGGGTTAGCGACAACTGCTAGTGCAAGTACAATCCATTTGAACTACATTCTAATCAGATGAATAATGCGCCAAAAATCATTTTTGAAAACGTTTTATATTCCGGAATATTTACAATGTACAATCGCAAAACACATTATCTCCAACAAATCACAATTCAAAGTTAACCGTTGGTACGAGACTCACGGCCACCGTACCCCGCAGAGCCCCGTCGGACATCCCTGGGTGGTTAACCACAGTTCACGATATGCACACTCACGGCAATACGTATCCCTAGAGGCCCCGTCGGACCGTCCCTAGGTGAACATACACATATCCATCCACAACAACCATGATACAGCCATAATTCAAATACTAGAACATGTAAACAAATGTAAAGTACTTGCCTTTGTGACATCTTCGAAGAATCGGAAGTGAAAAGTGACTACGGATGATCCGAATGGAAAACAACGGTTCCTAAACGAAAAATTAGCATAACTCAGTCCCAACGGACATCAATAATCGAAAGGAATACTCCCAAAACCCCGATTACAAATCACGATAATAGACGTTCAATCGATACGGGCGAGGGTTCACGCAAAATCTCCCCGTATTGACAATTCATGGATTAAAATCAAGGAAATTGGATTTAGAATCACTCAATAATCACAATCGATAAAGAATATCGATATATAGATGAACAATTCGGAACTAAACCCTAGAATCCCGGAAAACTCCCAAATTCGTTAAAGTTAGGGTTCCTGAGGAAATACCTTGGATTCGACTGATGGAAGATGTGAATGTTGTAGATTAATCTCCCTTGGTACACAATGATCAATCTCTAAAGGAAATCCACGGATTGTTCTGGACAAATCGCTCCAAAGGCACTCAAGAACACTCACGTCGCGAGAAGGGTTGAAGAAGAATGAAAAGAAACTGACTGAGGTTAAGTCAGGTTTAAAAATGCTGACAGCGCGCTACGTACGTTAACACGAGTTGTTAATGTACGTTATGATGGTTACGTACGTAACCCAATGCTTGTTAACGTACGTAACCAAATGTCTGTACTGAATTGTGAGGGGTCATAACGTACGTTATGGATCATGCATAACGTACGTTATGCACGTAATGCACCCGCCCAACACCAATCGCATGATCGATTCGATGACGAACTACAACACGAGGATAGAATCAAAAGTGTAAATACGAGGTATTCATAACAACGAAGCTGAGTGATCGAAAGTAAATGCACTTCCAACTACCGAGGAATCCAAAATACGACAAGGAGATGAATTTCCCTAAATTTATAGGAAATTACGAAAATGACCCAAGCGTCCGAAAATCACGATACGACGTCGGATTTACAAACCGGAAGTCTCAACATGACCAACTCAACCATACGGACTTGTACAACCCAAGAAATAACGAAAACGAACGAGTTTTACGAGAATCGAACGTTCATACGGCAAAACATGTCATAAAATGAAATTACGTGAAAACATCACCAAAACTCGTCCAAATGGAAAAACTCCAAGAATAAAGTAGATTCAAAATGTCGAAACGGTTACAAGCGAGTTGATAAAAATAAACATACACCAAAAATGGAAACTGCTAAAAATGGAAAATTACGGATATTACATTCTCCCCCTCTAAAATAAAGTTTCGTCCCGAAACTTAAGAATCAAAAAGCTCGGGGTGTCTCGAACGCATATCCTCCTCTAACTCCCAAGTCGCTTCTTCTACTCCGTGTCTCGACCATTGCACCTTAACCAAAGGAATGGTTTTGTGTCTTAACTGTTTGTCTCGACGCTCCAAAATCTTAACGGGCCTCTCCTCGAACGTAACATCCTTCTCGATCTCCACGTCTCCAAAATCAATAATGTGGGACGGGTCCGGAACGTACTTCCTCAGCTGGGAGACGTGAAATACGCTATGAACATGACTCAACGACGGAGGCAAAGCTAAACGGTATGCCAACTCACCGACTCTCTCCAATATCTCGAAGGGCCCAATATACCTCGGACTGAGCTTCCCCTTTTTCCCAAAACGGAAAACTCCCTTCGTCGGGGATACCCTCAACAGAACATGATCTCCCACCTCGAACTCCAAGGGTCGACGCCTAACATCCGCATAAGACTTTTGTCGACTCTGAGCAGCCAACATTCTCTTTCTAATCAATTAAACTTTCTCCCTCGTCTCTAACACAAGGTATGGCTCGGTACCGACTAGATCGGACGGCTCATCCCAACATATCGGCGATCGGCAACATCGTCCATAAAGTGCCTCATATGGTGCCATCTTAATCGATGCGTGCCAGCTATTATTATAAGTAAACTCAATCAAGGCCAGATGTTCCTCCCACTACTACTCGATCCTAACGCACACGCGCAACAAATCCTCGAACGTCCGAATGGTACGTTGGATCGCCATCGGTCGGGATGGAACGAAGTGCTCAAACGTAATCGTGTCCCCAATGCCTTATGTACCGCCCGCCAAAATACGATACAAATCGGCCATCTCTGCGAAATAATGGTCCTCGGTGTACCATGAAGTCTCACTATCTGCGCGATAAAAATACGAGTTAACTTTTCTCGGACCCCAAGTATCCTTGATGCCCGAGAAAATGCGCCGACTTAGTCGATCGGTCTACAATCACCCACACCATATTCATACCCGTCTTCGTCCTCGGCAAACCCGTGACAAAATCCATAGAGATATCCTCCCACTTCCACTGGGACGGGAAGTGGTTTCAACAACCCTACGTCACGATGTTCAATCTTGACTTGCTGACAAGTCAAACACTTAGCCACAAACTGAACTACCTCATTCTTCATGTCGTTCCACCAGAAATTCTTCCTCAGATCTTTATACATTTTACTCGAGCCCGGATGGACTGAGTAAGGTGACGCATGAGCCTCTCGCATAATGCTCTGTCTCAATTCCGATTCGTTCGGAACACACAACCGACCTCGGAATCTCAACACACCATCATCATGAACAACGAATCCCGGGGCTTTCCCCTTCCCTACACTCTCTCAAAGCTGAATAAACATCGGGTCCTCTAACTGTCCCGACTTAATGTCCTCGACCAGAGATGAAGAAATCTCAAGAGTACGCAACTGCCCGGAACTCTCTGGCAGTACAATCTCAATGCTCAACCTCATAAACTCTCGCTGAAGTCCCGACTGGGCCGTGAGTAACTCAAGCGCCCGAAGCGACACCGATTTCCGGCTCAAGGCATCTGCTACCACATTATCCTTGCCCGGATGATAAAGGATCTCGAGATCGTAATCCTTAATCAATTCCAACCATCTCCTCTGTCTCATATTAAGCTCCTTCTGCGTGAAAATGTACTTCAGGCTCTTGTGATCGGTGAAAATCTGACACGACGAGCCATACAAGTAATGATGCCAGATCTTCAACGCAAATACAACTACGGCCAACTCAAGATCGTGCGTAGGGTAATTCAGCTCGTACGGTTTCAGCTGACGGGAAGCGTAGGCAATCGTCCTCCTGTGCTGCATAAGTACGCATCCGAGCCCTTGGCCCGAAGCATCACTGAAAACTGAGAAACCATCATTACCACTCCGTAAAGCCAAAACGGGAGCGGTCGTCAACCGCTTCTTCAATTCCTCAAAACTATTCTGCCTCTCATCGGTCCACACAAACTTCTCTGACTTCTGTAACAACTGAGTCAGCGGTCGAGCGAGCTTAGAGAACCCCTCGACGAATCTACGGTAATACCCGGCTAACCCCAGAAAACTGCGGACCTCCTTCACATTCTTGGGCGGCGCCCAATCCAACACTGCCTCTACCTAATGTGGGTCTACACGAACACCCTCGGTCGAGATCACATGACCGAGAAACATTACCTCCCGCAACCAAAACTCGCATTTTGAGAACTTCGCAAAAAGATGTTGAGTTCTCAAAATATCTAACACGATATGCAAATGACGGGCGTGCTCCTCCTCGCTCCCCGAGTAAATCAGGATGTCATCGATAAAACGACAACACACTTATCGAGGTACTCGATAAAGACTTTGTTCATAAGCTGCATGAACACGGCTGGGGCGTTAGTTAGTCCAAAAGGCATAACCACAAACTCGTAGTGACCGTATCTCGTCCGAAAGGCCGTCTTCGGAATGTCGGTATCCTTCACTCGGAGCTGATAATACCCCGATCTCAAATCAATCTTCGAAAACACAGTTGCCCCTTGCAACTGATCAAACAAATCATCAATCCTCGGGAGCGGATACTTGTTTTTGATGGTCACTTTGTTCAACTCTCGGTAGTCGATACACAAACGAAGTGACCCATCCTTCTTCTTCACAAACAGGACCGGTGCGCCCCAAGGTGAAACACTCGGTCGAATATACCCCATGTCTAGCAACTCTCCCAACTGTTTCTTCAGCTCCAGCATCTCGGCAGGCGCCATACGGTATGGCGTCTTAGAGATAGGGGCTGCACCCGGCTCTAAATCGACGGTAAACTCAACTTCTCGGTCTGGCGGCAAACCCAACAACTCGTCTGGAAAGACATCAGGATACTCACACACTACCGGAATAGACGAGAGCTCGACTCCCCCTTCTTCCGATCTCAAGGCATAACACCAATAACCCGTGAAACCTCCCCGAAGAAGTCTCACCGCCCTCAAGGCGCTGATCAGTAATCTCTGGCTACTCCGCTTACGCCCCACAAAAGAATGCTCGGTACCGTCAGAGGCTAACATCGAAACGATTCTCGTTCTATAATTCATGATCGCCCCATGATGGTCCAGTCAATCCTCACCCAGAATCAAATCCTCATCCTTAATATCTACCGCAATCAGATTAGAAGGCCAATCCCTCCCCGCGATACTCACCGAATAATCTCTAATCTCACGGTCCCCCATGATGCTATCCCCACTAGTAAGTTTAACAACAAAAGGCTCACAAGCAACTAGGCAATCAACATGCAGACGACGCACACAATCCATAGATATAAAAGAATGCGTAGCGCCAGAATCGAACAATACGGAAACAGGATGATCAAGGATGTGGACGGTACCTGTAGCCACCGTCGCGTCAGGATCTCCTGCTCGTCTCATCTCGTACATTCAGGGCGGAACAGACCCCGCACTAGAAGCTCCCCCTCTAGAAGGCTGACCACGTCCTCGACCTCTACCAAAACTCTGTTGCGGCTGAGGAACTGTCGGTGCCTGATTCACACTCAGCTCTCCCGCGGCTGGGGCTGATATCTGAGTAATTAGAGCTCGAGCTGCATCCGTACAGAACTTGGCACGATGACCCATCCGACCACAAGCAAGACACTGAATCGGAGGCCTATCACACTCACTCATCATGTGGCCCGGACGACTACAGTTGAAGCACGTAGGACCACGAACGGAACCAGCAGGAGCAGACCTAGAACCGTTTCCTCGCCCAACTGATGGCAGCTGACTCCCGAAGACTCGCGAACCAGACTGAGTCTTCGGATACCCTCCTGACTTGCCTCCCGAAAACTGACCGGCGGTTTTCTGTTTCTTTCCTTCGGTTGTCGTCTCTGTCGCAGAAAACGACATCTCATAAGCCATCGCCTTATTCTGATATTCTTTCAAAGTCGTGCACCCTGCACTGGACATGTAGTGGCGCACCCTCGGTTTCATCCGCATATCAAAGTGGCGGATCTTATCAAGCTCATCTCGGACTTGGTTCCTCACATAATGCAGTTGTTGATTGTAGTCCTTGATAGCTTGAGAAATAGGAACATCTTGGGGCTTAGCCTCAAAGAAGGCTCGGATTATCCCCTCTTTCACTGGCCATGGGCAAAATTCATCTTCCATCAGATCCCGAAACTCTGCCCACGTGGCTGCCCGGTCACGCGGTTTCACCGCTTGCCACCACGTTGCTGCCTCTTTGGCGAGGAAGTACTGGGCAATGGGTACTTTCCTCTCCTCAGAACAATTAGCAGCCTCGAATACTTTCTCCATCTCGAATAGCCAATTCTCCCAACCAGAGGGGTCGGAAGCACCATCAAACTGCGGAGGACGCATACAAATCACGTCCTGAAGTAACTTATCCCTGCCGTATCCAATAGGCGGAACTGGGTTGGCATTAGCTTGGCCGACTAGAACGGCCTGAGTCAGTAGCGTCATCTGGTTCGCTACTTGTTGCAGAATGTTGGCCACTCCAACATTCTCATGTGCATTACCGGAGCTAGCAGACTGGTCCTGCTGACCTCCGGAACTAGGGGGAACACTGTCCGACAAAGAAGGCATCGCCGAATCAGTTCCCAAGTGATCGGACATGGCCGCCCCACCGGCTGCGCCACGTCCCCTACCGCGTCCGCGACCGCGTCCGCGCCCTCTACCAGCAGGAATTCTGAAGAAGTAACGGGTAAGTACAATTCAAACGCAAAACGCAACAAGATACTAAGACAGGAATAGAACAGAACAGCGAAACGAATCAAGTTAGGAAAAACTTACGAGCACCGGCGTACTGAGATGATGGCATAGCAGTGATACTGTCCCAAAAACAACACTTAACTAGACCCAAATAACCGACAGCCTAGGTATCCATAAACCTAAGCTCTGATACCATATTCTGTAACACCCCCAAGACGTTCGGGGCATATTACAGCGCCGTGGACCCCACACTGTGGAATCCACCAGGCTAACGTACCAAACAAGACATTCGACAACGACAAACCATCATAAATAAAATGACAAGCTAAATAAAAGACTATAACCGACAATTAAAATTCTGACATCAAATCCATTTCCCCAAAACGGGAACACAACATTAACAAACTCAAACCGGAAGTACTCGAGTACTTAAACCAATTTTATAATACAGAATCCCAAAATCAGACATCAATAATAATGGACAGACAGAACACCAATAATCAACTTCTGGACAATATCATGCTTGCCCATCATCCTCATACGGCTCAGGTGCTCGCTTGTCCCCACAATCAATACCTGAAATACAAAAAGTATTTCCCCCATTTGAGGGGTTAGCGACAACTGCTAGTGCAAGTACAATCCATTTGAACTACATTCTAATCAGATGAATAATGCGCCAAAAATCATTTTTGAAAACGTTTTATATTCCGGAATATTTACAATGTACAATCGCAAAACACATTATCTCCAACAAATCACAATTCAAAGTTAATCATTGGTACGAGACTCACGGCCACCGTACCCCGCAGAGCCCCGTCGGACATCCCTGGGTGGTTAACCACAGTTCACGATACGCACACTCACGGCAATACGTATCCCTAGAGGCCCCGTCGGACCGTCCCTAGGTGAACATACACATATCCATCCACAACAACCACGATACATCCATAATTCAAATACTAGAACATGTAAACAAATGTAAAGTACTTGCCTTTGTGACAACTTCGAAGAATCGGAAGTGAAAAGTGACTACGGATGATCCGAATGGAAAACAACGGTTCCTAAACGAAAAATTAGCATAACTCAGTCCCAATGGACATCAATAATCGAAAGGAATACTCCCAAAACTCCGATTACAAATCACGATAATAGACGTTCAATCGATACGGGCGAGGGTTCACGCAAAATCTCCCCGTATTGACAATTCACGGATTAAAATCAAGGAAATTGGATTTAGAATCACTCAATAATCACAATCGATAAAGAATATCGATATATAGATGAACAATTCGGAACTAAATCCTAGAATCCCGGAAAACTCCCAAATTCGTTAAAGTTAGGGTTCCTGAGGAAATACCTTGGATTCGACTGATGGAAGATATGAATGTTGTAGACTAATCTCCCTTGGTACACAATGTTCAATCTCTAAAGGAAATCCACGGATCGTTCTGGACAAATCGCTCCAAAGGCACTCAAGAACACTCACGTCGCGAGAAGGGTTGAAGAAGAATGAAAAGAAACTGACTAAGGTTAAGTCAGGTTTAAAAACGCTGACAGCGCGCTACGTACGTTAACACGAGCTGTTAACGTACGTTATGATGGTTACGTACGTAACCCAGTGCTTGTTAACGTACGTAACCAAATGTCTGTACTGAATTGTGAGGGGTCATAACGTACGTTATGGATCATGCATAACGTATGTTATGCACGTAACAGACCCCAGTTCTGAACACCAATTCTGCACAGTCGATTCGATGACGAACTACAACACGAGGATAGAATCAAAAGTGTAAATACGAGGTATTCATAACAACGAAGCTGAGTTCTCGAAAGTAAATGCACTTCCAACTACTGAGGAATCCAAAATACGACAAGGAGATGAATTTCCCTAAATTTATAGGAAATTACGAAAATGGCCCAAGCATCCGAAAATCACGATACGACGTCGGATTTACAAACCGGAAGTCTCAACATGACCATCTCAACCATACGGACTTGTACAACCCAAGAAACAACGAAAACGAACGAGTTTTACGAGAATCGAACGTTCATACGGCAAAACATGTCATAAAATGAAATTACGTGAAAACATCACCAAAACTCGTCCAAATGGAAAAACTCCAAGAATAAAGTAGATTCAAAATGTCGAAACGGTTACAAGCGAGTTGATAAAAATACACATACACCAAAAATGGAAACTGCTAAAAATGGAAAATTACGGATATTACATTGACAAATTCAGAGATTTCAAGACTGAAACGGAGAAGCGTCATGGGAAGAGTATAAAGTCACTACAATCTGATCATGGTGGCGAATATCTTAGTGGAGAGTTTTTTGATTTCTTAGTAAATGAGGGGATTTCGTCCCAGCTCACTGCACCCGAAACTCCACAACAGAATCGTATTGCTGAAAGAAGGAACATAACTCTTTTAGAAATGGTTAGATCAATGATGAGTTACTCGTATTTACCTATTTCGTTCTAGGGGTACGCCTTAGAAATAACGGCATACATACTAAACCTGGTGCCTTCGAAATTAGTTCCAAAAACACCCACAGAACTGTGGAGTGGGCGGAAGCCTAGTTTAGGACATGTTCGGATTTGGGGTACTCCAGCACATATGTTGAATAAGGATGCTGATAAGTTGGCATATCATAGAGAGGTCAGGTGTTTATAGGATACCTCAAGGAAAGGAAGGGTAGCTTGTTTTGTAGTCTCCATGATCATAAGGTCATTGTTAGCACTAATGCCCGATTCCTGGAAGAGGACTATGTGATTAGTCACAAGCCCATGAGTGTAATTCTGTAAGAGTTGAGGGGCAATACTCCATCTATAACAATCGTGCAAGCACCAACTAACACTGCACCACGTGTCAATCTTGAGACTTTTACACCAACTAAGGATTTGCCTCGTCGTGGTAGGAGGGTTGTTTGTCAACCAGAATGATTCATAGGTGTGGGAAAGTCTTTGGACTCAGTCGCAGGTGAATATGAATCAGATCCCTAGACTTAGAAAGAGGCAATCCAAGACAAAGATGCTGACTCTTGGAAAGTAGCAATGGAATCAAAAATGCGATCTATGGATTCCAATCAAGTGTGGGAGCTGGTAGAACGACCTAATTGGCTACAAGCCATCAGGAGTAAATACGTCTGCAAGTGAAAGAAAGGAAGTGATGGGAAGGTTGAATCATTAAAAATAAGGCTTGTAGTGAAAGGTTATACTCAGAAGGAGGACATCGATTATGATGAGACCTTTTCGTTGGGTAGCCACGCTCAAGTCAATCTAGACTCTTTTAGGTATAGCTGCGCATTTGGATCTTGAGATTTGGCAAATAGATGTCAAGATCGCATTCTTCAATGTCAGTCTATACAAGGATATCTATATGCGCCAACTAGATGGATTCATTGTTGAAGGAGAGGAGCACTTAGTGTCCAAGCTTAAGAGATCCATTTATGGACTTAAGCAAGCATCTATATCTTGGAACACTCGATTTGACGAGGTTGTCCAGTGATATGGATTCATCCAATGCACGAGTGAGAGTTATGTGTATAATAAATGTGAGGGAAACGTGTTGGTATTTGTAGTATTGTAAGTAGATTATATCCTTTGAAAATAATGTGAAGGAGTTGTCGTACGTACGAGTATAGCTGTCTGAGCAGTTCAATAGAAAGAATTTGGGAGAAGCAGGACACATCATTGGGATCAGGATCTTTGGTTATCAGAAGAAAATGGTGTTTTGGGTATCTCAGGCATCCTATATCGATATAGTGCTAAAGCAGTTTAGCATGGAGAATTCCAAGAAAAGTTTTCTACCTTACAGACATGAAGTTGGTCCTTTATGCGTCGGTAGTAGGAAGCCTCATGTATGTTATGCTTTCCACTAGACCAGATATCTATCGTGATGTAGGCATGGCTGCTAGATACCAATCGAACCCTGGACCAGGACACTGGATTGCTGTCAAGCATATACTCAAGTACCTAAAAAGGACTAGTGAGTACATGCTAGTATATAAATCAGATGACCTATGTCCTGTGGGTTATACTCACTCAGATTTTTAATCAGACAAGGAAAAGTCCAAGTACGTGGAGGTGGAGCCATTAGTTGGTGGAGTGTGAAGTAGATATGCATCTTGGACTTTACCATGGAATCCGATTATGTGGCAGCCTCTGAGGCAGCCAGAGAGGCGGTATGGCTCTAGTACTTCCTGCAGGACTTAGATGTGATTCCCGATTTGCCAAAGGATATTACACTTTACTGTGATAATACCGGTGTAGTCACAAATTTGAGGGAACCACGAGCCCATAAGGCATGTAAATATATCAACTGCAAGTACCATATCATACGATATTTCGTAAGGGAATGATATGTAGTTATAAAGAGGGTTGCATCGGAATATAATCTTGTTGATCCTTTCACGAAAGGCTTATCCTCGAAAGTTTATGAAGGGCATGTGGAAGGAATGGGATTACGGGTGTATAGCAGCATTGCTTTGATTATAAGTGCGAGATATGATAGACTATATAATAGAATAGTATACTTAAAAGCATGCTTTGAGTATAAGTGGGAGATTGTTAGGGTTGTATATTGCAAAATATACTTTATGCTTGTATTACTTTATTTCCTTGTAACTACCTATGAGAATATTAATTATGTTTTATCATATGTTTTGCATATTTATTCACGTTGTGGTTATGCAAATGTATTGTCTATTATTTTATATTGTAGACAATGTGGTGTGTTGGGGTCACACGGAAGATCACGTTATCGGTGCCCTATAAAATAATGGGAAAATGAATTTTTTGTCACTCAAATATTAGCTCTTTTAGAAACATATCACTCATGTAAAAGTTTATTTATTGTAGGCACTAACGTTACACGTGTTTACCGTTTTATTCATTCCGTTAAGTATATTTTTTTATTGTTTTAAAATATTATATATATATATATATTATCATTATATTATATTATAGTATATGATATTATATATTGATTAGTTATAATTTTAAATTGTATTTAACAGCAGAAAAGTTATTTTTCAACTTGCATAATTTCGTTCCAATTTTTATACAAACTTGTTCGTATTAATTATAATTTTTTAAAAACAAAAGTATTTTTTTTGAAATGTGGGGTATTCATTCGCGAAAATTATAAATTTTTTATATTTTATTTCTAAAAATAAAAAGCTATTTTCAATGGTTAAATTTATAAATTTGCCACTCGCGGGGCCAGTTCTAAGGAAAAAAATATTATTAATGGTTAAATTTAAAAATTATAACCATTAAATTTAAAAATTATAAATATTTTTAATTAATATAACAAGGCTATATTAGTCTCCATTTAACTTAAAAACTGGTAATAAAATATATAATTATGATATTATTATAAGGGACATATTTATTAATTGACCCATTAATTTGTGATATATTATACAAATTCCCTTTTTATTTAGTTTTTTGTTTTTTTTCTGAAATATACTAAAAAAATAAAATTTCCCATGAAAGTATTATTTTTTGAATTTTTTAATTAGTATAGCAGATCCACGTCAGCATAGTAGATCCACGTCAGCGTGTGAAAAACAAAATTTCCCCTTAAAGTTTATTTTTTTAACGAAAAACTGAAAGAATTAACGGAATGGTAACGGAATGACTAAAATCGTAAACATGTGTAACGTTGGTGCCTACGATAAATAACCTTTTAGTTGAGTGGTAGGTTTCTAAAAGAGCTAATAGTTGAGTGACAAAAAAATTTATTTTCCCTTATAATAGTTCACAACCTATATAATTGTTAGACAAATTATATGAACGGTTGTAATGTATGCTTGAGATTAGTTGGTCTTGACTATTAGCATGCATGAGTATATTTGGATAGGTTGAACTGGATCGCAGTGACATAGTGTCTTCTGTACTCACTGTAAGAAGAACGCATTATCTCGGATAATTATCATTTCTTAATTCTAAGTATATAATATTTAATTGCATATTTATAATAATTATTATTTTGATTTTCCATGGGTGAGAGTCACAGTGATTGACTCAATATACTTCGTATCTTGTGCAGTAATATTATTTATATGAATAATTATTATTATTATAACTAGAAATCATGTCCTGACTCGTGCGGAGTGATGATGTCCCATTGAAGAGATCGATAATGATTATTATATTAAACCATGTGGTGAATTTAATTCTGATATAATAATATAGTTTGGGTGGTACTATTCTTGGATAAGCAATTAATTAATTAAAGCTGTTAGTAGCTTAAATTAATTAATGGACATTTGATACCTTTATGGGAAATAATATATTCATATATGGAGCCCGATTTCGTAAATTTAGATTTTGGTAGGAAATGCAATATTAATTCTTTAGTAGATGAAATTGATATTAGCAAACTCAACCATATTAAGAAGGTCTTAATATGGAAGGTTGGGTTATACTAGGAGTCCTAACCGTAATCCTCCTTAAGATCCCTAGAGTAGCCCAAAGCCTATAAATAGGACGTCTAAGGGGAGGGGTCGACTGATCATTACTTCACAAGGGCAAGAAGTTGATTTTTCTAAGTGTGTTTAATTGTAGATCTTGACTTGTGTCTTTGTTCTACAATTTAGATAACACAATATATTTTCTAAAATACCAAACATATTCAAAAAAATAGCGAGAAAATTTTGAGACTCTTGACAAGATAAATCGGCCGATCCAAGTTGCAGTTCAAGAAAAATTCGGTAGCTTGTTGCCCACACAACGTCCGAATTAAGGCGAGGATATACTCTAGAAGATTTTAAGGAAGAAATCAAAGTAGCAACCACTTTGCTTCAAAAGGTAAATATCCTATGATCTCTTGATCTAGATTAGGATATTTAGTTTACCAACAATATTATTTGATAAAAAATAAATAGTATTTAAATTACTCTCTTAGTAATTAATTAATTAATTAGCATACATAAATAGATTTTGTGCTCGTGGACGCGTAAAATACTTTATTAAATTATTCAAACTTCACTTCCGTTGTATTTTATTTCCAACAGTATACGTAGAAAACCTTCAATCGTATGTACCGATCAAGTATTAAGGCCACGGTAATGTCAAACCCTATTGTAACTTGACTCATTGCATTTTTTAGTGCAACTCTAGATCACCAAGTTCTCGTGTATCAAATACAACTAGATATAAATTCTTTGGCCAAAGACATATGATCACCTGTTCACATATAGGAGAAAGAATTCTATCTTGGTATTTCATAGAGACTTCTACTTGCCCATCAGATCGCACTTCGAGGTTGACCCCAACAACCGGTGATTGAATTGAACTACTCTAGTGGCTAACTTAATGTCACAAGCACATCTCCTACTGAAATCTCAAGTCAAAGGTTCGCGTAAACCTATCATAATATGTTGATTCAGTCATTGACTATCCCGGAGTGAAATCCATGTTACCGAATTGAGGTGAGTCTTATTCGAGTATACTAATCCCACTATCATACCTATCGCGTGTGCTCCCACTAATTCTTAGTGAAGACAGGCACTATACATGTCAAATACACATTATTCAAGTCTTGTCTAAAATTAATGCCGAGTTAATATTTGCCGACTTGCGAACTAGTTGAGCATTCGAGCCTAAATTACTTCCAATGCCCATCTACCTATCTTATAATGATAGGAATGTTTGCTCAAAAATGCAAGGACAATTAATCTATATATCAAATTATGATGCCAATGATACACAATTAATATAGCAATAATTAATCCCTTATTCGATTGATGTTCATAATTACAATACAATGCTCCCATTCTCATATCCCCTGAGTGGCATATGAGGGCATATTCCTAAAGATCTCCCACTTGCACTCTGCCACAAACTATGGTATCTAATACTTATACTCTACAGATGTCGCTCCAGGATCATCGAATATAGTGGTTTGGTCATTGGATCAGTAATGTTATTTGATGTTTATTTGATCTATCTACTCTCTGCACTGTAACATTCCCCTTCTGAACCATTTCTCTAACAAAATGATATTTTCTCTAAATATATTTGGTGTTGTGGTGAGCCCTAGGATCCTTAGCCTGTGCAACAGCTCCGTCGTTGTCGCAAAACTGCGCCACGGGCTTCTCTGTGTCAGGGACCACTAGAAGTTCCTCAGTGAGCTTTTTAATCCAAAAAACTTCTTTAGCAGCCTCCGTGGCTATCTGATATTCGGGTTGACATGTAGAGATAGCAGTTGCGTGCTTCTTGGCATTTATCCAAGATACTTATCCACCATTCAGAGTAGTGATAAACCCTAAAGTGGACATCTTCACATCTATGTCTCCCGAAATATTCGAGCCTGTATAACCCTTCACTTTTATCTCTCTGCCGCCGTATGTAAGAACCAAGTCTCTAGTCCTCTTCAGGTACTTAAGAATGTTCTTTACAGCAGTCCAATATTCTTGCCCTGAATTTGACTGAAACCGACTTACTACGCTCACAACATAGGCAATGTCTGGTGTAGTGAAAATGGGCCGTTATAGCAAGCATCATACAAATAAACTTTATCATGGCTATAGGCGAGAAGGTTTCGAAGTAATTGACTCATTCTATTTGGAAATAACCCTTTGCCACAAGTTTGGCCTTATAGGTATCAACCTTGCCATCTCCACCAGTCTTTCTCTTATAGATCCATTTGTTCCCAATGGGCACTATGCCTTTAGGACAATCTACTAAAGTCCAAACCTGATTAGCATGCGTTGACTCTATCTCATCTTCCATAGCTTCTCCCCATTTCGCGGAGTTCACATTTGCCATCGCTTGGTCATAGCTAGGTATTGGGGAAGCCAAGCCGACGACAATGTCGCTGCAATTAGCTGACCGATCTATCAAGTACCCGAGGGGGGTAATAGAAGATGTTTTAGTTAAGGTCGATAAATTCATCTTTCCGGCCGATTTTATTGTGCTCGATATGTAGGAGGACCAAGACATCCCAATTATTTTGGGAAGACCATTCTTAGCTACCGGCCGAACTCTCATTGATGTGGAAAAAGGGAAACTCACTCTACGGGTTCAAGATGAGCAAGTCACTTTCCAAGTGTTTCAATCCTTTCCGTGTCGAAGTAGTGTCGAGAAGTGTTCACAAATTGAAAGCGTAGATATCTTTGCGAAAGACGCACACCAGGAGAGTTGTCGGTCGAAGTGTTCAGAATCCGTTTCAGCTGCTCTGAAGTCTAAGAAAAATGAAGAACGAATCATGTATCTTAAGCATTTGAATATTTTGTCTTCAACATCCGTTCATCCACCATCGAAAAATTCTCATGCTGTCATAAGTTCGCCCGTGGAATTGAAAACTAAGCCGGAAGTCAAACGAGTGCCAAGTCAGTTGCAAAATGGGTGTTTTGGGAGGCTACTATTGTTAAAGCCGTTTCGCAAAGAACATTGGATGTCCAAACCAAAAGTCGAACGGTTGAAAACTAATGGTCAAAAATTTAAATTACGTAATAACGATTCGATGGACTGTGCGGAGTCCAAATGGTCTTTGCGGAATGCAAACTGATTTTCAATAAGTCCGGCTGAAGACTATAAACTTAGCGCTTCTCGGGAGGCAACCCGAGTATTAGTTGTAGATTTTATTTTTCAGTGTTTTCATTCAATTTAAGAGTCTATTTTTTCGTAATGTTTGCTTGGATATGCTTATCTCTCATGTTCTAGGTGTTTTCCTTTGAAATTTTTGTGCAGAAACCTTCAGGGGGTTTGGGCCGCGGCACAATGATAGCGAGCCGCGGCACATACAAGTCAAGAAATTGTGCCAACTTTTCTGTACTCTATGCCGCGGCACGAACTTACTGAGCCGCGGCACACTCGACCCCTGAGCCGCGGCACGTTGAAGCTGAGCCGCGGCGCGCCAAGACCCAGAAAAATAGCCCAGGAAACTGTACTCCGTGCCGTGGCACATTAACTCTCTGAGCCGCGGCACCCGTACGTTGAGCCGCGACACACGGAGAAATAACAAAAATGCCCAGGCAGGCTGTACTCTGGGCCGCAGCTAACTTAAGCTGTGCCGCGGCCCCTGTTGCGAAGTTCAAACGCCCAGAACTCCTTCATAAAATCGATCGGCCGACACATACAGGTATACTTCATTCCCTTCTTCGCGCAGCGCTCAGACAACTTCTACTCAATCTTCTTCTTCTTGCCTTCTTCAATCCAAAGCAAGGTAACTCTCGTCTCTTAATCTTAATTGCAACATAGATTTAAAAGTGAGGTAAAGTTCCTCATTCATGGTTGAATATGTTGTTAGTTTTCCTAAAATTTCTATCAAAGTTGAGTTGGAATATGGTGATTATTGATTGATTGTTGATGTTATTTGTTGATTATCTATGGATTGTTGATGTTATTTGCGACTATCGATTGTTGTTATTATTGTTGGGGATTGGATTAAGCCATTATCATTCTTGTTCTTCATTTAAACCCATGCATACTAGGTGTTTGATAAAATGCGTCAATAAAAATTTTTGAGCCAAATGTTTTCAAACTATATGCAACGAATTTGATTATCGGATTACATTGTGCCCCCAACCCTTACATCATGTTTAAACTTGAAAGCTCAGCCTTAATTCCCTCTTACAAGGGTGCAAGCTCAATCGACTCTATATTCACGTTCCGCATATCTTAAGTCGAGAGTGGTGTAGTTTTCTTTAAAAGTTGTGTAATTTCCAGTGTTTATTTTTCAGGAACCTCGCCATGGCTAGAAAAAGGAAGATGAGTACGAGGGCCAGGACACGATCATCCCCCACAAGAGGGGAGACATCACAAAACCGATCCAATTTGGAATCTCACTAATTCTCCGATCCGGACATTCACAGAATATTCAACGAGAGAATCCGGCCTCGACCAATAATCCCAGAGCGGGGATTCACTCCCGCCCCCTAGGACGGTGAGCTTTTGGCTATGATCAACGAGATGGGATGGACTCGTTTCACTGCGCCACCCGAGCCGGCTGTGATCTCTAACGTCCAGGAGTTCTACGCCAGTGCTCTTTTGCGACATATTCAGGCGGGGCAGATGATGGGGCGACCAGATACACGGACTGAGGTCGTCGTCCGAGGCCAAACTGTGGACTTTTCGGTGGCCGCAATTCGGAGGCTATACGAGCTACCAGAGGTGGACGAGACAGCGTATACGCGGATTATGAGTAGCCTCACGAGGGAGGCTCTGCTTGAGGCACTCGCACAGCCCGGTTCCGTCTGGGAGACCCGCGTCCCGGGTTCTTCAGCCTTCTATTTTAAGAGTTCGCACCTCAGTCGGCTCGGGCAAGCCTGGCTATACTTCCTCTGTGCACGAGTCGTTCGTACCTCGCAGATCCGCTCGGTCTTACTTTCTCGTGCCGGACTACTATATGCTATCACTACCGGACTCAGATTCGATGTGGCCCCTCATCTGGTCCGATCTATCCTTCAGTGCATTCAAGGAGGGGCCAAGACGGGGCTGAAGCACCCCTCTCTCAATTGTGCTCTATGCCGCCAGTCGGGCATGACTTGGTCGGATGATGAGCCAACGCTAGCACCCGAGGGTCCGATAGATCATCGCATTATTTCTCACTTTGACCAGTAGGGTGGAGCGCCGGCACATGCTCGGGGACGAGGATTTCTTCTTGATGAGCCACATGAGCAGTCCCCCGAGCCTCATCTTCTGACGCATGAGCAAGAGGATTTCAGCCCGCCGCCCGAAAGAGATCACGTCCTTCAGGCGATGTTTGACAGCCTGAGGGAGGAGATGCGGGCTGAGAGAGAGATAGAGACATCTAGCTGCTGTTCGAGAGGAGATGTGGGCTGAGAGAGACAGCCTCCTCGCAGCTGTCTGGGAGGAGATGAGAGAGCAGGCCCGTCGGGCCAATCGATGTGAGGAGAGGCGCTTGGCAGCGAGGGATGCCTATCATCAGGACTATCTTGCTGCATGGATGAGCCATATACTGCACCCGGACGGACCCTTCATTCCACCAGTCCGGCCATATACACCACCCTCCTCGCTGGACGAGGCCGGCACCAGTTCCTGAGCTGATATTAGGGGAGTACTTGACCTTTTCTCATATTGCATATTACTATCTGTGTCCATTGAGGTCAATGTACGTCCTAAGTTTGGGGGGGTTTACTTTCAATTGCTATTTACTTATTCGTTGTTATTTTTCGTTATTTTTTACTCTAGCCTTGCTTGTCTTGATTTTATTTGCATTCGTGGATTTTTCGTGCTTCCTTGTGTAAAACTGATGATATGATACTGATTTCTTTTTGAAGAAACGGTTGATTTTTGGTCGAGTTTGCAGTCAGCGATATCTGTTTCCTGTGAGTATTCATTTAGGTCTGAATTTTTTCGTTATTGTAGAAAACTTAGCGTATAAGAAAGGAGACATATGTGTTTTCAAATCGCCGTCTATACGTTTGGTTACACTTTTCACGTAGCTAGTCGTCCAGTAACATGAGTCTTGTTGGTATTTAAATTTGAGTTTAGAGTCGGACAGTCTTTCCCAAAAAGTCGAGAAATTATACATTTTCTATGATGGGAAGCCTAGTAACCGGGGGTATTCACGTGACCCCTTGTTTACTCTCGCGTAAAACAGCAACCTTGAATCGGACGTGCGGGAATAGCTATTCGAGTTTTTTCTCCACTGTAGAGGGAAACTTAGTAACTAGAAGCATCCATGTGCCCCATGAGTGTCTTTTACGTCAAATGGTTCCCCAATACATGAGAATGGAAATCCACCCTAGGGTTATTCCGATGAAACATCCCGAGAGCCGGAACCTAGTGGTTAACTCGATTCATTATAATGATTATACATAAGGGAATGCTGTCCGAGGATTATTATTGACGATGAAACTCTTGCATTTTTGCCACGAGACTGGGGGACTGGGCTAGTTAGCTTGTTTAAATCTAACCCTTCATATTGGCGGTCGGTTAAATTCACGCTTGTTAATCTTTGAGCTTTCATTTTCTTCATGACCGATAGTTCAGCACTAAAAATGATTGCTTTGTGAAATCCTTATCCGTGATGTGACTCACTAAAACGATACGTGTATTTTTGTTTGAGATTTTCAGGGGAGTATTAATTTGGTGAACACTGTGGATATTGCATGGTTTCCCACGATACTTGTCATCTCATTTGAAATTACTTTTTGCTTGAGGACAAGCAAAGGCTTAAGTTTGGGGGTATTTGTTAGATGTATTTTTGTGCACTTTATTGTTATTATTCTATCTCCATTTTAGGTTTAAATCTGCAAAAATGAGCTTTTAATGCACTATCATTATATGTTTTGAAGGAAATTGGAGTCCGGAAGCCTAAGCGATGAAAAACGGGTGAAAACGACAATTTCTGGTCAGGGGCCGCAGCACACCAAGGCTAGGCCGCGGCACACGAGGACACTAGCAAGGCGCGGTACAATCTGTACCGAGGGCCGCGGCACACTTAAGCTGAGCCGCGGCCCATGAAGAAAATTTGTGCCCAGGGCTGCGCGCAGCACAACTGAGGCCGCGGCACACTAAAGCCGGGCCGCGGCCCCCGACGCGGGTTTGCTGATCCAGCCCTCGTTTTTTGGACTGTTCTGAAGCCTGTTTTCGACCAAATTTCCAGACGCGTTTTGGAGACTAATAATGGTTATAAATAGGGATTAAAGGTCTGAAGAGATATCATCGAAGAAGAGGAGAAAAACACCGATCAAGCAGAGAGCAGAAGCTAGAGAACAGAGGAATCCAAGTTCTTCAACTGTGTTTGATTTCTTTTATGCTTTCTTCAATTTTTTCTGTATTATTATTTTCTAGCATGTCGGGCTAGAACCCTATTCTAGGATTTTGATGAAACCGAGGTTTTGACGAATTAACTTTTGATTTTGCATTATTAAAATATATTTCCCTTTCTTATTGAGTTTTCCCAATTGTTTTAATTACTATCAATTATGTGTCCTATGATTGATTTGTTTTGATTACGCAACTCGAATCGGGAGAGGAGAGTTGGTAGGAAAAATTGGTGAGAACCGTTTTATCTTGTGAGATAGGAATATACTCATAGGAATTATGTGGCCTGTCTGAAGATTTCGTACTTTTTGCCTATTGACGAATTAATTCACCTAGGAATAGAGTGTGTTATTCGCCTTAGAAAATTCTACTGATCTCGGGAGAGGCGGTAGGGTATTTTAGCAATCTTCGCCTTCAATAAATTGGGAAATCACTTAATTCATATAAATCAAGAGTAATTCGGATAAACCGAGGTGGATTCACAATCCTATATTAATTCACTATTTGATCTTCTTTCTTCGAACAATCGATTTTACTATTTATTCTTAGTTCATTCTTTTATTAATTTTCTTTAAATATTACTTGCACCTCCAATTTCGATAGTTCAAATAAAATTAGAATACGCATAAATCGGTAATTAGTGAGTCAGTCCTCGAGGGAACGATAACTTTCTTACCACTTTATTACTTGCTTACGACAACGTACACTTGCGTTCACCAAATTTTGTAACACTAACAGAGCCTTAGCGTGCGCTTGCAACACCCTGGTAGCGTGCGTTATCCATGCACAGAGCGTGCGCTATCCCTACTGCACATGCAGTAGGATCGCACCAAAAACTCATCACAACAACGATACCTACCAACGGGACGACAAATCAGGCAACATGCGATAAAACGCCAATGTCCAACACAAACAACCAGTTGCAACAAACACGTGACACGACATGACACACGATGCAACCAGTAGGGAAAAAATTCAATGCAACCTGAACGTAATTCTCGGGTATCACATTCTACCCCACTAAAATAAGTTTCGTCCCGAAACTTAAAACAAGAGCATCATAGTGCCACATAACAAAACAAATGCAAATGTTCAAACATTAAAAATCAACATAATTGGGACCCCGTGATCTACTGTCACGTGTCTCCGTAGGTTTACCAACCCACACAGAATTATTCAAACCAAAATATCAGACATCAAACACCAAGTATCAAATATCCACATGAGATATAAACCATAGTACAAAACATAATATACTATCACTGGGCACCGCTGGGCCCTCCAAGAGTAGGAGCGGAACTTTAGTTTTCAAACATCTTCGCAACGGTCTCGCAATGCACCGCTTGGTGTCCCACTTGACCACACTGAAAACAGATCACCTTTGGCAAGCAACAATTCTGCCGTACATAGCCCACTCGACTGCAGTTAAAGCACGTCTTTACACTGCTCGCCTTACTAATTATGGGGGTAGGAGGGTTGGACTGACCATCCGAACGGGGAGTCTTTTCAGAAGAATGATACGAAACAACACTCATGATATTCTTTTCTCTGACCCCTTGAGAAGCTACCCTAAATCTTCTGCTTACTTTCTGGACCCGCCCCCGTCACTGAAATGGCCATCTCAATGGCTAAAGCTCGATCTTGATACTCTCTTAAGGTAGTACACCTAAGGGGAGCCATACTCTGTCGTATACTAGGTTTCATCCGTATATCAAAGTAACGGATCTTGTCCGTTTCACTTCTCACTTCCTCATGAACATGACACAGTTGCTGATTATAATCTACTATCGCCTCGGATACCGACACATCTTGGGGCGTAGATGAGAAAAACTCTAAAATCATGCACTTTCGCACAGGCAACAGACAATACTTCGCCTCCATCGCAGTCTTGAACTCGGCCCAAGTAGCCGTATGATCTCTAGGCGCTACGGCTTCCCACCAGTCTGCAGCTTCCTTGTCGAGGAGGTACTGAGTAATGGGCACCCTCCTTTCATCCGGACAAGCTACAGCATCAAATGTTCTTTCCAACTGGAAGAGCCAGTTCTCCCAACCTAAAGAATCTGAGGAACCCGCAAAACGAGGCATATGCATTCTCATCACGTCTCGTAGCCACTTACTAGCTCCGTTATCCCCCTCTGGGAGCTCATTCCGGTGTACTGGTTGATTCAACTGTGCCAACTGGTTTGCACCTGCTAAAGGATGGTGGCGGCGCCAACATTAACATTATCTTCAGCTGTTTGTCCTTGGTCATGTGACTGGTCCTCCAGATCATCTTCACTAGACCGATTGGTGCTCGGCAACGAACGAGTCACCCTATCACGCTCCTGATTATGTCCACGGCCACGACCGCGGCCTCTGCCTTGACCTCTCGGCATACTTAACAGGCAATCTCTCAATATAATGAAACACAATATTGTAAAGCAACACACCAAAATGGTAATTCAGCACAACACATCAACATAGGGTAACAACTAGTAACGCGACCAAATACCCATATCAGTAAATTACACGAATACCATAATTACAATTGCAATATCCGAAACTTACTGTCACAAAACGAATCACATGACCATATCAACAACAGACTTATGACCAATATCGATACAAACACGACCGTAACAACTACACATTGTTGTAATCAAATATTTATGATATTCCTTTTAAAACTCCACAAGGTATTCATTTAAATAATATCATTTGAAATTTTTTAAATTTGTATATATCCCATAAGAAAATTTGAAAATACTGTTGATACCTCGGGCTATTTTACGAAAACCATGAGTCCTAAGTCTTACCCATCTCACATTGAAAATATTTGCAAACAACATTCCGAAATATCAGTTTCTTCAGAAACAACATCATCAAGATAACCACGTTATCACACCACATCACCACAAATAGAAACACACAAGGTAACCACATGTTACCACACGGCATTATCACAATTAACAACACACAAGGTAATCCACTGCCATGCTCCCTTGGCATCGACACCCAGAGGTTTCACCGAACCATCACCGGGTTGACAACCCATTCATACTCGTACTAACCAATTCTACATCTCAACAACCTCATCCGAAAACATCGTACAAGTCCTAAAGAAGAACCAAACGATATAATATAATGCATCTTAACACGCGCTAAGCCTACGGTTAACGTGTGCTAACTTTAACATTCTGTCTAACCATATTAGTTAGCGTGCGCTAATTAGCACATTAGCGTGCGCTAACTGATACAATTTAGATAATTTCATCCTCCACCCTTTTCGAAAATAAAATCGCGTTTGATTTATAAATACAAAAATTTTACGGTGTGAAGGTTTTAAAATCGTTTACTCAAATCATTTGAAAATAACACGAATACGCAAAAGTAATTTTCTCAAAATTCTTTCAAACACGACAAAGGATCATCACTTGTAACATTTTACCGAGTATCCAAAATACTACAAAATTTCCCTTCCTAAATGCACACAATGGATATGATTACCACAGCGATCCGAAATCAATCGATTTTCAAACACACGCCCATCCGACATATAAATTCACCAATTTCACAAAAAACTTATAAACACCGAGTTCAAAAACATGTCAACCATCCATCCAACTTTAACAACATAACTCAAGAATACCGGTTCGAACACATGTCGAAACCATCTATCCTTCCACCGAGCATCTCTGATCATTAAACACGTAATGCACCACAAGTACTAAATACGAACTCCATTTCACAACACACTTATAACAAGGTCAATAAACACAAGATACGTTAGAGGAGACTTACATCACAGATCGCACTAAGATAACAGCCGCCCACGATACTAATCTCAACGATCAACATCGACAGCATAAACGACATAGTGTGCCAACGCACAACTCAATTTTTCACCCGACAACTCGGATGACGCGACAAAACACGACTCGAAAATTCACGACTAGACTCGACCCAACAACCTAGGTTTTCACAACCTATGCTCCGATACCATAAATGTAACAACCCCAAATCCATATGGGAATATTACACGCCGTAGACCCTTTTTCATTAGGGTCTACCAGGCTAAACTCCACAAAATAACTAAATGTTCGACTGATCGGGGGAAACCAACATGACAATATGGACCATTAAGGTCAAACATAATTAACTACATGGACCGATGTGATCTCACGGCTAACTCAGACGATAAAAGACAATTTTATACAACAATACCCACTCAGGGGTCGAAGTACATTACAGCGGAAGACTGATTACAACAAGACAATACAACAAATAGACCAAACTCTCAAACTTGATTAGTATTGCAGCTCATCATCTCTAGTGCCGATCCTGTGAATGCTCCCTCGAACCAAGCATGACAGAAATGAATGAAACACATTTCCCCCATTTAAGGGGTTACCATTTGAATGGCCAGTACAAGTATCATACTTTACGAAATGTAAGAAGCAAATAGCAACCACGAATTAGATACGACAATCAACTACCAAAATATTCCTGAGAGGTTTTAGAATTTCGAATTTAAGGAAAGAAGTATTTGAAGATAAAATTCTCATCGAGGGGATTATTAGGACTAGAAAATCTTTAGGACCTCGAGTCCTGAATTTCAAAACCTTTTCAAAAATATTAGGGTCCTAGCCCAAATATCAATTCGTATTTCAACAATTTATGGTACAAGAACATTTCTACAAATTTCGTTGGCTCGGCCCAACAATCATTTCTTCAAACTTTCCTTCAAAACATTGATTGATAAAACATAATTCATGACACCATGATTCCCTGTCACGTGTCTCCGTAGGTTCAATAACCCACACGGACTTAACTGATCACAACAATCACAACAAACAGTCATGCTCATGACTCTATGATTGCTTGCCACGAGTCTCCGTAGATTCAACAACCCACACGGATTGAGCCAACACAACAATCACAACAACCAGTCATGCTAATGACTCGTGATCGCTTGCCACGAGTCTCTGTAAGTTCAACAACCCACACGGATTGAGCCAACACAGCAATCACCAGTTAGCGTGCGGAGAGAAGAAGAAATGAAGTAAAAATGTGAAAATAAGCCCGCTGTCCGGTTTATATACCGGATAGATTAGCGTGCGCTAACCACACAAGTAGCGCACGCTATCAAATTCTTGAACACACCAAGAGCTCCGGATCGCCTAAAACTACCTCACCGATTATGCGCTATCCTTACCATAGCGTGCACTACTGATGCACCTTGGCCTGCGCTATCCAATTACATAGCGTGCGCTATCGACTTCCTAGTACAAGGCAGTAGCTTCTGCATTGATTGTGCACCTCCAGTTAGCATGTGCTAACGGAGCCTTAGCATGCGCTAGCAACACCCTGGTAGCGCGCATTATCCATGCACGTAGCGTGTGCTATTCCTACTGTACAGGCAGTAGGATCGCACCAAAAACTCATCACAACAACGATACCTGCCAACGGGACGAAAAATCATGCAACATGCGATAAAATGCCAACGTCCAACATAAACAACCAGTTGCAAAAAACACGTGACACGACATGACACACAATCATATAGGCATGAACAACATATAACTCACTAAACAGTAGAAAATAATTCAACGCAACCTAAACGAAATTATCGGGTATCACATTCTACCCCACTAAAAATAAGTTTCGTCCCGAAACTTAAAACAAGAGCATTATACTGCCACATAACAAAACAAACGTAAATGTTCAAACATCATAAATCAACATACTCGGGACCCCGTGATCTACTGTCACGTGTCTCCGTAGGTTTGCCAACCCACACAGAATTATTCAAACCAAAATATCAGACATCAAACACCAAGTATCAAATCCCATTTGAGATATAAACTACAGTACAAAACATAATATACTATCACTGGGCACCATTGGTCCATCCAGGAGTAGGAGCGGATCTTCGGTTCTCAAAAAAGACTAAACTTGGAGTAACATGTAGTTGGCATGTGGGAGGATTTATATATTGAGGGTGGACTTTGTTTGGTGAAAGATGATGAATAGATAAACACCAACTCACCTCCTCTCAAGAGATCATTCACGTCCAAATTGGAGAGAGAGAGAGAGAGAGAGAGTTTGGTTTTTCAACATCTTTATCTTCTTCATTCCTAAGTGTTCTTAAGGAAGAGCAAAGAAAAATACATATAACACTTTGAGTGTTAGTAAGTAAATCAAGAGAGATTATATTGATTACTATACTAAGACTATATACATCAAATCCTATATCTTCTCCACCTTGTTCTAGCCGTATTCTTGGAGAATAACAAGGTGGTTGTTGTTTTGGTCGACTTCCCGTGCGCGGCAAGTAGAGGCGCGGTTCTTTCGGTGCTCGGGATATCAAAATCTTTGACGAATCGGATTCGTGGCGGAGATCAACACCTTCACAACTATTTAATCAAAGGACAACAAGGGTATGATTTCATATCTTACATTTTTTGTTTTATATTCGTATATACGTATCTTGATCGATCCTCTTAAGGGAGTTAGATCGAATTTATTTTCGTAAAATTGCTTCCGCTGCACCTTTGTTTTAGGAACCGAATCCCAATAGTTAGCCACAAGCAGATTTCCACAGCGTTTCTGGGGAGAACCAACAAATACATCACGCTATAGACAAAACCGATATATCATCAACAAGCATCACAACAAAACAACATGAGGTATATGGAATAATAAAACTCCAATGGTTGCATACTTTCACATTTTTGGATGCAGATGTTATGTTCTAAACAATGGAAAGGATAAACTCAAAACCTTCGATGAAAATTAGATGAAGGTATATTCGTAGATACTCCTCTGTCAGCAAATCTTTTAGGATATTTAACAAGAGGAAGCTGACAATAGAGAAATCCGTCCATGTAGTATTCGATGAACCACATTGCGACCCTACAAGAGTAAAAGACATAACCGAGAACACCCAAACACTTTCCATCAACAATCCCCAAACTCCAATAGAACCTATTGTGGACCTAGAAATCAATCCCGCAGCTGTAAGATCAGAAGCAGTCAAAGCTGATGTTGTACAAGCTGAAGCCGAGACTCCAACACCAAAAGATACAGCACGGGATGCCAAGTTAGAATCTGACAGGAGATGGCTTAGAGATCACCCTCAGAGTTGATAATAGGAGATAATGATGCAGGTGTCACCACTCGCAGGGGAATACAGAGTACATGAAGAAATAGATTCTGAAAATTCTCAATTTCATGCATGGAAATATCAAGTTGAACTTAGGAGACTAGCTATGTGCACTCTAGCTGTATTCTTAGCCCAGTCCGAACCTATATCGACCAATGAAGCTCTGAATAATTTCCACTGGATCACTTCTATGAAAGAAGAGCTAAATGGTTTTGAAAGAAATAATGTATGGTATCTTGTACCCAGACCAGATCATGAAGATGTAATTGGAACTAAATGGGTATCTAGAAACAAAAAAGATGAAAATAGACTTGTCATAAGAAAAAAATCCCGACTAGTTTCTCAAGGTTAAAGACAGGAATAAGGCATAGACTACGATGAAATCTTTGCCCCTATAGCCAGACTAGAAGCCATCAGGATATTCCTAGCATTCGCCGCTCACAAGAATTTTATGGTCTATGAAATGGACGTTAAAAGTGCATTTCTAAAAGGAGATCTCTCCGAGGAAGTCTATGTTGAACAGCCACCAGGGTTTGTCAACACTGACAGCGGAGACCCAGTATACAGGCTAAGGAATGCAGTGTATGGACTTAAGCAAGCGCCTAGAGCCTGGTATGAAACCCTGTCCCTGTACTTAATCAACAATGGACTTGAGAAAGGTGCAGTTGACAAGACCCACTTTAAGATACAAGAAGGTAACGATCTTTTAATGGTACAAATCTATGTCGATGATATTATATTTGGTTCAACTAACCTCGCTCTATGTCAAAGGTTTTCTCATGTCATGCAAAGTAAATTTGAAATGAGTATGATGGGAGAACTTAGATATTTTCCAGGATTGTAGGTTATGAAATTGCCTACATGCATATTCATCAACCAGGAAAAGTACAGCAAAGAGCTACTCAACAAATTCGAGATGAATAACTCCCAATCCTCGTCCACTCCCTTGAGCACTTCCACGAAAATTAGTACTAATGAAGCTAGAAAGCCGATTGATCAATCACTCTACATGAAGCTAATAGGCTCACTCCTATACCTAACAGCTAGCATGCCCGATATCTAGTTTGTTGTAAGAGTGTGTGCTCGGTATCAGGTAGCACCTAAGGAGTTACATTCACCACAGCCAAACGAATCCTTAAGTACGTAAAAGAAATAATGATGTAGGATTGTGGTATCATAAGGAAGTAGGATTCGATTTGGTAGGATACAACGACTCAGATCTTGGAGGCTATAAGTTGGATAGGAAAAGTACAAGCCACACTTATCACTTCCTTGGACCTAGACTTGTGTCATGGTTCAGTAAGAAGCAATTTGCCAACTCGCTTTCTACAGCTGAATCGGAATATTATGCCGCTAGAAGTTGCTGTATCCAGATTCTCTGGATGCAACAGCAGTTACAAGATTATGCAATAAGCACCAGAGAAGCTCCAATCATGTGCGATAATACTAGTGCAATTGTAATTACGCACAACCCCGTATTGCACTCGCGAACTAAGCATATTGATATGAAGCATCATTTCATCGGGAATCATGTTGAGAATAAAGATGTTCAGATCGAGAGGATTCATACATACATACAGTTAGACAACATCTTTACAAAACCTCTAAGCACAACCAGATTCTGCATTCTTTGCCAGGAATTGGGAATGTTATAGCCAGACTCCCTGTAAGTTTTTACATTTTACTCATCAATTTGGGGGAATGTTGTAAGAGCCAAGAATACAGTATCCACTTTAATTAACTGTACACTTAGAACAAGTCAGATCTTACTGGAGGAAGAAGAAGTCATATAGCCTTCCTACAGATGACGTGTGCAGTAATTAAGGGGGAATATAGTACGACCCATGAATACATTATTAATCTAATATTGCTCTAAAAAATTGAATCCTGTATGTGCCTTTTGAGGGGGAATGCTGTATTTTCACGGATACAGCACATACACTTTAGGATATCAATTAATATTATAATCATATCTAATTCATATACTTTCTCACAGCAAACTGTTTTAAGTCCACGTGCTCTGTCTGAATTTAAAACATTTTATCCTTTAATAGTTTTAAAGACACCTAGACTTTACTACCTCAAATACTGCGATTTCTAAATTCAAACTGCCGTTTCGTGCACTAGTGGAAGACGAACTGTGTCATAAGTGGGACAGCCCATTAATTTCAAAACTGACGGATTAGACGTACAAATTACATCTGAGTCCATCATGTACGTTCTTTCAAAATACGGTTCCTATCCCTTAAATCTGATGGTTCATTGTTAACCTAGTCTTGTCTGCACCCTATAAAAGGATAGTACATTGCCCTCACAGACTCTTTACGCTTTCTGCAATATTAACGAGTCTACAGCAATCTGTCTACATATTCTCTGCATTCCTTTGCTTAATTTCCTGTTACCTCACCCCTTTTGTTTGAAATTGTCTGTTTCACATACCTTTTCAATCTCTTTTAAAAAAAGGGAACCATCATCGATGGTCGCATCTTTTCTAAATATATTCTGATGGAGAGGATTTCCTTTGAAAATGAAGATGAAATCGGAATGGACTTGGTTGCTGCTCGAGTGAAGCAACAAGGTCTGTACCGTCTGGTGAGTCATCACGCTGACAACTACGACGAACAGATAGTAGAGGAATTCTATTTGGATGCTACGTTCAAATACTCTTCGCAGAGAAAAGGCTCTGAAATCACCGACATTATTGGGACTGTGCAAGGGATTGAGATCCCTATGAACAAGGATCTCCTAGAGAAGATCTACAAGCTGCCCTCTGACGGGCTGAAGTTGGAAGAGCTGGAGACCTTCGGGCCTGAAAGCCTGTTGTCTGCCTACCAGAAGATTTTTACTGGCACTTCCATGGCCACAAGAAGAACTTCACCCTCCCATACATCTATCTTTATGATTTTTGTTTCCGAGTAGTTGAAAACTGCACTGGTGGTTTCGAAATATGCACAAATTTGAGATACATAATGATGGTCGCCATCATGTTTGGTGAGAAAGTAAACTGGTGCCAAATCATTCTGAAACGCATTCAAGAAGAGACATCTAAGCCTGAGTCTGCCAAGATATCATTTGGCCTAATTCTGAACCACATCCTCACTCGCTGCGGAGTTCAACAGTCCACATATGTCAAGAAAATTATGACCGGGAAGTTTATCGGTGGAATCAGACCCATTTATACAACAAAATGCCTATTCATGCTGATAGGCCCAACCCCTTCTCCATGCCAACCTCGAGTGACCCTAGGGATGTCACTCTGAATAGCTATAATGATGGGAAGAAGAAGAAGAAGAAAAGAAGTGTTCCCCACAGCAGCTCCCCCAAAGCTGTCAAGAAGAAAAGAAACAAGATGAAGAAATCTTCTAAGGCTGTTGATACGGTTACTACATCGGTCACTGTAGAAGTCCCATCAACCACTCTAATCACTGAATATATCCCACAGGTCGGAACCCCTATGGAAGAAATAGTTGTTGCTTCTACAACAGTTCCCGAGCCAGTGGCGGCTATGACGGAGGAACAAGTATTTGCCAAGTTAGAAGGTTTTGGAGAATCTACTACCCCTTTGGAACCGAAAGAAACAACTCCCGATAGGGCATTCACCCATGTACGGAGTACCTCTCCCAATAAGGCATCCCACCCTGTTAGGGATCCCGATTCTCCACAGGCTTCCTTACCTGTCGAGAATCCCAACCGGACAGTGGAACCCATTACTGTGCAGAGTCCCTCCCCGACTGATATCATCAATAACACTCTCCTTCATGTCCAGATAGAGGAAGCCTTAGGCACTTCAAAGTATGGAAATCCTACAGGGTCGCTCCCTATGACATCCTGTACAACTGGGAGGACTCGAAGAAAGAAGAGTTATTTGCTCTGGAGGTTACGGACACCCAGAACATTGAGGTCTTGATCAGATGGAAAGATCACTTTTGACTTGGGACCGACTCAAAGGAAATTCATAGTCCAGTGACAAAACTCCATCACCAAGTCATCACTCTGACCTGGACTCTGACGACGATGATGAGGCCTTACAGGTAGGTCTTCAAATAAGCCAAGAAGAGGATCGAGTAGGGGAATTTGCCAACATTCAAGTCCAATAGGGACAGGGGACGTCCAATGATAAACATTAGTATCTGCCACCGCAACAGGAAGAAGTAGCCCATGAAGACAAGAAATGGGAGGAATCAGTCCCTCCTGTCACCAATGAAGAACGCCCTACATCTCCCCTATAGAAAGCTCATCCTATACAAGATGAGTCTGTCAAGCCGATAGAGGAGGAAGAAGAAGCCACCCGCGCTGTCCACCAAGAGGAATCAGTCCCACTTCCTGAACAGGCAGAACTTGAGAGTCGGTAGGAGGAATTAGCCCCTCCTGTAGTTCCGACTAACCCAACAGAGGCAGGAGGAATGATTCCCTTATGTCTCCAAGACAGTACCTGTAGCTCAACCTACAGAAGCTCCTGCTTCTGAACAGGTTGATTCTCCTATCTCTATAGGATCCCACTCTGGATCTGATGACGACTTCCTTGCTAACGACAAACCACGTAAGCCCCATCACAATGTGGTTCTCAAACAGCTCGGAGAACTGCCTGACTCTAAGATTGCACTCTCTGGCTCTCCGCGCAAAGAGGCATGAATCGAGTAACTCCAAGCCATCGGTCGCCAAACCCTATTCATGCAGGGTTCCGTCAAAGACCAGTATGACGTCAGAAAGGAATTAGATTGGATGCACGAAACAGCTCAGGATGAGCTCCCGAAGATGAAAAGGGCCATTAATGATTTGGAAGAGGCATTTCGCCTCATGCCAACTGCACTGTGGCAAGCCCTGAATCAACTAAAACAGCATCAGGAGTGGATCCTAAAGCAAGAGCAAGAGAATATTTGTCTCGCCCCCACACCGGGGTTGGACGAGAACACGACAGTTAACGTAATAAATAACGTTTGTGATAATACATTCTAGTAAAGCATGCATATGCCAGATCTCAGCCCGGTGAACCAAGACTGGTTATTCCATAGAAAAGAAATATTCAAGAGTACAGCGGAATTATTACATCAAGTGCAAAAGAGTACATCGGAAATCAAAATACATTTTGACACAGGAATAAAAATAAGTGTTAAAGCAGCATCCTAATTCCTACGTCTTGGTAATACTTTGAGGACAGTCTTCAGAGTTCGTCAGCATCTGTCTCCTCTTCTTCTTGGTTCTCTTAATCTAGTGGGGTTTTAGAAAATAATTCAAAATGGGGTGAGAATAATGGATTCTCAGTGAGTTGGGTTTGGGTATTTAATGAGTTTATTATTTAATAAACATTATGTTTCTCCCACTTTTGAAAAATAGCGTTGTTTAAAAATTGGTGCAAGTTTTCAAGAAGAATATTATGAATTATGACATGAATGTACAGTCAATCTCCGTAGATTGCGGTTGAGTATGAAGAATGCACGGCGTCGAGCGCCCAATGAGTATTTAGCTTTGGGAGGTCGTCTACATGACTAATCCCTTAGCCTCCTTATAACATCTTAGACCGTTATCACTGTATGGCCTTTGACTATCGCCACGACCTTTGGTTTGATAACCGTAGCCTTGGGCGTTTGTCGGACCATCACTATAACATTGGCCTTTGAGCTTTATCGCTCTCACGCTTGGTGACGTGCTGCCTTATCTCTTATCTGGGCTCGATTTGTCCTTAGCTTGGGTCTATGCCCGGATCATATCATAATCGCGACTATACCCAAACTCTACGACCCAGTCACCTTAGGATCACTCCGTCCTTCGGCTTCAAGGGAATAGGATACGACGGTAGCTTTGCTTAGAACTGCAGCCACGCTGCTCGATTCGTGACTTAGACTAACCGCCCCTCATGCATATAATAGAAAAAGGGACTCTAGAGGTACTCGTACGGACTCTAGCGGTGGCTTCCGCCCGAAGGTCGTAGCACTTAGCTCCGCACACCACTTACTCCCGATTTCAATTGAATAACAATTATTGTCGTGATTAACAATGATTATGCATATTATAAGATATCAATATGATTATTTGATAGTAAATGGACTTGGATAAACTAGAGGGATTAATTCAACCGGTTGATGATTAGATTGCTATTGTGTGAGTCTTAGCATAATCTTATAGTAAACTCATAAACTTGAATAGTTCGGTAAGGATTGATTATACGTCCGGAAATTACGAAGTTTATTGCGAAAAGTCCATCACGATATGAGAATTGAAGGTCAGAAGTTGCATGAAAGTTTTACCTTTTAGAAATTACAATTCTGCACTTCCGTCTTTTAAGTACTATCATTATTTTTACTAAAATATTATAAATTTGAATAATTCGGTACAGATTGATTATACGTCCGAAAATTACGAACTTTATTGCGAAAAGTCCGTCATGATATGAGGATTGAAGGTCAGAAGTTGCATGAAAGTTTTACCTTTTGGAAATTACAATTCTGCACTTCCGTGTTTTAAGTACTATCATTATTTTTACTAAAATATTATAAATTTGAATAATTCGGTACGGATTGATTATACGTCCGAAAATTACGAACTTTATTGAGAAAAGTCCGTCATGATATGAGAATTGAAGGTCAGAAGTTGCATGAAAGTTTTACCTTTCAGAAATTACAAGTCTGCCCTTCCGTCTTTTAAGTACTATTATTATTTTTACTAAAATATTATAAATTTGAATAATTCGGTACGGATTGATTATACGTCCGAAAATTACGAACTTTATTGAGAAAAGTCCATCATGATATGAGGATTGAAGGTCCAAAGTTGCATGAAAGTTTTACCTTTCGGAAATTACAATTCTGCCCTCCCGTCTTTTAAGTACTATCATTATTTTTACTAAAATATTATAAATTTGATTGAGTCGGAGCGGTTTGATTGTACGTCCGAAAATTACGAACCTTATTGTGAAAAGTCCATCATGATATGAGGATTGAAGGTCAGAAGTTGCATGGAGGTTTTACCTTCCATAAATTACAATTCTGCCCTTTCGAAATTAAAGTACTATTATTATTATTATTTTTATTTAGTTTTGTCTTATAATTTGGATTAATTCGTTTGGATTCATTTGAACTCCGAAAATTATGAATCCAGTTGCGATTTGAACCTTATGACTTGTACTTTTAGATTATGTTCAGTTTTAATTTCTATTGTTCTATAAATTATAATTTTACCCCTTCATTTTGCCTTAATCGGCATTTTAGTATTCTTGACATTTCTTTTTTATTTCTTATTGGATTGACCTCAAATTTTCAGGGTAAGCTCCTTATGTTATTACGAGTCCATCGAGCTCAACCTTTCTGGAAATTTTATTTTCGAAACAGTAAATTTCTGAAATTAACAGTTTTAGCCCTGAATTCTTGAGATTTATATTTTTGCCCCGATTTTCTATTTTAGTAAATTCCGATTTAGGTGAAATTTTATGGAGAACTTATTTTTGTTATATATAGACTTACTTTCATGAAATAAGACCAGAATAATGGATTTTAACAATTTTACTCCAAAATTTATTTTATTTAAATTATTCTAGTTATCCTTCGAATTTAGGTTCGAATTATCAAATCTTCCGGTGACCAATTATGCTCTTACCATAGTCCAATATATAATCATATATTTTTGGGATTTTAATCCCCAAAGGTCAGATTTGTCATACTCAACCAATATTTCCATCAATAAATTAATTTGCACATATGATTAAAATATGACAAACAAAATTCAACAAATACCAAGACCATTACATGCATGGTAATGAATGTCAATCAAGTATAGATAACCAAGGTTTTAATAATTACATGCACCATATATTTAACTTGTATAAATTTTAAATAAGAGAAAAGAAAGAAACAATTTTACCCACCTCGATTTCTTGTCGGAGGTAAATGGTTCTAGGTCTCGGAAGTGGAAGAAAACGATCTCCCTCCTTGAACTACATGGTCCGGCCGATTCAAGTATCCATGCATCCATGATGTATATTTTGTTTGCATGTTTATCATTAGAGTTAGATTAGGAAGGTTTTTTATACTCATAGAAGAAAAAAAAAAAGTAGGGAAGGGGATTACCTATTTCTTGTTGAACCCTCTTCTTCCTTATCTCTTCTTCTTTGGTTCAGCCCTCTCTCTCTCTAGTCTCTCAATTTTCAGATTTTGCTTTGGTGTGTGTGGGAGAAAGTGTGTTGGGTGTAAGTATTAAAAAGGGTGTATTTTTAAGTATGGTCAAGGCATGGGAAATGGGGTAGTAACTATGTCTCTTGCATGGGGAGACATGGAGCTTTAAAAAATGTTGATTCTCCCTCTTTTTCTCCCCATTTGGCAGCCCCAATATGTGTGTGTGTATATATTTTTTTTTTTGTATTTTAAATGTGTAGAATGTTAATATATTTAGTTGGGTATTTATTTAATTGTAAATGGATTAAGTAGTTTGGGTTGGCTTTCAATCATAATTCCAAGACTTAGGAATTTTATTAAGTTGGGTTTGAGTCCATTAGTGAGTTTATATTAGTAAATGTTGGTACACATAGCCCATTAGGTGAATCAATGTTCTACTTTAACTTTCAATTAATTTATTATTTATGAAACAATCAAGTAAAATAAAATGAAACTAGATATAGGTTATATTATATTATAACAAATGTTATTAAAATTACATCATGATATAATAAATCGTACATATACTGAGCTATCGAATTTAGGGGGTTCTACATCCTCCCCTCCTTAGAAGAATTTGGTCCCCAAATTCCTTCTCGAACAACTTGGGATATGATTGCTTCATTTCTTCCTCAGCTTCCCACGTAGCGTCTTCCTCTCTATTGTGATTTGTCCAGACGACCTTGACCAATGGTATCTTCTTGTCTCTTAGTTCGCGTACTTGTCGATCCACGATCCTGATCGGCTTCTCGATATAAGTTAAATATTCTTTGATTGGTGGTATGTCATGCGTGATGACATGTTCAGGATCTGGATGATATTTCTTCAATCTTGAGACATGAAATACTTCGTGCATTCCGGCAAGATCGGTTGGTAGATCGAGATGATATGCCAGTTTTCCAATTCGTTCTAGGATTGTGAAAGGTCTGACATATCTAGGGCTAAGCTTCCCTCCCTTCTTTGTGTTGGTCAATCCCTTACGTGGTGATAAACGAAGGAATACTTTGTCTCCGGTGTCGAATTCCAAATCCTTCCTTCTCCGATCTGCATAACTCTTTTGTCGGCTCTGAGCAGTGCGAATTCGATCCCGAATGATTTGCTCCTTATCCATGGCATCTTCTAATAGATCAACTTTTGGTATCGGGTTTCGGTTCTGCTTACCCTTTGATGTCCATCGGTCGTCAATCTCCCAATGTATTGGTGATCGGCACTTTCTTCCATATAATGCTTCATATGGAGCCATCCCGATAGTTGCCTGATAGCTGTTGTTGTAAGAAAACTCAGCTAAGGGTAGGTGGTGACTCCAACTCTTCTGAAAATCCAGTGCACATGCCCGTAACATATCCTCAAGGACTTGTATCGTTCGCTCAGTTTGTCCGTCCGTCTGAGGGTGTGCTGCAGTACTGAAACTTAATCTCGTCCCAAGTTCTTGATGAAGGCTCTTCCAGAATCTGGAGACAAATCTGGGGTCACGGTCTGACACAATGTCTATAGGTACTCCATGTAATCTAACGATTTCTCGGATATACGTCCTTGCTAGCTTCTGCAGACTACCATTCTTTCTTACGGGTAGGAAGTGAGCTGAGTTTGTAAGTCTATCCACGACTACTCAGATTGTGTTATATCCTCCACTGGTTGTTGGTAGATCCGTCACGAAGTTCATCGTGATTAGTTCCCATTTCCATTCGGGAATCTCGAGCGGCTGTAGCAACCCTGATGGTCTTTGGTGCTCAGCCTTCACTCTTTGACAAGTTAAACACCTTGCTACGAATTCTGCTACTTGGTTCTTCATATTCACCCACCAGTAGTATTTCTTCAGATCCGTATACATCTTATTACCGCCAGGATGTATTGTATACCGAGAGCAGTGAGCTTCTGCTAAAATTTTCTTCTTGAGTTCGTTATTGTTGGGAACACATATTCGGTTTTTGAATTTTAGTGTTCCATTAGCTGACATGCTAAACTCAGATTTCTCGCCTTGTGCGACCTTTTCCTTAAGTTTACACAACTTCTCGTCTTGTGTTTGTGCTTCTCGGATTTCCTCAAGTAAATCCGGCTTTATTAACAAATTAGCGCATAAGACGTGTGTCTTTGCCTGCCTTGGGTTCCATTAGATTATTTCTCTCAGGGCATTCCATTCCCTTATCATGATTCTGTTAGGAATATGCCCTCGAATGCCACTCAGGGGATGAGAGAGTAGGGGCATTGTACTTGTAATTATGGAATAAATAATAAAAAGGCAATTCGATTCATTCACTGTTTATTGTATTTCAATTGCATTCTTGACTTGGTAAACATTGAAGTGAAGTCCATGTAAATAAACTGAACATTCCATTCTCGTTATGGGATAAGAGAAAATGCACTGGAAGTGTTTAAAGTTTATTTTCGAAAATCGTTCGCAAGTCAATAAACTTAAATGGGCATTAAGTTTTAATAAGACTTATATAACTGATGCTAGGACGTGTGCACGTCTTGATAGCATAGTTATAAAGTATATTGGTGGGACCAGTATACTCGAACACGACTCATACTCGATTCAGTCACACGGTATTCACTCTTGAAGAGTCGATGACGAATCAAAAGGTTGTGATAGTGTATGTGGACCTTTGACTTGAGGATTCAGTAAAAGATGTGCCTGTGACGTTTAGTTTGTCATTAGAGTAGTTAGACTCATTTGCTTAATTGCTGAGTTGACCTCAAAGTGCGGACTATACGGGCAGGTAGCAGTCTTTACTGTATGTCAAGAAAGGATTTTATCTCCTGTTAGTGAGCAGGCGTATGTCCTATACGGTTAATGGCAAATAAGATCATGAGTCTTTGGCCAAAGCATTCTGATATAGTCGTATTAGATACACTATTAATCAGTCGGTCTTGATTTGCATTAACACATGTATAGAGTCTAGTCAATAGTAGGGTTTGACTTTACCGTGACCCGAAGACTTGACCGGGACATCTGATAAAGGGTCTATACGTATATAGTATTCACGACATAATGGTTCTGGAATGATCCCTTCATTCGTTCTCAGTCGGGGTTTACGGTGCGGCCCGCTAGGTGGCTAAGTCTTGCCCGCACTCATTGGTTCCTCCCAATGCCTACCGAGACGGACCTACGGAGTCGCGCATCGGAGCGTTGACGGATAAATGTGAATTTATTATCTCTCTATAAATATTAGATATTGGATATCTAATTATGATTTATTAGATAAATCAAAATAGCGGTCTTATGAATTAAAATTAAGTTACCGGGTGATTAATTTAATTCATAAATTATATTTCTTAGAGAAATATATTTGTATTTGATATTATTAATTAATTAGATTAATTAATTAATATAAATACATTGGTGATTAAACAGAGTGTATTTAACGGAGTCGTTTGACGAACGTCCGGTACACGAGCCGAGTGACTCGGCTCTTTTTCTAGGAAACTTCCACCATGGGCCGCCCTCCCTCTCCCCACATCACATGGAATTATTTCCATGCATGTGTATGTGTTAGTTGTTTTTTTTTTTTGTTATTATGTGTTGACATTTTATCTCAATTATATGATTTGTATTATATGTTTGAGATAATATAAAAACAACTACTACACACACACACTTGCAAAAGTGAGAACTTCTTGGCAAATTGGTGAGCTGCTGGCCGAGAGAATTAAGTGAGGAAGGGAGAGAATTTTTTTTTTTCAATTTTCATCTTAGATGTGAAAGGAATTCAAGAAAAAATAGAGAGAAAATTCCTACGGTAACTTCCTAGCCGTGTTCTTGGAGAACGAAGTTACGTCGAATTTTCCGGGCAACTTCCGACGCGTGTGAAGTAGAGGCTTCGAATTTTCGGTGCTTGGAACGAAGGGATTTCGTGTTCGGGACGGGATCGTGATCATCGTCTACACTTTACGAAGATTTATTTCAAAGGCTTCAAGGGTATGAATCTTTATCTTTGTATTTTTTTTTCGTATATACGTTACTTGATCGATCCTGTTTGGGATTCGTATTTATTTCCGCTGCGTATTTCGTTTTATTTTAGGAATCCCAATAGTAGTATCGGAGCGAGGTCAATGTTTCCGTATATACGATTATTTGTGCATTTTGAATGCTTTTGGATGATGATTATGATTTAGAATCATGTTTGGAATAATCGTAGATTTTAAATTGTTCGTTGTAGCATCACGTTTTTGGAAACGGGCCGAAAAACGAAGAAACGGTGCGGCAGGGTGCCGGCAAAGATCGCCTGGCCGCCGCCAGTTGCCGAGCATGCTCGCCATGTCTCGGCCGCAGATGCCGAGAGGCATCCGATGCTGCCGATCAGGACTCGGCCAGCCGCTAAGCTTGGCTCGGCCAGCACTCGGGTTTTTGGCCCGATTTTGAATCGGGCCATGGTCGGGCCTAAAACCGAATTATCCGGGACTCCGTTTTAAGTTTATATTTTGTTGTAATTATTTCCCAAAATTTAAATTGGATTTAATTTGACTAAATTAATATTTGGAATATTTTTTTTAGTTAAGGGAAATAAATTAAACGAAAATATTATTTTGGTCGGATTACTTCGAATGAATTTAAATGACGATTATTAGTATTAATTAGATTAATACCATTAAAATTGAATAGATTAATTTTATATTGATTGGATTAATATATTAATTGATTATTTAATTTTAATGCCACCTTATATTAATTGGATTAATATAGTAGAAACTGAATAGATTAATTTATGGATTAATTAGATTAATTTATATTAAGATTAATTGTTTAATTTCGTTGCCATTACATGTTGTATGGAATCCTTATGTGATGGTGATATAGCTCGTGGACTTAGTTTTTTGATTTGTTCGATTCGATTGGGTTGTAAAGGCCGTTTTGAGCCTATTTATATTTACTAGAAAAACTTGTATAGGATGCAATTTTTCAATGATGTAATTATTATTTTGGGTATGAAGAAGACCGAAGACAACCGACCGAGAAGACGAAGGACTGTTTTTTTTATTGGGTCATTCGCTTGGCCCAGTACTTAGGAATTAGGTCCATGAGCTATATGTTGGTAGTAACTAGGTTACTGTTTTCTGTTTTTCATTTTGAATGATTGACAAACCAAAAAACGCGCGTATAATTGAATTAATGTGCAAAGTGTAACATTAATCGCGAAATTCTCCCGACTACAAACAGACTAAGTTTGAAAAAGGTTACGAGGTTTCCTACCCTCCATCAAACTCGTAGAAAATTGATACCCGAGCTGGTGTGCTATGCTTCCGAGTTATCGGGGTAGTACATTTGGTAGAGGTTGAAAAATTCTTGAGTGCATTAGATGCCTTCGGTTGGTGATAAATTTCGCCCCTAGAAACCTGATAGGTTGCCGGGTGAGATTCAATAGTCAAACTGATAGACGTTGATGGTCAACAACTTAGATAGTCTGGATTGCCAAGAAACCTGATAGGTTGAGGGCATGAAGACTAGGGGTAAAAGAAGATCAAATCATCTGTTAGACGGGTTGGTGTTAGACACCACTTTACAGAAATTAATTGGCAAGAAACCTGATAGGTTGCGTCTGTTAAAATTTGTAAAGAACTTGATCACCACTAAGAAGTCGATCTAACCATGATTTCTGGATTATAACATGAGAGTGTATAATTCCGATAAAATTAGTGGGAGCCGAGACAAGAATTATACAAGCCCTTAAGTTCTATACTCGGACATAATTAAACAAGTCACTAATTTAATCTTGTCTAAATCTTTGCAGAAAACGAAATTGAATCTCTCTAAAATGGCTAAAAACCCACTTGCAATACTACTTGAAAAGAATCTCCTAACTGGCCCTAACTTTGTTGACTGGTTGCGGAATCTGATGATTGTACTCAGTAAGGAGTCTCTGGGATACGTCTTGGAGGCGGACATTCCACCGACTCCAATCCGGACTAGGGGTAATCAGGAAGACATTGACGTCCATGAAAAATGGGTCAAGGATGATGTGCTAGTCCGTGGTTTTATGATGGGCTCAATGACTAATGAGCTGCAGAGAGCGCACGAGAAAATGACTTCTGCTAGGCAGATTCTCGCACACTTGACCGAACTTTATGGAGAGCACAGTATCAAAGCAGTTGTTCAGTGCTAGGATGAAAGAAGGGGAGAAAGTGGGAGACCACGTCCTCAAGATGATCTCTATTATTGAGAGGCTCGAGGTGCTCAACTTTAATATGGATTTATCCCTTCAAATTGATCTCATCCTTCAATCTCTACCTGACTCTTTCACGCAGTTTGTAATGAATTTCAACTGTAATGAAATTACATGCACATTAGTTGGGCTAATGAATAAACTGGTGACGGCGCAGTCTAACATGAAGACTAAACCGAGAGAGGCTGCTCTTGTGATTTCTTCTGGGCCTAAGAGGTCCAAGAACAAGAAGAAAAAGACCTACGAGCAGTACAAACCCAAGAAAGGGGTGCAAAAAGGAAAGGGCAAGGCCCGAAAGGTTCAAAAGGTAGGCGGTCCAAAACCTACGGACAAATGCCTTGAATGCGGTGAGCTGGGCCACTGGCGAAGGACTTGTCCCAAGATTAATGGCGCATCAGGTACGGAACTTTTTGTTTTTGAAACTAATTGTTCCGCTACTGTATATTCTGCTTCATGGATTCTGGATTCAGGTGCCACTTCTCACATTTGTACTATGAATCAGGATCTGGAACGAAGTAGAAAACTTGAAGCTGGGGAAGTAATGATCATTGTTGGAAGCGGACAAAGTGTCGAGGCAACCGATATTGGATCAATCCTTCTGGGTTTAGAATCTGGTTTTATTTTGACATTAGATGAAGTACTTGTTTTGCCCAAGGGGCATAAAAACATTGTATCCATTCGATCTTGGACCGGAAAGGATTTTGTTTCTTCATTGGCAATGGCGGTTGTAAAATTTATTTCCGAAATAAATTGGTTGGAACAACTACATTGTTGAATGGTTTATATCATCCGAACATGCAAAATAAAACAAAGATGAACACTATAACTAGGAAACGTGGTAGGCAAGATACTAATCAAGCTCTTAAATGGCACCTTAGACTTGGTCACGTTGGTCGTGCCAAGGTTCGTAAATGGAAAAAGATGGACTTTTAAGTCCATTGGGTGTAGAACCCTATCCAACTTGTGAATCTTGCCTTAGAGGCAAAATGACTAAGTTCCCTTCACAGGACTTTTGAAAGGGTCCGATAAACTTGGATTGGTGCATACCGATGTTTGTGGTGCTTTAGAAGTAGCCCGAGACGGATATCAATATTTCATAACGTTCACGATGATCATACTAGGTATGGGATTGTGTACTTAATGAAACATAAATCTGAAGCATTTGCTAAATTCAAAGAATTTAAGGCCCTAGTTGAAAAACAAACTGGATGTCATATCAAAGCACTTCGGTCGGACCGAGGTGGCGAATATATGAGCACTGAGTTTGATGAGTTCCTTAAGGAACATGGAATACTTTCACAATTCACGCCTCCAGGAACCCCACAGTTAAATGGTGTTTCAGAAAGGAGAAATCGGACTTTGTTGGACATGGTTCGCTCCATGTTAAATTACACTGATTTACCTATTTACCTGTGGGGGTATGCCTTACTAACCGCTGCCTATATCCTAAATAGATGTCCTTCCAAATTTGTTCCTATCACTCCGCATGAGATGTGGAAGGGTAAGAAACCAAGCCTTAATCACATAAGGATTTGGGGATGTCCAGCCTATGTCAAAAAGGCTAAGGTGAACAAACTGGAAGCGAGGTCCATAAAAGGATGTTTCATAGGATACCCAGAGGACTCGATGGGTTATCTATTCTACATGCCAGAAGACCATAGGGTCGTGGCATTACAAGCGCACTTCCTTGAGGATGAATTCATTCAGGAAGGTGGCTCGGGTAGAAATATCTCTTTGGAAGAGCATAATGAAACTCCTAAGGAGACATCTGATCAGGGATCAAGAACCGAACCTATTGTAACACAACCTCCACTTCGAAGGTCTGATAGGGTATCTCACTTACCTGAGAGGTATGGCTATACACATGTCGAGGAACTGGGTCTCCACGACACACCTGATAGATGTTAAAACGACCCTGTCACCTATGACCAAGCGATAGTGGATGTAGACTCTGATAAATGGCAAGAAGCAATAGAAGCTGAGATAGACTCGATGCATACCAATCAGGTCTGGACTCTAGTAGATCTTCCAACTGGCATGAGGACTATTGAAAATAAATGGATCTATAAGAAAAAGACTGATGGGGATGGCAAGGTTGATGCCTATAAGGCCAGGCTTGTGGCAAAGGGTTATACCCAAAGGGAAGGAATCGATTATCATGATACCTTCTCGCCCGTAGCTATGATAAGGTCGATTCGCATGATGCTTGCCATTGCTGCCTATTATGATTATGAAATATGGCAAATGGATGTCAAAACGGCTTTTCTAAATGGATACCTCGAGGAGGAAATCTATATGGAATAGCCTAAAGGTTTTGTGTCCAAAGGTAATATTTATAAAGTGTGTAAGCTGCAACGAGCCATTTATGGTCTGAAGCAAGCTTCTCGGAGTTGGAACCTTCGATTTGACGAAGCAGTTAAGGACTTTGACTTCGAACGAAATGAGGAGGAACCGTGTGTTTACAAAAATATCAGTGGGAGCAACATTGCGTTCTTAGTACTATATGTAGATGATATTCTACTTATAGGAAATAACATAGCAATGCTCAGCACTGTGAAAGCTTGGCTTTCTAAAACGTTCTCCATGAAAGACTTGGGAGAAGCTTCCTATATTCTAGGGATCCGTCTTTACAGAGATAGACCGCGAAGAATGATAGGACTTTCCCAAGCCCTTTATATCGATAAAATCCTGAGAAGATTCAAGATGGATGAATCTAAAAGAGGGTTCCTTCCCATGCGACATGGAATTAATCTCACCACGAAAATGTGTCCTCAAAGTGAGGAAGAGAAGAGAGAGATGAGTAAGGTACCCTATGCCTCGGCAGTGGGTAGCCTCATGTACGCTATGTTGTGTACGAGACCAGACTTAGCCTACGCTGTGAGTATGGTAAGTCGATTTCAAGCAAACCCGGGAAGGGAACATTGGACTGCCGTAAAGAACATTCTTAAGTACTTAAGAAGAACTAGAGATTTAGTTCTTACTTATGGTGGTGGAGAACTGAAGGTGATTGGATTCACCGATTCTGATTTTCAAGGAGACAATGACGACTCTAAGTCGACATCTGGGTATTTATTTACTCTCAATGGAGGAGCAATATCTTGGAGAAGCTCCAAGCAAACCGCCATCGCAGATTCCACTCGCCAAGCAGAGTATCAAGTCGCCTCAGAGGCTAGCAAAGAAGCATTTTGGATGCAGAAGTTTATACAAGAACTTCAAGTGGTGCCTAACGCGGAGTTGCCTATATCACTATTCTGTGATAATGATGGAGCTGTCGCCCAAGCCAAGGAGCTGAGGGCTCACCACAACACCAAGCATATAGAGAGAAAGTACCACATCGTTCGAGAGATGGTGGAAAAAGGATATGTTTCATTGGAAAGAGTAGACTCAGAAGACAATGTCTCTGACCCGCTGACTAAGCCATTATCTCAGGCCGTCCTGGAAAGACATCTAAAAACATGGGTATTGGATATCATGATGTGTGGCATTGAGTGCAAGTGGGAGATTGTTAGGAATATGCCCTCGAATGCCACTCAGGGGATGAGAGAGTAGGGGCATTGTACTTGTAATTATGGAATAAATAATAAAAAGGCAATTCGATTCATTCACTGTTTATTGTATTTCAATTGCATTCTTGACTTGGTAAACATTGAAGTGAAGTCCATGTAAATAAACTGAACATTCCATTCTCGTTATGGGATAAGACAAAATGAACTGGAAGTGTTTAAAGTTTATTTACGAAAATCGTTCGCAAGTCAATAAACTTAAATGGGCATTAAGTTTTAATAAGACTTATATAACTGATGCTAGGACGTGTGCACGTCTTGATAGCATAGTTATAAAGTATATTGGTGGGACCAGTATACTCGAACACGACACATACTCGATTCAGTCACACGGTATTCACTCTCGAAGAGTCGATGACGAATCAAAAGGTTGTGATAGTGTATGTGGACCTTTGACTTGAGGATTCAGTAGAAGATGTGCCTGTGACGTTTAGTTTGTCATTAGAGTAGTTAGACTCATTTGCTTAATTGCTGAGTCGACCTCGAAGTGCGGACTATACGGGCAGGTAGCAGTCTTTACTGTATGCCAAGAAAGGATTTTATCTCTGTTAGTGAGCAAAGTATGTCCTATACGGTTAATGGCAAATAAGATCATGAGTCTTTGGCCAAAGCATTCGATATAGTCGTATTAGATACACTATTAATCGATCGGTCTTGATTTGCATTAACACATGTATAGAGTCTAGTCAATAGTAGGGTTTGACTTTACCGTGACCCGAAGACTTGACCGGGACATCGATAAAGGGTCTATACGTATATAGTATTCACGACATAATGGTTACGGAATGATCCCTTCATTCGTTCTCGATCGGGTTTACGATGCGCCCGCCAGCCGCTAACCGCCGCCCGCACTCATTGGTTCCTCCCAATGCCGGCTGAGACGGACCTACGGAGTCGCGCATCAGGAGCGTTGACGGATAAATGTGAATTTATTATCTCTCTATAAATATTAGATATTGGATATCTAATTATGATTTATTAGATAAATCAAAATAGCAGTCTTATGAATTAAAATTAAGTTACCGAGTGATTAATTTAATTCATAAATTATATTTCTTAGAGAAATATATTTGTATTTGATATTATTAATTAATTAGATTAATTAATTAATATAAATACATTGGTGATTAAACAGAGTGTATTTAACGGAGTCATTTGACGAATGTCCGGTACACGAGCCGAATGACTCGGCTCGTTTTCTAGGAAACTTCCACCATGGGCCGCCCTCCCTCTCCCCACATCACATGGAATCATTTCCATGCATGTGTATGTGTTAGTTTTTTTTTTGTTATTATGTGTTGACATTTTATCTCAATTATATGATTTGTATTATATGTTTGAGATAATATAAAAACAACTACTACACACACACACACTTGCAAAAGTGAGAACTTCTTGGCAAATTGGTGAGCTGCTGGCCGAGAGAATTAAGTGAGGAAGGGAGAGAATTTTTTTTTCAATTTTCATCTTAGAGGTGAAAGGAATTCAAGAAAAAATAGAGAGAAAATTCCTACGGTAACTTCCTAGCCGTGTTCTTGGAGAACGAAGTTACGTCGAATTTTCCGGGAAACTTCCGACGCGTGTGAAGTAGAGGCTTCGAATTTTAGGTGCTTGGAACGAAGGGATTTAGTGTTCGGGACGGGATCGTGATCATCGTCTACACTTTACGAAGATTTATTTCAAAGGCTTCAAGGGTATGAATCTTTATCTTTGTATTTTTTTTTTCGCATATACGTTACTTGATCGATCCTGTTTGGGATTCGTATTTATTTCCGCAGCGTATTTCGTTTTATTTTCGGAATCCCAACAGAGTCTAGCCACACTCGCTTTCCTACTTAAGGCGTCTGCTATGACATTGGCCTTGCCCGGATGATGCTGAATGGTGAGGTTATAATCCTCAAGAAACTCTATCTATCGTCTCTGTCTTAGATTCAACATCATCCGAGAGAACACATATTTGAGACTCTTGTGGTCGGTAAAGATGGTGAATGTAGCTCCATACAGGTAGTGTCTCCATTTCTTCAAAGCAAACACTATTGTTGTTAGTTCAACGTCATGGGTCGGATAATTCATCTCGTAGATTTTCAGCTTTCGTGATGCATAATCCACAACCTTGCCGTTTTGCATCAGCACAACTCCTAATCCTTCCTTGGATGCATCGTTGTAAACCACAAATCCTTCACTCCCTTCGGAAAGTGTTAGTACAGGTGCGGTAGTGAGTTTTCTCTTGAGTTCTTGGAAGCTCAACTCACACTTATCGTTCCACTCAAATTTGACGTGCTTCTGCGTCAGTCTCGTGAGTGGTCCTGCGATTTTGGAAAAATCTTTAATGAATTTGCGATAGTAACCCGCAAGTCCAAGAAAGCTTCGTATCTCCGTGACTGTTTCTGGCCTCTTCCAGTCCAAAATAGTCTCCACCTTTGATGGATCTACTGCGACTCCATCTCCAGATATTATGTGTCCTAAAAACGCTACCTCTCTTAACCAGAATTCACACTTGCTGAATTTGGCGTACAATTTATGCTTCCTTAGTGTATCTAGTACCAATCTCAGGTGAGTTTCGTGATCTTGATCCGACTTGGAATAAATGAGTATGTCGTCGGTAAATATCACTACGAATTGATCTAGATACGGTTGGAATACGCGGTGCATTAAATCCATAAATGCAGCCGGCGCGTTGGTCAATCCAAGAGGCATTACCACGAATTCATAATGACCATACCTAGTTTGGAAGGCAGTCTTTGGTATGTCATTCTCTTTGATCCTCAATTGGTAATATCCTTGTTGAAGATCGAACTTTGAGTAAACTGTTGCTCCTTGTAGTTGGTCAAATAGTTCGTCGATCCTGGGAAGTGGATACTTGTTCTTAACAGTAATATTGTTAAGTTCTCAGTAACCGATGCAAAATCTTAGTCTACCATCTTTCTTCTTTACGAATAGCACTGGTGCTCCCCAAGGAGATATACTCGGTCGGATAAATCCAACCTCTAGTAATTTTTGCAACTAAACCTTCAGTTCTTGTAGTTCCAGTGGTGCCATTCGATATGGCGTTCTAGACACAGGTGCCTTTCCCGGCAAAATCTCAATGCTGAATTCAACTTCCCTATCTGGAGGTAGAGAAGTAAGTTCCGTGGGGAAAACATCACGGTACTCTGATACTACCGGTGTAGCTTCAATCTCCATTTTACTCTTGGGTTTGTTAATGACAAAAGCTAAATATCCTGTTGCTCCTTTCGAGATGGCCTTTCTCGCTTTCGTGGCTGATATGATTGGGGCCGAGTTAATTCTTGCATTCCCGTGTAGTTCAACTACTGGGTGATCGGGTTTGCAGAATCGAACTATTTTAGAATGGCAGTCGAGTTGTGCAAAGTGTTTAGATAGCCAATCCATCCCAAGTATGAGGTCATACTCAAGTATTGTAACTCCCCAAACTAGGCGGATATTACAGTGCCATGGTCCCCCGACTGGGACCCACCAGGCGAATGAAAATTAATGAATTAAATAATATAATTGTAGTACCGAACCATAATATATCATCAATCACTCCGATGAGGAGTTTTATTACAACACACCCAAGATAATAACCGAATACAAGTATATTTTATATGGAGATAAAATATACAACACTGAATGAACTCAATATCCAAACGGAAATCTGCAGCGGAAATAAAATAAGGAAAACACGATGAATGAAAGGACAGGGGCCCCCTACTAGTATCACTGGGACTCCTCGCCGTCAACATTCTCTTCCCGTGCCTTAGCCTTGCCATGACCTGAAAACAATATCCCCCAACGGGGTCAGTTACACAGAACAACAATCCTCAAGAGTTGAATAAACACAAATCATGATATATCTTAATTATGAAATGACGCTGAAGAGAGGCATCATAGTACACCCGTAATGGAATGTGCACATGCACAAGACGGATGTCCGGACACACCCGCCATTGTACCTAATTAGTCTCACGGAGGTACATTACCGTGTGCACAGTCCAATGTGTCGGTGAACCCAACACATGACCATCACGTGCCCGACTAAAAATACCACGCATCCACACCCGGCCGCGCAATATGAACCCAGAAGGTCATATGAACAAGAAGGACCATGAAGAACAATAATTAATAACAATCCGACAAAGTCAAGATTGACTCACCGAGATGAAATGATAGTGAAATGAATGATAGCTCAATGAAATAATTGGAACCGTCATTCCTCGTGAATGAAGTGATTAATTGACAATTACAAGTATCAATACGGTTAATACATTATGAATGAATTATGATTATGAATGAACAACAACGAAAGGAATGAAAATCCTTTTAAACGAGTAAGAATTAACTTACTCAACCGGTGAAGAATGTCATTCCTCGAACAAACGTCTTACAATGAGATGTCGGTCGCTCGAACAACCTTGAATAACAGTAATTACCAACAACCGTTCAATACACGTATCAAGCAACGAAACATGACTAACTCAAAAGTCGATACAACGATAATCAAACTCATTGAGGCATTCTAACGAATACATAGCAACCACACAACTTTCGAAAATATCCAATCCCGAATATATCGAAACCAACACCGAAATGAGTATTTCAAACCATCAAAACACTTCAATGATATCAATAATCCTATAAGAATCTATAATTCGAGTTAACGACAACATCTAATCGAAAACCCCAAAAATATCAAAGTCAACCCCAAAGTGTTCTTGAATCGAACCCCAAACAATTCATGAAATCCGAAATATGCCATTAAATCCATAGAAATACATTTATCCAAGGTAGATAATCCATATCTAACATATTCCAACAACAATCCAAGCTCATACGAAGAAATCGGAAGGAAAACCCCAAATATCCGAAATTCTAGATTCAAGAAATCATTACCTTTGATTTGATGTATTGGAGATGATGAAGTGATGATTAATCCAACTCAAAGACTTGAAGATGATGATAGGTGATAGTAGCTCGAAGAACACTCTCCAAATCGTCCAAAATCTCCCGGAATCGCCCAAAAACGAAGTGAGAAATGAAAATGACGAAGTAAGGGCTGAACTGTCCTATTTATAGCAAGTCCCAGTTAGCGTGCGCTAGCTCCTGTGCGTAGCGTGCGCTAACGGGTGCACTGGGTAGTCCAGTACCCTCTGCTCGCAACGGTAGCGTACGCTACGTACCTTTTGTAGCGTGCGCTACAACCATTTAATTAGCGTGCGTTAACACCAATGGTTAGCGTGCGCTAACGAATTATCTGTTGCCCAGTACTGGAGTCCAGAACCTCCTGTTCTCTGATCTGATCGCGGTAGCGCGCGCTACACACAAGCTTCAGCGTGCGCTACTTACACCGATTAGTGTACGCTAATCTACTCGTAGCGTGCGCTATGAATTAATCCAATTCAGTCCAGTAGCCACTGGACTCAACCTAATCCGACCTTAGCCCTATGAATTAATCCAATTCAGTCCAGTAACCCGAAGTCCGGTTATTGTCATCTTGTTGTTGTAAGAAGTTCGTCAATTGAGTGAGGGCTTGAGCCATGGCATCGTTCCCATTTCCTCCTTGTGGAGGAGAGCGTGAGCGATCATCGCGTTGATGCTGCTCGTCACGATTCATGCGAGGGTGTCCACATCTTCGGTCAGCCATCTATTATAAGTTAGGACATGTGTGAGGATTTACGGTCTTATGTGGAATTATTAGTATTCTATGTTGTTATGCAGAATTAAGTGTACGATTGAACACTTATAGTTGATTCTGGTTAAGTTTGGCTTATCCGCCTGAGCATACATATCGAGTTAGGGGTATTATGATTTTCCTTGGTTAAATCTTTATTATCTGCGGGGTCCATCTAATTATAAAATTAAGTCAGTATCTCGGAAAACCTAATATCTAATATAAGGCTCTATTAAGCATGAATAATCATTAAGGCAGTGAACTTAATGATTTAACAAATATACTTATATGATACTAACGATAAAGGAATAATAATACTCCATTTTTGAGAAGACAATGAAGTTTAGTGGAGTTTAAAGTAACTTCATCAATTTCGAATGAATAGTGATATGACTTTGAGAAATGGATAAGTGAAATAATCTATATCCGTTTCAAGATTTCAATAGAAGGATTGATTCAATCGGGGAATGCCATGAATACTTAATCAAGTATCTTAGCTGATGACTTAGGAAATTTGAATATGACTACGCATATCCCAAGTGAATAGCGACAAGTCGAAAGAGATCTTAATGAGAATTGACTCGAGAAATCTACATTAGGTCTCAATCCTATGGTTCACTTCGTCCTAGGTGGAATTCCCATCTAAGTCCGAAGAATCTTATCATGGAAAAGCTCGTTGTAAGTGTCCTTCATACAAACCGAGCTCTGATACCACTCCTGTCACGCCCCCACACCGGGGTTGGATGAGAACGCGATAGTTAACGTAATAAATAATATTTGTGATAATACATTCTAGTAAAGCATGCATATACCAGATCTCAGCCCGGTGGACCAAGACTGGTTATTCCATAGAAAAGAAATATTCAAGAGTACAGCGGAATTATTACATCAAGTGCAAAAGAGTACATCGAAAACCAAAATACATTTTGACACAGGAATAAAAACAAGCGTTAAAGCAGCATCCTAATTCCTACGTCTTGGTAATACTTTGAGGACGGTCTTCAGAGTTCGTCAGCAGCTGTCTCCTCTTCTTCTTGGTTCTCTTCATCTAGTGGGGTTTTAGAAAATAATTCAAAATGGGGGTGAGAATAATGGATTCTCAGTGAGTTGGGTTTGGGTATTTAATGAGTTTATTATTTAATAAATATTATGTTTCTCCCAATTTTGAAAAATAGCGTTGTTTAAAAATTGGTGCAAGTTTTCAAGAAGAATATTATGAATTATGACATGAATGTACAGTCAATCTCCGTAGATTGCGGTTGAGTATGAAGAATGCACGGCGTCGAGCGCCCAATTAGTATTTAGCTTTGGGAGGTCGTCTACATGACTAATCCCTTATCCTCCTTATAACGTCTTAGATCGTTATCAGTGTATGGCCTTTAACTATCGCCACGACCTTTGGTTTGATAATCGTAGCCTTGGGCGTTTGTCGGACCGTCACTATAACATTGGCCTTTGAGCTTTATCGCTCTCACGCTTGGTGACGTGCTGCCTTATCTCTTATCTGGGCTCGATATATCCTTAGCTTGGGTCTATGCCCGGACTCTACGACCCAGTCACCTTAGGATCACTCCGTCCTTTGGCTTCAAGGGAATAGGATACGACGGTAGCTTTGCCTAGAACCGCAGCCACGCTGCTCGATTCATGACTTAGACTAACTGCCCCTCATGCATATAATAGAAAAAGGAACTCTAGAGGTACTCGTACAGACTCTAGCGGTGGCTTCCGCCCGAAGGTCGTAGCACTTAGCTCCGCACAGCACTTACTCCCGATTTCAATTGAATAACAATTATTGTCGTGATTAACAACGATTATGCATATTATAAGATATCAATATGATTATTTGATAGTAAATGGACTTGGATAAACTAGAGGGATTAGTTCAACCGGTTGATGATTAGATTGCTATTGTGTGAGTCTTAGCATAATCTTATAGTAAACTCATAAACTTGAATAGTTCGGTACGGATTGATTATACGTCTGAAAATTACGAAGTTTATTGCGAAGAGTCCGTCATGATATGAGGATTGAAGTTCAGAAGTTGCATGAAAGTTTTACCTTTTAGAAATTACAATTCTGCTCTTCCGTCTTTTAAGTACTATCATTATTTTGAATAATTCGGTACGGATTGATTATACGTCCGAAAATTACGAACTTTATTGCGAAAAGTCCGTCATGATATGAGGATTGAAGGTCAGAAGTTGCATGAAAGTTTTACCTTACGGAAATTACAATTCTGCCCTTCCTTCTTTTAAGTACTATCATTATTTTTACTAAAATATTATAAATTTGAATAATTCGGTACGGATTGATTATACGTCCGGAAATTACGAACTTTATTGCGAAAAGTCCGTCATGATATGAGAATTGAAGGTCATAAGTTGTATGAAAGTTTTACCTTTAAGAAATTACAATTCTGCCCTTCCGTCTTTTAAGTACTATTATTATTTTTACTAAAATATTATAAATTTGAATAATTCGGTACGGATTGATTATACGTCCGAAAATTATGAACTTTATTTCGAAAAGTACGTCATGATATGAGGATTGAAGGTCCAAAGTTGCATGAAAGTTTTACCTTTCGGAAATTACAATTTTGCCCTCCCTTTTTTTAAGTACTATCATTATTTTTACTAAAATATTATAATTTTGATTGAGTCGGAGCGGTTTGATTGTACGTCCGAAAATTACGAACCTTATTGTGAAAAATCCGTCATGATATGAGGATTGAAGGTCAGAAGTTGCATGGTGGTTTTACCTTCCATAAATTATAATTCTGCCCTTTCGAAATTAAAGTACTATTATTATTATTTTTTTATTTAGTTTTGTCTTATAATTTTGATTAATTCGTTTGGATTCATTTGAACTCCGAAAATTATGAATCCAGTTGCGATTTGAACCTTATGACTTGTACTTTTAGATTATGTTCAGTTTTAATTTCTATTCTTCTAGAAATTATAATTTTACCCCTTCATTTTGCCTTAATCGGCATTTTAGTATTCTTGACATATCTTTTTCATTTCTTGTCGGATTGACCTCAAATTTACGGGGTAAGCTTCTTATGTTATTACGAGTCCATCGAGCACAACTTTTCTGGAAATTTTATTTTTGAAACAGTAAATTTCTCTAATTTTCAGTTTTGGCCCCGAATTCTTGAGATTTACATTTTTGCCCCGATTTTCTATTTTAGTAAATTCCGATTTAGGTGAAATTTTATGGAGAACTTATTTTTGTTATATATAGACTTACTTTCATGACAAAAGACCAGAATCATGGATTTTAACAATTTTACTCCAAAATTTATTTTATTTAAATTATTCTAGTTATCCTTCGAATTTAGGTTCGAATTATCAAATCTTCCGGTAACCAATTTTCCTCTTACCATAGTCCAATAATAATCATATATTTTTGGTATTTTAATCCCCAAAGGTCAGATTTATCATATTCAACCAATATTTCCATCAATAAATTAATTTGTGTTCCGGGAAATCCTTCCCGTATTGGTGTCTTACCTAATACTAGTTGTAGGGGGATAAGAGTTATGGAAGGTTCTGGACTCTTCCATAAGTAGTTGGATCCTGTTAGATGTCTTACCTTAACTAGGAATTCTATGTATGGAAAGACTCTCTTTGTAATGCATATATAAAGTCCCCTCTATTCATTGTTACCAATACAATTGACTTGCTGTCTTTACTTTTCTCCTCAAACACGTTATCAGCACGTAGCTCGAACGAAAAAAAAAAAAAAGAAATCGGCCGAGCACCACCGCCCCGGCCGTCGCCATCGTCGCCGTCGCCGCATGACCCACGCCGGACCCGCCACCGCCACCACGCCCGTCGGCCTCACGCCGCCGCCATTGCCGCTGCGGCCGCCAGTGCCACCACCCGGCTGCCGCCGCCAGCCGGACCGCCGCCACCTCTGCCGCCGGACCGCCGTCGTCCAGATCCGCCCAAAGCCGCCAACCTGGCCGCGCCGAGAGCCGGACCGCGCCTTGGCAGCCTCCGCCCAATTGCCACCGCCGCCCAGCGCCACCGCTGCCAGCCGCCCGCCGAGCGCCGCCGCCTGCCGCCACCGCCTTCCGCTGCCCGCCACCACCAGCCGCCGCCCAGCACAGCCGCCTGACGCTGCCTAGCACCGCCGCCTCCACCGCCGGACTGCCGCCGCCGACCACCATCGACCGCCGCCGCCGCGGACCGCCGCCGACCAGCTCCAGTCCAGCCTAGTCTGACCCGATTCCGACTCTCGGACCAAAACCCGAACATCAACTTATCTTCGGAAGCCGTCAAAATTGCGCCTCCGGTTTCACGTCGTCGCATCGAGTACCAACCGGTAGATCGAAGCACACCACAGATTCAGCACGTGCCTAATTTTATAATCGAGGTAACTATCTAACTTGTCCCTATTTCAATTCTCTCCTTTTGGGAATTTTTCTTTTGGGGACACGGGTTTTGGGTTCTTTATCTCCCACGCTACTTTGCGGTGGATGAGACCGCGAGAGAAGTCGGTATCTCTGTGTGTCGAAGAAAACTGTGTGACGGTCCTGGGGGAGTCACGGAATTGTTGAAAAGTCGATACTTGTGGTTGTTGCATACACCACGTATCTGGGTGCGATCTGATATCGCCGTCTTTTTGTCGACTTTACTAAACAACAATTAAGGGAAGTAAATCGAGTAACGGTTATGTTACACGCTTTTAAAAGCATCGATTGTGACCGTTTACATTGTCACTGAAGATCCAACAAGACTAACTTCCTCTTGTTTATATCTTGTAAATGGCACAAAGCTCCAATGTTCATCCGGAGTTCGACATTCTTGACCATGCTGGTAAGGAGTACCATAGGTGGGTCTCAGACGTTCGCTTGGCGTTCGTCGGTAAGAGATTTACCACCACCATCTTTCCCTCTAACGAGCCTACCGCTCAAGAACCGAGCGAGGAAACCAAGGCTAATGCACTGATGTACTTGCGTAGACATATACATCCGTTGTTGAAAAAGTGTTATATGAACTTTCAAACTCCCAAAGAACTATGGGATACACTCGAACAACGATTTAATAATGTGCATGATCAGCGCTTCCCCGAATTGCAACTTCAGTGGGAGCAAATCCGATTTTTGGATTATGCGAATGTGGAAGCCTATAATCAAGCTATCCTCGATCTTCGCTGATTTTGGTTTTGTGGTGTCAAGAAGTCTGATCAAGATTTGATCGAGAAGACTCTTAACACGTTTCCCGTGGGAGCAAGTGTAATTGCTCATCAGCTGCGCGTTGCCTATGAGGAAGGGAGAATTAAGAACTTTAGTGACCTTATCTCCCACCTCGCGAAAAAAGAAAGGCACCATGAAATTATTCTCAATAGCAATGCGCGCCCAGCTGGTACGAAGCCGATTCCGGAAGTGAATCAGGCTACCCACAGGAAAGCACCACGACAAAATAGAAAAGGCAACGCTACTCAGTTTTTGCAAGCACCACGGATGCATGACTCGAGCAAGCGAGGGAAAAGACGAGGTCGTCGTTCCAACGTGTGGAAGAGGCAAGGTGGCTCGGCCACGGGACCTAGTGGAACCCAACCACGTGGGCCGCCTCCTGCCGCCGGGAATGGAACCACTCCAAAGGAAGGCCGGAATTGCTATACTTGCGGATCGAAGAAGCATACTTACCGCAATTGCAAAGCGCCAAAGAACATCCAAGCTTACTACAAGCACTATAAACAATATTTGACTCAAGAGTCGAATTACATAGAAGAAGATAATGAGAATACAAAAGTGAACCATATTGAGATCCAGACTGAGATCCCTCCTCTCACCATTGCGGACAAAGACCAACATATGGATGTTGCCGACTTTGACTAGTTTTATGCTTTGGTTATGTTTTGTCTTGTTTCTAGTTTCCGAGAACTACTTTGGATTTTCATGAATGTAATAAAGTTGGCCATGATGAATAAAATTCTTTTAATTGCTGTGATTGTGCAAAGATGAATTTTATCTTTTTTCCTTCGAAAGCATGTTTGGTTTATCACAAAATAATTGCTAGCAATGAATTGCTTGGTTAAAAATTTGATACATTGCTAAGATTTCATCAAAACTTTTGATCAAGACTAGGCGCATCCTCCTTGGTATTTGTTTATGCTTTGAGAGTTCAAACGGAATCAGTGGTTTTTAAACAGCCTTAGTCAGTCTGACATTCCTACTTTCTCTGCAAGTCTACCAAGTTGGAGTTACCGAAAGGATCATTAGTAGAGATATAAATCGAAAACCAAGATGCATTTTAAAGCATTTAAACGCTCCTATGGCCATATTTCCATAGTATTGTATCAACAATAATGCCTTTGAAAAAGGCTTCAACCTTGCTCTATCACTCAACAATAGGGAAATACCAAAATAGCAAATTGAAACGAGCACTGAGATCTGAGTTTAATGATCCAGAAAGTGAACGACCTATGGACAGAAAGATACGGAAGTCTAGTTTCCAAAATAACTGACCGTTCGTCCATAGCCTTCTTAACGAAGAAGTTATTGCTGTTTTAGTGAACAAAGGTCAAGCTGCGCGGAAATTATTTCAAGCGATTGTGCTAACTTTGATCCTAACCAACTTGGTCGAATTTCCCCAAACTCTATGTAAATGAGTTTTAGCTATGTCTCTAATCATAAGACTAATCGAGTTTCATGTCTTATTGTAGATGTCTCGTGGCGAAATTGAGTGCCTTGCTGATAGTGGAACAACCCACACTATTCTTCGGAATAGGCAATTATTCAAGGATATTGTGCCATACATATCCTCAGTGACAACAATGATTGGTTCCTCCCAAGTAATTCAAGGGAGGGGACCTGCTCATTTCTTGCTACCTAATGGTACGCATATTAATGTCACAAATGCTCTCTATGCCCCAAGAGCAAACCGAACCTTGCTAAGTTTTAGGGACATCCGTGCCAACGGTTATCACCTTGATACACATTGTGAGAATGGGATAGAATTTTTGTGTGTTACACTAGCAGAATGCGGAAGACGCCGCGTTCTCGAGAAACTTATGAGTCTAAGTAGTGGTTTATACCAGACTACAATAAGGGTTATTGAATCTATCTTTGTGAGTCACGAGCGTGTGATTCGAAGCATACCAACTATGGCATGACCGACTCGGTCACCCAGACGCGACATGATGATTCGCATTTTGAAAAACTCACATGGTCATCCGTTTTCAAGTCCGAAAACGATTGGAAGCACCACTCGATATCGGCATTGATGTGAGTGAGCTTGATACCGTATCACCGGACTAAAGATCACACGCCCGATAAGGTTGACAAGGCATCTCTTGTAAATCCCGAGGCTTAGTGGCAATTTCTAATGCCCATAAATTGTTTTGTAAAGCCTGTTCACTAGCAAAGTTGATACCCTCTTCGTCCTTTGCTAAAGACTCAACACAAAATATTCGCTTCTTACAAAGAATTCAAGGGGACATATGTGGACCTATTCAACCAGAGTGCGGACCATTCAGATATTTTATGGTTCTGGTTGATGCATCGACGCGATGGTCACACGTCGCTCTGCTATCCACAAGAAACGTTGCATTTGCTAAACTCCTAGCACAAATCATCAAGTTACGGGCTAACCGCCCCGACTTCCCAATCTCGTCATTAAGATTGGACAATGCTGGAGAGTTTACGTCAAAGTCTTTTGACGACTATTGCATGTCGATTGGGATTGATGTTGAACATCCCGTCCCCCACGTTCATTCGCAGAATGGCCTTGCCGAGGCTATGATTAAGCTGTTCTGACTTATCACCCGAGCATTGGTATTGCGCACCAACTTGCCGATTTCGCACGGGGTTATGCAATTTTGCATGCGGCTATACTTATTCGCCACCCACCGCCAATCAACCGTTTAGTGCGTACCAATTGGTAGCTGGATATGAGCACGATATTTCACACTTACGCATTTTTGGTTGTGCGGTATATGTGCCAATTACGCCTCCACAACGTACTAAAATGGGTCCGCAAAGACGATTAGGTATATATGTTGGCTATGAATCGCCTAAAATTAGCCGCGATTTGGCACCGTTGACCGGAGATCTGGTCACTGCCAGATTTGCCGAGTGTCACTTGGATGAGACAACCTTCCGTCGTTAGGGGAGAGAGGAATCGAACGATTCCGGTTGAACGCCAGAAATTGTCCGGTGTTCTCCTCCTTGCCTCATCAAGATCCCCGCATGCTCAATCCGAGCTAGAAGTGCAACGTATTCTCGCCTTCGTAAAGTTGCGGATTCGATGCCCGGCGCCTTTACCGAGCATCGCGAAAGTGACAAGATCTACCATTCCCGCTACGAATGTTCCCGCAAGGTTAGAAGTCCCGTTATAGGGCAAGGTTCAGCCGCCCAAAGGAATGATGCCACCGGGCCAACCTTAGTGGTGGGACGGCCGGCCGCTTCTTATCCCCGCTCGAAAGAGGGGAGGCGGTGGGTAGAAAGGATACCGAACCTCGAAAGAAAAGAGGAACGGAGGCACAAAATCCTCTCGTCATCGACACAGTGACTCCGTCACACGAGATTATCTCTGACTACGGATATGTCCTCGAATCAACAATGGAACAATCGACGGACGCGTCGGAAACTTTATTGATGTCAGAGAATAAAGAAATCTCGATGCAATGTACGAGTGAATACGTACTATTGGACAGGTCGTCCACGCTAGTCGACGTTGCTTTTGCCTACTCCGTCGCTCAAGAAATTATTGAAGACGACGACGCTGAGCCGCGCTTGGTTGCTGAGTGTCAACAACGAGCCGATTGGCCAAAATGGAAAGATGCAATGCAGGCTGAACTAGACTCAATGGCTAAACGTGAGGTATTTGGCCGTATCGAGCCAATACCCGTGGGCGTTAAACCAGTTGGACATAAATGGGTCTTTGTTCGTAAACGCAATGATAAGGATGAGGTCATGCGTTACAAAGCGAGACTAGTTGCCCAAGGCTTCTCGCAGCGCCCTGGCATTGACTACGAGGAGACGTATTCTCCCGTTATGGACATCATCACTTTCCGCTACTTAGTCAGTTTGGTAGTGTCCGAAAATCGAACATGCAACATGCGGCTTATGGATGTGGTTACGGCCAGATCTTTATGGGGATCTAGATACGGATATCTATATGAAAGTCCCCGAAGGGATTTCATGGCCCAAATCAAGTAGCTCTAAACCACGGAGCGCGTACGCTGTGAAATTGCGTCGTTCACTGTATGGCTTGAAACAATCCGGAAGGATGTGGTACAACCGCCTAAGTGAATACTTGGTTGGGAAGGGATACAAGAACAGTGACATCTGTCCATGCATATTCGTAAAAAGAACAGATGCAGGATTCATGATTGTAGCCGTCTATGTAGATGACATGAATGTCATCGGTACCATAGATGAGGTCAATGAAACGGCCCCTACCTTAAATCCGAATTCGAGATGAAAGATCTGGGGAGGACTCGATTTTGCTTGGGCTTAGAGCTAGAACATCGAGATGATGGTATACTCATTCATCAGTCAGCCTATGTCCACAAAATGCTCAGGCGATTTAGCATGGACAAGGCACATCCTCTTACTACCCCCATGATTGGTCGAAGTCTGGAAATGAACAAGGATCCGTTTCGTCCTAAAGAGGAGGATGAAGAGGTCCTTGGAGTAGAAACACCGTACCTTAGCGCAATCGGTGCGTTGTTGTATCTGGATCAATGTACTCGTCCAGACATCGCATTCTCTGTGAATTTGTTAGCGAGATTTAGCTCCGCTCCCACGATAAGGCATTGGAATGGAGTAAAACACATCTTTCGATACTTGAAAGGCTCCAGTGACCTTGGATTGTTCTTTCCCTACGCAAGAGAGAGTGATATTCCGAAAGGAATTGTTGAGGTTAAGACGATGCATACCGACCGTCGATCTTCCTCTGATATTGCAGCTAAGCATGGTAGCTTGACTACCGGAAGTGCTAATGCGAGCAAGCTTACCCCTTATGTAGAGAATCCTAACGACACGTTAGTTGGATTTGCTGATGCCAGTTATCTCTCTGACCCGCATAAAGGACGTTCCCAAACTGGTTATGTGTTCACCATTGGGAATACGGCGATATCTTGGCGATCTACCAAGCAGACCCTGGTTGCTACTTCCTCGAACCATGCAGAGATAATTGCATTGCACGAATCCGTAAGGGAGTGCATTTGGCTCCGGTCAGTCATAGACCATATACGAGGAACGTGTGGATTATATCCCACTACAGCAACCCCTACTTGCATCTTTGAGGACAATGCGGCATGCATTGAGCAGATGAAGTTAGGTTTCATAAAGGGTGACAATACCAAGCATATTGCGCCGAAGTTCTTTTATAATCAGCAGCAGCAGAAATTGCTGAATATCGAAGTGAAACAAGTGAGTTCCGATGAGAATATCGCAGACTTGTTCACTAAGTCTCTGCCGAAATCTACATTTGAGAAACATGTGAGAAGCATCGGCATGTGTTGATTATCCGAGCTCAACTAAAGATAGCTCGATGGAATGAGCTGTCATGTATACCTCAGGGGGAGTATACTTCACATGATTCTGACATTTCTAGTTGGTGCGTTGCGCTCTTTTTCCTCACCAAAGTCTTTGTTTTTCCCACGGGGTTTTATTTGACTTGGAAAGGTTTTTTACCGAGGCAACACCTTGAGCACCATGTTAGTATTAGCGTTCGACACATGGGGAGTGTTCCGGGAAATCCTTCCCGTATTGGTGTCTTACCTAATACTAGTTGTAGGGGGATAAGAGTTATGGAAGGTTCTGGACTCTTCCATAAGTAGTTGGATCCTGTTAGATGTCTTACCTTAACTAGGAATTCTACAATTGACTTGTTGTCTTTACTTTTCTCCTCAAACAATTTGCACATATGATTAAAATATGACAAACAAAATTCAACAAATATCAAGACCATTACATGCATGGTAATGAATGTCAATCAAGTATAGATAATCAAGGTTTTAATATTTACATGCACCATATATTTAACTTGTATAAATTTTAAATAAGAGAAAAGAAAGAAACAATTTTACCCACTTCGATTTCTTGTCGGAAGTAAATAGTTCTAGGTCTCGGAAGTGGAAGAAAACGATCTCCCTCCTTTAACTACATGGTTCGGCCGATTCAAGTATCCATGCATCCATGATGTATATTTTGTTTGCATGTTTATCATTAGAGTTAGATTAGGAAGGTATTTTATACTTATAGAAGAAAAAAAAAAGAAAAGTAGGGAAGGGGATTACCTATTTCTTGTTGAACCCTCTTCTTCCTTATCTCTTCTTCTTTGGTTCAGCCCTCTCTCTCTCTAGTCTCTCAATTTTCAGATTTTGCTTTGGTGTGTGTGGGAGAAAGTGTGTTGGGTGTAAGTATTAAAAAGAGTGTATTTTTAAGTATGGTCAAGGCATGTGAAATGGGGTAGTAACTATGTCTCTTGCATGGGGAGACATGGGGCTTTAAATAATATTGATTCCCCCTCTTTTTCTCCCCATTTGGCAGCCCCAATATGTGTGTGTGTGTATATATTATTTTTTTTGTATTTTAAATGAGTAGAATGTTAATATATTTATTTAAGTAGTAAATGGATTAAGTAGTTTGGGTTGGGCTTTCAATCATAATTCCAAGACTTAGGAATTTTATTAAGTTATGTTTGAGTCCATTAGTGAATTTATATTAGTAAATGTTGGTACACATAGCCCATTAGGTGAATCAATGTTCTACTTTAACTTTCAATTAATTTATTATTTATGAAACAATCAAGTAAAATAAAATGAAACTAGATATATGTTATATTATATTATAACAAATGTTGTTAAAATTACATCATGATATAATAAACCGTACATATACTGAGCTATCGAATTTAGGGGGTTCTACAATATTTGTGTTGCTGAAGCTAAGACTGTTGCCGCCTTTGAATACACCGGCCCAAAACTCACTGACCATGATCACAAGATAGACGATCTTACAACAGTGGTTTCGAGGCTGGTTGATAGTGTCACTGATTTGAAGACCCGGCAGGCCGAATCTATGAAACTCTTTCGGGATATTCATGGCAAGGTATCAGATCTTCACAATGCCAAAAAAGGGGAAGAGTCGAGAGAGGCTGCCAAGAAGTTGAGGCTGGAGAAAGAGAGAGAAATAGAGGTTGCACTGGAGGAAAGCATTGCTACTGCCATCGGAGGACTGGCCGGACCCGGGACAGGTCAAGGAGCGAAAGAATATAGGGTAACTGGTTCTCGACCTGAGCTCCAGGATCCCAATTCCCCATGGAAAGGTACAATACGGAAGCCTGCCGAGATACTGTTCCCAATAGATCGACAGCCTACAGCAGATGAATTGAAGGACTGTAAAAACAACGAACTGCTGAGATTCTTCTGTATGATTATCAGGGAGTCTGCCATGTTCAATAAATTCAAAACACTAGAGGATGCCACAAATGAGTTCTCGAGGCTACTGGCAGAAGGAAAGCTTCCCTTGCAACTAAAAATGAAGTCTGCCAGAAGGGTGATCGAGTAACCCATCATGAATATTGGATTATTGCCTACGATGTCTCCTATGAAGGACAAAGCATCTACAGGGACCGAGGTAGAGACTCCTTAATAAACTGGTGGAGAGGAACCGATCATGACCCCTCTCGATAGACTTGGAAACATCAACATTATAGGGACTAGCTTCTGTTAGTTGTATTTTGTATCTTTATCCTACCGTATGCTCTTCGATGCGGTATTTTTATCTTTCAAGCCATTTAATTTCGATTATCAATAAAATTTTAATATCTTGAAAGATTACAACTCCTAATCTACTTTTACTATTTTACTGATTTGATTACGATGAAGTATTGAAATATTCAACAAGAACAAACTTGTTAATCCACAAGCTGTAAGAATTTATCTGCGAGCAGTTCATAGATTAAGTTGTATTCAATCCATATTAAATCGTGTAAGATTATGCCTGCGGGCCAATCATAAGTTAAGTTGTAATACACTTAGTCTTCTAGGATTTTCTTTTTAGAACTTGCCTGCGAGCAGTTCAAATTTTTACACTAAGTCATGAAGATCAGATCTTTCGACAGAAGAGTTTAAGACAGCCTCTCCGTATCAAGGAAGTTTTGGCATTATTAAAAAGGGGGAAATTGTTGGGATAAATTGTAACGCCAGGGTAATTATAGGGGAAAATAACTAAAAAGGTGAATTTCGGTAAAAAATAAATTCCTTTGAGAATATTAAAATTCTCGCCTACAAAGTCGAGTCGATACACTGACTAAAATAAATACCTATTAATTAAGGCAACAACATGTCATAGATAAGAGATTATAATTGCGGCGGAAGAAAAATTTATAAATTATTATTTCTAACCAAGATTTTCCCCAAATAATATTTCAAAAACATGAGACATAAAGAAAAACATCATTTTAATAGATATCATCATATGCCCTTTCGGCTCGCTCCTTCGTCCATCCAGCTCGGTTTAACCTGCGTGATCAATATAGGTGGGGGCGAGCTTCCTTCAGCTAGTGGAAATCACATATATCACAATAATATACAATCTCATGGAAAGCAATTAAATAATTATTCTATCAATAATATTTTCCTCAACATGAATACATATACACAGTATCACATATAACATGAATCGAGCATGCATGTGAATATTGAGGTTGTTCAGGTGTCCCCACACAACATATATCTTAAGATAGCCTCTTTACACGTACACAGGTGAGCCTGATTTACAACATGTATCATCAATTTTAAACATAAGTAGAATATCACATAACAGTCCAATTAAAGCAATTAAAGTGATAGTAAAAATTCCCACCTGAATAAAATGATGCTGCTTGAACTTGAATATGAAGATGCTTGACTCACAGTCCGAAGCCCGTAATTCCTTGTTAATATCTACATATAATAATAATTATAATCATTATAAAATATTATGATATAATGATTGGAAATAAAATATGATGCATATAATTGAAACTGATTATTAGTATTAACTGAAGAGTCAACATTAATAATGGGTTGGTCAAAATAGGACTGGAAGTGAATATTAAGAGCTGTTGGGGACGATTGAAAAGCAGTTGAAAACTGATTAAGGTAAAAATCGAAATAACTAGAAATCTGGGGTTAAATTGCATGACCCTAAAACTAAAGGGTATAAAACCTTACAACACATATTGGCCGCTATCCATCTATTTCTCACATCCTAACTCTCGCCTCTCTCTCTCTCTCTCTGTCCTTATCTCTCTCTCAAACCTCTCCTCTCTCTCTAAATTCCTCGCTGCAAAACTCAGATTTGTAGAAAAACTTACATACACCCACACACACAATACGCGAAATGGAGGTATGCACCAGCAAGTCCGAAACGGACTGTTTACAGTCGCCGACAGCGTTGCGGCAGCGACACGATGGAAGTTTCGGCTCAGGTATCGTGGCGGCCAATTGCAGTGCGGCGGTTCGGATGAAAAAAATGGGTAAGGTTCACCTGGTCATTCTCCAGTCTTATTCTGGTATGAGCCGACTGAGATTCGGCATTGAAGGGGAAATGTGCTGCATAATCAAATTCTGGGATCGGTCCGAATTTGGGTTGATGAATTTTTTGTTTTTATTTAGGTCTGAAGGTCTTGGGCTTTGGTTCAAGAGATCAGAACTGGGCCTAAGAGTTGGTAACGATTGCTTCTGGGTTCAGTGAAAATTCATAAAGTCTAGACTTGAAAACATGACTTGGTGTGCATAAAATTGGAAGTGTGGGGGTGATTGGGTATAGAAGAACAGAATAAAAATCAACAACTTAGAATAAATCAATGGATGGTGATAGAGATTTGAGTTCTTACGTGCAGTGCTGAATGTGAGAAATTGCAGAGGCTTAGATACGGCTGGGCATGGCAAGATTGGATGGAAAACTTCTTGCAGTAAATAATCTTTTTTTTTTTTGTGGATGCTGAACGTCGATTGTAAATGATTTCTGGCTCTATGTATTAGTATATTTATAGATATAGGTTTTGGAGTATTTTGGTTGATGCAGGATTGTATTTAGGATATACATCAAGGAGTTTGATGAAGTAAATAATTGTGGCGAGGGGATCGATTGGTGCACATACTTCCTCAACAACGATACGTGGAAAACGTTGTGCACGGCCAAAAGTTCTGGGGGTAAAGCAAAGCGATAAGCTAACTCTCCAATTCGTTCAAGAATTTCGAACGGTTCAATATATCTCCAACTTGCTCCTTGGACCAAAATGAACAATTCCCTTGGTAGGAGATACCTTCAGGAATACCTTGTCGCCAACACAGAATTCGAGATCTTTCCTACGCTTGTCGGCGTAAGACTTTTGACGATCCTGTGCTATATTGATCCCCTCACGAATCTTATGCACCACATCTACTGTTTGTTCAATCTTCTCGGGACCCAAGATTTTCCTTTCACCTACTTCGTCCCAATACAGTGGTGATCGACACTTCCTACCGTATAAGGCTTCATACGGCGCCATACCAATCGTCGACTGATAATTGTCGTTGTAAGCAAATTCTACCAAAGGCAACAGTCGTTCCCAATTATTGCACATGTCTAACACACATGGTCGCAACATACAACAACAACAACAACATCTAGCGCCCAAAAAATGATTTGGGTCAAATTAACAATGAATCAAACTTTGAAACCACAATAATCGTTACATAAATAACATAAAAGGAAAAAGAGGGAAAAAGTAGAAAAAAGCGAATAAAAAAGAGAATGAATGAAAAAAAGAAAAAAAAAAGAAAATAAAAAAAGAAAAAAAATAACATGAAATAAAAGAAAATAGGAATTAAAAAAAAAAGAATCAGACTCCATCCACCATCTGTATTCTTTCCCGTCACATTTCCCTCTCCATCGCCATACTTTCTCCAATTCCAAGAAACCGCATATCATTTTCAATCATCTTTATCCAAGTTTTCTTGGGTCTGACCTTTCACAACATTACTTGCTCCCCAACTTTCTAGCCTCCTCACTGGGGCATCAATAGGTCTTCTTCTCACATGACCAAACCATCGTAATCGATTCTCCATCATCTTGTCTTCTATAGACGCAACTCTTACCTTCTCTCTGATCACCTCATTTCTGAGCCGATCCTTTTTTGTATGACCACACATCCATCGTAGCATACGCATCTCTGCCACATTCATCTTTTGAACGTGACACTGTTTTACAGCCCAACACTCGGTGCCATATAACAGTGCAGGCCTAATTGCCGTGCGGTAAAATTTACCCTTTAATCTATGAGGCATGCCGGGATCACATAAAACCCCTGTGGCACTCTTCCACTTCAACCACCCTGCCTTTATTCTGTGAGCCACATCGCCATCTAGCTCTCCATCCTTTTGGATAATAGATCCAAGATACCGAAAGAAAGTGGATCCATGAACAACTTTCCCATCAAATGTGATCATCCCCGCCTCTCTATCACTGTTTTCGCTAAACCTACACTCCATATATTCAGTCTTACTTATCACCTCTAAAGCCTCGAGCTTCCAAAGTATCCTCCAAAGTTCCAATTTCACAGACTCCAACCTTCGTTTCATCAATCAACACAATATCATCTGCGAACATCATACACCACTAACGTCATTTTGAATTTCTCTTGTCAATTCGCCCATGACTATGGCAAAGAGAAAAGGACTAAGAGCAGATCCTTGATGCACCCCAATCGTAATAGGGAATTCTTCCGTCCTCCCAACATTAGTACGTACACTTGTACTAGCTCCCTCATACATGTCCTTTATAATGTCAATATATTTCCGCGATACACCCTTCTTTGCTAAGGCCCACCAAAGTACTTCTCTTGGTACTTTATCATATGCCTTCTCTAAATCAATAAAAATCATATGCAGATCTTTCTTTTTATCTCGATAATGTTCCATCAATCACGGATAAGATAAATTGCTTCCATGGTCGATCTTCCGCATAAATCCAAACCGATTTTCTCGTTATCTTCACACATTTCGATCCTTTGTTCAATCACTCGCTCCCACAACTTCATGGTATGACTCATTAGTTTAATTCCGCGATAATTAGAACAATCTTGAACATCACCTTTGTTCTTATACAAAGGGACGAGAATACTTTTCCTCCATGCTGATGGCATCTTATTGCTTCTCCAAATCTTATTGAAAAGCATAGTTACCCATTCGATCCCTCTCTCCCCCAAACACCTCCAAACTTCAATAGGTATACCATCTGGTCCTTCTGCTTTCTTTGATCCCATCTTCTTCAATGCAATTGTCACTTCACCCTTTTGGATTCTTCTCTTAAACTCTCGGTTAACCATACTTGAGGGGATGTTTAAATTCCCAATATCTTGTTCTTGATGGCCATTGAATAGGGTATCAAAGTATGACCTCAATCTCTCTTTTATCTCTTTATCTTGAACCAAAACTTTTGGTCAAGATCTTTACACATTTAACTTTTCCAATATCTCGCGTCTTCTTCTCTCTCATTCGAGCAAGTTTATAGATATCTTTTTCCCCTTCTTTAGTATCTAATCTTGCATATAATTCTTGATTGACCTTTGATCGGGCATTTCGCACTGCCTTTTTAGCTTCATTCGAGCTTTCTTGTACTTCTCATAATTCTCATCGCTCGAGCATTTACCCAAGACCTTATAACATTCACGTTTGGTCTTTAGTGCTTGCTTAACTTCATCATTCCACCAAGATGTGTCCTTACTTGATGGTCTGTTTCCTTTAGATTCTCCTAGGACTTCTTTTGCAACTTCCTTTATGTTGTGTTCCAACAAGTTCCACATCGAATCTATATCCATCTCCGTGCAATCAGACCAAATACCACTATCAGCAATCTTAGCCACAAAAGTATGTCTAATCACCACTTGGAGCTACCACAACTAAATTCGATGGTCAACTTGTTGGCTTCTCTTTATTAAGAGCATCTTACATCTAATGACAAGCACCACAACCCTATCTTTGTGTTGCAAAGACTCTCACCGGTATTACCTTGCAATTAGTAAAACTTTTCCTCCAAACATTCCTTACTAAAAAGAAATCAATCTGACTTGCATTACCTCCGTTTCTATATGTCACCAAATGAGAGTCCCTTTTCTCGAACCAAGTGTTCATAATACCCAAGTCATGAGCTAATGCGAAATCCAATATATCATTTCCTGCTTCATTCCTGTCCCCAAAACCAAAGCCACCATGAATGCTCTCAAAGCCATCTCTGCTAACACCGACATGCACATTGAGGTCACCACCAATGATCAATTTCTCACCCATAGGAATTCGTTCGACAACCTCTTCCAAATCTTCCCAAAATTCTTGTTTGATCGATGCATCCAATCCTACTTGTGGTGCATAAGCACTTATGATAGTTAGAAACTCATCCCCTATCACAATCTTAATACTCATTATTCTATCGCTCTTTCTTGACACTTCCACCACATCATCAATGAATTCTTTATCAATGACGATACCCACTCCATTTCTACTTCTATCCTTTCCAGAGTACCAAAGCGTGTAACCCCAAGGAGCTAACACTCTTGCCTTCTCGCCAACCCACTTAGTCTCTTGTAGACACATTATGTGAATTCTCCTCCTTTTCATAACCTCCCCCACTTCGCCGATCTCCCACAAAGAGCCAACGTTCCAAGTTCCAAACCGCACCTTACTACCCTTACTAGCCGCAAGAACTAACTTCTCTGTCTGTCCCCGTCCACGCTGCAAGGATTCTTGCACATTTGACACCACACCCATACTTCGAGGTGGCGCGCCACTTCCGGGCGATGACCTAGCAACCCTTGCATATTTTCCACTACACCCGGGCCTATGAAGTGTAGCGCATCCTTGCTCATTTGACACCACCCTCAGATGTAAAGGTGGCGCGCCGCTTCTGGGCGACGACCTAGAAACCCTCGCATACTTATCACTGCACCCGGGCCTATGAAATGCAGCGCGTCGCTTCTGAGGAGACGCCCCAACGATTTTCAATGTTTGATTCATGTCCATGGAATGTGACGAGTTTTACGCTGGCTGCCACTAACCTACCGCAACCCTCATCTTTTATCCGGGATTGGGACCGGCAATGGATGTCAAGAAGACACCCACAGGCAGAGTTATGGTCGCAACATATCCTCAAGAAGCTGAATGGTCCTCTCAGACTAACCATCAGTCTGAGGATGATAGGTTGTACTAAAATTCAACTGCGTTTCTAAAGCTTCTTGCAAACTTTCCCAAAGACGCGATGTGAAACGAGTATCCCTATTGGATACTATAGAGATTGGCACTCCATGCAACTTAATAATCTCACTGATGTAAAGTTGAGCATACTGATACATTCGGAAATTCATCTTAATTGGGATGAAATGAGCTGACTTTGTGAGTCTTTCCAAAACAACCAAAATAGCATGGTTCCCTCTTTCCGTTCGAGGCAAACCTACCATATAGTCCATCGTAATATGTTCCCATTTCCATTCCGGAATATGAAGCGATTTAAGTAGTCCAAAGGGGTGTTGACGTTCTGCCTTCACTTGTTGACAAAGTATACACTTTCTGATAAAGTCTGCCACATCTCTCTTCAAACCTTCCCACCAAAATTCCCCATTGAGGTCCTTGCACATCTTAGTACTTCCAGGGTGTGCCGTATATGCAGTATTATGTGCCTCTTTCAATATTGCTTCTCTCAGCTTAACAACATTGGGCACACAAATCCTCCCTCCATAGTACATCGTGCCATCATCAGATACACTGAATCCCTTATCCTCTCCTGAAGTATGTTCTTTCATTTTGACCAAAGAGTCATCTTGTCCTTGACCCTCTTTGATTTGCTTCCTCAAAGTTGGTTGTACCACCAAACTAGCCAATAACGACTCAATGGACTTCGATGGGGTTGCAATTTAAGGTTCATTCTTGCAAATTCCTTGACCAAGCTTTTCTCTTTGGTCAACATACAGGCTAGGTCTCCCCTCGCCTTACGGCTCAGTGCATCAGCAACTCTGTTTGCTTTACTAGGGTGGTAATGGATTGTACAATCGTAGTCTTTGACCAACTCTAGCTATCTCTGCTGCCTCATTTTCAATTCATTTTGTGTGAAAATATATTTCAGACTTTTGTGGTCTGTATAAATTTCACACTTACCTCCATATAGGTAATGTCTCCAAATCTTCAAGGCATGCACTACCACTGCTAATTCCAAATCATGACTAGGGTAGTTCAGCTCGTGCGATTTTAGTTGCCTCGAAGCATAGGCAACTAACTTGCCCTCCTGCATCAATACACATCCCAAGCCTTGTTTGGATGCATCACTGTAGATGACGAACTCCCTTGTCAGATCGAGGATGGTCAAAACTGGTGCTGCAGTTAACCTTCGCATAACTTCTTGGAAACTCTTTTCGCACTTCTCATTCCATAAGAAGACATCTCCCTTCCTCATCAATCTAGACATTGGTGTAACACCCAAAACTAGGCGTACATTACAGTACCGTAGACCCCCGACTGGGACCCACCAGGCGAATGAAAATTAATGAATTACACAATACGATGTAGTACCGAACCACATGATATCATCAATTACTCCGATGAGGAGTTTCAAGTACAACACACCCACGAATTATAGAATACATGTATATTTCATATGAAGATAAAATATACAACACTGAATGAAATAAAAATCCAAACAGAACTGCAGTGGAAAATACATGACAAAGAAACATGAACAAATGAAGAGACTGAGGACCCCTACTAGTATCACTGGGACTCCTCGCCGTCAACATTCTCTTCCCGTGCTTTTGCCTTGCCATGACCTAAAAACAATATCCCCAACGGGGTCAGTTACATAGAACAACAATCCTCAAGAGTTGAACAAGCACAATCATTAAATATATTAGTTATGAAATCAAGCTGAAGAGGGCCATCATAGTACGCCCGTAATGGGACGTGCAATTGCACAAGACGAGTGTCCGGAGACACCCGCACTTGTACATAATTAGTCTCATGGAGGCACGTTACCGTGTGCACAGTCCATTGTGTCGGTGAACCCGTATCACATGACTATCGTGTGCCCGACTAAAAACTCCACACATAACCACCCGACCACGCAATATGAACCCAGAAGGTCACAAGAACAAAAATGACCATGATGAATATCAATGAATCGCAAATCCGACAAGGGTCAAGAATGACTCACCGAGATGAAATAATAATGAAATGAATGACTTAAATGATTGGAACCGTCGTTCCTCGTGAATTGAATGATTAGTTTGATAATTACAAGTCTCAAAATATACCATGAATGAATTATGAATATGAATGAACAACAACGAAAGGAATGAGTATCCTTTTAACCGAGTAAGAATTAACTTACACAATACTGGTGATGAAATGTCCTCCCTCGAACAAACATCCTTAATGGAATTATCGGTCGCTCGAACAACCTTGAATAACATAATTACCAACAAATGCTCAATATACGTATCAAGTACGATTATAACCAACTCAAAAGTCGATACAACAATAACCAAACTCATTGGGGCATTCTAACGAATACGTTGCAAACATTCTTCCATTGATTATAACCAACCCCAAATATATCGAAACCAACCTCCAAATGAGTAGTTCAACTCCAACAAAATATCATCACTACAATCAAATAATCCAATAGGATTACTCCATTCGAGATTACGACAACATCTAGTCGAAACCCCAAAAATCCCAAAGTCAACCCTTAGGGTGTTCTTGAATAATTCTCCAAATATTCAACAAATCCGACAAAATACCAATAAATCCGTAGAAACACATGTATCCAAGGTAGATAATCCATATCCAACATATTCCACAATAATATTAAGCTAACTTGAAGAGATCGGAATTAGAACACTCAAATCCCAAAATTCTAGATTCAAGCAAAGTTACCTTGATTTGGTGTGATGGAGAAGATTAAATGATTATTAATCTGAACTAGAAGCTTGAAGATGTTGATAGTTGATTGCATCTCGAAGAACACTTGACAAAATGCCCAAAGTCTCCCAAAATCGCCCGTGAAAGAAGGTGAGATGTGAAAATGCCGAAACAGGACTGAACTGTCCTATTTATACCTGGACCAGCTTAGCGTGCGCTAGCTACTGATATTAGCGTGCGCTAGCGGGTCCACCGGGTAGTCCAGTAACCACTGCCTGCATCGTTAGCGTGCGCTACGTACCTTGGTAGCATGTGCTAACGTCTCTTATTAGCGTGCGTTAACCTTGTGTTAGCATGCGCTACCTGATGGTTGATGTCCAGAATACTGGAGTCCAGAACCTACCGACTTCTGCCTTGCTCGCGTTAGCGTGCGCTACACCTATAACTTAGTGTACACTACTAATAACATTAGCGTACGTTATGATCCACCCGTAGCGTGCGCTATGAATTATTCCATTTCAGCCCAGTACCTACTGGACTGTCTGAACGAGCCTTAGCGCGCGCTACACTGATTGCTTAGTGTGCGTTATCCAAACTACTAGCATGCACTATTTTCCATTCATAGCGTGCACTACTACAACTCAAATTCAGTCCAGTGCCTTCTGGACTGTCTGCCTCAAATGCACTTGTGTGCGCTAATACTGAACGTTAGCGTGTGCTACCAGTACTTAATTAGCGTGTGCTAAAAAGAGTATGTAGCGTACGCTACTCTTCACATCCAGGCAACCAAAATATGATGATGATGATAATATCCTCGTCTCGATTCTCAAAACAAGGTTGAATGATGAATGATAACTGATATACGATTCAAATTACGCCAAACGGTGAATAATATGAATGAATATGAATGATGAATGATTATTAATGAGTGAAAAATTACTGAGTGACAATTTACTGAATGAAAATGAATGAATTTACAACCGGGTATTACATACTCCCCCCTTAAAAAGAGTTTCGTCCCTAAAACTAAGGGTCAAACAATTCGGGATAACTATCCCGCATACTATCCTCGGTTTCCCAAGTAGCCTCTTCGACTCCGTGTCTAGACCACTGAACATTAACCAAAGGAATCGTCTTGTTCCTCAACTGTTTGATTCGCCGCTCTAATTAAGATTCGTACAGGACGCTCCTCGTACGTATGATCATCCATGATCTCGATTTCATCGAACTGAAGTATGTGACTAGGATCAGCAATATACTTCCGCAACTGAGAGACGTGAAACACATTATGAATTTGGCTCAACGCCGGATGTAAGGCCAATCGATAAGCCAGCTCTCCTACTCGATCCAAAATCTCAAATGGTCCAATGAATCTCGGACTCAACTTACCTTTCTTCCCGAAATGGAAAATACCTCGGCTTGGGGATACCTTGACCAAAACATGGTCACGCGCCTCGAACTCTAATGGTCGGCAACGATTATCCGCATATGATTTTTTTCGACTCTGAGCGGTCAACAAACGACTCTTGATCAAAGCTACCTTCTCACGGGCAGCTATAAGCATATCGGGCTCAGTGCCGATTGATTCTGATAAGTCATACCAGCACAAGGGAAATCGACAACAACGACCATATAAGGCCTCATAAGGTGCCATCTTAATCGAAGCATGCCAACTGTTATTGTATGTGAACTCGATCAACGGTAGTTGGGCTTCCCAATCGTCTTTCCAATCGAGAACACATGCTCTCAACATGTCCTCCAACATCTGAATAGTTCTCTCTGATTGTCCATCGGACTGAGGGTGAAAATCTGTGCTGAAATTGAGCTGAGTTCCCATGGCACGATGCACAGATTTCCAAAAATGCGACACGAATCGCCCGTCACGATCTGAAACGATACTTTTAGGGGTACCGTGCAATCTCACGATCTCTTTAACGAATAACTAGACAAGTCTCTCAGGGCCCCACGTATCCTTAATCTCGAGGAAATGAGCTGACTTAGTTAAACGGTCCACAACAACCCAAATTGTATTCATGCCACGACAACTCGTCGGCAAACTCGTGATGAAGTCCATTGAAATATCCTCCCACTTCCATTATGGAATAGGAAGCGGTTTCAGCATACCCACCGGTCGCTGATGTTCTACCTTGACTTGCTGACAGGTCAGACTTCTTGAAACAAATTCTGGGACTTCTCGCTTCATATTGCTCCACCAATAATTTTGTTTCAAGTCCTTGTACATCTTGCTAGACCCCGGATGAATGGAATAAGGGGTAGCATGGGCCTCTCTCAAAATTGAGTTTTTCAACTCGTCATCCGCCGGAATGCAAAGCCGGTTCTTAAATCGCAAAGTCCATCCTCGTGGACCACAAATCCAGGGGCTTTATCCTGAGCCACATCCTCTCGGATGCGCAACAAAAATGGGTCTGAACCCTGATTCACTCTGATCGTTTCCTCAAGTGGCGATGAAGTCTCTAGCATGCAAAAGTTGCCCTTGAACTCGCTGTAACCAAACCTCGATCTCATGCTTTAGGAACTCCTGTTGAAGCTCCTTCTGAACGGTTAAACAAGCAAGCATTTGCTCCTGAACGGACTTACGACTGAAGGCATCGACAACAACATTCGCCTTACCCGGGTGATATTGTATCTCAATATCATAATCTTTAATCACTTCTAGACACCATCTCTGACGTATATTTAACTCCTTCTGAGTAAATATATACTACAAACTCTTATGATCAGTGAAAATCTGACAGGTGACGCCATATAGATAATGACGCCAAATCTTCAATGCGAATACCACGGCCGCTAGCTCCAGGTCATGGGTCGGATAGTTGATCTCGTAAGGTCTCAGTTGCCGCGAGGCATACGCAATCACTTTCCTGTTCTGCATTAATACACATCGGAGACCTTGTTCGGACGCGTCACTATAAATCACAAATCCTTCCGTCCCTTGTGGTAAGGAAAGGACAGGCGCTGAGATTAAACGACTCTTGTGCTCCTCAAAACTCTGTTGACACGTGTCAGACCACGTGTATTTCTTATCCTTCCGCAAAAGGTTCATCATAGGTTGAGCGATTTTAGAAAATCCTTCCACAAATCGCCGATAATAACCAGCTAATCCGAGAAAGCTTCGGATTTCCTTAACATTCTTCGGAGGTTGCCAATCTCGGATAGCCTCCGTCTTCTGAGGGTCGACACGTACTCCGTATGATGAAATTACATGTCCGAGAAACGTCACATCAGATATCTAGAATTCACATTTGGAAAACTATCCACAGAGCTGCTCTCGTCTCAACACGTCGAGAACCTGATGAAGGTGAAATTCGTGCTCCTCTAGCTCACGAGAATAAATCAAAATGTATTCTATGAAAACAACCACAAACTGATCTAAATAATCAATGAAAACTCAGTTCATTAGCTCCATGAATACAGCAGGTGCATTAGTTAACCCAAACGGCATTACCACAAACTCATAGTGACCATAGCATGTTCGAAACGCCATTCTAGCAATATCCAACTCTCGAATTCACAACTGATGATACCCAGATCTCAAATCGATCTTGAAAATACCGAAGCTCCCTGAATTTGATCCAAAAGATCATCGATGCGCAGTAGGGGATATTTATTCATGATCGTCACCCTGTTCAGCTCTCGATAATCAATGCACAAGCAAAATGAACCATCCTTCTTCTTGACAAATAACATGGGTGCTCCCCACGGAGATGCACTCGGTCGGATATAACCCTTCTCGGTCAATTCCTCCAGTTGATTCTTCAATTCCTGCATTTCGGTCGGGGCCATACGATATGGTGCTTTCGATATTGGAGATGTACCAGGCTCCAACCCAATCGTGAATTCCTCATCTCTCTGCGGAGGTAACCCAGGTAACTCGTTTGGAAATACATCGGCATATTCTCTCACTACAGGAATATCCGCCAACATTACTGATGATTTCTCGGTCTTGGTCATATAGAACCAATAACCAACACACCCCTGATTGAGTAATTTCACTGCTTTCATCATATTGATAACCCTTCCGGAATAGCTGGGATTACTCCCCTAAAATACACACTCGACTCCATCGTCTGAAATAATATTGACCATACGCTTATGGACACTAAGGATGGCATCGTGACGATCCATCCAATCAATACCCAAAATAACGTCGTCTCTAGGTAAATATACCACGATCAGGTCTGCCAACCAATCAAGTCCATGAAGCTGAATCGGACAATTCTTAATCTCACGATCTCCGGTAATTCTTCGACCTTCAGGTAGACCAATGACATAAGGCTCACAACTAGTAGCACTATCCAGATGAAGTCTACTCAAGCTTGACTCGGAAATGAATGAATGCGATGCACCAGTATCAAAAAGGGTACACACGGGTAGAGATAAAATTTTGAGTGTACCTGAGATCATTCGGGCCTCCGGATCGTCGGCTCTCTTCATCTCATAAATTTGGGGCTTGCCAGCCCCGGAACAGGATGCTCCTGTCTGATAGTTGTGGGCTCCGCCTTTGTTTGCTCCCGTCGTTTTAAACGACGCGGACTGAGGGGTCTGATTCTAAACCGCTGACTGCTTCGGGGCTTGAGATGTAGCCGGATTAGGTTTGGAGTCTCTTCGGCAGAATTGGGCCTTATGCCCAGCAATCCCACAGTTATTACATGTGAGGGTCGGCTTCGGACACTTAATGCTGAAATGACCCTGTTCTCCACAGTTGTAACAGGTGATGGCCGAAATGGCCGCTCGGGACTGAGATTCCGCAGGTTTTGGCGCCATAGAAGGTCGCTAAAAAAAAGTAGAGCCCGCACGAGGCTTCTTGAAGGTTGCCTGACTGCCTTCGGACTGATTACGCTTCTTTGATTTCTTGCCAGAAGATGAAGTTTGATTCTTAGAAATTTCCTTAGCAGTAAGCTCATAAGCAAGAGCTTTCTCGATGAATTCGGCCAGAGTGGTGCAATGATGATTAAGCAATTGTAGCTGCATACGAGGTTTCAACCTCTTACTGAAGTACTTGATCTTATCCGCCTCGGAGTGGATAATAGATGAGGCGAATGGAAGTAGCTCCTGAAATTTCTCGGCAATGGTAAGTACATCTTCTTCCGTTGAGGGGTCGGGACTGAGTAACTCCGACAACTTGGTCTCTCTGAGTGGGTCCGGATAATACCTTTCCATCATGAGGGTCTTGAACTGGTCCCAAGTACAAGATCTATCGGTGGGCTTCAGAGATAGCCACTAAGAGTGAGCGCTCTTACCCAAATAGTAAGCCACGACTGAAACTTTGTGCCCTTCGGGACACTCCACCATAGCAAACAACTTCTCAAAATGTTACAGCCAGTGAATAATATCTGCCGGCTCAGATGAGCCCTCAAAAGTGGGTGGCCTCTGGCGAGAGAAGTCGCCAATTATACCACTCACACTCCTCTCTTGACCCTGAGGTGGCGGCGGAGGGGCCTGCTGATCCTGAGTGGCTGAGTTCTGCATCGTCTCTATCAGACGTGCCATCTGAGTCATTTAGTCCATCATGCCCTGCATAAACGCGAGAGGATCAACTCAGACACCTTCTGATTGGGCTGTGTCTCGGGTACGACTTCTTGACGGTGAATGATTATCTCCAGGTGAGTGGGTGGCAGTGTCGCTGCTCGTCGAATTGACATTATTCCTCGCGTTCGCACGAGTATTCATTCGAGCTCCCGGGTTTCGGCCCGCACTGCAGCCTCTTCCCATGCGTCATCTGCCAGCTCGATCCATACTGAAGGTAGGGAACACATGATAATTATAGATCTCGCATGTATATCACATTATGATTAAGTTATGAAATGATAATAATGAGCTTACTCGCTCTAACACAATGATTACATGAAGGATCAACTGAGGTGACATGATTATCTGATGAAATTCTTGAAATGATTATCTAATGAAATTATTATCTTGAACAAGACAACAAGATTGATAATACCATCCACAAGATCGACAACTGAACAATGAGATTGACTGAGTGATGAATGAATCAACATGAATCGGCAAGATCCCCAAGAAAATGATGAATGGGGATTGTTGACTGATGAATGATGAATGAGTGATTCTTATTGCCAGAAATTACCATGGCGTCAGAAATCATACCGTTTCCTTGGTGTGAGGGGCTTGGCGTTTGCACAGGTCACACGTGACGCAAAAGTCCAATGATACTAGTCTAATGAACGATGATTTCAAATGAGACATGACTCGGAAGGTAGTATTCAAAACCACACTCCGATACCAACTCTGTAACACCCCAAAACTAGGCGGACATTACAGTGCCGTGGACCCCCGACTGGGACCTACCAGGCAAATGAAAATTAATGAATTACACAATACGATGTAGTACCGTACCACATGATATCATCAATTACTCCGATGAGGAGTTTCAACTACAACACACCCAGGAAAATACAGAATACATGAATATTTCATATGAAGATAAAATATACAACACTGAATGAAATAAAAATCCAAACAGAACTGCAATGGAAAATACATGACAAAGAAACATGAACAAATGTAGAGACTGGGGCGCCCTACTAGTATCACTAGGACTCCTCGCCGTCAACGTTCTCTTCCCGTGCTTTTGCCTTGCCATGACCTAAAAACAATATCCCCAACGGGGTCAGTTAAACAGAACAATAATCCTCAAGAGTTGAACAAGCACAATCATTAAATATATTAGTTATGAAATCAAGCTGAAGAGGCGCATCATAGTACGCCCGTAATGGGACGTGCAAGTGCACAAGACGAGTGTCCGGACACACCCGCACTTGTACCTAATTAGTCTCATGGAGGCACGTTACCGTGTGCACAGTCCATTATGTCGGTGAACCCGTATCACATGACTATCGTGTGCCCGACTAAAAATTCCACACATAACCACCTGGCCACGCAATATGAACCCAGAAGGTCACAAGAACAAAAATGACCATGATGAATATCAATGAATCGCAAATCCGACAAGGGTCAAGAATGACTCACCGAGATGAAATAATAATGAAATGAATGACTTAAATGATTGGAACCGTCGTTCCTCGTGAATTGAATGATTAGTTTGATAATTACAAGTCTCAAAATATACCATGAATGAATTATGAATTATGAATATGAATGAACAACAACGAAAGGAATGAGTATCCTTTTAACTGAGTAAGAATTAACTTACACAATACCGGTGATGAAATGTCCTCCCTCGAACAAACATCCTTAATGGAATTATCAGTCGCTCGAACAACCTTGAATAACATAATTACCAACAAATGCTCAATATACGTATCAAGTACGATTATAACCAACTCAAAAGTCGATACAACAATAACCAATCTCATTGGGGCATTCTAACGAATACGTTGCAAACATTCTTCCATTGATTACAACCAACCCCAAATATATCGAAACCAACCTCCAAATGAGTAGTTCAACTCCAACAAAATATCATCACTACAATCAAATAATCCAATAGGAATACTCTGTTCGAGATTACGACAACATCTAGTTGAAACCCCAAAAATCCCAAAGTCAAACCTTAGGGTGTGTTTGAATAATTCTCCAAATATTCAATAAATCCGACAAAAATACCAATAAATCCGTAGAAACACATGTATCCAAGGTAGATAATCCATATCCAACATATCCCACCCTAATATTAAGCTAACTTGAAGAGATCGGAATGGAAACACTCAAATCCCAAAATTCTAGATTCAAGCAAAGTTACCTTGATTTGGTGTGATGGAGAAGATTAAATGATGATTAATCCGAACTAGAAGCTTGAAGATGTTGATAGTTGATTGCAGCTCGAAGAACACTTCACAAAATGCCGAAAGTCGCCCAAAATCGCCCGTGAGAGAAGGTGAGATGTGAAAATGCCGAAACTGGACTGAACTGTCCTATCTATACCTGGACCAGCTTAGCGTGTGCTAGCTACTGATATTAGCGTGCGGTAACAGGTCCACCGGTTAGTCCATTACCCACTGCCTGCATCGTTAGCATGCGCTACATACCTTGATAGCGTGCGCTAATGTCTCTTATTAGCGTGCGTTAACCTTGTGCTAGCGTGCGCTACCTGATGGTTGATGCCCAGAATACTGGAGTCCAGAACCTACTGACTTCTGCCTTGCTCGCATTAGCATGCGCTACACCTATAACATAGCGTACGCTGCTAATACCATTAGCGTACGTAATGATCCACTCGTAGCGTGCGCTATGAATTATTCCATTTCAGCCCAGTACCTACTGGACTGCCTGAACGAGCCTTAGCGCGCGCTACACTGATTGCTTAGCTTGCGCTATCCAAACTACTAGCATGCGCTATTTCCCATTTATAGCGTGCGCTACTACAACTCAAATTCAGTCTAGTGCCTTCTGGACTGTCTGCCTCGAATGCACTAATGTGCGCTAATACTGAACGTTAGCGTGCGCTACCAATACTCAATTAGCGTGTGCTAAAAAGAGTATGCAGTGTACACTACTTTTCACATCCAGGCAACCAAAATATGATGATGATGATGATAATATCCTCGTCTCGATTCTCAAAACAAGGTTGAATGACGAATGATAACTGATATACAATTCAAATTACGCCGAACGGTGAATACAATGAATGAATATGAATGATGAATGATTATTAATGAGTGAAAAATTAATGAGTGACAATTCACTGAATGATAATGAATGAATTTACAACCGGGTATTACAATTGGTGCAGATATCTTCGAAAATCCCTCGATAATGACCGGCTAAACCCAAGAAACTACGAACTTCATTTGCATTACACGGTACCTTCCAATCATTGAATGCCTCTACTTTAACCGGGTCAACCTCGATTCCTCTAGAAGTGATCACATGTCCCAAAAATGCAACTCGGTTAAGCCAGAATTCACACTTGTTGAACTTCGCATACAACATCTCCTTACACAGTATTCCCAATACTGTTTTAAGATGATGCTCATGTTCAACCTTGCTCTTTGAATACACAAGTATGTCATCTATGAACACAATGACAAACTTATCCAAATAAGGTTGGAATACATGGTCCATGAGGTCCATGAATACCGCTGGCGCATTAGTCAGCCCAAATGGCATCACTATAAACTCATAATGTCTATATCGAGTTCGAAAAGCTGTCTTCGAGATGTCATCATCCTTAATCCTCAGTTGGTGATATCTGGTTCTCAAATCTATTTTCGAGAACACCCCTGATCCTCCAAGTTGATCGAATAGGTCCTCTATTCTAGGAAGTGGATATTTATTCTTTATCGTGTGTCGATTAAGCTCACGATAGTCTATGCACATCCTCAAAATTCCATCATTTTTCTTCACGAAGAGTATTGACGCACCCCATGGCGATACACTTGGCCGGATAAATCCAGAGTCAAGTAGTTCCTGAAGTTGTACTTTCTGCTTTTGTAATTCCTTGGGCGCCATTCTATAGGGGCTTTTGATACTGGTGCCGCTCCTGGCACTAAATCGATCGAGAACTCAACTCCACGACTTGGCAGAACTCCCGGTAGGTCTTCGGGAAAACATCTGGATACTCCTTGACGATAGGAACATCAGCTACCATCTTTTCCAAAGTTGTTTTCCCCATCACATTCACCAGGAATCCTTGGCAACTGCGCTTCTTCAACATCTTCACGGCTTTCATGGCTGAAATCACTTTTGGGGTACTACAGCTCTCCTTTCGGAGATATCTACTACAGTTCTATGTTTGTCCAACCAATCCATACCCAAAATGACATCAAAATCGCTGAGTTAAACTATGTGCAAGTCATCTAAGAAGATATGTTCGTTAAACTCTATCTTCACATTGTTAGATATAGAGTCTACACGCACTACTCCCCCCGCAGGCATATTAACCAACAGAGATTTAGGAGCTTTACTACTTCTACAACCAATCATAGTGCAAAGCTTCCTAGAGATGAATGAATGGGATGCACCCATATCAAACAACACCAAAGCAGGAATATTAGCAACTGACAACATACCTGACATGGTTTGGGGTTCAATCTGTTCCTCGACCTCGGCCATGCTATACACTATATCTTTACCTCCTGAGCCTTGCACTTTTGCCTGGACCTTTTCCTTTCTTCGGACATGCTGAGGCCATGTGTCCTTCCTCACGGTAGAAGTAGCACCGATTCTGACCAAGCATACATGAACCTTTATGTCCCTTGCCACAAGTAGCACATGTAGGTTTATCGACTGGGGTTTCGCCCCTGAAAATCCATTCTTATCATTCTTGTTACTACCACTTCCTTGATCGTGCCACCTGCGCTTGTTATTAGCTGCGATTGGTGGTGCTCTTGCCCTTTCCACATCCAAACTGGCAGATATGTCCTCGGCCCTGGCAACTGCTTCATTGTAGGTCCAACGCCCATGACCAGCCAAGTGATGACGAATTTGGTCGTGAAGTCCGTATCAGAACTTCCGAGACTTCATGTCATCCATCTCGACCATGTGAGGAGCAAAACGGCACATGTGGTTGAACTTGCACTCATAGTCGATGACCGACATTCCTCCTTAGGCCAGATCAAGGAATCCCTTAACATAATAGCTATATAATAAAATAAACTAAGCCTACAGATACTCCTCATCATCACTGCTAATAATATCTATAATAGGAATACAGGGTCATGGCTCAATCCAAGAAATAACCTCATCATCGGACTCAACGTCTGCCATGATAACATCCTTCATGTTCTCCGCGAGGTCTTCCTTTGAGATCTCATCAGGAACTTCTTATAGATCTTCCTCGGGATCCTCCTCAGGGTCTTCCTCGGGGTCTTCTTCAGGATCCTCTTGTGGGTCTTCTTCGGGGTCTTATTCAGGATCCTCTTCAGAGTCTTCTTCAGGCTCTTCTTCAGGATCCTCTTCTTTCATAGAGTCGGAGCTCCAATTTCCAGCTGGTATCACATCTCGAGCGTACATATCTAATAAACGCCCGGCTACGAACTTGAAATCATCTGTGGTCTCCCGTTCTTCTGGTGTTCTCTTATGGACTCTTGCCAAAGCTGGAAAATGCAATAACCCCAATCATCAAGTAGCTTTACCATTTGGTGGTTCAGTTGTGGCGTGACAGAACTTTGTTTCTGGGACTGCAACCACTTGCTCAGCCTGTTGACAACATAGTGCGGTGCATTTTCCGGTAAACTTGGATCATCCCACCAATCCTTACATGCCAGAAGACGCGAGTCAAACATAGCAGACAAACTATTACGTGCTGTAATCCTAGGTTTGGCCATTCTAATGGTTCGCACATACATATACAATCATGTAAATAAAATGAAATGATAGATGCATGAATAATTATTGAAATTCGGTACCTTGGACGGAGTGACGAAGTGGCGAAGCTGAGAGCATATGATACTTTTATATTTTAGCAAGTCTACAGAAAGGTAAAACCCGCTCTGATAACACTATGTAACGCCCCGACTTTCTAGGGTAATTATAGGTTAAAATAAGTAAAAAGGTGAATTTCGGCAAAAAAATAGATTCTTTTGAGAATATTAAAATTCTCACCTACAAAGTTGAGTCGCTACACCAACTAAAATAAATACCTATTAATTAAGGCAACAACATGTCATAGATAAGAGATAATAATTATGGCGGAAAAAAAATTTATAATATTATTATTTCTAACCGAGAGTTTCCTCAAATAATATTTCAAAAACATGACATAAAGAAAAATATCATTTTAATAAATATCATCATATGCCCTCTCGGCTCGCTCCTTCGTCCATCCGGATCGGTTTAACCTGCGAGATCAATATAGGTGGGGGTGAGCTTCCTTCAGCTCGCGGAAATTACACATATCACAATAATATACAATCTCATGAAAAGTAATTAAATAATTATTCTATCAATAATATTTTCCTCAACATGAATACATACACACAATATGACATATAACATGAATCGAGCACGCATGTGAATATTGAGGTTATGCAAGTGTTCCCACACAACATATATCTTAAGATAGCCTCTTTACACGTACACATGTGAGCCTGATTTACAACATGTATCATCAATTTTAAACATAAGTAAAATATCACATAGCAGTCCAATTAAAGCAATTAAAGTGAGTGAAAATTTCCACCTGAATAAAATGATGCTGCTTGAGCTTGAATATGAAGATGCTCGACTCACAGTCCTAAGCTCATAATTCCTTGTTAATATCTACATATAATATAATTATAATCATTATAAAATATTATGATATAATGACTAGAAATAAAATATGATGCATATAATTCAAACTGATTATTAATATTAATTGAAGAGTCAACATTAATAATGGGTTGGTCAAAATAGGACTGGAAGTGAATATTAAGAGCTGTTGGGGTCGATTGAAAAACAATTGAAAACTGACTGGGGTAAAAATCGAAGTAACTAGAAATCTGGGGTTAAATTGTATAACCCTAAAAGTAAAGGGTATAAAACCTTACAACACACATCGGCCGCTATCCATCTATTTCTCACTCCCTACCTCTCGTCTCTCTCTCTCTCTCTGTCCTTATCTCTCTCTCAAACCTCTCATCTCTCTCTAAATTCCTCGCTGCAAAACTCAGATTTGTAGAAAAACTCACACCCACCCACACACACAATACGCGAAATGGAGGTACACACCAGCAAGTCCGAATCGGACCGTTCACAGTCGCCGACAGCGTTGCAGCAGAGGCGCGATCCGGCTCACGTGTCGCGGCGGCCAACTGCAGTGCGGTTCAGACGAAAAAAAATGGGTAAAATTTGGTATGAGCCAACTGCACCTGGTCATTCTCCAGTCTTATTCTGGTATGAGCCGACTAAAATTCGGGATTGAAGGGGAAACATGCTGCATAATCAAATTCTGGGTTCGGGCCGAATTTGGGTCTGATGAATTTTTTGTTTTGATTCGGGTTTGAAGGTTTCGGGCTTTGGATCAAGAAATCAGAACTGGGCCTAAGAATTGGTAACGATTGCTTCTGGGTTCAGTGAAAATTCATAAAGTCTAGACTTGAAAATATGACATGGTCTGCACGAAATTGGAAGTGTGGGGTGATTGGGTATAGAAGAACAGAATATAAATCAACAACTTAGAATAAAATCAATAGATGGTGATAGAGATTTGAGTTCTTACGTGCGGTGCTGAAGGTGAGAAATTTCAGAGGCTTAGATACGGCTGGGCACGACAAAGTTGGCTGGAAAACTTCTTGCAGTAAATAATCTTTTTTTTTTGGATGCTGAACGTAGATTGTAAAGAATTCCTGGCTCAATGTATTAGTATATTTATAGATATAGGTTTTGGAGTATTTTGGTTGATGTAGGATTGTGTTTAGGATATAGATCAAGGGGTTTGATGAAGTAAAGAATTCTGGTGAGGAGATCCATCGGTGAGGAAGGAGAATTCTTAATTATGGTTAATTAAATTTAATCATAGTTAGTTAAATTAAAACACATGATTAAAGATAATTGATATAATAATAGTAATAATAGTAAATGTAAAGATAATTATTCGGTCATGTTGATAATAATATCGGGAAAATGATGATAATAATAATAATATTAGTACTAACAATAATAGTAATAATAATATTATTAATAATAATGATAATATTAATAATAATAGTGTTAGTATTATACTTGAATGAATAATAAAAATTTTATAATAATGACTACTTGAACATAACTGACAAATGACTCGGGCTAGAACTTGTGATACGTCGAAATAAAAATTCATGATCCTCTAAATAAGATTAAATAAAATAAAAATGCATTATTAATATTATTAAAAATAATAATATTATATTATGAAAATGGCGATATTACATAAATACATCTTGTTTTGACAATCACCATCATATAGCATGAAATCTTCAAAGTTTGCATTTCGCTAAGTATGGAAGCTGTTAGGAAACTCCATACAGCAAGTCCTTGCTAGTTTCGACCTGTGGGGAAAGAATAGCATTAAAGACGAAGCTTCGATCTGTGTGAGAATAAGCAAGCCGAAAGACCTAAAGCCAATCTGTGTGAACTGCCCAAGCTATTGTCACTATATCAATATGTGTGAACGATACAGAGACATGTTTAGTTAAAGTCACGTAGTTGTGTACGTAGTGATTTTAATAAATATTTTACTCCTGTGTGGAGAAAGTAGATGTAAATGGGTTTACCTCGAACCACTTATATCTGTGTGTATTTTACATTCCATCCTTACTGTTTTCATATCTACCTGTTATTTAAAGTATACATATTGTGAAAGCCCTGTACGCATCAAGCAAATAGGAGAGTGCCTAGTTGCTGTATTTACAGCAACTCAATATTAGTCTTCCGCTACGCAAATAACTTCGAAAAACAAACAACATATTGTATCCTCCATTTCTAAGCTATTTACTATATACTCTGTGGATAACATAAAGCAATCATCAACTTGCAACTGAACTAAATGAGGTGAAATCTCATAATCAATGCAAGACAAATGATTATGCCTTACTAGAAGCTAAACGCGACACCATCCTCAAATCATTTGAGAAATCATCAAAGATGATGAAAGATATCCTAAGCCCTGGACAACATGTCCATGACAAACGTGGCATGGGATACGAATCGTTCTCCAACAAAGGCAAAACTAGTACGGTGTTTGTAAAAGGAGTGAAACCTATTCCTGAAACCAAGGAAGTTCCAAAGGTTGCCCCAATAGACAAAGGAAAGGCTACAGCCGTCCCCTCTCAGAAACCAAAGGCTTCCATTTTGCCACCTAGCTCGAATCATAAGCAGCAGAAAGGTCAGCCTCACAAGCATGTAAGGTGCAATGCTGAATATCAACACTATGCTCCTCGGGCTTACCAACAACGTCAACAACAGATCATAAGGAAGGATACACCCAAGTACCATCAACATCATGCACCTGAGTACTACCGACAGTACAATGCTCCTAAATAGTGGGTATAGGAACCCAAGTATCTATCTCGTAAGCAAGCTACCGCGTAGTTTTTCCAACAGCAAGTTTGGAAATCCAACTGGAAACCGAGAAGGGAGGCTAAAAGGTAGAGAAACACGGTTCTTCCTCCTAGAAAACAACCGTATTGGAGCCAAAATTCTAAATTTTACATACATAATAACGATGCTTACAGTGATTACGTGCCTACCCCACGTAAATCTCGCAAAAGAGGACCAAACACAACATACAACAAACATATTACTATCAGGAAAATATGGGTACCTAAAGGCACTAATAACCAAGGACCCAAAAATCAAAGGGGACCTAAATCTATTTAATTTTTTATTATAGGATACCAAGGAGAAGGACATATGATATTTCAACAGCAGATGGTCTCGCCACATGACAGGAGATCTTTCCAAGCTAAACGGATTATGGAGAAGGTCATGGTCCAAAGATGCGATTCAGTGACAAATCAAAAGGAAGAACAAGATAGAAAGGAACCCTGCTTTTAGGAAAATCTAAGATCACCGATGTAGCCTATGTAGAAGGACTACAGTACAATCTCAAGGTCACCGAGAAAGTAATTGAACATAATAAGTATGACAATTTCCATGACTTAATTCAAATATGATATCGCGCGACAAATGGATTTGACACGTCAAATGGTTTAATGAAGTATAAACTTATATTATTTGGGCAGTCATAATGTCTTGTTAGAGACTGCTTATGACTTATTATTGAATAAGGTATTAAGCAATTGCCAACATAATATAAACCTTGTGGGTCCACATATGACAATTAAAGACAAGCTAGAATAATTAATATATAATATTGGATATTACATTTATTAAATAAGTTAAATAATGAGTAATGTATAATATATGATATTATATATTATATTATTCAATTATATCGACTGGGAAAGATAAATATAATATTGGATATTATATTTATTAGAGGATCAAGTAATAAGTAATATATATAATATATGATATTGTATATATTGTATTATTTAATAAGTTGAAGGGCAACTAAGCAAATACTAGAGTTTGACTCGAGGGTTTACTTAGTATAAATAAAGGGTCTTGGACAAGGAGTTATCCTAAGACAAAAATTACATAATCCTAATTGTGTGAAGATAAAAAAATCGGCCCTCCCCATTCTTCTATTCGGACGAATTTTTTTCCTCCTGTCCAGGAAGTGTGTTTCGGCCATCTCCGTCTTCTCCCCTTAGTTGATTTTGATCAACAATACAAATCCTTCTAGCAAGGAATTATTTGTTGTATTGTTTATCAACATTATTCGTAAGGATCTAGCCATTCGACTTGTACCAGTTGTTCGTATGTGGATCATCGAAAGAGGAAAACGATATTAATCAGCTTCTGGTCCGGGTTACAGATCTGTTCTTCGAATTAAGGTAATTCGATGAAATCTTTATAAATCAATTAAATTACTGCATGGGAATCCTCATCTGGTTTTTTTCGTTAATTATTTCCACTGTGTTTTCCTCATATTTATTGTATTTGATACACGTAAAATCCAACAGTAACATGTATATTGCTGACTGAAAATCCATTAGTACTGTAATTCATTGTCTTGTTGACAAAGGCACTGCAGATCAAAGCTGGCTATGGCACAAAAGGATGTCTAACATTAACTTCAAGACCATCAACAAATTAGCTTGACAGGGAATGGTCAGAGGCTTGCCCTATGTTTCATTTCATAAGAACAGCGTCTGCGGACCAGATCAGAAAGGTTAGCTAGTCAAGTCGTCTATGAAGAGCAAATCTTATCTTTCAACCCATAAGGTCCTGGACTTACTACATATGGATCTTTATGGTCCTGTAGACCCTCTCAGCCTAGGAGGTAAGTGTTGAGAAATTGGCACCCACTTAGAATGGTGGAAGATAGAGTTTTCAAACTCTTTTGCGTTGCAGAAGCATAATTAAATTGCGGAAGATAAATGACACCAGATTTATAGAGGTTCGGCCAAACGTGCCTATGTCCTCTCTCCGTATCTTTTTCTATAGGCTTTAGATCAACCTCTACGCCTCGTCTTCTATCGGTCCGAGGGATACCATTACACTATTGTCATTATCTCCGTCTAAGATAAACCATTTTCCTTTTTCATTTGACAAGGAAGCAACCTATCTAGCTTTCTATGGGTACTAGGCAAACCTCATTTGGATTTAGATATGATTCTAATAATGTCGTATCAGCTATCCTAATAACACCGAATCAATCTACAATCCGTATCTTTCCTCTCGTGTATGTTTTCGTGTACGAACACTCAAACACTATAAATTAAGCACAATTACAACAACAAAGATGTATACAATGATATCTAATCTTGCTTGTAGTTGTTGTGTTCAATGATACCAAATGATTTGGTATTTATAGGAATAAAGCCTCAACTAGCCGTTAGCTCACTGCCACTCTTTAGCATGCGTTATGCTTCATCATTACGTATGTTATTGCCATTACGTACGTTATTGCCTTCCTGTAGCGTACGTTATCTGCTTGCAGTTTTAGTCCAGTAGCTTCTGTCCCTTCGATTACGTAAGTTAGCTCATACTATTACGTACGTTAAGTGCATTGAGTTGCGTACGTTAACTCGTCATTGTAGTGTACGTTAACTTTAGTCAAATATCTGTTACATGCCTTTTTGACCTTGACTTTCCACCAAATCTTCCAACAGTTGCTATGTTTGAATTCGAAACACAGTACGTACGTTAACATCTCTTTGTTACGTACGTTAATATTTTTCGATAGTGTGCGCTAAACTTAGTCTGTAGCGTGCGCTAAATCATGTCATCTGCACTCGTCTGTATTCAGGTAACTTTCCATTACGTACGTTATACCATGTATATTACATACGTTCAGCTCTTCACATAGCATGCGCTATCTGCGTCAGCTTTGCTTGTTGTTTTGGTTCGTCTTATTGATTCCTTTGTTGTTTTGGTTTGTTCGACAACACATCATCAAAACTATTTTATATTATATAGAATAGAATATTCCAACAATCTCTCCCTTTTTGATGATGACAAAATAATAACCTTCGATGGGATTTTATACCTGCAAAAATATAAACAATTACAGATCAAAGTTTTTGGCTTTGTCCATTTCGTTAGTTTTCATCTCCCCATCTTTTTTTTTTCTTTTCAACTCCTTCTTTTAGTTTCTTTCTTTCTTCTTTTTCTATTTTCTCCCTCTTTCACTGTAATATCCGTATTTTTCTTTCCCTTGTATTTTCGTTTTTGGTGTATTTCTCGATCGTAGTGACCCTCGTGTACTTTTCAGCGTGTCCTTCCTGTCAAACTGTTGAACTATATTCTTGTTATTGTTGTGCGAAACCGCCGTTTCGGGGTTGCCGTGGATCCATTTCGTGTTATTAGTCCCCAAATATTGATTCCTATCGTTTTATTCTCTTTCCGGATCATTTTTATCATTTTGGGACCCAAAGGGGTGTGGGCGCGGCACAAGGTGCGTGCGCGCGGCACAAAAATTTCTCCAAATGTTGATCGGGCAATCATGCCGTGTGCCGCGGCACACCCATCCGTGCCGGCACGGCGCGAGGCAGTGCGCGGCACACTCGTGTGTCTTCCGCGACCAAAACCCAGTATGCGTGTGCGCGGCACACGCAGCCGTGCCGCGGCACAATGCTAAAACATGGGAGTAGATTTTCGGCCTGTGCCGCGGCACACTTCTGCTGTGCCGCGGCACACGAAGCGGTAATTGCGCAGACTCGTCCTTATTAGACGAGATCGGTCGTCTCCTTCCCCATTTTTCCACTGCATCGCGAGAGAAAGGATATAGAGGGGGAGAGTTCTTCATCCGGGGGTCGATTTTCATCATTCCTTTTCGGTTGTGAGGCTCGGATAATCAATCTAACGCGTGTTCTACGGATCTTAGTTCTTGAATCTCCAAAGGTAATGTTCTAAAACCCTATTTCGATTAATTTGGGGGTTTTGGGATTTTCTTCCGATTAGTTCCGTTTCGTTGGTGGATTCATGATGTATACGATTAATATTGTTAGTATCGTTAGTTTTCCTACGGATTCATGGATATTTTGTGGATTTTTATGGATTCGAGAGGGTTTGGTTGTGGTCCGCCCTCGTTGTTATTTTTGTATGAATATACATGAATCGTAGGCGGGTTTCCGGGTGTATTCCATTTCCATAATCGTTTAGAAGTGGTTGTGATTGTGCTATTCGAATCGTTAGGTTCATTCTCGTCGGTTCCTCGTGGTCGTGCTTGATTCTTTCGTTCCGTTCGTGTCATCGTCTATTTTATCGAGGCAAGTACCCTTATGAACTTACGATCTTGACATAGTAGTTTTGTATGAGAAATTGTGTGTGTGTGTATGCTCACTGCGGGTTAGACTCGACGGGGTCTCGGTAGGGTTCCACGAAGCTGTGGGACCGCGAGCTTGCTTTTAACCACTGTGGGTTAGATCCGACGGGGTCTCGGCAGGGATCCACGAAGCTGTGGGTCCGCGGTTAATTGTGGTGCATTTTTACAAATGTGGTTTGATCATTGGCATTTCCGGAAATGAGTATTTTGGAACTATGTTTTCTTGAATTGCATGCATTACTATATGTGTAAGATGTAAGTCGTTCATCTGGTTACTTGTACTAGCGTAATTGCTAACCCCTCTGGGGACCCATTTCGGGGAAATTCGTTTTATGAATTTCAGGTCAGGTTCATCGAGACGAGCGGGCACTGGACCAGTACACGGATGATGGCCGTGCGTGATGATTGTGCACGAGTGATGTTTTAGTGTCTTTTACCTTTTCATCTTTTGTGGTTTTGAACTAATAGTTGTACTCGAGTACTTAAGGGGTTCTTGTTCGTTTGGATTGTATCGTTGCTTATTATGTTGTGTTGGATGATGATGTTATATTGACCGGTTGAACCGGGTGGTTTATTCTGTTTTGCGTCTTTATGACATGGTGTTGGTTTGTCATTTATGTGAGTCGATGAGTATGATGCTGTTCAGCCTGGTGGGTCCCATATAGGGATTCACGGCGCTGTAATATACCTCGAATATCTTGAGGGTGGTACAGAAAATGGTATCGGAGATCTAGGTTTATGGATACCTAGGCTTGTCGGTTTATTGGGTCTTGTGGTGTTTTGTTTTTCACATCATCGTCACGCTGCCATGATTCCGGTACTACCAGTGTCCGTAAGTTTTCCTTCCTCTGTTCATTATTTCCTTGTATCGTACCTTTGATTCTCGACTTGTGATTGTTCTTCTCTCGTACTTACCCTCGTATGGCTTTTGCTACTTATTTAACTCCAGTATGGATGCTGGAAGAGGTCGTGGTCGCGGTCGTGGTCGTGGACGCGGCCGGGGACGTGGGGCAGCCGGTGGGCGACCACGTCACGATCTTCGAGGCCGGCGATCGGCGTCCGTCATAGCCTTGCTTCTTCTCAGGAGCGCGGCGACCTCTGTATTGCGGCTGTTATGCAAAATATGGTGAACCAAATGGCGGCAATAGCTCAGGCGGTCCAGAACCCGGATCAGGCCCATGCTAATCGGGGCGGAGCGGACCGTTGGCTCCAAGATGTCATCAAGATGCATCCTCCTCAGTTTTCGGGAGCTTCGGACCCGATGGGTTGGGAAGGGTGGATTAAGGAGATATCAAAGGTCTTCGTTGCCACTAACTGCCCCGAGGAACGTAGAGTCCCTATTGCTCAATACTTTCTCACGGGGGACGCTATGGATTGGTGGGAGGCCGTTGGGCCCAAAGACCATGCTGCTTCGTGGGCTGAGTTTCAAGAGTTGATGGAGGCTGAATATTGCCCGTGGCCAGTCAGACAGGCTCGGGTACATGTGTTGGGTACCAAATCGGATATTTGCGCCGTTTTATGCGGAAGCGAAAATAAATTGCGGAAAATAAAGGACACGAGGATTTATAGAGGTTCGGCTATTAACGAAGCCTACGTCCTCTCTCGATGTATCTTTTTCTTTAGGCTTAAGATCAAAACCTCTACGCCTATCTTCTATCGGTCGAGGGATTACCGTTACAAGCTCGTCTTCTATCGGTCCGAGTAAAACCGTTTTTCCTTTTCTATTGGATAAGGAATCAACCACTCTAGCTTTCTATCGGTACTAGATAAACCTCACTAAGATCGCGATTGTGATTCTAACAATGCCGGATCCTTGATCCTAATAACACCGAATCAAATCGTATCTTTTCTTTTTATCGCTCGTGTATGATCTTGTGTATAACACTCAATCACTCTTAATTAAGCTCAAGAACAACAACTATAATGTTTACAATGATATAACACGTATGTATGCTTTGCTCAATGTTGTTGTATGGAATAATACCAACTCCTTGGTATTTATAGCCTTCTTCCTCCTTACTAGCCGTTCTGCCGGTTGACTAGCTAGCGTGCGCTAGCCTTCCTTCTTAGCGTGCGCTATCGCACATTTTGCTCTAGCGTACGTAAAGGCTTTCATGTAGCGTGCGTTAATCACTTTATATTTGATCCGGTAGCTCGCCTTAACAATTAGCGTGCGCTACCACTTCCTTTGTAGCGTGCGCTAATCCAATATATCCGTTGCATGGATTGTCAAAGTGACCGTTTGATATGCGACTCGACCGCTTTTCCCAACGCTCGGATTGACTAGATTCAAACATCTTAGCGTGCGCAAATCATCCTTTGTAGCGTGCGCTAATAATAGAGGGTAGCGTGCGCTAATAATAGAGTGTAGCGTGCGCTATCCATCTGTGACTTCACCGGCTTACTTCGATACTAGGCTGGAATGCAGCTGACTCCTCGTTAGCGTGCGCTAACATATGTTCCTTAGCGTGCGCTAATGCAGTCCAGATTGCAATTTTTGCGTCTTCGTCTGCTTCGCCGTTTTGCTTCGCCTCGATGTTGTTTTGTAGTTTAGCAACTTTAATCATCAAAACACAAATTAAATAATGTGTGGAATAAATATTCCAACAATCTCCCCCTTTTTGATGATTACAAAACAACCCTTGAATTGGATAATCTGTAAAAAATAATATCTGTATATTTATACGAATCAAAGTTTTCGGCTTTGATCGTTTCGTTAGTTTCTCCATTTCTTTTCTCTTTTTCTCCTTTTTCGACTTCTTCATTTTTCAACTCCGTCGTTTTTCGTTTTTCAATTTTTTCAACTCCCCCTATTTGTATGCTTTTCTTTTCTTTTCGACTTCTTCGATTTTTCTCATTTTTATCTCCTCTTCATCTCCTTCTCATTTTTATCATTTTTATCTCAATTCATATCTTTCTCCCCCTTTTTGTTTTCATCAAAAAGTAAAAAAATATAAAGGATACCAAATGAAATATAAATATGCATGATACCAATTTATGCATTAATAAGGATATAAACTCCCCCTGAAAATATTATTTCCTTCTCCCCCTTTGTAAAATATCATTTGTCAAAGTTTATTTTTGGGGATCCAACCGATAGTTGGTTTTTCTTTTGAAACATAGACGATGTTTGAAACGTTTGTTCCTTTAGGAACCCAAATCTTTTTAATTTTTATCGTCCGTTTTGGGCGTTTGCAATTTGAAATGTGATGCCCGATTTTTAAACACTTTTCGCAATGGGGTATATTGAAATTGACGGATTCGTTTTTCGAACGCGATTTGAATCCTAACCCCTCTTTATTTAAAGTATATTTTTGAACACATAACATTTGTTCAAATTTATCGTTGCCGCACGAGAATTTCTTTGTCAAAATTTTTAGTTCATCTTGAACTTTTAAAAGATCATTTTTCAAAATATTTTCATTTTCAAGGCATTTCGAATGATCAATTTCGACAAATTTCCCTTTTTCAAGTATTTTGGAATTTTCAATTTCCAAAGTTTTATATTTAGACTTGAGGGATTTAATTTCATTTAAAGCATTTTGATAGTCCGTATGTAATAATTCGAATGCTTCAAAAAGTTCGTCGTAGGAATTACTTACTTGGCTTTCGACGTCGCTATCGTCGAATGAACTCCGGGCCATGAGCGCGAGATTATTTTGTTCAAGAAAATCTTCATCGGGATCTTCGTCGCTCCATGTTGCGATTAGAACCTCCTTTTGCTTTACTCGGCAGTTCTTAGCAAAGTGGCCTGGTTTACCACATAATCGACAAGTGTTGTCGAATTTCTTAGGTTCGCCCGCTTGAATGTCCTTCTTCCTCCGGTTTAATAAGTGTTGGAACTTATTAATATTTTTGGCATAATATGCCATTTCTTCATCGCTTTCGTCCACCGGGGTTTCTTCTTTCTTCTTTGTCATTTTAGCCTTGAAGGCTATCGACCTCTCCTTCGGTTTCGGTTTGGCATTCCGAGATTTTAGAACGATCTCATAGTTGATAAGAGAACCAACGAGAGCACTAAAATCGAGAGTATTTAAATCTTTGGATTCCATTATTGCCGTAACCGTACCGTCCCATTCTCGAGGTAGTGATCGGAGAATTTTCTTTACTTTCTCACTGCTCGAAAGTGGTTTTCCAAAACATGCTAATCCATTAGTGATGACCGAAAATCGGTCGAGCATGATCGAGATGGATTCATCGTCCTTCATTTGGAATAATTCATAATCGTGAAGGAGCATGTTTATCTTCGTCTCCTTGACTTGAGACGTACCTTCGTGTGTTACCTCAAGCATTTTCCAGATTTCTTTGGCACTATCACACGATGATATCCGGTTGTGTTCTTCCGGATTTAAGGCACAATAGAGAAGTTGAGTTGCCTTACAATTATAGTGGTCGTTTTTCCAATCGGAATCGTCATATTCTTCGAAGGTTTTGAGCGTACCGTTGGAATTTGTTGGAATTTTCGGACCAAGACAAATCACCTTCCAAAGCTCGATGTCATATGCTCGGATGAATATAGACATCTTCTTCTTCCACGTCATGAAGTTTGAGCCATCAAAAATGGTGGTCGGTTGAGAGCAAGGCCTTCGACGGGACCCATTTGAAACGCCATTGGATCTTTTCTCCTCGGATGTTAAGCCGCGTATTGGAGTACCGCTCCGATACCAATTGTTGGGTACCAAATCGGATATTTGCGCCGTTTTATGCGGAAGCGAAAATAAATTGCGGAAAATAAAGGACACGAGGATTTATAGAGGTTCGGCTATTAACGAAGCCTACGTCCTCTCTCGATGTATCTTTTTCTTTAGGCTTAAGATCAAAACCTCTACGCCTCTCTTCTATCGGTCGAGGGATTACCGTTACAAGCTCGTCTTCTATCGGTCCGAGTAAAACCGTTTTTCCTTTTCTATTGGATAAGGAATCAACCACTCTAGCTTTCTATCGGTACTAGATAAACCTCACTAAGATCGCGATTGTGATTCTAACAATGCCGGATCCTTGATCCTAACAACACCGAATCAAATCGTATCTTTTCTTTTTATCGCTCGTGTATGATCTTGTGTATAACACTCAATCACTCTTAATTAAGCTCAAGAACAACAACTATAATGTTTACAATGATATAACACGTATGTATGCTTTCCTCAATGTTGTTGTATGGAATAATACCAACTCCTTGGTATTTATAGCCTTCTTCCTCCTTACTAGCCGTTGCTGCCAGTTGACTAGCTAGCGTGCGCTAGCCTTCCTTCTTAGCGTGCGCTATCGCACATTTTTGCTCTAGCGTACGTAAAGGCTTTCATGTAGCGTGCGTTAATCACTTTATATTTCAGTCCAGTAGCTACTGCTCTTAACAATTAGCGTGCGCTACCACTTCCTTTGTAGCGTGCGCTAATCCAATATATCCGTTGCATGGATTGTCAAAGTGACCGTTTGATATGCTGACTTTGACCTGCTTTTCCCAACGTTCGGATTGACTAGATTCAAACATCTTAGCGTGCGCAAATCATCCTTTGTAGCGTGCGCTAATAATAGAGGGTAGCGTGCGCTAATAATAGAGTGTAGCGTGCGCTATCCATCTGCTGACTTCACTGCAGCTTACTTCGATACTAGGCTGGAATGCAGCTGACTCCTCGTTAGCGTGCGCTAACATATGTTCCTTAGCGTGCGCTAATGCAGTCCAGATTGCAATTTTTGCGTCTTCGTCTGCTTCGCCGTTTTGCTTCGCCTCGATGTTGTTTTGTAGTTTAGCAACTTTAATCATCAAAACACAAATTAAATAATGTGTGGAATAAATTTTCCAACAACATGCTTTTTATGATGCTCAACCGCGGGATATCCCCGTATCTCAAGCTATTGCCGATTTTAATAAGGAGTTGGGTTATGTGAAGACCCAAGTTGTCGAGGAGAGTGACAAGATTTTCCATTTCTCCAGACGGATGAAGTTGCCGATTCGGGACTATATGTCGGGGCTTGTATGCACTACCTTGAAAGATTACCAGAGCAGGGCCCTTGCTTACGATATGTCTGTGACGGCGAGTGAGGCGGCCCGCGAGAGTAAGAAGCAGAAGTCCGCCGGGAATTTTTCGGGCCACAAAAGTGGGGGTCAGCAGAAATTTCAATCTGCTAACTTTTCCGCTGGTGGTGGCCCATCTCGATCTACTGGGTTTCCCCGTAGGTAGAGATGTTAAACGGGCTAGCCCTAGCGGTTCCGGGCTAGCCCTAGCGGGCTTCGGGCTAAACGGTCCGGGTTAAAAAAGCCCGGATTTAAACGGGCTAGGAAATATTGGCCCTAACCCTAACCCTAACGGGTTTCGGGCTAAACGGGCTAAACGGGCTAAATATTTAAAAAATCTATTTTTTATTTTTTTATAAGTCAAAAAAAAATAATAACAATATATTTTATATATATAGTAACAACTATACTATAATAAATATAACAAAAAATACACTTTTATGTATATATATATATACACACATATACACTATATTAACAAATACAGTAATAATATATATTATATATAATATTAATATATATTATATATAATATTAATATATATTATATATATAATATTAACATAGTGTATATATATAATATTAATATAGTGTGTATATATATATATATATATATATATCGGGCTTCGGGCTAGCCCTAGCGGGCTTCGGGCTAGCCCTAACGGGCTTCGGGCTAATCGGTCCGGGCCAAAAAAGCCCGGATTTAAACGGGCTAGGAAATATCGGCCCTAACCCGGTTTTTTGGCGGGTTAAACGGGCCAGCCCTACGGGCCCGAGCCCGTTTAACATCTCTACCCGTAGGGCTGCCAGTGCCCCTTCTCGAGAGGTGAAATGCTTTAACTGTGGCCAGGAGGGCCACATCAGCCGTGTTTGTCCGAACCCTTTGCTGACGTGTAATCAGTGTGGCCAGTCGGGTCACAAAGCTGCTTTCTGTGCTGAGAGGGAGAAAATCCTTGGTACCCGGGCTTCCATTCCGGCGCCTAGGGAACCAAGTGTGAATCAGGGGTCGTTTGCTCCTCAATCTCCGCCGAGTGCTAGTCGGGGGAGAGGTCGGGGTCAGCCCTCAAGAGGGGGAGCTTCCAGTGTCGGCTCCGCCCATCCGCGGGTTTATGAGATGCGGAAGACCGATGACCCAATGACTCACGTGGCGGCAGTACCGTTTATATTCTTTCTCATCCTGTCCGGTGTGCTTTTCGATTAGGTGCTACGCATTCGCTCATATCTCCGGATTGTGTACGTCGTTTGAGTCTCGACCGCTTGACGCCTTGTGAGCCCTTCATCGTTAAGCTTCCTAGCGGTGATAGGATCGTTGGTGATCGGGAGGTTCAAGACATTACTGTGCTTATTTGTGAGAGGACTTGGCCCTCTAATCTTATTGTTGTGAGTATCGAGGGTGAGGATTTGATTCTTGGTGATGACTGCTCGAGCGGCATGGTGCGATCATGAACTACCGCACGAGAATCATCACTATGTTGGCCGAGGACGGCAAGAGCACTCTTTCGCGGGCGAAAGAGGGGAAACCAGAAATTCGTCATTAATGCCTTGAAGGCGATGAGTCTCATGCGAAAGGGATGTACTGGTTATTGGTGCTATGCCTTGAAGGCGGGGGATGGTGGAGTCGAGCTTTCGTCGATTCCAGTCGTTAATGAGTTTACTGATGTATTTACTGACGAGTTACCGGGATTGCCACCGGATCGTGAGGTTGAGTTTGCTATAGAGTTAGAGCCGGGCGCGGCTCCTATTTCGAAGGCGCCGTATCGCATGGCACCTTCAGAGATGGCAGAGTTGAAGAAGCAGTTGAGCGAGCTTCTTGAGTCGGGGTATGTTCGACCGAGCGCCTCGCCTTGGGGCGCACCGGTCCTGTTTGTGCGGAAGAAGGATGGTTCACTACGTTTGTGTATCGACTATCGCGAACTAAACAAGGTGACCATCAAGAACAAGTATCCTTTGCCGAGAATTGATGACTTGTTCGATTAGTTGCAGGGAGCTACGGTATTCTCGAAAATTGATTTGAAATCGGGGTACTATCAGCTCCGGGTGAGAGAGTCCGATGTGCCGAAGACAGCTTTTCGGTCGAGATACGGACATTATGAGTTTGTAGTTATGCCTTTCGGGTTAACTAATGCGCCGGCGGTGTTCATGCAGTTGATGAACAAAGTTTTATCGAGTATTTGGATAAGTGCGTCGTCGTCTTTATTGACGATATTCTTATTTATTCGAAGAATGAGGAAGAGCATGCCCATCATTTGCGGGTGGTATTAAACATTTTGAGGACCGAGCAACTCTATGCAAAGTTCTCGAAATGTGAGTTCTGGCTGAAGGAAGTGATGTTTTTAGGTCACGTGATTTCAGCCGAGGGGGTTCGTGTGGATCCGCAGAAGATTGAGGCCGTGTTGGATTGGGCACCGCCAAGAATGTGAAGGAGCTCCGTAGTTTCTTGGGTTTAGTGGCTACTACCGTAGGTTCGCCGAGGGTTTCTCGAACTGGCTCGGCCACTTACGCAGCTTGCTCCGGAAATCCGAGAGGTTCGTCTGGAATGACGAGAGGCAGTCGAGTTTTGAGGAGCTGAAGAAGCGTTTGACTTCAGCCCCGGTTTTGGCGTTGCCATGTGGTAACGAGGGTTTTGCCGTTTATAGCGATGCTTCGGGTCAGGGTCTTGGGTGCGTATTAATGCGGACGGTAAGACCATTGCCTTTGCATCGATACAGTTGAGGCCGTATGAGCTTAACTACCCTACTCATGATTTGGAGTTAGCGGCAGTCGTTTTTGCGCTCAAGATTTGGCGTCATTATCTTTTCGGCTCTGCATGTCAGATTTTACCGATCATAAAGTCAAATACATATTTACTCGGGGAGTTGAATATGAGGCAGAGGAGGTGGTTAGAGTTGATTAAGGATTATGACCTCGAAATCCTTTATCATCCGGGCAAGGCGAACGTCGTGGCCGACGCCTTGAGTCGGAAACCGATTGCATTGCGATCGCTTGAGATCCTTACGTCTCGATTCGAGCTTCGGCGATCTTTAATCGAGTTAGATGTCGAAGTTTTGTTGCCTGGAGCCGTCGGGCAACTTCGTGCTTTGGAGGTTTCGTCGTCTTTGATCGATGAAATTAAGCTGAAGGAGTTAGAGGATCCGATGATTACTCAAATCCGAGAGAACGTTCTTAAAGGAAAGTCTCTGGATTTGTGATTCACGAGGATGGTATTTTGAGATTTCAGAGCCGGTTTTGTGTGCCGAACGACTCGAGTTGAGACAATATTTTACGGAGGCCCATGCTACACCTTACTCCGTTCATCCCGGTTCGAGTAAGATGTACAAGGACTTAAGAAGGAATTTCGGTGGAATGATATGAAGGATGAGGTCGCACAGTTTGTAGCGAGATGTTTGACTTGTCGCAGGTCAAAATCGAGCATCGGCGACCGGTGGGTTATTGCAGTCACTTCCTGTTCGAATGGAAATGGGAAGATATATCGATGGATTTCATTACGAGTCTGCCGAGATCGAGGTCGGGCATGAATATGGTGTGGGTGATTGTCGATCGTCCGACCAAGTCGGCACATTTTCGGGCATCAAGGACACTGGGGCCCGGAGAAGTTATCTCGTGTGTTTATCGCGCAGATTGTGAGACTTCACGGTACCAAGTCTATTGTTTCGGATCGTGACGGCCGTTTTGTATCGCACTTCCGCAAAGGTGCATAAGGCGTTGGGTACCGTTTACATTTGAGTACCTCTTTCCATCCCGATCCGATGGACAATCGGAGCGCACTATCCAGACGCTCGAGGACTTGCGCGGCTCCGTGCTCTCGATTGGAGTAGTGACCGGGAGGAACATTTGCCGCCGATTGAATTCACGTACAACAACAGCTTGGCACGCGCCGATTCGGATGGCACCGTATGAGGCACTTTACGGGCGGCGATGTCGATCACCGATTTGTTGGAATGGGCGTCCGATTTGGTCGGGACCGAGCCGGATGTCGCTTTTAGAGACGAGGCGGAAGATAGAGTTAATTCGAGAACGGATGTTGATCGCCCGCAGTCGGCGTGGTCATATGCCGACGTCCGTCGCCGACCTTTGGAATTCGAGGTGGGAGACCACGTTTTGCTAAAGGTGTCGCCGACGAAGGGAGTTTTTGTTTCGGGAAGAAAGGAAAGTTGAGTCCGAGATTTATCCCCTTTGAGATCCTCGAGCGAGTAGGTGAATTGGCGTACCGCTTGGCGTTACCTCCGGCCTTGAGTCATGTTCATAGCGTTTTCCATGTTTCCCGATTGAGGAAATATGTCCTGATCCTAGTCACGTCATCGATTATGGCGAGATTGATATTGTCAAGATATTACTTTTGAGGAGCGTCCTTTGAAGATTTTGGAGCATCGTGAGAAACGATTGAGGCATAAGACCATACCTTTGGTCAAGGTGCGTGGTCGAGACACGGTGTCGAGGAAGCAACTTGGGAAACCGAGGATAGCATGCGTGCTAGGTACCGGAGTTGTTTGTTTCTTAAGTTTCGGACGAAACTTATTTTTAGAGGGGTAGAATGTAATATCCGTATTTTTCTTTCCCTTGTATTTTCGTTTTTGGTGTATTTCTCGATCGTAGTGACCCTCGTGTACTTTTCGCCGTGTCCTTCTGTCAAACCGTTGAACTATATTCTTGTTATTGTTGTGCGAAACCGCCGCTTCGGGTTGCCGTGGATCCATTTCGTGTTATTAGTCCCCAAATATTGATTCCTATCGCTTTATTCTCTTTCCGGATCATTTTTATCATTTTGGGACCCAAAAAGGGGTGTGGGCACAAGACAAGGTGCGTGCGCCGCGGCACACAAATTTCTCCAAATGTTGGTCGGGCACCAGACTGTGCCGCGGCACACCCATCCGGTGCCGCGCACGCCACAGCCAAGGCTGCCGCGCACACTGTCCGGTGCCGCGGCACACTCGTGTCTTCCGCGACCAAAACCCAATCAGACTGTGTGCCGCGCACACGCAGCCGTGCCGCGGCACAATGCTAAAACCTCGGGAGTAGATTTTCGCCTATGCCGCGGCACACTTCTGCTGGCCGCTGCACACGGCGGTAATTGCAGACTCGTCCTTATTAGACGAGATCGGCTGCCTCCTTCCCCATTTTTCCACCGCATCGCGAGAGAAAGGATATAGGGGGAGAGTTCTTCATCCGGGTCGATTTTCATCATTCCTTTTCGGTTGTGAGGCTCGGATAATCAATCTAACGCGTGTTCTACGGATCTTAGTTCTTGAATCTCCAAAGGTAATGTTCTAAAACCCTATTTCGATTAATTTGGGGGTTTTGGGATTTTCTTCCGATTAGTTCCGTTTCGTTGGTGGATTCATGATGTATACGATTAATATTGTTAGTATCGTTAGTTTTCCTACGGATTCATGGATATTTTGTGGATTTTTATGGATTCGAGAGGGTTTGGTTGTGGTCCGCCCTCGTTGTTATTTTTGTATGAATATACATGAATCGTAGGCGGGTTTCCGGGTGTATTCCATTTCCATAATCGTTTAGAAGTGGTTGTGATTGTGCTATTCGAATCGTTAGGTTCATTCTCGTCGCCTCGTGGTCGTGCTTGATTCTTCCGCTCCGCTCGTGTCATCGTCTATTTTATCGAGGCAAGTACCCTTATGAACTTACGATCTTGACATAGTAGTTTTGTATGAGAAATTGTGTGTGTGTGTATGCTCATCTGCGGTTAGACTCGACGGGGTCTCGGTAGGGTTCCACGAAGCCGTGGGACCGCGAGCTTGCTTTTAACCATCGTGGGTTAGATCCGACGGGTCTCGGCAGGATCCACGAAGCCGTGGTCCGCGGTTAATTGTGGTGCATTTTACAAATGTGGTTTGATCATTGGCATTTCCTAAATAAGTATTTTGGAACTATGTTTTCTTGAATTGCATGCATTACTATATGTGTAAGATGTAAGTCGTTCATCCGTTACTTGTACTAGCGTAATTGCTAACCCCTCCGGGACCCATTTCGGGAAATTCGTTTTATGAATTTCAGTCGTTCATCGAGACGAGCGGGCACTGGACCAGTACACGGATGATGGCCGTGCGTGATGATTGTGCACGAGTGATGTTTTAGTGTCTTTTACCTTTTCATCTTTTGTGGTTTTGAACTAATAGTTGTACTCGAGTACTTAAGGGGTTCTTGTTCGTTTGGATTGTATCGTTGCTTATTATGTTGTGTTGGATGATGATGTTATATTGACCGGTTGAACCGGGTGGTTTATTCTGTTTTGCGTCTTTATGACATGGTGTTGGTTTGTCATTTATGTGAGTCGATGAGTATGATGCTGTTCAGCCTGGTGGGTCCCATATAGGGATTCACGGCGCTGTAATATACCTCAAATATCTTGAGGGTGTTACATTCACGATCGGGATTTTGTTTTAGTTTTCTCATCATTCTTCCATGACTCGTATTTTCCTTTTTCCATTATTTTTATCGACATTCTCCCCTTTTATCATACTCTCTTCCCCTTTTTGTCACAATCAAAAAGTGCAATAATAGCAAAAGAATTGATAAAATTATGTATGACAATAAACGGGTAAAACTCCCCCTGAAAAATATATTTCCCCATTTTAAAATAATGGTAACTTCCCTTGAGTTAAATATCAAGTGTTAAAAATATAAATTATAAAAAAACCAATTGATGGCAATATATTAATTTTGATTTTTGGGGATCCAACCAGGAGTTGGTTTTTCTTTTGAAACATAGACGATATTCGGTATAGTGGTTCCTTTTGGGATCCAAACTCTTTGAATTTTGATCGTCCGTCTTGGGCTTTTGCAAATCGAAATATGATGCCCAAGTTTTAAACATTTCTTCCATCGGGGTATTTTAGAATTTAAGGATTCGGTTTTATTATTCGGTTTGAGTCATAACCCCTGTTTATTTAATGAAAATATTTGTACGGAAAACATTTATTCAAATTTGTCATTTCCGCAAGAAAATTTATTTGTTAAATTCTTAATTTCGTTTTGAACTTTTAAAAGATCATCCGTTAATTTATTTTCATTTTCAAGACATTTAGAATGATTGGTTTCAATAAATTTCTCTTTTTCATTTATTTTGGAAATTTCGATTTCCAACATTTTAATTTTCGCTTTGAGGGATTTATTGTCAATTAAAGCATTTTGAAAATCGGTATGTAAAAATTCGAATGCTTCAAATAATTCATCATGAGATGAGGTACTAACCTGGCTTTCGACGTCGCTTTCGTCGAATGAACTCCTTGCCATGAGTGCGAGGTTATTTTGATTATATTCATCGTCATCCTCTTCGTCACTCCATGTTACTATCAGAACTTCCTTCTTGGGATTTGAGCCTCGGCAATTTTTAGCAAAGTGGCCCGGTTTTCCACAGTTTCGACAATTATTGTCGAATTTCTTTGTCTCGCTCGAGTTGATGTCTTTTCTTCGCCGGTTTAATAACTTTTGATACTTATTTATATTTTTGGCATAATATGCCAATTCTTTAACGTCTTCATCCACTGGGATTTCTTCTTTTCGAGACATCTATAGCTTTCAAAGCAATGGATTTTTCTTCGGTTTCGGCTTTGCGTTCCATGATTTTAGTACAATCTCGTAATTAATTAGTGAACCCACAAGGGTGCTAAAATCAAGATTATTTAAATATTTTGATTCCATAATCGCCGTCACCATTCCATCCCATTCCCGAGGTAGTGGTCGTAGGATCTTCTTTACTTTTTCACTACTCGTAAGGGGTTTTCTGAAACAAGCCAATCTATTCGTAATGACCGAAAATCGGTCGAGCATGATTGTAATGGATTCTTCGTCTTTCATTTGGAATAGCTCATAGTAGTGGAGAAGCATGTTAATCTTCATCTCCTTGACTTGATGTGTGCCTTCGTTGGTCACCTCTAGCATTTTCCATATCTTCTTGGCACTATCACACGATGATATCCGGTTGTGTCCTTCCGATTTTAAAGCACAGTAAAGCAATTATGTAGCTTTACAATTATAATGGTCGTTCTTCCAATCTTCATCATTATAATTCTCGAAGCTTTTTAAAGATCCGTCTATTTTTATAGGAATTTTAGGACCTAGGCAAATAATTTTCCAAAGCTTGATGTCGTAGGCTCGGATGAATACGGATATTTTCTTCTTCCACGTCATGAAGTTCGATCCATCAAAAAATGGAGGTCGATATTGAGCAAGACCTTCGACCGGGGCAAATTGAAACGCCATAGGATCTTCAATACCCGCTCCGATAGTAATTGTTTGGAAATTGGCACCCACTTAGAATGGTGGAAGATAGAGTTTTCAAACTCTTTTGCGTTGCGGAAGCAAAATTAAATTGCGGAAGATAAATGACACCAGATTTATAGAGGTTCGGCCAAACGTGCCGACGTCCTTTCTCCGTATCTTTTTCTATAGGCTTAAGATCAACCTCTACGCCTCGTCTTCTATCGGTCCTAGGGATACCGTTACACTCTTGTCTTTATGTCGGCCCAAGATTGTTGTGGGAAAATCCCTCACAATATGCCGCAAGTGTACAGTGTCAACAAGTAACAAAGTGATAAGTAAAGTATCGTTCCCTCGAGGACTGATTTCACTAAGTACCAAAATATAGTCGACTCACAATTTTATTTGAAGAACGATTATATGGAATATATACCTAAACTAATTGCCGAAAATAAATAATAGTACTAATAATAATAATACTAATAAGGGTGTAGGATTATGATTTTCACCTCAAAAAATCAGGAATGATATTTATTCAATTCAATTCACTTTTATTCAATTGATTGTAAGCCAGGAATTCCTAAATTATTCTAAAGCCTTTCCCAAGGTCGATAGAAAATACTACGAATTATTAACTCGATATATCCCTATTCGAATTAGATAATTAATAGCTCAAACAGGTCAAGAATTCCCACAATAACAGGATTCACAATTCGCATGAGTATATCCCTATCTCACGAAAATTGTGATTCGTCTCACAAGAACTATGCCTAAATTTCATCTCCCGAATCCATAAAGACATTCAAAATAAATTAACTGTTGGCCAGACAATTAAAAAGCATTAAGAACAGTAAGAAGAATCCAATTCAATAGAATAACGAGTGAATCGATATAATAATAAATAATCAAACCGTCATGAAATCGGCTACAATCAAAATCCTACTCGAATAGATCTAGGAACTAAGATGCAGAAAAACCGTAGGGATCCGTGGCCTTGTCGTCGCCCCACAAATCTCCTCCTTGTGTTCTTCGCCCTAGCTATTGATCTTCCTCCTTAGATGATCCGCCCTTGTCTTCAGCCCTTCAACCCTTATTTATAACTGTTATCAGCCTTCAAAACGCGTCCGTGTAATTAGGTCGAGAACAGGCTTCGAAACGGCGAAGAAATGCGGAAGGCTCAGCCAAAACCGCCTGGTGGGCCGCGGCTCACTTAATCTGTGCCGCGGCCCCTTAACGCCCAGCGCCCATACCTGGGCACATTTTTCATCCTGTGCCGCGGCTCACTTGGTGTGTGCCGCGGCACACAAGATAGCAGGCACGCTGTCATTGTTGTCTTTGTGCCGCGGCTCACTTGGCGTGTGCCGCGGCTCATGACCAAAAACTGCTGTTTTTCGCCCGTTTTTCATCGTTTTGGCTTCCGGTCTCCGATTTCCTGTAAAACATATAAGAATAGTGCTTAAAAGCTCATTTATGCTGAATTAGGCTCAAAATGGACATACAATAATGATATAAAAGCGCATAAAAATACGCCTAACAAAGATAAACCGTTTTCCTTTTCTATTGGACAAGAAAGCAACCTATCTAGCTTTCTATGGGTACTAGACAAACCTTACTTGGATTTAGATATGATTCTAATAATACCGTATCAACGATCCTAATAACACCGAATCAATCTACAATCCGTATCTTTTCTCTCGTGTATGTTTTCATGTATGAACACTCAAACACTAACAATTAAGACAATTACAACAACAAAAATGTATACAATGATATCTGATCAATATGTGATTTGCTTGCAGTTGTTGAGTTGAATGATACCAAATGATTTGGTATTTATAGGCATAAAGCCTCAACTAGCCATTAGCTCACTACCACTCTTTAGCGTGCGTTATGCTTCATGCATTGCATACGTTATTGCCATTACGTACATTATTACCTTCCTGTAGCATACGTTATCTGCTTATAGTTTCATTCCAGTAGCTTTTGTCTCTTCGATTACGTATGTTAGCTCATACTATTACTTATGTTAAGTGCATTGATTTGCGTACGTTAACTCGTCATTGTAGCGTACGTTAACTTTAGTCATATATCTGTTGCATGCCTTCTTGACCTTGACTTTCCGCCGAATATTCCAACGGTTGCTATGTTGGAATTCGAAACACATTACGTACGTTAACATCTCTTTGTTACGTACGTTACGCTTGTTCGATAGCGTGCGTTAAACTTAGTCTGTAGCATGCGGTAAATCATGTCATCTTCACTCGTCTGTATTCAGTTAACTTTCCATTACGTACGTTATACCATGTATATTACGTACGTTAAACTCTTCACATAACGTGTGCTATCTGCTTCAGCTTTGATCGTTGTTTTGGTTCGTCTTATTTGTAATATCCGCGATTTTTGATTTTCGGTAATTTCTTTTTTTTGGTGGAAGTCCATCTTAGAGACTCTGTTGTGACCGTTTCTTTATTCCGAGAATGATTAATTCTGCACTTTTTGTCATCCGAGTTCGTTTCGGTGCCGTTTTGTTGAGTTCCGTGTTCTTAAGCGGCTTTTCCGCACTTGAGTTCGATTCTTGTGAATCTCGTCTGAAACTGTTGTTTCGAGTTTCTCGTAAGTTCATTTAATGATATTATTCATGTTGCCAGCTTTGGCTTGGTGTTTCGATCGTGTATCGTATATTTCGGACGTTTTGGGCCGTTTTCGTTATTTCCCAAAGTTTGGGGTAATTACTTCCCTTGTCGAATTTCGACCCTTCGGGTGGTCGGAATCGTGTGTTCTCTTAGCGCTCAGATTCATCTTTGCGAGTACTTCTTAACTGTATCTTCGATTCATATTCAGGTTTGGGTTTTGGGGTTGTCCGGGCCGTCGGAAGTGGCCACGGCCGAGTTATGGCCGCACGTGTTGGGGCATTGGCACCCCTGGCCGAGTTACGGCCATAAGGGTCCGGCAGTTATGGCCGTAAGGCCTGTTACGTACGTAAGCCCTGGCCGGTAACATACGTAATATTGCCGGCAGTTCTGGGCAGTTGGGTCGGGATGGCCGGTTATGGCCGTAAGGCCATGGCCGGTTACGGCCGTAAGCGCTCGGCAGGTACCGGCTATTTAAGGGCTGGGCACCGGGTCACTCGGCCATTTCCACTTTTTTTTTCATTTTTCGCGATCCTTCGAGAGAATTGAGGTTTTTGATCTGGAACACCTTAGATCAACATCTTTTGGAAGGCTTGTGTTGATTATAACAACATCTAATCCTTGTTCTTCGTCGGATAGAGATAATTTCTTGAAATCTCCTAGAATTGACTTTTGAGATTTCCTTCTTGATTTTCATTGTTCGTCCGATTTTCATGAATCGGTTGGTGTTATCGAACATTAATAATCGTGTTCTATGGGTTGTATATCCATATTTCGAGTTTGTTCAACTCGATAGGTGATTCGAGTGTTCTTGGGAGTTATTGAACGTTGAGTGTTCGATTAAATGTCCCAATGAGTTTCCCTTCGTTAGTTTGGTGGGATTTCCATTGTTTTTTACCTTGATTCTCATTGTAATCGTATCTTCGTTGTTTTTATTGTTCCTTCCGGAGGATTATAGGTGCTCGAGGATTCTGAGTTGAATCCCATTTGGTGATTGATAATTCGTGTGGTGTTATTCTCGTAGTACTCGTGGTGCTATCACGTTCTTGATAGTGTTCGGGGGTTTGGGGCTGTTCGACCGCATCGCATCCATCGTCTCATTGCGATCGTGGTTTCGAGGCAAGTATCTTGCCCATACATTTCATGTTTCGTAGGCATAATTGTTGGTAATTGATTTTATGTAAAATCCGGATGTTTAATGAATGTTAAAAAGTATCAGTATCTTCTCGATAAATGTTGTCCTTCAACGATAACTCGGATGCTTCGTGAGTAGGTGTGTTTTTGGGACTATGTGTGTTAACTTCGTTTGTTGGAAGACTTATGATCACATTTAGTGAATGTAATAAACCGTAATCCTTTACCGAGGATTACGTGTTGTTATGTGTGCTTGTTCAGTGAATATGTGACGGGTGATATTGGTTGTTACTCCTTTGAAAGGAGGCTGTGATGCTTAATGTTGCTTGGCTTGATAGATGATTATTGTTGTGTGCTCGTTGTATGTGATGTGCCTCCGGGTAGGATCGTTGAATCTATGGGATCCATACTTGCTAGTATGGGTCGGGCGTGACCGTAGGGTTATCCATCGGGTATGTCTTGCAGGGACTCCGAGGTTCGTGGCTTGTTAGCGCGATGCCGGGATAACTTATGGTTGTGATTTGGTTATGAATGTATCTGTGCTTGTGGTCATGTGACTGTTGTTACGGTGACATGTGATTCGGTATGGTTTCCCTGTGGGTTATTCACTCGGGTATGTTCTACGGGAGCATCTGAGGTCCGTGGCTTGCTAGCACGGGACGCGAATAATCTGTGGAAACATGTGGTTATGATATGATCGGGTCTTAAACCCCGTGCTTGTGATCGGGATGGTATGATTAGGTCGTGTACCCCGTGTGTTGTTATCGTAATTGTGCTTAGGAAAATGACTTTTGGGCTGTGTCCCTAAATATTTTTCAAAAGGTTTGAGAAGTCATAAATCCCAAATGTTTTCAAAACTCCCGAGATCGTAAAATATTTTTATAAGGTGTATATCGGGTTTACCCCTATCTTTCGATTTAACCGTTTTGATCAGTGATTTACCTCGGGAAGTATGTTTATGATTTCTTAGTCCTCGGAGTATGATATGTATGGCTTGTTTTCGTATTTTATACTTGCACTAGCAAAATAGTAGAGTTTTGCTAACCCCAGACTATTCGGGGGGTGTATGTCTGTATTGCATTCAGGTTTTGGGGAGCATAGCACAGGGTCGTCATGAAGGATGATGAAAGATGAACGTTACTAATCACACAAGGACCCGTATGATGTCATATTGGTTTAGTTGTATTTTATTTCCGCTTCGGTATTCTTTCCCCGTTGTACGGGAGTGTGTTGTATTCGACCCCTGCGTTGGCATGTATTGAGATTGAGTTATATTTTTGAATTGAAAGACCAAATCAGTCTACTGAGTCATTTTAGCCTTAAAGGCATTGTTGAGATGATCGATGTTGTTACCAGCCTGGTAGATCCTTAAGGAAAGGTTCTACGGCGTGTAATATCCCTGACCGGATTGGGGGTGTTACATAAATGGTATCGGAGCTTAGGTTGTGGAAACCTAGGCTGTCGGGTTTAGTGGTGTCTGTTGAGTTTTGTCTCGTCCGATTTTGTCTGACTGAGTCGTGTCGCGACGCGTCGTCTAAATTGGTTGGTCGTGATTAGTATCGTGGGGCGATCATCATCTTCGTGCGACCCTGTGGATGTAAGTCTCCCTTCTTTGTGTTGTGCCTCGTGTGACACGAGTTACTGGTATGATTGTGTTAAGTGATGGAATCTTTATGCAGATTCTCGGTTTCGTGATGCGTTTATATGACTCTCATGTTTCGTTTATATGAGGAGTGTTGTCGTTATTTATGTCATTTTGACTATGATATTTGACTATTTGTTTCCGGTAAAAGACAGGTGTTGTCTTCGTTTTGAACGAGTTAATGCGTGTATTATGATTGTATGTAAGTGAATGCCGATACATGTGAGTTTTAGGCATTCTAGCCTAATGGATTTTAGAAAACCTCGAGTATCTTAGAAAATAAATTCGAGACGTACTTTTAAATGGATTGTATTTTAGAGGCGCCTACTAGCGCAACTATCTATTTCAAAATTCTTCTACTTTGAGGACCAAAATATTTTTTTTGATATTCCAGTAATTTTGGAAATGCATTTGCTTAGACCCGAGGGTCGAATATTTTTGAAAGTTTTTCACTAAAAGAAAAGTGTCCTCATTTTTGTTCAAACGCAAGATGGTTTTCAAAGTCTCGATAATGGTGTTTGTACTAATTTTTGAAAGGTGATACTCAAGATCAACTAGTATTTCCAAAATCATTTTTTTCAAAGGTGGTTTTTGTCTTTAAAACCTATCACTTCTTGCTTGTGGTCGGAGAAGGTGTGTATGATGTTGGTATTGTCGTTAGGGTGTTAGCCCTCCGAATTGTGATTGAATTGGTGGTGTGAGCGTTTAGTCGTTCGCCACGCATTTGTTATGTTAGCCCTCTGTGAGAGGTGGGATGTTGATCTGCAATGTTGTCGTTTCGTGGTGATTTGCGTGCTATCGCACCTATGCGAGCTGTTAGAGCTTGGGTTTGTATGATTGTGTACATATGTGATTGTTTCATGATGTTTTGTGATTGTGTGCTGGTTATCGTTCGGGCCGTTGAAATCGCCGAATGTATGTTGTTATTGCTGTGATTTAGTGTACGTGGGTCTTCTTACGTGGATATGTTGTGTTGAATTGACATCTCCGGTATGTTGTTTTGCGATGTTATATTCCATTGTTCGTAGTAGTTGAATTTTTGGTATGCCGAGGCGCTTCGATTGTAATGTGCTGGGGCATGTACGTGCAAACTGTCCTTCCATGCCAGTAGCAGATTACAAGTGTGGACTCGAGGGAAACAGAATCCAGTTTTGCAAATTAGTTACCGAGACTTCCAGAGTCCGCGCTTCAGCACAGATGTCAGGATCGGCTCTAAGAGGCCCATGAAAAATGTTTCTGTCAGGTGCTTTTGTGTTGTTGCCTTGTTTCCGCTAATGGGAGTTGCGGGGACGACATTTCTCTTATAAGAGGTCGAATGTAATGCCCATATTATTTTTGACTTCTGCAGTTTCTCTCTCTCAATTCTATCGACTTGCTCCTGTTCGTTGATACTTTTTAAACTTGTTTGGTATCTCGGTCGTCATCGTTCGAACGGGTTGTGACCTTGTTTCGGATCAATCTGTTTATCATTGTGATTTTTCCGAGTTCGGTTCGATTCTTGTAAACCTTGTTCGAAAGTAACATCTTTTAGTTTCTACCAGCTCTTTAATGTCTTGAGTTGAAGTGTGAACTTCAGAGTCATTGTTTGACCGTTGTCATTCGATCATTGTTGCTCGATCATTTTTTCTTCTCGATCATTGTTGTTCGATCATGGTTATTTGATCGTTGTTGTTCGATCATTGTTGTTTGATCGTTGTTGTCCGATCGTTGTTGTTCGATTGTTGTTGTTCGATCGGGGTTGTCTGACTATTGTTGCCTGATCTCATACCGCGAAGAATTGTCGTTCACCGTTAGTCTGTTGTTTCGAGTGTGGCCAGGTGGGTCACCGAGCCGTGCATTTCAAGACGGTAGCTGAGAGATTTGGGGATCGAGGTTGCGTCTCTGATCCGAAAGGAAACGGAGATGCCTAGTGTGGTTTTTGAGGATTTTGGGGATCGAGGTTGCGTCTCTGAATTGTTTGTGTTTACTTTCTGTTTTCTCGACTGTGCGTGTTTCCTTGTAATAGGTACCTTTTGTTTTGTGATTGTTCAGATAATCGACTTGATTGTATTATCTGTTTGATGACGCTTATCACTTGTTGGTTTTAGTATATCTCTACCAGTGGCGTTGTGTTGGTCGTAGTGGAGCGTGTTTTCACGCCATATATTCCTTCGCGTTGCCTGTAACGTTTCGCCGTTGGGCGTAAGTTACGCGTTCTTGTGTATATCGTGTAGTTTTCCTGGAGGGATATTGCTTCTCCCTACTTGTTTTAAGTTTCGGGACGAAACTTCTTTTAAGGAGGGTAGTTTGTAATATCCGCGATTTTCGATTTTCGGTAATTTCTTTTTTTTTGGCAGAAGTCCATCTTAGCAGCTCTGTTTTGACCATTTCGTCATTCCGAGAATGTTTTCGGTGCCGTTTTGTGGAGTTCCGTGTTCTTAAGTGGCTTTTCCGCACTTGAGTTTGATTCTTGCGAATCTCTTCTGAAACTGTTGTTTCGAGTTTCTCGTAAGTTCATTTAATGTTATTATTCATGTTGCGAGCGTTGGATTGGTGTTTCGATCGTGTATCGTGTATTTCGGACGTTTTAGGCCATTTTCGTAATTTCCCAAAGTTTGGGGTAATTACTTCTGTTGTCAAATTTCGAGCCTTCGGGTGGTCGGAATCATGTGTTCTCTTAGCGTTTAGATTCGCCTTTGCGAGTATTTCTTAACCGTATCTTTGCTTCATATTCAGGTTAGGGTTTCGGGGTTGTCCGGGCCGTCGGAAGTGGCCATGGCCGAGTCATGGTCGCACGTGTTGGGGCATTGGCACCCCTGGCCGAGTTACGGCCATAAGGGTACGGCAGTTACGGCCGTAAGGCCTGTTACGTATGTAAGCCCTGGCCAGTAACGTACGTAACACTTCCGGCAGTTCTGGGTAGTTGGGTCGGGATGTCCGGTTACGGCCGTATGGCCATGGCTAGTTACGGCCGTAAGAACTCGGCAGGTACCGGCTATTTAAGGGCTGGGCACCGGGTCACTCGGCCATTTCCACTTTTTTCTTCATTTTTCGCGATCCTTCGATAGAAATTTGAGGGTTTTGATCGGGACCACCTTAGAACAACATCTTTTGGAAGGCTTGTGTTGATTATAACAACATCTAATCCTTGTTCTTCGTCGGATCGAGGTAATTTCTTGAAATCTCCTAGAATTGACTTTTGAGATTTTCTTCTTGATTTTCGTTGTTCGTCCGATTTTCATGAATCAGTTGGTGTTATTGAACATTATTAATCGTGTTCTATGGGTTGTATATCCATATTTCGAGTTTGTTCAACTCGTGGGTGATTCGAGTGTTCTTGGGAGTTATTGAACGTTGAGTGTTCGATGAAATGTCCCAATGAGTTTCCTTTCGTTAGTTTGGTGGGATTTCTGTTGTTTTTTACCTTGATTCTCATTGTAATCGTATCTTCTTTGTTTTTATTGTTCTTTCCGGAGGATTATAGGTGCTTGAGGATTCCGAGTTGAATCCCGTTTGGTGATTGATAATTCGTGTGGTGTTATTCTTGTAGTACTCGTGGTGCTATCGCGTTCTTGATAGTGTTCGGGGGTTCGGGGATGTTCGACCGCATCCCATCCGTCGTCTCATTGCGATCGTGGTTTCGAGGCAGGTATCTTTCCCATACGTTTCATGTTTCGTAGGCATAATTGTTGGTAATTGATTTTATGTAAAATCCGGATGTTTAATGAATGTTAAAAAGTACCGGTATATTCTCGATAAATGTTGTCCTTCAACGATAACTCGGATGCTTCGTGAATAGGTATGTTTTTGGGACTATGTGTGTTAACTTCGTTTGTTGGAAGACTTATGATCACATTTAGTGAATGTAATAAACCGTAATCCTTTATCGAGGATTACGTGTTGTTATGTGTGCTTGTTCAGTGAATATGTGACGGGTGATATTGGTTGTTACTCCTTTGAAAGGAGGTTGTGATGCTTAATGTTGCTTGGCTTGATAGATGATTATTGTTGTGTGCTTGTTGTATGTGATGTGCCTCCGAGTAGGATCATTGAATCTCCGGGATCCATACTTGCTAGTATGGGTCGGGCATGACCGTAGGGTCATCCATCGGGTATGTCTTGCGGAGACTCCGAGATTCGTGGCTTGTTAGCGCGATGCCGTGATAACTTATGGTTCTGATTTGGTTATGAATGTATATGTACTTGTGGTCACGTGATTGTTGTTACGGTGACATGTGATTCGGTATGGTTTCCCTGTGGGTTATTCACTCGGGTATGTTCTACGGGAGCATCTGATCGGGTCTTGAACCCCGTGCTTGTGATCGGGATGGTATGATTGGGTCGTATACCCTGTGTGTTTTTATCATAATTGTGCTTGGGAAAATGACTTTTGGGCTGTGTCCCTAAATGTTTTTCGAAAGGTTTGAGAAGTCTTAAATCCCAAATCTTTTTAAAACTCCCGAGATCGTAAAATGATTTTACAAGATGTATATCGGGTTTACCCCTATCTTTCGATTTAACCATTTTGATCAGTGATTTACCTCGGGAAGTATGTTTTTGATTTCTTAGTCCTTGGAGTATGATATGTATGGCTTGTTTTCGTATTTTATACTTGCACTAGCAAAATAGTGGAGTTTTGCTAACCCCGAGTATTCGGGGGGTGGATGTCTCTATTGCATTCAGGTTTTAGGGAGCATAGCACAGGGTCGGCATGAAGGATGATGAAAGATGAACGTTACTAATCAGACGGGGACCCATATGATGCCATATTAGTTTAGTTGTTTTTTATTTCCGCTGCGGTATTCTTTCCCTGTTGTACGGGAGTGTGTTGTATTCGACCCCTGCGTGGGCATGTATTGAGATTGAGTTGTATTTTTGTATTAAAAGACCAAATCGGTCTACTGAGTCATTTTAGCCTTAAAGGCAATGTTGAGATGATCGGTGCTGTTACCAGCCTGGTAGATCCTTAAGGAAAGGTTCTACGACGTGTAATATTCCTGAGCGGATTGGGGGTGTTACATTATTGATTCCTTTGTTGTTTTAGTTTGTTCGACAACACATCATCAAAACTATTTTATAATTTTATAAAATAGAATATTCCAACAATCTCCCCATTTTTGATGATGACAAAATAATGACCTTCGATGGGATTTTATACCTGCAAAAATATAAACAATTACAGATCAAAGTTTTTGGCTTTGACCGTTTCGTTAGTTTTCATCTCCCCATCTTTTTTCTTTCTTTTCAACTCCTTCTTTTATTTTCTTTCGTTCTACTTTTTCTATTTTCTCCCTCTTTCACGATCGGGATATTGTTTTTAGTTTTCTCATCATTCTTCCATGACTCGTATTTTCCTTTTCCCATCATTTTTTATCGACATTCTCCCATTTCTCATACTCTCTCCCCCTTTTTGTCATAATCAAAAAGTGCAATAATAGCAAAAGAATTGATAAAATTAAGTATGACAATAAACGGGTAAACCCCCCCTGAAAAATATATTTCCCCATTTTAAAATAATGGTAACTTCCCTTGAGTTAAATATCAATTGTTAAAAATATAAATTATCAAAATACCAATTGATGGCTATATATTAATTTTGATTTTTGGGGATCCAACCAAGAGTTGGTTTTTCTTTTGAAACATAGACGATATTCGGTATAGTGGTTTCTTTTGGGATCCAAACTCTTCGAATTTTGATCGTCCGTCTTGGGCTTTTGCAAATCAAAATATGATGCCCAAGTTTTAAACATTTCTCACATCGGGGTATTTTAAAATTTAAGGATTCGGTTTTATTATTCAGTTTGAGTCCTAACCCCTGTTTATCTAATGAATTTTTTTGAACGGAAAGCATTTATTCAAATTTGTCATTTCCGCAAGAAAATTTATTTGTTAAATTCTTAATTTCGTTTTGAACTTTTAAAAGATCATCCGTTAATTTATTTTCATTTTCAAGACATTTAGAATGATCGGTTTCAATAAATTTCTCTTTTTCATTTATTTTGGAAATTCGATTTCCAACATTTTAATTTTCGCTTTGAGGGATTTATTGTCAATTAAAGCATTTTGAAAATCGGTATGTAAAAGTTCGAATGCTTCAAATAATTCATCGTGAGATGAGGTACTAACCTGGCTTTCGACGTCGCTTTCGTCGAATGAACTCCTTGCCATGAGTGCGAGGTTATTTTGATTATATTCATCGTCATCCTCTTCGTCACTCCTTGTTGCTATCAGAACTTCCTTCTTGGGATTTGAGCCTCGGCAATTTTTAGCAAAGTGGCCAGGTTTTCCACAGTTTCGACAATTATTGTCGAATTTCTTTGTCTTGCTCGAGTTGATGTCTTTTCTTCGCTGGTTTAATAAGTTTTGATACTTATTCATATTTTTGGCATAATATGCCAATTCTTCATCGTCTTCATCCACCGGGATTTCTTCTTTTCGAAACATCTATAGCTTTCAAAGCAATGGATTTTTCTTCGGTTTTGGCTTTGCGTTCCAAGATTTTAGTACAATCTCGTAATTAATTAGTGAACCCACAAGGGCGCCAAAATCAAGATTATTCAAATATTTTGATTCCATAATCGCCATCACCGTTCCATCCCATTCTCGAGGTAGTGATCGTAGGATCTTCTTTACTTTTTCACTACTCGTAAGGGGTTTTCCGAAACAAGCCAATCCATTCGTAATGACCGAAAATCAATCGAGCATGATTGTAATGGATTATTCGTCTTTCATTTGGAATAGTTCGTAGTCGTGGAGAAGCATGTTAATCTTCATCTTCTTGACTTGATTTGTGCCTTCGTGGGTCACCTCTAGCATTTTCCATATCTTCTTGGCACTATCACACGATGATATCCGGTTTTGTTCTTCCGGATTTAAAGCACAGTAAAGCAATTATGTAGCTTTACAATTATAATGGTCGTTCTTCCAATCTTCATCATTATAATTCTCAAAGCTTTTTAAAGAGCCGTCCATTTTTATAGCAATTTTAGGACCTAGGCAAATAATTTTCCAAAGCTCGATGTCGTAGGATCGGATGAATATGGACATTTTCTTCTTCCACATCATGAAGTTCGATCCATCGAAAAATGGAGGTCGATATTGAGCAAGACCTTCGACCGGGGCAAATTGAAACGCCATAGGATATTCTTCTCCTTGGATGTTAAGCTGATTTATATGGATACCCGCTCCGATACCAATTGTTTGGAAATTGGCACCCACTTAGAATGGTGGAAGATAGAGTTTTCAAACTCTTTTGCGTTGTGGAAGCATAATTAAATTGCGGAAGATAAATGACACCAGATTTATAGAGGTTCGGCCAAACGTGCCTACGTTCTCTCTCCGTATCTTTTTCTATAGGCTTAAGATCAACCTCTACGCCTCGTCTTCTATCGGTCCGAGGGATACCGTTACACTCTTGTCTTTATGTTGGTCCAAGATAAACCGTTTTCCTTTTCTATTAGACAAGGAAGCAACCTATCTAGCTTTCTATGGGTACTAGACAAACCTCACTTGGATTTAGATATGATTCTAATAATGCCGTACC